>CM062811.1:1208097668-1209297668 GCA_031772625.1 Pinus tabuliformis
GGTGATGGAGGGTGACTTTGGGATTTGCATAGGTGTAGGATGGTGTGGATGGGTCATAGGATGGCTCAGGTGGCTTTCTGGAGGCTTTTTCAGCAATTGGACTTCAAAAAGAAGCCTATAGGAAAATCTACAGGAGGCTGCAGGGGATCTATAGGAGGTTTACAAGAGGATGCCGAGAGTAGTTTTGGAGGTTTTGAAGGTAGAAAAGTGGGTGGAAAGGCTAGCTGAAGGCTATGATGATGTGTTAAGGTGTCTAGTGTCCATCAAGAATGATTAGGAGAGAGAAAGATGGTCAGATTTGTTCAAGGAAAGAGAGGAAAGTCTATGGAAAATTGTAGAAAACTAAGGCAGATTTGAAATGAACTCTGGGTGACCTGTGGGGCATATATCAAAGAGATATTATGATGGCTGATTGGATAACTTGTTGTGAGAAGAGATTTGCTGCCAGAGCACTGAAAATCAAACAATGACATTAAGCAAGCAAGAAAACTAAGTACATAAAAAAACATAATTTTGCGTCAAGCTAATCTATATTATGAGTTATGGAAAGAAATGCTAAAAAATGCTATAATGAGAGAAAGCATCGAAGGAAACTTATTGCAAGACAAAAATGAGCATAATGAAATAGATCTAAAGAAAAGCATTAACCTTCTAACAAGCTGCAACACTAGAAATCCTATGGAGAAGGAAATTTTTTTATTTTTGTGGCAACAAGAGGGTCTTGGCCTTAGTTCATGGTCCCAAAGGGAGGAAAGGACACCAAGGCTCTATTGATGGCCTTTTTGTATCTTCTTTCTACCACTATTCAACCTACTACAAAAAAATTAAATGGAAACAACCTTCTAAATCACCAAAAGCAACCTATTCTTAACCAAGAAAGAAATTTATCTAACAACAACTAATCTATATATTGAAACAAGGCATATAAATACAGACAAGAGGAGCTTGGTTGCTTGGATTAGGCCCTAACCCAAGAGCTTTAGCCCTCTGAGGTAACTCAGTGCTAGCTCAAAAAGGAGTTCATCTTTATTATCAAAATAATAATAGGATTACAAGAAACTGTCAACAAAAGTGAGCTCGAAGTTGAGTAGAGCAAAGCTGCAACAAAAATTCGAAAATTTGACTCACTTTCTAATGAGGCCCTGTGCCTCTCTACTTATACAATTGAAGCTCCTAACAGCTTCCTTAAAATCAGGGAGGTTTGGCTCCCAAAACTTGAGATAAACAAAAGTTATCCTCCACTTGCTCGGCTGTCTCTTTAGTGCATTGATGTGGTTGTTTGTGCTCCGAGATGCATGATGGAGAATTCAAAGTGGGGAGTCATAAATGAGGGGGATACCCTCCTATAAATCCTCTCCATTGTCTACTTCGAATTATTTCTGCCAATTGTCCATTAAATCTTTGACTTTATCTCCAAAATTGACCAAAAATCTGCATTAAACACATATTAGACTCCATGGCATAATGACCAACCCATCTCACTCTATTAGCATAAATATAATTAAAAAACATGCAATAAGCTAATAAGAATGGCTGATTAAACTATGTTAGGTGGCAAAATGACCCCATATAATTACCCATTTATGGGGCTCATCAATTACTCTAGTTACACCCTCAACTCGAATTAACTGAGCCAACTAAGTCAAATTAACTTAGTTAACTAATACAAGTTGTCATGAGATTTATAGTTACAATTTTGTTTCCAATTTAATTCAAGACAAAATTAAATTAGAATTTTCTTTCTTGATGTTATTTTCAACTCTTATTGCAATTTTCAACAAAACCTTTGTGAGAAATAATTAACCCACGCTAAGGGCCAATGTGGCCAAGGCTAGGCCTGATCCCCGGGTGATTTTGACAAATACTTGTTTCAATTATTATTGAAGATTAATATCTATGAGAATTTACCAATAATTTAATTTACATAATTGCACTAGTTAATAATTGAAATACATGTATTTTCATTGTTAAATTCATATTATTATCACAAAATAACAATTATAAATTTTAGTAAAAATATTTTACGCTATTTATTAACATTTTTTTATTAGTCATAACGGGGTTTCTTTTAACTTTTATTTAATTTTATTATTTTTAACTTTGACATTTTCAATTAGCCCCTATTTAATTGCGAAATTCCTCAATTATGAATTACGCAATTCTCATATTCCTTTCTATGCATGCACCATTTGTTTAATTTGGATGATTTTACAACTCATACTACATTGTCCCTGAACTCCAATCTCAACTGGGTCTTTCTCTGATCTAACACGCATGAGTTAATTATGAGTGAATATTTAGTTTACTAGTTGATCACTATAGGCAACACCACACTGCACTTCAGGGAACACCACACTATACTTCAGGCAGCACCACACGACACTTCAGGCAACACCCCACTATACTTCAAGCAGCGCCATAGTGCACTTCATGCAACACCACACTATGATTCAGGCAACACCACACTCAATTGCAGGAAACACCACACTGGATGGCAGGCAACACCACACTACTAGACCTCCCACTAATTCCTCCATCAATTGGAAATGAATTTAACTCAGTTAGATTGAATTAATTAATTACAACTCAAAATAAACTCAACGAGGGCTCCTATAATGTATGAGACACTCTACATGACTCTAGTCACACCATCAACTCAAATTAACTGAGCCAACTAAGTCAAATTAACTTAGTTAGCTAATACAAGTTGTCATGAGATGTGGAATTTCAATTTTATTCCCAATTTAGTTCAAGGACAAAACTAAAATTAGGGTTTTCCTTCTTGATGCTATTTTCAACATTTCTTGTTTCAATTTTCAACAAAGGATCTGTGAGAAATAATCCACCCATGCTGAGGGCCAATGTGGCCAAGGCCAGGCCTGATCCCCAGGTGATTTTGATGAATACATGTTTTGATTTTTATTAAAGATTAATATCTATGAGAATTTACCAGTAATTTAATTTATATAATTGCACTAGTTAATAATTGAAATACATTTCTTTTCATTGTTAAATTCATATTATTATCACAAAATAATGATTATAGCTTTCAGTAAAAATATTTTATGCTATTTATTAACCTTTTTATAATTAGTTACAAGGTTTTTTTTTTAACATTTATTTAATTTTGTTATTTTTAACTTTGACATTTTCATTTTTTTTTAATTTCATTATCTTTTAATTTTATTTTTCTATTTAGTTAACTTTTTTCAAATGTTTTTCTTTTCAACTAACTTTGCAATAATACTTGTGACATTCCCAGGTTAAAATTTTCCCTTTGTAAATAAATTGTAATTAATTAAAATCTTAGAGAATGGACACAGATTCTAGTTACTTGAGGAGGGAGATTTTCTGAGGAATGGGTTGCTTTAACTATTGGTCCTTATTGGCTGAGTGGTTTTACATGGGCTAATTTTGCAATAAATTTAACTGAAAAGAAGAGGAAAGGTCCTGGCGTCCTTTAAGCCCCAATGGAAATCAAGAAGAAGACAAAATATTAAAGGCAACATCGGTTGCGGTGTCCAAGGCAACTTTGGACTATGTGGAGCATTAGAAAGAGATAGATGGTTGGTCTATGGGAAAGTAGGAAAACCAAGTCTGTAGGAGGCAGAATAAATTTATTTCTATGCAGTGGAGGGGAATGGACCTCACTCTCATGCATACACAAAATTAAAAGAGAAACGATAAAAAATGATAGGGATCGATCTCTGGAGAAATTCAATCAACTGAGGAAATCAACCATGCCTCATGATCTACATGTGTACTTGAAGAAGCCAAGTACACATCCCCACCTTCATCTGAGGTGGTTTCGCCTCTGCAGAAGGAGCCTCATCAGATCCCTTTCCTTTGTCAGGAGTGTTGGAAATAACACTGAGAGGGGGGGTGAATCAGTATTATCTAATTCTTTTAATAAATCTTCCTTATTTGTTCTTTGAATTAGTTTTGCATGTCAGTACCATAAAATAATGAGCATGAACAAAGAAAACAGATAGTCACACCAAAGAACACAAGATGTAAGGTGGAAACCCAATGTGGGTGAAAACCACCTGCTGCAATATGTCTCTATCTTCTTTCAAATTAGAAACTCCTTTTACAATGGTTTTGTACTGGTGCAGTCCTTTACCAGTACGCAGGCTGCAACCTACAGAGAGCTACAACTCTCTCTCGTTTTCCAGTCTCTCCTGGAAGGGAGCTACAACCCCCTACTTCTTTTCTTACAAGGACCACTTTTCATAAATTTTCAAACTGGATCCATAAGCATCAAATGATCATTAAGTATAAGAGAATCACCCAGTCAACTATAGTAACTAGATCAACAATAATAGAACCAAACCCAGAACACAACAATGATAAACAGAGATTTTAAGAGAAGTAAGCAGCTTCACCCATGTACTGCCTGCTTACAGTAAGCACCTTGCTCAACTGCTCGCCTGCTTACGTACGCACCCTGCTCAACTGTTCGCCTGCTTACGTACGCACCCTGCTCAACTACTCGCCTGCTTACATACGCACTGTATCCATTGAACTACCTGTGGACCTCCACACCTGCAACACTTCTGTGCCTGCGTACCGGCGCACCTAAAACCTTCGTTCCTGCGTATGTACGCACTTTTCTTTCAATGTACCTGCGTACCTTCAGGCATAGATGATTTCAAGACTTCAGAAATAACCCAGACAGTCAGATCTACAGATCTGAACATGCGCCGAAGAGATCTCAATCCATCAGTAGATTTGCCTTATTTAGATCTAGACATAACTCCCAAGAGATCATAATATTTCAGATCTAGCCCTCATAAGATATTCAACACAAAACATGCTCAAGCCAAATGATCTCCTTTGCTTTATATAGGAAAGCTCTTCCTTAAATCATGGATCAATACCACGGGCCGACACCATAATAACACAAAACCGTCGGCTAAATACCAAAGGTTAAACATAAGAAACCCCACGTGTGCTTTTCTCTGCCTTGAAATGTGTGCACTGTGGGTACGCACCTCCTGAACGGGATAACTGCGAGTATGTACGCACTTTATGTAACACCGACCTGCGTGTACGCACCTTATGTAAGGTGTACCTGCGTACCCCTTATTTTCTTCAATATTTGATAGCTGATCATCAATCTCTGCTGCTGACTTGAAGTACTATGATCTATCACCTGAATGGGTTGCCATCAAGGACAACACTTTAGCCATAATGCCAACAAGGAGCTTTAGATTTACAATCCCTTTTGAAGTGGACTTCCTTTCCGCATTTCCAGCACACCACCTTTACAGGTTTTCCTGGAGATTTAGATCTCCCTCTAGATTTAGATCTCCCACTCGATGACTTATTTTTGTTGTTGTTCTGGGACCGTCCTCATACAGACAGGGCATCACCATTTTGGCTCTCCATATTTTTCCATCTCATCTCTTCCATCAACAAGGCTGAGACTATTTCATCAAACTGCAAGGCAATTGCATTGCTACCAATTGCAATAACCAGACTATCCCATGAATCTGTTAGAGAACACAACAAACTGATGCACTTATCTTCATCTGAAATTTTAATATAAACAGATGCTAACTAACTTAGCACAGTATTAAATGCATTGAAATGCTCTATCACGGAGTCTCCATCTTTCATCCTCATGTTATACAACGTTTTCCACAGGAACAATTTATTCACCAGAGACTTAGATTGGTACAAAGTCCCTAACATGTCCCACAAAGCCTTTGCTGTAGCTTCCCCTGATACATTCAACAATACTGAATCTGAGATGCATAATTGTATTGTGCTCTTTGCCTTCCAAATCCAACTTCTTCCATTCTTCATCAGATACTTCCGTTGGTTTAGTACTCAGATCTACCGCGATCCACTGATCTTTATCCACCAACAGATCCTCCATCTTGAGTTTCCACAACTTAAAACTTTGACCATTAAATTTCTCGATCTCTATCTTTCCACTGCTCGCCATATTCTTTCACCACCAGAATCAATCTTGTAGATCTCCCACTAAACACGATGTACCACAGTCCCAAGAAAAACCCCTCAGCAAGAAGGGTGTCCCCTTGAAGCCAAATATTCTCTGATACGAAATTTAGGTTTTAACTCCGTACAGAAATTACCTGCATACGAATTCTAAAACACAGAAAATAAATAATGCCAAAGCAGAAGACATAAAACAAATATACACAGAGACTTTCCCTTAGAACCCAAAACTGGGACTACCAACTTGATTTTTCATTATGTTCCTTTCAATGTTATAATACATATTTATACATGTCGAAGCACCCAATACCAT
Source organism: Pinus tabuliformis (assembly GCA_031772625.1). Taxonomy (NCBI): domain Eukaryota; kingdom Viridiplantae; phylum Streptophyta; class Pinopsida; order Pinales; family Pinaceae; genus Pinus; species Pinus tabuliformis. The sequence goes on from CM062811.1 coordinate 1,208,103,949, forward strand.
GGAAAAAAAAACATTGCGTCCAAAAAACATGTGCGAAAATCATGCGTCCGCCCAACCTAACATAGGGTCCAAAACCAAAATTTTTTGGGGCGCTACCCTGGACCCCATAAAGTGGGGCTACGGGTACACCTTAAACCCCTTATTAACTACGTGGAAAGAATATAACACAACCCAACATTCTCCCACTTGTTGGTTTCTTTCCACAGGGGGCCACAAGAGAGCTTAGTCATTTTTCCAGCCCTGAAATGCCCATTGTCTCTCTACACCAAGAGAACTTCTCAGAGATCACAGATTTTGTCAATGCATCTGTACTATTCTTCAAAGTGTCCACCTTTACCAGCAACACATTTTTATCTTCTATCATATCCCTCAGAAAGTGATACTTAACATCAATGTGCTTTGTCTTTGAATGATATGCATGGTTCTTTGCCAAGAAAATTACACTTTGGCTGTCACAGTCTATACTTATAGCTTCCTGTACAAACCACATACTTGAACACAATCTCTGCAACCAAACTACTTCCTTGCTTGCATGAGTGGCTGCCATGTATTCTGCCTTTGTAGTTGACAGTGCCACTACAGATTGTTTCTTACTCATCCAACTGACTGCACCTCCAAATAGGTTAAACACATACCCACTTGTAGATCCTCTCTCATCCAGATCTCCAGCCTAGTCTGCATCAACAAAGCCATGAATATCCAACACTCTGTCCAATCCTGGTCTTCCTTGGTAGCACAAACCATAATCACTAGTTCCATGCAAATACCTGAAAACCCGCTTCATTGTTGTCCAATGCTCCTTTCCTGGATTTGACATAAACTTGCTCAATACTCCCACTGCATGTGCAATGTCTGGTCTAGTACAGACCATTGCATACATCAGGCTACTAACTGCACTTGCATAAGGAACACGGGACATGTCCTCTTCCTCTTCTTGTGTCTTGGGACATTGTTCAACAGATAACCTCACACCTAGAAGAATAGGAACCTTCACTGGTTTACTATCCTACATATTAAACCTCTGCAGTATTGTCTTGATATACTTCCCCTGGTTTAACCAGAGCTTCCTCTTTGCCTGATCTCTTTTAATTTCCGTGCCCAAAATATAGTTTGCAACACCAAAATCTTTCATGTCGAGATTGGAGGACAATTGGGTCTTCAAATCCTAGATAATTTCTTTGTCATTTCCAACCAGCAACATATCATCCACATACAAGACCAAATAAATAACAAGGTCACCAATTAATTTAAAATACACACAGTGATCTGCTTTGCTTCTGGTGACGCCAAGTGCCCATATAAATGTATCAAATTTCTGATACCACATCCTTGGTGACTATTTTAACCCATACAGGGACTTCTTTAATTTTCATACCAGTTCTTTCTTACCCTTCGCTGCAAATCCTTTAGGTTGCTTCATGTAGATTTCATCTCCCAGATGACCGTGAAGAAATGTTGTCTTCACATCCATATATTCTACCTCAAAATCAAAAGCAGCAGCAATAGATAAAAGTAATCTAATAGAAGTTACCTTGGCAACAAGAGAAAAAATATCACCAAAATCAATTCCCGGCACCTTGGAATAACCTTTTGCTACCAACCGAGCTTTGTATTTCTCCACTTTTCCTTCTGCATTTGTTTTCTTTTTGAACACCCATTTGCTGCCAATGGGTTTCCTTCTAGCCGACAACTCCACCAGATCCCAAGCCTCATTTTTGTGCAAGGATGCCATTTCATCAACCATGGCCTCTTTCTAGAGTTTCCCATCCTCTGAATCTTCCTTCACAGTTCTGGGATCATCATCAGTAACAAACAAAGAAAAATTTGAACAGAAAGCAGATGGACTATACCTTCCTGGCTGCCTTCTTTCTCGAACTAATCTTCTCACAGCCAAAGTTTGTGACTCTTCATCTTCTGATTCCTCCTTTGCTATAGAGTCTGATTCTTCCTCCTTTTGCTCAAACTCTATCTTCTCAGGTTCCTTTGGTTGGACTTCATGTTTAATAACATCTTTCACCTCTCTGAACACCACATCTCAGCTGTACACAACCTTCCTTATTACTGGGTTCCAAAGCTTATAACCCTTTAAACCATCCTTATACCCAATAAAGATGCACTTTCAGATTTACTATCCAACTTGGTTCGTTTCTCCTTTCGAACATGTACATATGCATCATATGCAAATACCCTTAGATGTGAAAGAGAGGGTTTCTTACCAGTCCATACCTCTTGTGGAGTCTTATCCTCCAACGGTGATGAAGGTGATTTGTTGACCAAGTAACATGCAGTATCCACCGCCTCTGACTAGAATTCTTGTCCTAACCTGGCACCACTGAGTATGCTTCTCTCCCTTTCCATCAACGTCTTATTCATTCTTTTTGCAACTCCATTTTTCTGAGGTGTATATGGAGTAGTCTTCTGTCGTGCTATACCACACTTCTTACAGAATTCTTCAAATTCCTTGCTGCAAAACTCTCCACCATTATCTGTCCTCAGTACCTTTAACTTCTTCTCTGTCTGATTTTCCACGAGAGCCTTAAATTCTTTAAACCTGTCAAAGACTTCAGATTTCTTCTTAAGGAAATATATCCATGTATTCCTTGAGAAGTCATCTATAAATGATACATAGTACACAGACTTACCCAGTGATGGAACCTTCACAGGTCCAAACACATCACTGTGCACAAGCTCTAATATTTGTTTCACCCTCTTACTACCAAAGGGGAAACTCACTCGATTCTGCTTCCCGTATACACAATTTTGACAGAAATCAAAAATCCAAAGAGCTATTACTCATGCCTTCTACCAGACCTTTACCATGAAGTATTCAAAGGCCCTTCTCTCCAAATGTCCAAGCCTTTGATGCCACAACATGGTCTTTTCTCCAGAGACCACTAGATTTTTTGCTCCACTTTCAGGAACCATGGAACTACTGCACCCATCAACAACAGTGCTACCTTGCAGCTTGTACAGAGCTCCAACCTGAAATCCCTGCCTCAATACCAGTGCTCCCCGAACCGTCTTGCAGGTATCCTTCTCAAACACTTTTTTTACACCTGCATCATCCAGCTTACTAACAGAAATCAGATTTCTGGCTAATGCAAGAATATGCAAAACAACTAGAAGTGTTCTAACCCTTCCACCTTGTAGCTTCATCTTTACTTTTCCACAACCAATGATTTTAGCCTTACTGTCGTCCCCCAAGAAGACATCACCACCATCATATTTCTCATACTCACAGAACCACTCTCTATGGGGAGTGAAGTGAAAGGATGCACCTGAGTCAATCAACCATGCCTCATGATCTACATGTGTACTTGAAGAAGCCAAGTACACATCCCCACCTTCATCTGAGGTGGTTTTCGCCTTTGTAGAAGGAGCCTCATCAGATCCCTTTCCTTTTTCAGGAGCTTTAGATTACAATTCCTTTTGAAGTGGCCTTCCTTTCTGCATTTCCAGCACACCACCTTTACAGGTTTTCTTGGAGATTTAGATCTCCCTCTAGATTTAGATCTCCCACTCGATGACTTATTTTTGTTTCTGTTCTAGGACCGTCATCGTACAAACAAGGCATCACCATTTTGGCTCTCCATATTTTTCCGTCTTAGCTCCTCTGTCAGCAAGGCTGAGACTATTTCATCAAACTGCAAGGCAGTTGCATTGCTACCTATTGCAATAACCAGACTATCCCACGAATCTAGTAGATAACACAACAAATTGATGCACTTATCTTCATCTGAAATTTTAATATCAACAGATGCTAACTGACTTACCACAGTATTAAATGTGTTCATATGCTCTGTCACCGAGTCTCCATCTTTCATGCTCAGGTTATATAGCTTTTTCCACAGGAACAGTTTATTCACCAGAGACATAGATTGGTACAAAGTACCTAACTTGTCCCACAAAGCCTTTGTTGTAGCTTCCCCTGATACATTTAGCAATATTGAATCTGAGACACACAATCATATTATTCTCTTTGCCTTCTGATCCAACTTCTTCCATTCTTCATCAGATACTCTCGTTGGTTTAGTACCCGGATCTACCGCGATCCACTAATATTTATCCACCAACAGATCCTCCATCTTGATTTTCCATAACTCAAAACTCTGACCATTAAATCTCTCGATCTCTATCTTTCCACTGGTCACCATCTTCTTTCACAACCAGAATCGATCTCGTAGATCTCCCACTGAACAGGGTCTACCACAGGCCCGAGCAAAACCCTTCAGCAACAAAGGCATCCCCTGGAAGCCAAATCTGCTTTGATACCAAATGTAGGTTTTAACCCCATACAGAAATTACCTGCATACGATTTCTAAAACATAGAAAATAAATAATGTGAGAGCAAAACACATAAAACACATATACACAGAGATTTTCCCCTAGATCCCAAAACTGGGACTACTAACTTTATTTTTCATTATGTTCCTTTCAATGTTATAATACATATTTATACATGCTCAAGCATCCAATACCATGGACCGAAAACCATCGCGTCCAATACCATGGACTGAAAACCATCGCGTCCAAAAGACATGTGCGAAAATCATGCACAAAACCATAGGTGGATCTGCCCAACCTAACATAGGGTCCAAAACCAAAATTTTTCGAGGCACTGCCCCAGACACCATAAAGTGGGGTTATAGGTACACCTCAAACCCCTTGTTAACTACGTGGAAAGAATATAACACAACCCAACAGTTTTACATGGGCTAATTGTGTAATAAATTTAACTGAAAAGAAGAGGAAAGGTCCTAGTGTCCTTTAAGCCCCAATGGAAGTCAAGAAGAGGACAAAATATCAAAGGCAATATCGGTTGCAGTGTCCAAGGCAACTTTCGACTGTGTGGAGCATTGGAAAGAGATAGATGGTTGGTCTATGGGAAAGTAGGAAAACCAGGTCTGTAGGAGGCAGAATAAATTTATTTCTATGCAGTGGAGGGGAATGGACCTCACTCTCATGCATACACAAAACTAAAAGAGAAACGATAAAAAAGGACAGGGATTGATCTCTGGAGAAAGTCAATCAACCGAGGAATCCTTAAAGAGGCTTGTTGCGTGGGAAACATTACAAAGAGAAGTGGCTTACATGAAGGTTGAAAAACTATTGGAAGCTTGTGGATTGATGAATCACTAGCTAGGAAAGAAGCACCCAGGTACTTGGGAAGTTGATGAACCCCTAGGTACTAATAATGTCCATGCATGTCCTCCCTGATGAATTACTTGACAAAAGTGGTGTTTGGTAATTTAATTGATGTTAAATTACTACATAAATTATTGACTAGGGCTTGTAAACTGATGAAGTGTATGTGCATTTTAAGTGCTAGATGTCCTTATGGTGTAAGCAATTCCTAGATTAAATTGAGATATATTTATGCACGTATACTCCTTAAAAATTATTAAAACAACTATCACTCTTGCATAAAGTAAAGATGTCATTCTTAACAGAAATGAAACTAAGTTTATGACATTTGCTTGAATGAAATATCACATTTGCAAAATGAAACTAAAATTATCACACTTGCTTAAAATAAATATCACACTAGAATTATCACACTTGCTCAAAAGAAAGATCACACTTGCAGAAATAAAGTTACTCTGAAATAAATGGCTAAATAATCATTACCAACTTACTTTCAGTAGAAAAATAAATTAATCTAAAATATCACACTTAATATAAATCGAAATATTCTTCACTTAAATGTAACTTAAACTCTATTTGAAATCTCAAATCATTTGACACTTTGTCTACAAATTATTAAGTGCATAAGAGATATCGATCTATTCTATCCCATTGGGTTGTGTTATATTCTTTCTATAACTAGCGGGGGGTCACAGGGGGGGCGACAGCCCCTATCAGGTGGTATGCAAGCTCTTTTGTAAAGAACAAGTTTTGATCTTTTTGCGTGCTTGCTTAGGAGTTTGGTGTAGTTGAAGACACATTCGAAAGAAGATTCCGAGGATTATTGAATGATGGTTTCCATAAAAAACGTAAGAATGTGAACTGGTTAGAACTAGTGGCTATGACCTATCTTTTTGCTAATAGGCATGACCTGTTGGGTTGTGGGATATTATTTCCATGACTAGTGGGGGGATCAATGTGGGGGTGGTAGCCCCCGTGTCAGGGGGTATCTAGGGGTCTCCCCTATTAGGGGGTATGCAGGGGGAAGCACCCTGGGATTTTTTATTTTTTTTTGGACCCTATATAACCTATGGTTTTGTGCATGGATTTCACACATGGTTTTGGTTGTGATGGTTTTTGGTCCATGGTATTATGTACATATGGTGAAGGGAACTATGATTATGTTCTTATCCAGGGTTAATGGATTAGGGTTTATGGATGGTTCAGCATGTATATATATGTATTGTAATATTGAATGGAACATAATGAAAAATCAATCTGGTAGTCCCAATTTTGGGATCCCAGGGAAACTCTCTCTGTATATTTGCTTTATGTGTTATTCTCTTGCCTTTGTTTATTTTTTGTTATTAGAATTCATATGCAGGTAATTTCTATACAGGGTTAAAACCTACATATCCATCCTAGAGAAAATTGATTAGACACAATATACTTTGTTATGAACTCTGATATCACTATAAAAAACATTCATTAACAATTGAAACTGAAAGGTTAGATAAATAATTCAAAGCGATATCAAATGAAAAACTAAATAATGTATAGAAATAAGTAAGACCTGACAACTCCAGGGGGGACCTCTTGTGAGTTGTAGGTTTGCACGATTACTCAAAAACTAAATACGCATCAAGGCAATTTCTTAGCAGAATAATCAAACTTGCCTTTATAAATTAAAATAGAGTTAAAATCCCTGAATATTAATTTTGAAAAGAGAAATCAAATAGTATCATAAGAGAAGGACTTTATAGGAATTTATTTTATCAACAAAATTTCCTCCACATGGTTCATCATGATAATATTTTAATATCTCTGGTACTTCATCCTCTCTAACACATCTTCGAATGACTAAGTCAGGTCATGTTTTGTACAATTCTTCATTTATCCATGAATAAGATGCACTAGTTTGAATAACCTTCTTTCTTTCTTGAAGAGACACATATGAAGGTAACTTCCCAGTGGCCAAATAGTTAGCAATATCTACAAACCAAGGAGATTTAATAGCTATTGTAAAAAGGTATTCATCAAGAAAATTATCTTTTACAAGAACATACTTATTATCATTTTGGATTCTAGATAGAAAATCAACAACTATGTTTTCCTTTCTAGGTCTATCAAAAATAGTAATATTGAATTCTTGTAATAACAATAACCATCTTATAATTCTTCCATTAGTAATTTATTTATTCATTAAATATCTAATTGCAAACTAATCTATGTGAATGAAGGTTTCATAACTAGTGATATAATGTATGAATTTATTGATGGCATGTACAACAACCAAAAAATCCTTTTCTGTTACAATATAATTCAACTCTGTAGGGGTCATATTTTTTCTTGTATAGTAAATGGCATAAGGAGTTAAATATTTATGTCCTAATATAGCTCCTAAAGTTGTATCTGAGGCACGAATCGAAATGTGAAAAGGTAGTTTTCAGTTTGGTCCGCTTAAAATGGTTTCTTCGGGAACATTTTCTTTCAATGTTTTAGAGGCTATCTCGCAATCAAAATTCTAGAGGAATTCACAATATTTTGTAAGAAATTTGAAATGTGGAGAGGAAATCTTCATAAAGTTTTCTATAAAACTTCTATAACAGCTAGTAAAACCAAGAAAACTTCTAACATCCCTTTCATAAGTAGGAATTGATAATTTAGAAATGACTTCTACCTTAGATGCATCCACTTTGATTCCATTTCTTAAAATGTGATGGCCTAAAAAAATTGCCTTAGCGAACATCATAAAACATTTTTCATGGCTTAATGATAGATTTGCTTCTTTACACCTAATGAGAACTTTTTTGAAATTTTTAAAAACTTCTTCAAAAGAGTTTCCATAGACAGTAAAATCATGCATGTAAACTTCCACACAATCATGAATTAGATCAAAAAAATGCCTAAAACTGCCCTTTGGAATGTTGTAGGTGAATTACATATCCCACAAAGAAGTACTTGATAAGCATAAGTTCCCCATGGATAGGTAAATGTTATCTTGATCTTTTGGAGCTACCTGGATTTGGTTATATCCACTAAAACCGTCCAAGAATGAAAAATATGTTTTCTCTACCAATGCATCAAGGACTTGATCTATAAAAGGAAGTGGAAAATGATCTTTTAAAGTAGTTTTATTCAATTCCATATAATTATGCATACTCTCCATTTTCCATTCTTTTTCGGAACAATTACTAGTGGTGAGACCCACTGGCTGTCTTATATTGGATAAAAGAAATTCACATTTAACAATTTGTGTAGTTCTTCTTTAACAATTTCCCTTAGGTTTGGATTCATCCTCCTCTAGGGTTCTCAGATTGGTCTCGCATTTTCTTCAATATAAATATGATGCATACAAGTGTTAGGATCAATTATTTTCATATCAGTGTGTTCCCATGCATAAGCAAAGGAATGTTCTTCTAACATCTTCACTAATTCTTTCTTTTGAGATTCTTCCAGATTATCATTAATATTCAAAGTTTCCTTGGAAAATATTCTATTAAAGAATTACCAAATTTCTCCATAGAATGTAAAGCCATTTGACGAGATGATAGATATTCAATATTACATTATTCTTGAAAACTTTTACTTCGTTTACAATATGAGGACGATTCATTGTTTTCCATTAAATTTGAAATCTGATCTTCTTCATCTATTTGTGAAGTAGCAAAAATTGGTCTTATATAAAAGTTTTCATTATTGTCATCCATCCAAACTTGCCTTTCTACTTCTATTTTTGTTTTTTTAGGAGGATATAATGATGAATTTATTTGTCAAACTTCCATCAGAGATAAACATATCACCAAATCTACAACTTATAAAAGCATCAGATGTAGCTAACCATGGTCTACCTAAAATCAATGGGTGTCCTCTTAGGTTATTCTTGGGTGTCAAGATCATGAAGTCAACAGGATATTCCCAAGAATCTAAGGATACAAATACATCTTCTAACACGTCATTAGGTTTGATAACAGATCTATCTGCTAATTGAAATAGTGTAGGTGTATATTGAATATTAGGAAGTTCAATTGATTCATAGTTTGTTTACTCATTATATTTATAACTGCTCCTAAATCAATCAATGTATTTGGATTCTCAATACCATTAATGTGTATTTTCACAATCAGACTTCCTGGATCTAGATATTTTTGAACTATTGTTTTTCTCGTCATGATATCTATGATTTTCCCTACTAATTGGATTCTTTTAGCTTCTTTTCTTTTTCTCCCTGGTTTTTTAATACTTAACTCCTTCATTGTCTTTGCAAATATTGGTATTTCTTTGATAGCTAGTAATAAAGGAATTTTTATACAAACATTATTCGGTTCATCTATCATATCATAATCATGCAACACAAATTGTTTTTCCACCCCTTGTCAATTTTCAATAAAGTTTTAGGAAAAGGTGGATTTTGAACAGAAATTAAAGGTTGTTCTATAATGGGAGTTGAGTTTATTGGAGTATCATCAAAATGTACAAGGGTGGCTTATTTTGGAGGATTTTCCTCTTGATGAAGATATTTCTCTTTCTTAGAGAGGTCATCCTTCTGAGATTCTTGGATAACAACAGATGGTGACTTCTTTTCCAATACTCGACCAGATCTAAGTTGGACATTATTTAGATCTAATGGAGTTATGATGTAAGATTGGAGATTATTCCCTTCTATGTTGTGAAAAAGTTGTGAGTTTTTATTACTTGGATTTGGAAGTGGCTGAGAAGGCAGTTGGTTTGGTTTTTGTGGAAATCGTAATGAAAGTTGTGGGTTTAGATTTTGAGGTTGAGAGGGTTGAACATGATGAGGAAAATATTGTGGTCGAGAAACAAGGTAAGGTTGTTGAAATTGAGGATATTGAGGATACTTGCTATAATTATTTTTCCATCCATGTGCCCAAGATTGAGGCCAATGTTTCCAAGGCATGGGTGTAATCCAATTACTTTATGGTGGTTGTGCATATCTTTGAGTGTTGAAAAGTTGAGTCATATTTTATTGTGGATTTTTCCATGGTCTCTTAGTAATAAAACAAAGAGGTTCTACTTGAGTTGGAATTACTTTCTCTTGATAGACATATTTAAGACTCGTTATTGAAGGAAATTCCTTTGTGTCATGATTTTCTACACATATAGCACATGTTTCTACAATTTTTAAGTCAAGGAAGAATTCTCTGAAGGCGTGCTTCTTTATACATTTTGGACAAAATATAGATAATGCAGCATTTTCATCCTTTTTCTTGTTTTGTATTTTAAGGGTATCTATTTGTTCACTAAGACTCCCCAAAAAATATGTTCTGGAATTTTCAACAAAATTTCTGATTTCAACCCTACTTACTATCCCAACTGTAGATTTATTAATCCTAGACATAACATGATCTCTTGGATTTTTGCAGTTCTTGTCTTTCCTCTTGAAATGTTTATGCATAACTCACAAATATCTAGAAATGATAACTAAGACATATCTCCTTTACCTATCAAATTGAGAAGATCTATCCACTCAACTCTGATAGATTTTGGCAGGAGATATTTCAAGATTTCTTCATCTAGAGTATGCATTTTAGCCCTTTTTCCATTATACGCAAATATTTCAAGGAAATATTAAATATTCTGATCTTCCTTTTGCACCATTTAAAATAATTCATCTTTGAGGCTATGGGGTATGTCATAATCCTTGTATTTTCTAAGAACAAAATTTTCGTTTCTTCCCATGTTCTTATAGTATGTTCTCCTAAGCCCATAAACCATTTTAATGTTGCATGTTTATGAGTGTTTGGAAACAATTTCAACTTTTGAGTATCAAGAAAGTAGTCATAGGATCTACACAAGAATTCAAACTCAAAGAGAAATGTTTCAGGGCCCTCATTTTAATCCATGGAAATTGGGGAGGATAGAGGATGAGATATTTTTCATTGTGTCTTTGGCATCTTCATCAACGATGGGAAATCCAAAAGGTTATGGATCTCCTCTACTAACTCCTCTTCCTCTTACTCCACCTCTTCCACCTCCTCTATTTCCTCCTCTTCCACCTCCTATCCTATGTTCACCATTCACATTATGTACTTCTCCTCCCCCTTCTCCTTCCATTGTAGATTCCTCCAAGCTAATATAAGGATCCAAAATTGGATTTTCTAGTTCCTCCTCTGGTTATTCTATTAGTCGAATGTTAAAATAGGTTTCTTATTCTTCTTCATTAGGGATTTCCAGTTCTTGTCATAGAAGTTGTTCTCCAGTTGAAGATAGAAATATTACTTCTTATGTTGGGGATTTGGGATCTTATTCTTCTACTACAACTTTAGTAGAGGAATTTGGTGAATCTTTATGTTGGATTTCAGATCTATGTACCTCGGGATGTCTACATCTACTTATAAATGATGGAATACAAGTTTTAGTGGATGTTATGGTACTATGAAGTCTTGGTGGTGTGAGTGGTGATGTTGGAATCAAACTCGTACCTCTACTTATGAGTCTACCTCTAGAATTTCTTTCCCTATACATAAATATTTTTTATCACCTTTTTTTTATGAAAATCAAAGGACTCCTATCTACATTTCCCCAACAATAGCACCAAAATGTTTGGTAATTTAACTGATGTTAAATTACTACATAAATTATCGACTAGGGCCTGTAAACTGATGAAGTGTATGTGCTAGAATTCCTTATGGTGTAAGAAATTCCTAAATTAAATTGAGATATCTTTATGCACATATGCTACTTAAAATTGATTAAAACAACTATCACTCTTGCATAAAGTAAAGGTGTCATACTTAAGACAAATGAAACTAAGTTTATCACACTTTCTTGAAAAAACTATCACATTTGCAAAATGATACTAATATTATCACACTTGCTTAAAAGAAATATCACACTAGAATTATCACACTTGCTCAAAAGAAAGACCACACTTGCAAAAATTAAGTTACTCTAAAATAAAAGACTAAATAATCAAACCCAAGCTACTTTCAACAGAAAAAGAAATTAATCTAAAATATCACACTTAATATAATTAGAAATCTTCTTCACTCAAATGGAACTTAAACTCTATTTCAAATCTTAAAACATTTCACACTCTGTCTACAAATTCTTATGTGAATAAGAGATCTTGATCTATTCTATAAATCCTATAGCAAATTGATTGAACAAAACATACTCTTTTACGAACTCTGTTATCACTGTCAAAAGAAGTCATTAACAATCAAAACTAAAAGGTTAGATAAAATAATTCAAATAAATATAAAATGAAAAACTAAATTTTGTCTAAAAATAAGACCTTACAACTCTAGGGAGGCCTCCTATGAGTTGTAGGTACACACGATTACTCAAAAACTAAATACGGATCAAGACAATTTCTCATAAGAATGATCAAACTTTCCTTTATAAATGCAAATAGAGTTTCAAAAATAATATTCAGGTTTGTCATTTATCATGCCAAGAGGTAGATTTATAACCTCTATCAATAATTGTTTTAGAGATTTACGAGCCTATCCTACGCGACAGAGACTAAAAGTAACATAAGAAGATAATATGACATGATTTACTCATGATTTTCTATAGGAGAAGAAAATCATGATGCTAAATATCTGCTTCCATTAATTTTCTCGCTTGCTTGGTTCGCCTTCAGCTCTTTCTTCGTTGGTTGAAATCCTCGATGAATGGGCTTACACGGTGTTCTTATCATTAACACAGGTCATGAAGATAGGTAAATTCATTATGCCAACTATTAGCCACCTTCCCATATGTCTCGTTCCTCATTTGGTGTTCCAAAACCCATCAAACCTTCACCTATGTTGTAGAATCAATCATTAGCTGGAGAATTGGTACAATTCAATAGTTTATGAAAATATTGAGTTAAATAATAAAGAAAAATGAAACTTATGAAATAAAATATGTTTAAGTACCTTCTATTTCGATTAACCTTGTAAATTGATGCTCAATTAGAGTTATTAGAGACAAAAAGGAGGATGGAGTGTAATAAGGTTGTCAAAAAGAGACAATTTTGAGCTTCAACAAGTGGCTTTCATGCTCCAACAATGACTTATTCATTGAAGAACCTTCCTCGATGTGGACTCTCTTCTGGTGAGTGTGAGCTAAAAACTCTCTGCACTATGGCATCTTGGAATGGATGTGACTATGCTTAAAAATACTAAATGATAATGTGTGTGGCTAGTGGATGAAGGAAGTGTGGTCATATGGTATCATGTTTCAGGGATTTTGTTGGTTGAAATCCCTCAAAAGAACTCTACCACAAGCATTGGAATCTGGCTGAAGGGTGAAATATGCAAGTCACTTTGGTTGTAGCTTTTCTATGGTTGTCTGGAGAATTAGAGTCCCACTCTCAATTTTGAGGTGTCTTATAAGATAAGTTCGCTCTTGTATTTTGTGCTTGAGTTTGTTATTATGTCTTTGTTTTACTTCCATGGAAATATTGTTGTGTTAATGTTGCAGAGTTTTGTTCTTGCATCAATGAAGAATTTAAATGATTGTGTAAAGATCTTATGATATAGTCCATTACTTGTGGATGTGTTAATATTCAAATAACTTAAGGCTGCATGTACATAAAGGGATTGGAATGCCTGTAAATTTGTAGACCCGTTGGTATATTTGGTCTTTGTGATATTGACTGGAACTTATTGACAATAAGGAAGGTGATTTCCTATGTAGAAGTGTCAAATGAATATTTTCTTAGGAATGATTTAATTCGTATAATTATCATAGTATGTTAATTAGTCTAAGTGGCCAGTGTATTAGAAGATGAGTAGATCTTTGTAATATTTATCATTCCATTGAAGGAATGGTTCAAATTATGTGATTATTTTAAACTCAAACCTAATCTAAATTATTTGAGCATGGAGGACAGGGTGCAGACCAAGGGAATTTATAAAATTGTATATATATGAAGCTGAACTTGGAGTTAGACTCCCAAATACCACTACACCCAAGACCTCTCTCTCTCTCTCTCTCTCTCTCTCTCTCTCTCTCTCTCTCTCTATATATATATATATATATATATATATATATATCTATAGATATATATATCTATATATATATATATATATATATATATATAGATATATATATATATATATATATATATATCTATATATATATATATATATATATATATATATATATATATATATATATATATAGTACTGGAGGAAGAGTCCCTTAAAAAGCACACATGATTCAAGCCACTATTCTCCATGATCATGCATGGCTAAGACATATAGCCATCTATAGGACGGGGGCTTAACCTTGGTAGTATATAAGTTGAGGGGTGGGTCACATGGTGCATGCAACCCAATTGTATATATATGAAGCTGAACTTGGAGTTAGACTCCCAAATACCACTACACCAAAGAACTATATTATTTCTCTCTCTCTCTCTCTCTCTCTCTCTCTCTCTCTCTCTCTCTCTCTCTCTCTCTATTGTATTGGAGGAAGAGTCCCTTAAAAAGCACACATGATTCAAGCCACTATTCTCCATGATCATGCATGGCTAAGACATATAGCCATCTATAGAATGGGGGCTTAACCTTGGTAGTATATAAGTTGAGGAGTGGGTCACATGGTGCATGTGAGCCAATTGTATATATATGAAGCTGAACTTGGAGTTAGACTCCCAAACACCACTACACCCAAGACCTATATTATTCACTCTCTCTCTCTCTCTCTCTCTCTCTCTCTCTCTCTCTCTCTCTCTCTCTCTCTCTCTCTCTGTGTGTGTGTGTGTGTGTATTGTATTGGAGGAAAAGTCCCTTAAAAAGAACACATGATTCACCTTAACCTTGGTAGTATATAAGTTGAGGGGTGGATCACATGGTTCATGCAACCAGATTGTATATATATGAAGCTGAACTTGGAGTTAGACTCACTATTCTCCATGATCATGCATGGCTAAGACATATAGCCATCTATAGAATGGGGGCCACGATAGTATATAAGTTGAGGGGTTGGTCACATGGTGCATGCAACCCAATTGTATATATATGAAGCTGAACTTGGAGTTAGACTCCCAAATACCACTCCACCCAAGACCTATATTACTTTCTCTCTCTCTCTCTCTCTCTCTCTCTCTCTCTCTCTCTCTCTCTCTCTCTCTCTCTCTCTCTGTGTATTGTATTGGAGGAAGAGTCCCTTGAAAAGAACACATGATTCAAGCCATTATTATCCATGATCATGCATGGCTAAGACATATAGCCATCTATAGAATGGGGGCTTAACCTTGGTAGTATATACGTTGAGGGGTGGGTCACATGGTGCATGTGACCCAATTGTATATATATGAAGCTGAACTTGGAGTTAGACTCCCAAATACCACTACACCCAAGACCTATATTACTTTCCTCTCTCTCTCTCTCTCTCTCTCTCTCTCTCTCTCTCTCTCTCTCTCTCTCTCTCTCTCTCTCTCTCTCTTTGTATTGTATTGGAGGAAGAGTCCCTTAAAAAGCACACATGATTCAAGCCACTATTCTCCATGATCATGCATGGCTAAGACATATAGCCATCTATAGAATGGGGGCCTTGGTAGTATATAAGTTGAGGGGTGGGTCACATGGTGCATGCGACCCAATTGTATATATATGAAGCTGAACTTGGAGTTAGACTCCCAAATACCACTACACCCAAGACCTATATTATCTCTCTCTCTCTCTCTCTCTCTCTCTCTCTCTCTCTCTCTCTCTCTCTCTCTGTATTGTATTGGAGGAAGAGTCCCTTAAAAATCACACATGATTCAAGCCACTATTCTCCATGATCATGCATGGCTAAGACATATAGCCATCTATATAATGGGGCTTAACCTTGGTAGTATATAAGTTGAGGGGTGGGTCACATGGTGCATGCGACCCAATTGTATATATATGAAGCTGAACTTGGAGTTAGACTCCCAAATACCACTACACCCAAGACCTATATTATTCTCTCTCTCTCTCTCTCTTTGTATTGTATTGGAGGAAGAGTCCCTTAAAAGGCACACATGATTCAAGCCACTATTCTCCATGATCATGCATGGCTAAGACATATAGCCATCTATAGAATGGGGGCCTTGGTAGTATATAAGTTGAGGGGTGGGTCACATGGTGCATGCAACCCAATTGTATATATATGAAGCTGAACTTGGAGTTAGACTCCCAAATACCACTACACCCAAGACCTATATTATTTTCTCTCTCTCTCTCTCTCTCTCTCTCTCTCTCTCTCTCTGTATTGTATTGGAGGAAGAGTCCCTTAAAAATCACACATGATTCAAGCCACTATTCTCCATGATCATGCATGGCTAAGACATATAGCCATCTATATAATGGGGGCTTAACCTTGGTAGTATATAAGTCGAGGGGTGGGTCACATGGTGTATGCAACCCAATTGTATATATATGAAGCTGAACTTGGAGTTAGACTCCCAAATACCACTATACCCATGACCTATATTACTCTCTCTCTCTCTCTCTCTCTCTCTCTCTCTCTCTCTCGCTGTATTGTATTGGAGGAAGAGTCCCTTAAAAAGCACACATGATTCAAGCCACTATTCTCCATGATCATGCAAGGCTCTCTCTCTCTCTCTCTCTCTCTCTCTCTCTCTCTCTCTCTCTGTATTGTATTGGAGGAAGAGTCCCTTAAAAAGCACACATGATTCAAGCCACTATTCTCCATGATCATGCATGGCTAAGACATATAGCCATCTATAGAATGGGGGCTTAACCTTGGTAGTATATAAGTTGAGGGGTGGGTCACTATTCTCCATGATCATGCATGTCTCTCTCTCTCTCTCTCTCTCTCTCTCTCTCTCTCTCTCTCTCTCTCTCTCTCTCTCTCTCTGTATTGGAGGAAGAGTCCCTTAAAAAGCACACATGATTCAAGCCACTATTCTCCATGATCATGCATGGATCTCTGTCTCTCTGTCTCTCTGTCTTTCTCTCTCTCTATTGGATTGGAGGAAGAGTCCCTTAAAAATCACACATGATTCAAGCCACTATTCTCCATGATCATGCATGGCTAAGACATATAGCCATCTATAGAATGGGGGCTTAACCTTGGTAGTATTGTATTGGAGGAAGAGTCGCTTAAAAAGCACACATGATTCAAGCCACTATTCTCCATGATCATGGCATGCCTAAGACATATAGCCATCTATAGAATGGGGGCTTAACCTTGGTAGTATATAAGTTGAGGGGTGGGTCACATGGTGCATGCGACCCAAGCCAGAGTGCTTTGGACATGCATTGTCATGTCCCCAATTTTGCACATGTTAAAATCACTAAGAAGTTTTTCTATTTTTTTATAATATTGAAAAGGGAAAAATATTATTTTTTGAGGAAAGACAAAAAGTATTATTTAAATGGATTGGCGAAAAATTATTATTTTATTAAAATGGAGGAAAAAGTCACTTAGTGGAAAATGACCCCATCAATAAAATAATAATTGAAAAGGGAGTCATTAAGCATGGGGAGAAATTATAAAAGGAGAATGGACTCATTTGTTAATCATCTTTTGTCTATCACATTTCACCTTTAATATTCTCTTGGGTTTTCTTAGCACAAGAAGAAATGTGTTGTTTAGCACAAGAATTTTGAGGCGGAAATTCCAATTTTAGAGAACTTCGTGTATCTCCCTAGTGAGGCCTTGAGGAGTATACTTCATGACTTCCATTGAAGATAGTTGCAGAGATTTCCCTAAGCCATTCACACTACCTAGGCACATAAGGAGAAATTCAATCATCATTTGGAGTAGCTCTCTTTGTTTGTCGGTTCCAAGCATTTGCAAGATTGTTTCTCTTGGCCAAAGGGGGATATTGGTACAAATTTACAAGGTTGAGACAATGATATTTTGTTGCACCAAACTCTTTTTTTTTTGACTGTGCACTAGGGTTATTAGTTGGAATATGTGTAGAGGTTTGAGGATGGAAATTCAACTGGATTTTTGTTGGAATTTGATCTATTTATCAAGGAGATTTTGCAGGAGATTTTTAGTTATTTTTGGAGGTGGATTTGGATCATTTTCTGAGGTGATTTTCTGTTGGACATGGAGTTGAGAAGTTTCATATTTTCACACTAAATTTGGGCTTTCTGGGTCAGTTGGAATCTACCCAAGATTTTTCTACGATTTTTTGGGTTTGTGTAGTTAAAATTTCAGAATTTGTTGAGTAGTATTCGAGCTGGAAATCCATATTCCTTCAGCAATGTATTTTATGGATAATATGGGTAATTCACACCACTTGATGGGCTTGGACTTGGCTTGGAATTAAGCCAAACCATTTTGTGGTTTTTTATGGGTTTCATGTGAGGCTCCTCAGACTAAATTTTTTAGAATTTTTGGAGTAGTATTGAGGGAAAAAAACCACCTTCAGCTTTAGCAATAACAACTAAATTTCTGGGTAGTGAGAGTTACTAGTTTGAGCCATTTACATCCTTGAATATATATGTCTTTCACCTGGGTTTTCATGCTTGCAGAAGAACATTAGAGTGGTAGAACTCATCTTTCTCCATGGTGAATTCATGTAGGATTCACAAGTTGCGGCTTATTGATATTTAGTTAAGTTTTGGGAGGCTCAATTTTAGAATCAACACATATTATTTTGGAGGTCAGCTTATCTATCATAGATATATCAGTTGTATCAAAATGTATACCCTATCTAGTTAATATAATAAAGTTGAGTTTATTTCCATTTATCAGTTGTCGTGTCTTTTTGCAGCATTTTTGTTGCATTTAATTATGCAAGGAGCTATTGCTCTATGATCTCATGCCTGATTGAAATCACCGAACAACAAAAGTAAAGACGAATATAGATATAATAATGTCCCAACCCACATGATCACGAACATGTATTAGGCATTAGCTTCTATATATTGCAAGGAAATATGTGTGCAACTGGCCTCCTCTTAAAATGGGGAAGGATTTTGGGCCTGACGCAGATTCCTATGCTCCACTCGGGCGATCTACCTTGTCCAGACTTGATCTCTATCCCTACACACAACCACCAACAAACAGAAACAACAAGTGACCTTCCTCAGAAGATCGTTATATCAAAATATCACATAGAAAACTATAAGGCATGATGAATACTAATAGATACAGGAAAGTAGCATACATTTCTATTAATCATATAAATGAAAGTACATCAATATACCTTCAAAAAATAAGATCCTCTCCTCCAACTTGTAGTATGGTCTCCTCTCTCAATACGTCAGAGCTCTCGCACTATAATTTGGATACATCCTCTTACCCCATTTCCTCTTAGTGAGATTAGAGAGGTTCATTCTATCCTCCAAGAGAATGTATCTAGACACCTAGGGGTTTGAGAAGTTAGGAAACTTCTACAATAATGGACCCCCAACCAACTCATACACAAGTGGGCCAAGTTGATCTCTTTGGGAATTGAAAACTCTAGAAAATGTTTTTCAGAATTTTGAGCTTTCTCTCAATTATCTAAATTATGAAATAATTATTCTCTCATAATTATAATATTTTGGAAAATTAATTACGAAAAATAACTCAATCATGTAATTCCACCCTTTTATCATGGGATAAATCTCACATAAGTAAAATAAAAGGATAAAATGGATGCATTTTAGCCAAAAAGTTGAGGTTAGTTGATATTGGGTTTCTCTCACTACAATGGAGTAGAAAATAGATTTATAACAATTTTACTGGAAAATTTCTATTAATGGATGAAATTTTTATATGAAGCAATTTTGTTGAGATAAATTTCAAGAATTCACCAAATTTTTCAGTTTGGTATATTAAATTTGTAAATCATTGGTGAAGATTCACTGGTGAGTGGATGATAGGGATCTAAAAGTGGAGCCCCTCACTCCCTCTCCGTATCAAATGAGGTTGGGCCCCCGAATATCGTCGATGAAGCAGAAATGAGATAGGGACATTAGGTTCAAGTGATAGAACCGGGAACAAAAACATGAACAAATAATCCTCGCGATAATGTCATAGAGAAGAGGGGCGGTGCTCTTTAATAGAGACCATCGAGAGTAGAAAGCTCATAGCCACACATGTGTCCAAAAACTGTTGTCCCCATAGGGGTCGAGGGGAGCACTAAGCAAAACTCTTGGGATCAAATCCCTAGTATGATGTGGTTGTTGGGCCTATTACCCAACACAACAATGAAGAAATACCAGTTAAATGTTGTAAAAAATCTGTGGTGGGACTCACATTCAAGTGGCATATGGCATGGAGGACATGATGAGGGATGATGTTTCCTTGGCTTTTAAGACCAATGATGTCACCCTGTATACAACACCTTAGATATTTTTAGAGCAGGGCATAGTAGAATTCCTGGGATTTAACTCCGAGGATGATGTGGCCACGAAGGGCGAGCACCTCTATCCATTTGAATAAATAAATAAATATATATATATATATATATATATATATATATATATATCTGTGTGTGTGAGTGTGTGTGTAGACCATAGAAAGTACATATATATTTTTGTGTCTGATTGTTTGTACCATAGAAAGGGTAGAAAACCATGTGGATTTACCACTTGTGGGTTGACATGGCAGATGATTAGTGTAGCCACATGTGGGGGGGGCAGCACATGGCACTATTTGATAGGTTAGCTTGAAACGACCATATCTTTTGATCTAAATGTCGGATCAGGGAAAAATTTATGTCGTTAGAAATGTCTCGACAAGACAAACATAAAGGACTTATCTATTTTAGGTTTTAAGAAGTTGAAAAAGGTGAGAAAAGTTAGACCCCATTTCCATTGTTGGACCTTGGAGATTGAGTCAACATAGTAACTTCCTCCTTGTAACCTTAGTGAGGACTGGGGTTAATAGGGTACATTTTAAAGAGTGGTTTTAGAGCTTCCAGGTTCAATATTTGGACGAGAAAGGAACCATCACAAAAGTAGCAAGCAAAAGTTTGACACTAGACATTGGGAGATCCAATGACCCTTAAGCCTCGTGTCGAGCATTAGAAATCTACATATTTATGTATTTATTATGTTCTTTTCTTGGTATATCTCATTGTGATATTTTCATTTGACATAGTCTGGATCAATTATATGGTTTACTAATGTTAATGAACTAATTGAGGTGTAGTGTTGCAATGTAACAACCCTGGTGACAATTCCATGCAATAAAAGTTAATAAAGGAAAAATAATAACCATGATTATGGGACACTTATTCTGACTTGAATGTTGGGAAAAACATCCTATTTTGGGTGTTCATTTGGTATATTATGGCTAAGGAAAAGGCAAAGGCTTTGGAAAGGCATCAGGCATTAATTGATATTTTATTTATGAAAATAATGGAAATTAGGAGAAAAGGAAGGTGAAAGGTCACAAGTTGCATGTGAGGAGGAAAATGAAGGAAAATAATGGAAAATTGAAGAAAATAGAGGCCTCATTAATAAAAAGGCTTAAGAATATTATTTGGTACCTTGTTTTAGTTCATATTTGGATCTCTCTCTCTATTCTCTTTCTCTCTCACACTCTTGGACACTTAGATATTTCTTGGATCACTTCAACATTGGATCAAGACAAGCAAAGAATGTAAAGGAAAGCATGGATCAAGAAGGTACAGCAAGATTATTTGAAGGTATCGATTTTCATGTGTGATTTCCTTACTATTTTTGGCATGCACGATTGTGTATGTGTGTTCTTGGTTCTCATGTTGTCATTGGCATGATTTTTTCCAGGTGTGACAATGTTCTTCAACCTTGTCTTTCCATTTTAGGATAGCCATGGTGTGATGAGTTCTCACATTTTTTGTTGAGCTAGATAGCTAGATGGATTCAAAACTAAGTGAGGTGCTCTCTAAAAGAAATAAAACATGGCTTAGTTATCCATGAATCATACTATGGATTACGGTAAAGCCTTGGCCTAGTAACCCCTGAACTAGAACATGGGTTGTGGTAAAGCTGGATTTTGTGTCACCTCGGTGGGCCTAGGAATCCTTGGTTGGTGAATGGCGGGATATATGATAATGCCCAGAGGTGGGTGCCCTCCATAAGGCTTAGTAATCCTTGGCTAGTGAATGTCAGGATATATGGTAATTCCTGGAGGGTGGAGTCTTGGTTAGGGCCTAGTGATCTGGCGTGGATTGCGGTAAAGCCTAAAGACTAGGAGACAGGAAAATTCCTCACGGTGTAGGTGGATAAATCTGGTGTCATCCATGTCTGTTTAGGTCCTAGTGATCATGTGGGGATTGTGGTAAAGCCTGATTCTATTGATGAGGGTGAGGTGGTGTAGCCTCAAGAAGCCCTAGTTGGTTTGGGTTATGAGTCCCACATTCATGCTTGTAATATGGCATGGGGGTGATTAGCTCAAAAAAGTATTTGGTTCAACCAATCTATGGTCCGGTGGTTCATGGAAGTCCCATACATAGTTGGCTTATGCATTCATTAATAAGAGTTCCTTTTCCTTGGCATTTCATGTGTAAATGTGTCGCTTTATATGTGGATTTTGTGATTGTTATATCCTTGTTATTTATGTTGTTTATACGCTGGTTATGAGTATGTTTTATGATAGTGATGATGTATGGATCTCATCATGTTTTGATTTGTAAATGGATGATCAATGAATATATGACATATTAGATGATAGTGCAGCTAATGTGATAAGGCGTCAATTCTTCTTAGTGACTCACAGATAAGTATGAGACCCCTATTCTCAGATTTGTTGTTATGACCCGTAGAATGCATATTTGTGACATGTTTGATGAAATGCCTATCACCGCTAGTAGGGTTCCAGTCAAGTCTGCTTTCAACTATTTTCTTTAGTATCATTTTTTTGATGTTAATGTTCATTTCTGAGGGTTTCAGGGAGTTATGGGCAATGGCCTTAGTCCTGGCCCTAGAAATGTGGCACATAATCTGGGGTCGCTTGCTCTGAAGTAGCTGAAAATGTCTCAAGTCGCTTGCATTCCCTTGTTGTGGGAGCAACTGGAGGGTCCCAGTCGCATGGATTCCCATGTCATGGGAGTGGGTGAGGATCTAGGTCATTAAATGTTAAGTTGCCTCAAGGGTTGGTCATCTGGAAAGGTTGGTTGGCTCCTGGAGGTTCCGTAGCATGTGTAGAAGGTAAGGTTGGTTGTGATTTTTTGATTCCACTTCCTTTACTGTACATGGGAAGTTGATTCAGATCTTAGTAGCTTCTCCTCACATGTTTACCCCAGTGGATTGGTTAACTTGGGTAAATGTGGGAGGAGGGTGTTACAGAGTGGTATTAGAGCATGGTTCACCCCTTGGATTGAATGGATAGTGTGTGTTGGTCATGCATCCATGTTGATTGCATATGTTTTCTCTATGCTTGTGGTATATGTGCTTGTTTCATATGCGTGGTTTTCGTCATGGTCACAGTTGTATTGCGATGTGAAAGTGGATGGTGTTTTGTTGGATTTGGTTGTGATAAGTTATGTCAATTATGCATTGGTTATGCATGTCAATGCTTATATCTTGTTATACATACATTGATATGGTTGTAGTTGTCATGCATGAGGTCATGTTGTGTGGTTGATATGGTCATACATTGATGAGTAGACTATGGTTAGGATGGTATCTTTATGTTGTTATGATTATGTTTATACATGTATTGTGCAAATCTGGGTCACCTTGGATGCAAAGATATCCTCCCAGAACTATACTGAGGTATGCTGATTATGTTTATATTTTGGTTTAGCTAACATGGTATGTTTGGTAGGAAAGAGATCAAAGATAAATAGTAAGATGGCAGACTATATTTCACAAAATTATCCTTATGGATCAGATGAGGACCGTGGTGATTGGAATTCTTTTGACTTAGCAGACACATTGAGAAGTTTGAAGGAAAAATAGGCCTAGATCTATTAATAAGGGTGAGGTGGTGTAGTGTTGGGAAGCCGTGGTTGGTTTTGGTTATGAGTCCCACATTCATTCTTGGAATATGGCACAAGGGTGATTGGATGAAATAAATATTTGGTTTAGCCAATCTATGGTCGGGAGGTTCGTGGAAATCCCATACTTGGTTATCTTATGCATTCATTAATAAGAGTTCCTTCTCCTTAGAATTTCATGTGTAAATGTACTGGTTTATATGTGGATTTTATGGTTGTTATATCCTTGTTATTTCTATTGTTTATATGTTGGTTATGAGTATGTTTTATGAGAATGATGATGTATGGATTTCATCATTTTTTGATTTGTAAATGAATGATCAATTAATATATGACCTATTAGATGATAATACAGTTAATGTGATAAGTTGTCAATGCTTCTTAGTGATTCATAGATAAGTATGAGAATTCATATTTGTGACATGTTTGAAAAAATGACTGGCATGGCTAGTAGGAGTCCAGTAAAGTATTTTTTCAATTATTTTCCTAGTATCATTGTTTCGATGCTACTTTTCATTTCTGAAGATTTCATGGAGTTTTGGGTAGTGGCCTTACTCCTCACCCTGAAAACGTGGCACAAAATCTCAGGTCGTTGGCTTTGAACTAGCTAAAAATGTCCTGAGTCACTTGTATGCCCTTGTTGTGGGATCGACTAGAGGGTCCCAGTCGCATGGATTCCCATGGCATGGGACCGGGTTAGGCTCTAGGTCAGTAAAATTTCAAGTTTCCTCAGGGATTGGTCACTTGGAAAGGTTGGTTATCTCCTAGAGGTTTTGTAGCATGTGTAGAAGGTTAGATTGATTGTATTTTTTCTATTCTAGTTCCTTAACTATACACGGGGAGTTGAATGAGATCATAGTAGCCTCTCGTCAGATGTTTACTTCGATGGGCCAGTTAACTTTCGTAAATGTGGGAGGAGGGTGTTACATGCGGCTAGCTATGCACTAGAAAATTTCCATTAGTAAGCCACGGTGATGGTGTTTTTTATGCAGTTGAATTTTTTTTAAATATAATAGTTGTGTTTGTATGAAAACAAATAAAATACACTAAGGCTTAAAGAGATGAAGTTTAAGGACCACATGAACAACAAAGGGTGGTACAATTTAGAAATAATAAGCCAAGGAAAGAATATTAAAATGTGTAGTATAGATCCAACCAATGACAGGATGGACATGAAGAGGATGGATTAGATGAACTTTGAGGAGGGTTAGGCTCTCCTAATTAGACGTACACATTGAGAAGTTGAGAGCAGAAATAAGGATTTGTAAAGTTAAAAATGAGAGTCTTGTCAAAGTGCAAGAAAAGCTGAAGTCAATGTAGTAATACTACAAATCTTATCAGACCTCCAAAGGTAAAGGAAACATGAGTTGGGATCAGTCATAGAGGCATGCAAATCACATTATAGTAGGAATAAAGAACCCATGGAGAAAATGAATGAAGATCTTGAAAGAGTCATCAATTGTCCAGTGAAGACACCATGAATGGAGGCGCTCTATTGAGCGCTCCTAGAAATAATTCAAGAACCCATGAGTAGTTGTATGAGACCACTCATAGAAGGCCACACGATTGTTAATATCATCATCATCATCATCGTCATGGGATAAGAAGGGAAAGAGAGTATATACTAGAGGATTTTAAAAAGGCCAAGCCTCCTACCTTTGATGGAAAAATGAGGAGGACAAATGATGTCAAAGCTTGGCTACTAGGAATGAAGAAGTTTTTTCTAAATCCATGATTATTCAGAGAACATGATAAAAGAAGGAAGCCACTTTCAACCTAAGAGACAAGGCTGATATATGCTGGGGTGTTCTGAAAAATGTAAACGGCACAAGGGAAGAAGAATTATCTTGGAAGGAGTTTGGGGATGATTTCAAAATGAAATATCTATTTGAGAGATACTTCACAACAAGGCGAAGGAGTTCCATGAGCTCAGATTGGGACAAATGATAAATAATGAGTACACCACTAAATTCCTAGAGTTTCTAAGGTATGTTCCCTACCTTAAGGAGGAGAAAGTAAATATTTAGAGGTATGTCATAGGTTTGCCAAAATATTTCAAGGATAGAATCAAATTTGATGAGCCCAAGATACTAGAGGATGAAATTAGAAAACTGAATCATTTCTATGACTAGTCTAGGCATAGGCTTGAATATAAATCAGGTTGTAAATTAAATGGAAATGCCAATTTTAAATGGAAAAGGAAAAAGGAAACCCAGGGAGTGAGTGCTACCCCTATTAACTAAGAAAACCAATAGAATTCTAACGCTAATTGAAGAGCTTATTCTACTCAAGATGAAGCCAAACATTATGGTAAGGTGCATATAAGTGTTGGAATTGTGGAGAAAATCACCTATGGAAATATTTCCCACAACACAAGCATAGTTTCATGAGACTCTACCATGTGCAGGAAGATGCAGTCAATGATGTGACTCAAAATGTGCCCAAAATTTACACAGAAATGGATGATTGCCAAGTTGATCATCAGGAAATGATTATATAAATGAAAGGTATGCCTCGTGACCAAACCATTTTTGTTTTGATTGATATTGGTTCAAATTTTATTTCCATCGGTCCTGCCATTGTTGATAGATATGCACTAATGAAGAAAGCACATGACAAGTCATGGCTAGTTCAACTGGTCACAGGGACGAAAAGAAGGGTGTACCATTGAGGGAAGCCTTACCTAATCTAATTAAATGGGATGTAGAAATTGTAAATCTCAATGTATTTCCATTGGGAGAATATGACATATTTGTTTGGTGTGGACTGGTTATATATGCACTAAACCAAGGTCGATTATTTTGAGAAGAGCATCGAATTCCTGGATGAAGATGGGAAGCATAGAATATTGCGTGGGAAGAAAAAACCCACTTCGCTGAGATTAATATTAGCCATGCAATCCAAAAGAATTCATAGAAAAGGATTCCTTTTGTTTGCTATGAAAATATCCAAGAACGCTAAAGTTAATCACAATGCTAAGAATGATGACAATGATATCCTAAGGAAATTATCTGTTTTACCAAAGTTTTCATATGTATTCCCGGAAGAAATTACTGGTTTGTCTCTTCATTGACAACTATAATTTTCCATCAAACTAGTGCCAAGAGCAACTGCAACATCCTAAGCTTCAAATAGAATGAGAAATCCAAAATTATTTGAGCGAAAGCTACAACTCAAGGAGATGTTGGAAAAGGGCTGCATAAGGTCAAGTGTGTCTCCATGGGGAGCACCAATTCTATTTGTTAACAAGGAATGGCATACTCATCTTTTGCATTGATTATAGGCAACTAAACAATGTGACCATCTAGAATATGTATTAATTTCCATGGATTGATGACATATTTGATCATTTAAGGGGAGTAGAAGTCTTCTCCAAAATTTATAGGAGGTTAGGCTATTCATGTGCATATAAAAGATGAGGATATTCATAAAAAAAAAAAATTTGAATAAGGTATGGGAATTGTAAATTAGTGGTAAGGCCTTTTGGGATTGCCAATGCACCTACATCCTCTATGTACCTTACTAAACAATGTGTTACACCCCTATTTGGATAAGTTTTTCATAGTTTTTGTTGAGGGAATTTTGGTTTATTCAAAGGCCAAGAGGGAGAATGAATAACACCTAGTTGCAGTACTACAATTGCTAAGAGAGAATAAGATTTATGCAAAGCTTAGTAAGTGCAATTTATTTCAGTCACAAATTCATTACTTGGGACACATAATCTCAAGAGAGTGGGTAGCAGTTGATCCCTAGAAGGTCAAGGTTATCATGGAATGGCCAACAAATAGAAATGTGGTTGAAGTTAGGCCCTTAATGGGTCTCGTAGACTATTAAAATATATTTATTAAGAATTTTTCTAAGATTGGCTATCTAATTAATGCTTTGCAGAAGAAAAGAAAGAGGTTCGAAAGAGTAGTTGATTATGGTATAGGCTTCAATTAGCTCAAGTTATTATTGGCCAATGCACCACTATTAACAATAGAAGATCTTGAAAAGGATTTCATTATATGTACAGTCTCTTGCAAAGAGGTACTTGGTGGAGTCCTAATGTAGGAAGGCCATGTGGTATGCTATGAATCTCAAAAATTTAATGAGCATGAACAAAACTATGTAACTGTGACTTGGAATTGGTTGTGATCACCCATGCATTGAAGATGTGGATACCCTACATTCTTGGTATAAAATTCACTCTAATGTCTAACCATGGAGGGCTGAATTATTTATTTGAACAACCAAAGTTAAATGCCAGGAAAGTCAGATGGCTTGCCACACTTAGAAAATTTGACTTTGAAATCAAACATATAAAACTCAAGTAGAAAAGAGTGGCTAATGCACTTAGCAGGAGAGTGCATATACATCATGTATGAACTATAAGTTCCCAGGGAACTAATCTTGATGAAAAGATAAAAAAATAATGGATGATAAGATGAAAAGTATCAGCAATTAAAGAAAAAGCTACAACAAGGCCCCCAAGGAAATGAAGATAAGAACTATTTCCTTACCGAAAATGGGATCATTAAATTGAAAATAAAAATTTATGTGCCAAATAACAATGAAGAAATTCATAGGAGAAAATGTAATTTTAAGTGATATTTCTTTTTTAAATAAATGGAAACATACTTTAACTAATTTCTAGCATCAAAAATATAATATAAATGCAAATAATTTTAATAAAATAATTAAGCATTAAAAATATTTTTTTAAATAAAATATATAAATTTTAAATTTTAAAATAATTTTCTACTCTTATGTTTTTAAATTACCATTCAATCTTTAAAAACATCAAATACATATTTTATTAAAAAAAACTATATTTTAATATATATATATATATATATATATATATATATATATATATATATATATATATATATATATATATATATATATATATATATATATATATATAGATATATAACTTACCTTTAATTGGCAGGTTCCTTGAAAATCAAGTGACTTGTACCATAAGTTGAGATACATATTTATGCATTTATAACTTTTAGGAAAAAAAATTTCTTATAATATACTTTATAAATTGTTTATTTAGACAATTTGTTTAAAATATATAAAATTTTAAAAGAAGAGAAGAAATTGTTAAATTTTTGGTAGCTCGAAAGGTATTTCTAAGAGAGGACAACCCACAATAAGTTAGTTGTTAGGTGATTCACCCAAAAAAGGTTTCAGACCAAAAATGGTGTTTAGGACCAAAAGAGAAAATAATAATTTATTATAAGGATCAAAGAAGTGAAAACCCTAGATCTAGAAGTTTTCTGAAGTGACCCAAGGGAAAGTATAAAAGAGGTTTAAGGGAGTGGCCTAAGACACATCAATGACATGAAATTCACTGTGTGTGGAGGCTAGAAAGATGTAATCCCTAGAGGAGACAAGAAACAAGGTTGAGTAGGGTTGCTAAAGGAACTGAGATTTGTCCATTAGAGAGGCTCAGGATTTATGTTGAAGAAGGATCCATGGCATTTCTTTTGCATAAGGAAAGGAGGATTCATGGCATATATTCTAAGCAAGGTAGGCTACAACAGAGATCAAGATCCTAGCCACAACCCACCAGGAATCTAATATGTAACAAAGAATGGGAGAAGAGTCTAGCCACAAAGGATAATTGACTTGATTTGAGGCAGATCTACAGATAATGTGTCGAGGATTACTAAGAAGGGTATGTTTGTTAGAATGAGTACCTTAGAGTCTACAACGAGAAGGATAAAGAATGTAGGAGGCTGGAACGAAGGGTCTCAAGGACATCAAGCATTGAAACTCATCGTATGTGAAGATAAGGGCCTAAGATGGATAAAGTTCTAAGAATATTCTATTGGTGCATTTGTGTGTAAAGGTCTAGTTAATTTTATGTTGCATTGAGGAAGGTTGAGTCCCTCAAATCTAGCGCATAGTGAGGGTGTGAGGACTATGGATGTGTTGGATAGAGGGGTGAGTTACCTCAAGGTTATGTGCAAGTGTAAAGGGTCAAGACATGAGGTATACACAAAGTATAGAGGATTGGGGTGGTTGTCATAAGGATTTCCCCTGAGGTGGTCGTAGGAGCCTACAATAGGGCCAAGAAACCTCAATCATATAATTGTGCAGGGCCAAGGATCTTCAAGTTGAGGAAAGCCATTGAAGAAGGTATAAGGCATTATTTTCAAAGTTGATGATTGCAGAGTGATAATGTATTAACATTTGTCAAACAAGGAGGGTTTGGAAAACATGTTCTGTGCCCTATATACAGTGATTGTTGATGAAGAAATACAGTTGTAAGTGTTGGTGTATATTGGGTCTAATGAACAATGATATTGTAGGAGACAAATCACTATGAGTAGATCATGTTTTGTAGCCAATGTTTAATAGCCTTAATGTTGTAAAGGGAATGTGAGGAGGTTGAAGTTTCAGGTCCCTAAGTGCAATAATTTGAAGTGGTAAATCATTGTTGTGAAGGTAGACTTGAGAATCCCCTTGTCCAATGACTCTTGTAGAAGCAATATCACTATGTGAAGCCAATATGTTGAGGCCTATGAACAATTCTTTTGATTTGGAAAATCACTTTAAGAAGGCTAAATAGTTGGGTTGATGTGTGTAAGTGAATATGGAGCAAAAAAGGACCTTGTGAGCAGCTAATCCAAGGAGGCAAAGGACATGCAAGGTGTCAAGGAAAAGAAGAGAAGAAAGAGTTGATCTTGATGGGATACTTTAGCAAGCAATTTATTTGTTTGTTCTTGTCTATTTGTTTATGGGAAGATTGCAGATTTGATGGTGCAAATTGCAAGTCCTAGTTGTATACTATGTATATTGTTTATATCAAAGATCGAGGCCCATGATTCCTAGTATGGGAGCCCCATGATTCTTTTATTAATAAATTAATAAAATAATCGAGCTTCGGACTGAAAAATATCTGTGCACTAAATTGATTTCACTATTGTATATTTTTTTTGTGCAAAGTGCTTGGAAGTTGTAGTATTTCAATGTATTTGTGATCATGTTTTAGACATAGACATGATTCTGAGGTGCGAAGGAAAACTCAACAAAAATATATTATATAATAATTATTTTCATATAAATAATTTATAAATTGTATATTTGTTTTAAACAATTTATTTGTGTAACATTAAAAAAAAATTATAATATATAATAAAATAATTATAATTATAATTAATTAAAAATAAAAATAAAAATAATATATAATATGAATTAATTATATAAATTTCCCCTTTTCCTCATAAGAGAATAAGTATTAAGACTATTTATGAGATTTTAAATCAATGATTATTAAAAAGGAAATGTCTTAATAAGACACATTCACCAAATCTTTATATAAATATTTATTAGTTTATATATATATATAAACAATTGGAAAATATATCATAACTTAGTTGTTAAATTAACAATGGGGACAATCATCATTGGATACTATCTACAAATACAGGTTGAATCATTATTGTTGTTATTCAAGAAAAACCACAATAATGGTGAGTAGGGGGTAGACTTTTACTCTTGCAAAATGCCTGTGGTCTTGGGCTATGTTTCCTTACTTGAAGAAACAAGCTCTTAGCCAAATAAAAATAATATTAAAATATAGAATATAATTTTATAATAATAATATTTTTATATTTTTATCTATATATGTATATATATTAAATAAATTAAAATTTGCAAATGTAAAGAAAAAATATATCATATAAATTAATTTATTATACTCATGTAAATGGATGGGTTGTTTATAGTCTTAGAGGGATAAAAAAATTACACTTATGAATGAAGTCTCAAAATTATAACCAACAACCAGGAAAAAGCTTATGTAGAATATAATTTGAGTACCAATCTAGAAATGATAAAACTAATAGTGATAGGAGATTATTTTATTCATAATGTGTATGATATTGAACACTACATTTTTAAATTTATGTATATCCTCCATCTTGTAATGGATGAGCTATAGTTATAACACCTTTAAAACAATAAAGTGGTTCCATATCTTCTAAGAACATAACTGAGTTGTTAATTCAAAATCCAACATGGCTACCAGGAAAAATAGAGTACACGCCACATGCTAATGAATCATTACAAACAATGGTATGTAACATGATAAACCTCTCCAATGTAGCAATGATAGGGTGGATATATTTGACCACCCTTAATACACACTCCACTTAATTCGAACATCTCCTAATGAAAGCCTTGCCCTAGTTATCATGCATCATGGTGGAATAATGATGATCTCTCTTACTATTATAGGTATTATCACTTTCTAAATTCTATTCCAAGTTCCCAAGCATGGTTTTGGTAGATCGTGACATTTTGATGCAAGTATTTCTCCTTTGACATTGAATGCAATAATCGTTTGAAATAAGAACTATACATACTTTTCATAGAGATAAAATTCCCATTGGTTCTATCATTTGGAATTTGAATTGCATAATCTAGTTTTGGAAATAGCTTGTGGGTATGGCTTGGCTGATGATTTCTACAAGAGTGAATATAGAACAAGACATTTAACATCGATTCATAGGAGTATAATATTCCCTCTTCAATCTAGGTTATATCATTTTTAAATCTTTATCTTTATCTTCACACTTTTATTAAGTAAGAATGCATTTTAATATCAATGTTGAAATAATTATGGTCATGTTGTTGTAATAAAAAAGAAATTAGATGCATTAGAGTTTGTGGTTTTGAAATTAAATAAATACCAAAACATAGCTGCAATAATACAAAATGAAGAACATAATACAATTTCATATTCAATGTGATCACACAACTAAATTGAAATGTGCACTAAATACCTAGATTGCAAAAGAATTCTCACCATCTAACTAGTACTTGGGAAGTAGTAGATGAATGGAACACATCAATAAAATTTCTTCCTCATCCTTAAAACCATATACGACATGTAATATTTGGTTTTTGACCATCTAACTATTACTTAGAAAGTTGTAGATGAATGGAATACATTAGTGAAAGCTCTTCATGATCCTTGAATCTATACATGAAATTTCATGTTTAGTTTTTATTAAAAAGTCCATAATAACTTCCAATTTTGTATGTGTCTTATAAATAGTTCAATAATAAAGTATTCCATAAACCCTTCTAACATCAACTCAAATCTATGGTGTACCATTTTTTTTTTTATATTTCTCATATTTAATCTTTCTACACCAACATAAACTCATTTTAATTCTAATTTATGCATACTATTTTCAAACAGAGAAAGTTTGTTTATTCATGCAAACGATGTTAGCCTATTTTCCCAAAGGAATTATAGATTGACCTTTCCTAGAGAATTGGTTGGAGATCTCATAGCTAACTCTATTTCAGTGTGTGTCCATGATGCCCTTCTAGTTATGTAATTCTTTTTTTTTCTAGAAAGAACCGTCTGTTTTATATTATGATTAAAAACAGTACATACTTATGATGGACTAATCATCCTCATAAACCCAATGGTATCCACAACATGACTACATGGGTTATAAAATATTCTACATACATACAACAAAACTATAATCTGCAAATTGCAACATCTGTGGAACTATATTGTCTCTAGAAAAATTGCAAATATATTACTGAATTTCAAAGAGATGCTATAAGCTCTAAGATGTGTGTCAGGTCATTTACATATTCTGAAAATCACTACCATACAGTAGACATTCCTCATATGTTTTCTTTACAGTAGTTGAAACAAAATTTATACAAAATTTTAAACAAAAAGAAACAGGGAGTTTTATGAACTTATCTGCATTGAAGTTCTGCCTTTTTATAAGGTATTCAGTGTCCTATCCCAGCAACTTTAGGATTTCTACTTTTGTCTCATCTACTCCCATTTTCATCATGATATACATATCTTATTCTGTGGCTAGTAGTCCTTTCTTCAATAAATCATCCACAATTTTGTTATGTGTCCTGTTGATGTGTTGAATGGATGGATTTTAAAAGGAATTCCATATTTTTTTTATTCGTCTCAACCAGCCTTGTAGGGAGACTTGTTGGATATTGTTCTTAACATTAACATGATCTATTAAACATTTGGAATCCCAAGAAATCTGTACTTGAGGGATATGCAAAAAATTAATAAACCATAATAAGCCCCATTAAGCAACAATTTCTGCCTTCATGCTTGTTCCTTCTCCCCCATAACAGTTTATCTGGAACTCTTGTTCTTCTGACATCTTTAAGAAGAAACCTCTTCCATATCTTCCTCCTTGAGCTACCCCATCAAAAAACCCCATTGGGTAATTCTTGATCTGAAAGTTCCCCTTCTCTTTCTTTTTTTTCCTTGCTATCTACATTATGATCCGATACAACCCACTGCTCTATGAGATCATATATTATGTTTCGCCCCCTCTAATCGAACCAAAATCAGTTGGTTCTGACCTTTCCAAATTTCCCAAAAAACAACCAAAGTGAGCAACCTCCTACTTTTACTCTGATTGCTCTACCATTTTAAGCACTCCTCTATTGTGTTAAACTGAATGAATGTAATATGTAGCTTATTGGTGAAATGTTT
This sequence comes from Pinus tabuliformis, assembly GCA_031772625.1. Lineage (NCBI taxonomy): Eukaryota > Viridiplantae > Streptophyta > Pinopsida > Pinales > Pinaceae > Pinus > Pinus tabuliformis. The sequence goes on from CM062811.1 coordinate 1,208,138,397, forward strand.
CCAAATATTAACAAATTTATGACAGTGTAAGAATAAGTGTTCATTGTCCTCTAAATTTTGCCTCCACAGATAGCATATCCCAGGACCATGGTGGTTCTTCTTTTGTTAGTTTGTCCATGTGAGATTCTTGTTACGCCACGTTAGCCAAAGGAGGATTACAATTTTTATTGGGATATTAATTTGCCAGAAGCTATAAAACCAACAATATTCTATATTCTGAATGTCCTTCAGATATATTTTGAGATAACAGTCCACCACCTCTATTTCTCCTGTAATCTTACTGCCATAACATATCCCTGCCTCCTTTAAAGTTTTAACAAACTTTAGCCAATCCAGTTTATATTGATCAGCAAGATTCAATTGGGAGGAGTCAAGCCAAATTTGAGTGGTACCATTCCAAGCACTGATCAAGTGACTAAGAACAAAAATGCCTCTTCTGTTAAGATGCTGAATAAATTCCACTGTCCCTGGTGGACTCTCACATGGTCCTATAATGCAATCTTTTCCCAGCAAAATTCTATTGCCCGATCCAAAGAGCCATGAGATATTTTGAAATAGTGTATTCTTGACCCTTCTAAAGGTGTTCCAAATCTGTGAGCCGCCTTTTTCCCCTGTCGCTCCTTGTCTTAACCAAAAGGAGAACTCCTTATTCTTCATGTATTTAGATCAAATCAGCTTGCCCCATATGCCTTTACCATTGAGGCCTCTCCATAAAGATTTTAAAATAAGAGCCCATCCAAAAAACTTCAAATTTAGAACACCCCAACCTCCCAAAATTTTGGGTCTAGTGATATTTTCCAGCTTCACTAAATGACATTTGCAGTTCCCACTTGCGCCAGATCATATATAGCTTGCCATTACTCTATTCATAAGGGTAATGATCATTTGAGGAATGTGAAACAAGTGTGTCCAGTAAATCCCCAACTGAGTAAGAACTGACTCTATGAGGATCATACATCCTCCCATAGATAAACATTTGTGCTCCCATCCCTTAATCTTCAAATACAATCTTTCCACCAACCACATCCAGTTTGCATTTTTATAGCATCATGGTTTCAGTCGATACCCCAAACATTTCATGCCCTTGTCTTGGATTTCTGCACTTAGTCCAAAACAATTCTTGATATATGTGATATCGTGGTGGTTACATGAGCCATATAGAATAATGGATTTCTGCTCATTTTTAACAAGTCCGATGGCTATTCCAAACTTTTTTATGATTTGGGAAAGACAAAACCATTTAATGTTGCTTATCATCCACATCAACAGAATATCATCAACAAAAAAACTATGAAAAACTATGACATGACTGCAGATTTTCAGTGCTTCAAATTCACCAATGGACACAGCTTTTTTAATTTTTAAACTTAATCCGTCCATCATCATGATAAAAAGAATAGGGGATAATGCACATAGTTGTCTCAGTCCTCTACCGGCAGCAAAAAATTTGGATGGGAATCCATTGATTATTACTGTATAGCGAACTTTAGACACACACCCCATGATCTATTAAGTCATATTTGAGTTTATTCCAATTTTAAATAATACCATTCTTAGGTATCCCCAATCTAAGCAATCATAAGCTTTTTTTTAAGTCAACCTTCATCACTATTGCATTCATCTTTTTTGACTTAATACTGTGCATATTGCCAATGCATCATGGATTATTCTATTATTTAAAAAACCATATTGCTCAGGGGAGATGAATTTAGATAAAGAAGTTTTCAGTGTGTTGGCTATAATCTTAAATATAATCTTATATGTTAGATTACACAGTGGTATTGGACGATAATCGCAAAAGTTTCCATCTCTGATTTCTTTGGGATAAGGGAGATGTATGTGGAATTTAGATGAGGATGAATGAAGCCTTTCATCCTATATTCCTCCACCATTTGGATCAGATCCTCCTGAAATATGTCTATGAAATGAGCAAACCAATTCTACTATCCATCCAAACCCGGGCTTTTATCTCCTTTGATTGATTTAATTGCTTGGACCAGTTCTTCCTCCTTAACCTCCTTAAACAACTCCGCATTATCCTCTTCATTAAACATTTTAGCATATTCTTCAAGCATCCATATCCTCCACTTCCACCTTGTTATATGCATTTTTAAAAGATGAAACCGCAAGAGCTGTAATATCCTATTGCTTGTTATGACTATACCCTTCACCATCCTTTATCTGCCAAATTGAATTTTGTTTTCTTTTGTGATTTGCAAAGCCATGGAAGAACTTGGTATTTCTATCTCCTTCCTTGATCCATATTTCTCTGCTTTTCAACCTGTTGCTTCCCATATTTGAAGGATTTTCTTTTTCCCTAGTTCTAGAGCATGAATTGTTTCCCTTACTATGGGGGGGAGGACATGGGTAGTAGGATTTTAATTCCTCCTCAATAATAGTCAACTCCCTTCTCAGTTCCTCCTTCTTCTTCCTTTCGCATTTTTTAACCTCTGCTTTAAGGAATCAAACTCTGTTTATAAATCTTTCTGAGCTAGAAAAATCCTCCTTTGTATTTTTTCTTCCCTTCCAGAATGCTCAGATAAGGGAATCAAAATTTGATTCTTCTAGCCAGATTCCATTGAATTTAAAAAGAAAGCCATGCCTTGTATCAGAATTATGCCAAAGAAGACTGATTGGGCTATACCTTCTATATATATTAGTTTTTTATAAAAAAAAAAAATTAATATTAATTATATAAAAAAAAATTATAATTCTTTAATTTATTTTTCATTAAATTTTAATTATTCTAGTCTTAACTGTATCAAATATTTATATATAAAACCAGTCTCATATATAGAATAAATATTACAATTTCTTCCCGATTAAGTTAGAACTTTATTCTTTTAGTGTGACAATTTTTTAACATTTTTATCTTTACAGCGTGAAAAGAAAAAAAAAACAATTACAATAATTAGATTTTGTAATCGTTAGAATGGATAGCAATGAAAACGTATTTTATTAAAAATTACCTATTTCCATTTTATTATTGTTGTTAGTTGTATTTTCAATTACTTTTTTAACATTTTGTGATTTTGTTAATGCCAAAACCATGAATTGGAACCTGACAAGTATAAAATATTCTCATGTAATGCAAGTTAGTTGTTTTATGATACAAATTTATATTTTTTAAATCCTTAATGTCTCACTCTCAATTAATAAATTTAAGAGTATAATTTAAAAAGTATAATTTGTTTTTGGGTCCCTTCCTGATTTGGTCCTCCATAGATCCACGATTAAAGTGAATAGATGCTACTGTATTCCACGCTTCGTAGCATCGTTGACCCCTTTCTCAGAGGTTCAGAGCTAATAACATCCCCAATCCAGTGAACATCAGATTGTGGAATTGTGCATATCCAAGGTTCGAATACCACTGGGCGCATGAATGCTTCATTTTTTAAAGAAGAAATAGGGTCAGAAATACTAACAGCCGCACCAATGAAACAAAAGACGTGCAAATGATTTGTTGATAGATTTTGGGATAACAATGTTACTGTGTTTTTGTGAGAGACACATTGGATGTTTTTCCTACCGCATCATTTCAAACATTGATCACTCTGGGTGGCGTTATAGCTACATCAACTAAATTTAATATCCAAATTACCAATTCACTGTATTTAAAATAAATAAATAGCCCCAGAACAAGTGTGTACGCCACTCCATTTTTAAGAAAACTGCGCAGAGGTGAGATCAAAAGTCTCGGGACCTGTCACTTTCACAAATATTTCTATGTGGAAATGCAATAATTGTTACCTACTCCCACTGGCATTGTCTAAGCGACAAACCAACAAATTACGTGCCACAAATCGAGTCGATGTCTGTGGCATTTGGACGGCCCTGACTTTTGGGAGCGAATTCTGACTTTTATGTTACCAGCATGCACCAGCTGACTGTTCATGGTGGAAACACAGATAAGCAACTTTTTTTCCATCTTTCACGTTCAATGGAAATCCATAAAATACGCGAAATCGGTGCAAGGATTTCTCAAGTGATATATTTTTTGTACCCGTAATTTCAACTCAAAGGACAACACAAAAGCCCCACCTCTTCAAATTGCAATTGTAAATGAAAGGATGTGACGTTCTATAACATTTTTCGTCCAAATCTGATTGTGATGTTCTATCTAACAATCCATCTCTCATGGATTCTGTCACATCTATCGATATCTCTGAGAGGATCGATAACCCGCTCAACACGATCGTACGCAACCAGAAACTGATGGAGATCAAAAAGATTAACAGAGTAACACGTTCAGCATCTACAGACAGAGTGCCAATATCACACAGAGAGGAAACATTGATAATGCAACCGGTTGTGAACTGTAAGATGCATTTCTGTAAGAATCAGAATGTCATTGTTGATGTAACATGTATTTCTTTAAAAGTCATAGAAGCGTCGAGATGCAACGGGCTGTAGATTACAGTAGAAGCGTCGAGATGCAACGGGCTGTAGATTTTAAGATAATTTGCTTAAGAATCACAACGTCACTGCTGAGGTCACATGTATTCCTGCAAAAATTTAGTAGTTCATTATAGTTATAGTAGTTGTCGTGCTTATTTTCTGTACAGTGATAGTTGTTTGTATAGAGGTCATATACAGATAAATATGTCATATTTTATTTTAACATATTTGTGCACAAATTGGCTACTTTTATATTTGTATTTGTGCTCAGATTGAGTGGGCTTTCCACGCTAAACATGTTGGCTTAGAATCCTAGACTTGCTAGGAAAGTAAGGAGGAATGAAGAGAAAATTGTCATGAGTAAGGAAACGAGGGAGCAAGGAGAAAGGGTGGAAATTTTACAATCATTAATAATGACAAAAACACTAATGGGTGAGAAAATGAGTAAAACATATTATACCAAGGTGGAGTAGGATTTACCAAGAAGAATAGATTGGAAATGCCAGGTAAATCAATGAAGTTGGGTTTTTGTAGGTTTACTCTACACCTTAGCAATAATGTCCTTATTGGTGCTTTTCAAATATTTTCTGTCCTCAATAAATGGAGTCTCAAACTAAACCTCTGTAAATTCATATCCTTGATCCCCTTAGCATTTGAGGATTTTCAAGCTGCTTCCCTAACACTATACATTGTTTTGCAGGCACTCTTTAGTATTCTAGTTACACCCTAGCTTGCCACTAGTAAAATGTATCTTTGTCCCTCTCACATACCATTCACTCTTAATTCTAAATGGCATCAGGTTGGGATCCCTTGATTGCTAAATAAGACTTGCATCTCGATATAGTTTCACAATAGCTAGTCAATGCCCTCACTCTAACAGCCCATCAACAACCTAGGGCATATCCTCTAGTCTTTGAACTTGACAATATAACTCAACCATCCAAATAAAGTGGTGAGATGCACAAAGAGCTATTATATTTATGAATTTGCATTCTGATTACTTATTTCTAGAAATGCCCAACAAATATGGAAGAATAAAAATTTTCACTTGATGACGATAAATTAGAGTGTATTTCCCTAGCATGGTGACACACCCATTGATATTACGTAAAATTGTACATGGAAATCAATTGTGATTATTCCACTACTTCTAGATGCATCTTGTGATCTTTCCTCTCTAAACTTGTGACATAACACATAAGTTCATGGGATATTAAAGAATACCCCTAATTTCACTAGGTAATTAATAAAAATATCTCAAAATCCTTTTGTTCGAGCCCAACCATAATACATATTTTCAATAAATAAAACCCCTATTTTTACTCGATACACCATTTTATACTCCCTAATATCTATAAGCCCCCTTGTACCTCCTCCCTCACAATACCTACACTATATTGAATTTATTTTTCAAAGTTTTAAAAACTCATTTATCACTGAACATGATCATGAATTGACTAATGAGGCGAACCTCCCATGAGATGCATCAAAACATGGGGTAGATTCTACCATGCTCTATGAAAACAATTTTATCCTTTGGGTTATCTCTCCACCCTTTAGTCCTATTGGTTAAAGTATTTTCAAGCCCTAGGATATACTACGTAACAATACATTGACGTGTTCAATGAGCTATCAATCTATCTCCAACTTTAAGATTATCAATAGGTATTAATAATTAAGTTTAATTATGGTTTATATATATCTCGTAATGAAGAAACTCTTTTTGAAAGCCTCAACCTAGATCAAGCTTTTATACATTCACTTAGTATTGAAAAAAATTCCCACTCACATTTTCTAATCACCCCAAACAACCCAAACCTAACCCTCTTGAACACATACACCCATCTCTCCTCTATGTGGAGTCCCATGTGCCTCCAAATTCACCTCTCATTCAATGTCCCTATTTTACCCCTATACTTGGACAAGAGATCTCCTCCCATTTCCCTTAGTAGTGTGTTTATCACAAGACATCTAAGTTGGGATTAAGGTACAAAAAAACAAATGCAGAGTCGACTAGGAATATAAACTAAATAAGAAGTGCAATTAACATGAAATTTCCATTGCATGTGATAGAACATAAATACTAGAAAATAAACAATGTCAAACTATAAATATTCATGAAACACATAAACTTTTTACCATAGAAACCCTTAACTGTGAAAATCATCAACCCTTTGAGCTTCACCTCTCTTATATCCACCACTGAATATTGTAGGTAGATTATAGTGAACATCAACCTTGATCCACACCTAAGATCAATTCAATCATACATCATCCAATCTCTTACCAATAATAAAGATTCATTATTTTATCATCTCTCTCATCAGCCTTCTGTCATGCTTTATTTAAAGGAATATAATGTCCTATTTCGAAACTTCAATATCTAAGGAATCTTGCGACTCCTAATATTTTTATGACTAGTTTCAACTATTGTCGATTTCCCTTTAAATACATATCAACCACCTATCTTAGTTGAATATCAGTATGTTCCTTACTCATTGCCTTTTGTTGCTCTAGTAGATTATCAATTTTTCTCTACTAGTCGACTACTTGTTGACTTCAACTCTTTTAATTGACTATCATTCTATAAACTTAACCATCAACTTGTATTTTAATTGATTTGTTTTCAAATGTCCCATCAACTTGTTATTTTATTTAATTGTTCTCCACTAGATTTGTTGAGGTCCATTCCTATAATTCATGTTACCTAACCAACCAATTGACCAACAAAATTCGATTTCACTGAGATTTCCTACAAAGAATACAAAAACCATCAACAATATACTCATTACATTTTAGAATAAAAATTCCTAAATCACCAAGCCTCAAAGAAAATATTATATGTAGAAGACACTTCCTTCTAACGTAAAGGTTTCCCTCCATATTTGGTCCCTTCCTCTCAACTAGAAATTATATTGATTTCTAACCCTTGTGCTATAAAACAAACCCTCCTTTTAATGAACCCGATTCATTCAGAAAACTCAATAAATACCCTCTTCACTCAGAAATGTCAAATAAAAGACTATTTTAGTTAATATCATTCTCAATATCAATTGCCAAAATAATCTCCCTAATAAATTTCTCATTGAATTCCTTAAGTTTCCCAGTACTTCTAACTCATTTTGACATAATATTGGTTGAGTGTAGCAAGACTACCCTCATATACTCATTAATAAAACTTATACAATATCCATTTCCTAATGTTCTTAACTATGATATTTCTCTAATTGATTACTACAATTTAATCCTTGGTTCCCCTTCTCAATAGCAATGTAACCCCTTTTTACTTCTCAACAAATTGCTTATCAAATCTAGAGTCCCATATCACTCTAGATCACTTTGGGGATGATCCACTTACTCATTCCTACTCCCTACCTCAACAACTTAGCTCTTGTGATAATTATGTTGTTGAACCCCAGTTTTGTCTAGGTGAGCATTTGTTCACTATAGCCCAATCCAATCCTTGGTATTTGACACCTCTAGGAAACTAGACAATTAGTCCCTTTAACTCTCATATGTAGTACCAAGTGATATTGGCACTCCACCATTTTCTTTCTCCTATTGTATCCATCCCTTATTTCCATAAGAATATAATGAAAAGAAGTAATATGATGACATATTTAAATAGGTCATGTCAAATACAACACTCCCAAAGTTACACACCTAGTGCATATATGTATCGCCACCATTTAGGGATTGCACTTAGCATGTTACATGCACAACTACCAGGGGAGATCATTCAAACCTTCGAATACACAATAATTTACCCTCGATCATCATTTATGGAGGGGTAGTATCTCATGCTTGGGGCCATGATGGCCCCTCTGGAAATTGTTTCACTTCACATTTATCCACTCTTGGCATAGGCCTTGAAGGTGTAGGTAAGGTAGATTATCCCCTCATTCATTGAGTAGTTGTTTGTCAACTTAATTGTCTGAAATTGATTACATAAATTATTGACCAAAAATGGTAAATTTGTGAAGTGCAAGTGCACAATATATGCTAGAATAATTTTATTTAGTTGGATTTCTTAATTGATTGAGTTATTGGAAATGTGTCTTTAAGTTTTTTATTCCTATTTCGAAATGAAATTAACATTGTTATCTAGTGAAAATAAAATGATTCTAAATTTAAAGCAATATTTCTTACTTGAAAAATGAAACCATAAAGAACTCACACTCGCAAAAATAAAAACACACTTGCGGAATGAAAACTATATTAACTCACACTTGCAAAAATAAACTCACACTAGGAGAATGAAAACTATATTAACTCACACTTGCTTCAAAATTGAAAGTTCAAAAAAGAAACTGCAACCAAACCACTCTTCTCCTAAAATTAAAATAAGAATATTTTTGAATAAAAATTCTATGAACATAAAGTTGAAATAAATCTATATACCCAAATCTATAGATAGAAACATCTTATGCTATGAAGTTGAAATTCTTTTTAATGAAATTTCAAAGAAATCACAGGAAATAACTAGTATTTTGATGATTCAAATTAGCTGCAGAAACCATGTAAAGACACCATAAGAAGATCAAAACTATAAATGTTGGGATTAATATTCTATTCGATGATTACATACGTGAAAATTCTACAACAAATAATAACAAAAAGGAAAATCTACAAGTTAGAGAAAAACTCATTGTTTGCAGGGGCCCTCCACAAACAAGCAGTCTCAAGCTTCAACGAAGAATTCATTGTGCATCAAGTCTTCAAAGGCACTTCCATTAAGGAAAAACACAGAGTTTCAAAATTATTACAGTCACAAAATATTCATTCACCATCGTCGTCTATTTTGTCCTGACCTACAGAATTTATAAAATCCATTCAATAAATGTTTGAGGCTTTCATGCCTACTTTTAGCTAACAGTGTTCTAATTCAAACTCTCAAACTGAGATTCCTAATTGTAGCTTTTAATAGATAGTGATTCGCTCATGATTTGATATTCAGCAAAGCAAATTGTGAGGCATTTTCATTGTTGACTCTTGCTTGCTTGCTCCAACTACGTGTTGAATTTTTCCTTTAACTACTTGACTCGAGATTTCTTCTAATGATTTGGTGCAGATAAATTGGAGGAGATCGTTGGCAGGATCAACCTCTTTCTGCTCATATCTTTCTTTCCTTGAATGGCACCTTGGACCCTGTTCAACAATGGAGTTGGCTGTAGAAATGGATGTTAGCTGCAGAGTTGCATGATTCCGGTAGCCAATGCAAAATTTAACTTAATAATAAGGAACATTTTTGAAATATGAAAAATAGGATAATTAGTACCTTACCTATGTCAAAAACCAACAATTTGATTCCTATCAAGTAAAAAATAATGGTGGAGGAGAAGGAAAATGAGTAAAGAAGAGTGTCAAGATGAAGCATTCATGACGCTCTACATTCCCCCACATGGAGGTCACCATTTTCCTTGCCACTGCCATCCTTGGTTTCTTCATCAAAATTTTGTATTTTAGATTTAGCATTTTTCTTTTAAGGACCTTATTCTTTTTTTTAGCTTCTTATTTTTCTTATACCACAGGCTCAAATGTAAGAAAATATTGTCGTTTTGGGTTCTTTCGATTTCATCCTAAATCTTCAAGGCTTCATGTTCCTTTTGTATGTGTCTATTTAGCATCTCCAGTTTAAATATTTCTTGTTTTAAAATATTTATGATAGGAGGTTCTTGTGGGCTACTAGACTAATCTTTTTTTTCATGCATTGTTGAACTAAATGTCTTTTCTACAACTTTCCTTTCTAGAGATTCGATATAATCATATATTTCTTGTTCTACTAGATCTATCTTTGGTGTCCCTCAACCTGGGCTTTGAATGGGTGAAACGACAGTAGGTGAGAGAATCCTCTACTTCTCTGTTTCCTCATATTCCATGACTTTTAGAGATGGTCCCTTCAGTGCTTGATTAATCCTGGAACTTCATCTCTGCTGAAATTATTTCTTCTAATAGTTTGATTTTTGATGCTTCCTTTTGTACCTGTTTTCGTTAGGGAGTCCTTAGCTGCAAGAACTAAGCCAGGAAACCAACTCAACAAGCTTTTAGGTTCAAGCTACCCCTTGAACCAGAGGGGTCTACCTTAGTGGTTACGAGGCTTTGTTTAACGTTGTTCACCTATCACTGAACAACAACCTCTCAAGCACAATGGTGATATTTATGGTTTTAATTGGGGATGTTTGGCGATCAATGACAATCTCTATCCATGATTAAAGGCCTCTCTCATAGGGTCCCTTCAGAATGTGTTAGCTTCCAACCTGAGAGAATGACTTAGGTTTTCAAGGATTATGATATAAGAATGTAAGGAGATTCCTAATAATTAAGGAGTCAAACATACTTCTTAACAACTAGGGAAATTTGGATGTGTGTAGAATATTTCTACAACCCAAAAAAATATATTTAAAGGCAACTGAAGGCCAAAATGAAACCAATTCTAAGAGGAGCTATTTCGGATAGATGGTTGAATAATCTAGTCTCTTTTAATGGCTATCAGAAGGCATAAAGCAGAGACCAATCAAAGAGGAGTTATCTTGGACAAACAATCAAATAATATAATCTCTTTCTAAAGGTTATGATTTTGTAGAGGATTTCAGAGAGATTAAGACTTAATCTACACTTACCCAGACCTTCTTATAAATTCTTTGAACATGCGCAGAAAGAGAGTATGAATAGTATTAGAAAAACATACTAGAAGACACAAAATTTTGTCAAACTAGAGCGAGAAAGTTTTCTTTAGAAATCCTACAATAGACGTTATTACAAAGTGAAGAGCCTTGGCATCAAAATCCCACGTTGTTTATTACAAATGAAATAATATATATAGACAAGATCTCTCCTAACTGTTAAAATAATTATGGAATACAATCATGAATAGTATACTAAAAATAAAACACACTCTCTCTAAATTATCAACTGGAAACTTTGAACTCCTTGCAAGTATCTTTCCTTCAAATCTGGACTTGGTTGAATGACTACTGAAAATCTGCAAAATAATCCTGAATCTGTTGATCTTCGGGTGCTAGGTGATTTAGACTAATCTTCATTTCTTTGAAGTCTAGAAAAAGGTTGAAACTATTTTCGCATGATGAGCTAATTGTCCTTCTAAACGTGATTGGTGTGCCATCTACCCCTTTGAATTCTATTTTTGTCATTTTATGATTTTCATCATCCTTTATTTTGTAACAAATATTCGAGGAAAAATATATTTTTAAATAAAATTTCCAAATATTTGATTAAACTCTTAAATGAATTTCGGGATTTAGAATTTCAATATATTTATTTAAATGATTTGATGAACCCTCTAGTTTTCCTAATCCATGTATTGTTCTCCCTTCGCATGGATTTACAAAACCATGTGTAGTTTTTAAAACCCATGGTACGTGGATGGTTTTGCAAAACCATGTGTTGATTTGTGTGGTTGGTAAAGTATTTTCACTTTACTCTTTTACTTTCATCTGCAACATGATTTTTTCACCTATAAATTGATTTCACCATGCGGGTAAATTGATTTCACCATGCCTATAAATTTATTTCACCTATAAATTGATTTCACCATGCCGGTAAATTGATTTCACAATGCCGGTAAATTTATTTCACCTAGACCTCTTTTACCTTAATCTCCCATTGTGAAATGCATTTACATGAATGCCATCTTTGTTCAACTGTACATTAATTTCATAAACATATGAAATTTTTCTTTGATTTTCTTTAATAAATTCATTGCATCCGTGAATTTCATTTTACTTGTTGCTGTAAATTCATTTTACACCTTAGTTTGTTATCTCATTTCACCCACTTGGACTTCCATTTGTGAATTTTCTCTAAAATCTAGTTTCACCTTATCTTTTTCATATTCATGGTTTTTGGAGGGGATAGTGGTAAGTGGTTTAGGAAGCGGGGTGCGAAGTGAAAAATTAAAATAACACGTGTAAAAAGCAGTAATGTAAAAAACATATTTTCGCACCCCCGTTAGTTAAATGTCAGAAGAGCTCGGGGTGTGAAATATATTTACAACGCTTGGATTAAATGTGTCCATATCTCAAGGCATTGAAGAATAGGGGAGTTTAAATAGTTATGTGGGGGTGGGACATAGGCTTTGACCTCTAGCTTTTGAGTGTTGGCTTTAAAGGCTTCCCATGTGATTAGGATCGAATTTTTATTTTTTATAATATAATTTTAATTTTAAATAAATATTTCCATAAAAATATATAATTATATTTTTATAAAAATAATTATTTAAAATTAATATTATTATATATAAAAATAAACCGTTCAAAAGCATAATAAATATATTTCTCGGCATTTAGCTCAGAAGAAAATTGGAAATTTCTTAGTGAAATCTTTTTAATTTTCAATGTACCAAAATATGTTACAAGATTGACTCCAATGGGGACTGCTTCCCCCTATGGGACACAGAGAACTAGTAGACCAACTGCCTTAAGTGTTGGGCATGGAGTCATACCGTAAACCTAATCATCAGCCATTCATCTGCCATCATATAAAAATATAACCAATCCCCATGGATCAATCATGTCATTTGGATACCCTCCTACTGCACACTAAAAACCTGCAACTGTGAAATGAAACCATATATCTGCACTAATTCGGATACTCTTTCATACTGAAATATGAAAATAACTAATCAATCCCACACACCTCTATTTAATTGAATTGAGAAAATTTACACTATTTGGTGTAATCTTCTTTCCAATGTAACCAAGTGTGGACTAGATTTATTAACAAACCATGTTGCCAACAGGTGAAAATCTAAAGAATAAATACAATATGAACATGAAATTCCATGGGAAACTTATACTCACAGGCATAATTTAAAAGTTGCATCCTCTGTAGACATTTTAGATTTCTGACCATGGCTACGTGGGAGAGACATATATTGTTGATTGCAAGTATCAATGAACCTTGCATAGGAGTAAAGGCAACTGAAATTTTGAAACAATGCCATCGGTTACCCATTGGAATCACCATATGACAAAGTGGAGTCACCATGTCAAATAAATGCAACCAATAATAAATTCCTATTCCTTGTTCACCAGCAAGGAATAAATCTAATATTTATCATTTCCTGGAGAAATATATCTTCATTACTTCGCTCCTCGGCAATGGCACCATATGTTGTACCTATTTCTGTTGGCATTGTGATGCATGCATTGTACTTGATGGCAACCCTCTCATAGATGAACATCTCACTTATATATGCCAAAGAAGCAGTTATCGGGAGCCATTGAGCCATTGGGAGCTTATCGGAGCAATAGAGGCGCATTCTCATATATAAAGAGCTTATCGGGAGGAATCGAGCCTATATAACCCTTGGATGCATGCTTACTCATTATCGGGAGTCATCAGGCCATATATGCATGCTTTAACTCTATCGGGAGTTGTTCGGGTGATCAAATCCCATATATGCATTCATTAATACTATCGGGAGGTGTTTGGGCACTTAAAACCCATATATATATGTATTACATAATAAACAATAGCATGTATGCATTTCCCCTTTTCGGCGGATAAATAAAGTTATATGTGTTAATACATGTATTTCGGCATATATGCGCATCGGTGGTTCGGGTATGTAACACCGTTGAAACCTATAACTGCATTGGACCCGACGGCATATTGCTTTTGGTTTATAATAATATCGCATCCGCAGTATATCGCAATGCATAAAGGGTTTCCCACCCCAATCCCCCGATTGCGATAAGAGGTGGCGTACCCGATGGAAGCATTAAAGGCAACATATATTAACATCCCATCCGCGGTAATCGCCCATTTTATAAAGGCTTCCCACATCTAATCGCCGATAGCGATAAAAGGAGCGCACCTGATATATATATAAAACATGGTTAATGGGCATGTCGCATCCGATCCATTGGATCAGAAGTCGGGAATAAGCCATGATACGGGCATGCATTGTTAGCGATGAGGAGCGGACCCGATATATATATATATATCTATATATATATATATATATATATATATAGATATATATATATATATATATATATATATATATATATATATATATATAGGCTGGTTAATGGGGCATGTTGCATCCGATCCATCGGATCGGCCATCGGCAAATAGACGATGTTATACAGCGATAAGGAGCGGACCCGATATATTATTTTTATGGATGCATTAAGTTTAAAGTCCGCCTTTTGTTGTTTGGACTTGTTTTTCATTTTCCAGCTATTTTTATCACTTAAATCATCCGTCAAAGCAAGCAAGCCCCAGGATTTCAGATCCTCTAGTTTTGACTCATGGTTTTATCAAAAGCATGACTATATAAGAAGAAAAAAGATCCTTTGGCAAGGCATCGATTATGAATTGAAGATCTTAAGGGAGAATTGATTGGCATTCTTGTGATCGGTTAAGGAGCAATTCCTGAACCTAAATCAAGGAGAATGCGCGCAAAACAGAGCAAAGGATCGCAGGCTTGAAGTTCAGACATTTCTTCGAGAGAAATCGCATTGCTTCGGGTGTATTGTAGTTCAGTAAGTAGTATAAGAGCAGCTAACCACAGTGTTTCTTTTAAGCTACAGTCATTCTTTAACTCTGATATAGCCTCCTCTGTTGTTCGCTAAAGGGTTCTGGGTGCGCATATTGGGTTTGTATTGTGTCTAGCCTCCGGGTGCACTGTTATATGTATATCCTCTACATTGTGTTCTGATTTCAGCATAAACAACCTCTGTTTTTAATGGGTGACCAGATAAGATATTTATTTATGTTTTGATCTAGTGGTTGGGTTGGTGCTTGGGTGATTTTGAAAGATCTGTTGTATAAAGAAAATATATGTTGATATGATATGCTTGATGACACTTTGATCTTCTTGGATCCAGTCTAAAAATTAATGAAACGTGGTCCTTGAATGAAGTAGGGGGTTGTAGCTCCCTTCTAGGAGAGACTGGAAAATGAGAGAGAGTTGTAGCTCTCTGCAGGTTGTAGCCTGCGCACTGGTAAAGGTCTGCACTAGTACAAAATCATTGTAAAAGAAGTTTCTAATTGAAGGAAGATAGAGACATATTACAGCAGGTGGTTTTCACCCACATTGGGTTTCCACCTTATATCTGGTGTTCTTTGGAGTGACTATCTGTTTTTCTTGTTCCTGCTCATTATTATATGGTACTGACATACAAATTAATGATCAATATCTGAAGAATAAATTAAAGTATAATTCAGGAAGATATATTGAAAAGAATTTGATAATACTGATTCACCCCCCCTCTCAATATTATTTCCAACAATTGGTATCAGAGCAGGTCCTTCTGAAGAAGCTTGATCGCTTGAAGGAGATCGTTCATCATGAGCAACTACGAGAGGGAAGCTTCAATCAGGCCACCAATTTTTGATGGGACAAACTTCGTATATTGGAAGGTAAGAGTTACTGCATATCTTCAATCTCTGGGAACAGAAGTCTGGGACATCATAGAAACAGGGTATACTTTTCCATCAGCTACTCCTATAGATCCAACTGAGAAGAAGAAATATGAAACAAATGCAAAGGCGGTCAATACTCTTCTAGGATGTCTATCTCAATCAGAATTTGTGAAAGTTATGCAGTTAAAATCAGCAAAAGAAATATGGGACAAGATTTTCCTAAGCTATGAAGGAGATGATAAGGTAAAATGAGCAAAACTTCAAACCCTCAGGATTCAGTATGAAAATCTCAAGATGTATAATGATGAATGTGTGGCTAACTATTTTCTTCGTGTAGATGAGATTGTTAATTGTATGAAAAACTTGGGAGAAGAAATAAAAGAGGCTGTTGTGGTTGAAAAAGTTCTAAGATCTTTGTCACCTAGGTTTGAATCTAAAGTTTCTGCAATAGAAGAAAAGGAGAATCTACAAAGTCTTAAAATGTCACAGCTGCATGGAATTCTTACTGCTTATGAAATGAGGAAAGGAGGTCCATCAGACAGGAGAGAAGTTGCCGTCAAGGCTTCAGGCAAAGGAGAATACTATGAATCAGGACACGTGTCAGAAGAAGAATAAGAATCAAATTTTGTCAAAAATCTCCAATGGGGTGTTGGGCCATTCCGAGGTAAGTTACCTTTCAAATGCTTTGCATGTGGAAGAGTGGGTCACTATGCTGCCAAATGTCCTCATAAAGAAAAGAATGACAAGGGAAAGGAACCTATTAGATGGAACAAGAAACATAATGCTAACAGGAAAAGCTATTACACTCATGAAGATAGTGATGGACTCTCAAATAGTGACGAAGATGAACGAGGTAATGACTATAAACTCTTAATGGCTTTTGAGGATGATGACTACATGGATGCTATAGATGAAGAAGGTTTTTATGAAGAAATGTCTAATCTCAAAATTTGCTTAGAAGAGAAAAATGTGATTATTGAATCTTTGCAATGTCAACTAGCTGAAAGAGAAAAACATCTTGAAAAATTGGAATGTGAAATTGTTGGTATTAGAAAAGAGATTGAGAAGACAAAAGCTCTTAATCTTAAATTTGTTAAAGGATCTGAAACTCTGGATGAGATCATCAATGTGTAGCGTTCTCCATTAATCAAGACAAGTCTGGGATATAATGGAGAAGCATCTCAAGCATCCACCTCCAAAAGTTATCTTGATGCATCAAGAAGGAGCGAGGAAAGGCCTAATAGAAATCATCAAGTAAATCAGGGACAGTTTATCTCAAGAATGAACAAAAACTATCAAGAAAATCAGAGGCAAGCTACAAACAGAAGCTACAACCAACCACAGGTAAAATCTTCCCAATTTGCCTCAAGAATGGATGTTGGTAGAAACTACAATCGGTTGAATGACAGATTTGATAATTGCAGAAGTTTCTTCAATGGGAAATGTTTCTCTTGCCATAACTTTGGTCACAAAGCAGCTCAATGTGTTGCCTATAAGACAATCATGACTAGAGAAGCTCAAAAATAAAGAAGTATGTCTAGAATCAAGAAAAGGACCTATAACAATTTTTCCGCCCTTGAAAGTGAAATTGAATGTTCTATTTGTAATAACTTCGGTCATGAAAAATCTGAATGCAGGAGCAGGTTTCAAAAGACAACTCAGAAGGAACAAAGCCCGAATGCCAGAACATGGAGAGTGAAGGAACCACAACCAGAAAGATGTGGAATAGCTTTTTATGCAGAAGGACAGGAAAATTTATGGTTTATCGACAGCGGATGTTCAAAGCATATGATAGGTGATAAAAAAAAAACTTGAATCATATACTACTCTAGAAAAGGGAAAGAAGGTTTCATTTGGAAATGATACTCCTGCGGCCATAAAAGGAAAAGGCACTGCTCAGTTGAAAGAAAAGGTCAAGGCTGGAAATGTTTTGTATGTTGATGGCTTGAAGCATAATCTACTGAGTGTCAATCAGATGTGTGATCAAGGAACAGAGGTAATATTTCGATCAAATGGATGTAGTGTTCGTGACCTCGATACAGGAAAAACAGTGATCAAAGGCAGAAGAACTCCAAATAATTGATACATATTTGAATGCTATTTGAGCAAGGACGATGAACATTGGTTATGGCACCAGAGGTTGGGGCACCTAAGCTTTTCGCAAATAAGGAAAGCATGCAAATACCAGGCAGTCCGTGGTCTTCCAGACATCAAAATTCCAGACAACACAATATGCAAATCATGTCAGTTTGGTAAGCAAACCAGAACTAACTTTCCTGAAAAGGAAGGATCAGCTAGCAGGCCTCTTGAGATGGTACATACAGATGTATCTGGTCCATTTAGGACAAGGTCACCTCTAGGAGAAGAATATTTTATATTATTCATTGATGACTTCTCTAGGATGGTTTGGTTAGGACTTATGAAGCACAAAGACGAAGCATTCGAAAAGTTCAAGTCTTTCAAAGCCTTGGTTGAAAATGAATCAGATTACAAAATTAAGCGCCTCAGGTCTGATAGAGGTGGGGAATTTACCTCAAATGAATTTTTCGATTTCTGTGAAGAACATGGAATAAGAAGGGAATTCTCTACAGCTAGGACTCCTTAGCAGAATGGAGTTGTGGAAAGGATGAACAGAACAATCTGACAAATGGCTCATGCTATGCTTGATGAGTCTGGAACTCCCGCAACCTTCTGGGGTGAAGCTGCATTTGCTGCGGTTGTTATTCTCAACAAAACAAATGTCCGAGTGAACAACACTCAAACTCCGCATGAGCTCTGGTATGGTGAGACTCCTTCGGTAAAGCACTTCAAAATTTTTGGGAGCAAATGCTATATTAAGAATACTGATGAACAACTTGGCAAACTTGAGCCTAGAGCAGACGAAGGCATTCTCCTTGGATATTCTCCTCACAGAAAAGCATATAAGTGTTACAATAAAAGACTTGGAAGAATTGTTGACAGCATTGATGTAGTGGTTGATGAAAAGGGATACATTCCTAGGCAAGTAAGGTATGAAAATATCGAAGAAGATGAAGACTACCCTCCAAAGTCAGACCAATGATGAAGAAAAAGAACCTCAAGGGGCACCCGAAGAATAGATAATGATAGAAGAGAAGACTCTATCCAGGTATGTATAGAAGAATCATCTAGAATCTCAAATTTTGGGACAAAAGGAGGCAGGCGTACAAACAAGAAGATCAACTGTAGAAGCTTCAAGCTATTTGGCATTACTCTCCTCCAATGAACCACAAAATGTAAGAGAGGCATGCAAGGATGAATGTTGGGTCAAGGCAATGGATGAATAACTTGAACAGATCGAAAAGAAAAACACTTTGGAGTTGGTTCCTAGATCAAAGGATAAGAATGTCATAGGAACAAAATGGATTTTCAAAAATAAGTTGAACGAAAATGGGGAGGTAATTAGAAACAAGGCAAGACTAGTGTGTAAAGGGTATGCCCAACAAGAAGGAATAGATTTTGAAGAAACTTTTGCTCCTATTGCAAGACATGAGGCCATCCGAATGTTCCTTGCTCTCTCAAACTTTCAGAAGTTCAAAGTATTTCAAATGGATGTGAAATCAGTTTTTCTGAATGGAGACTTAGAAGAAGAAGTATACATTGAGCATCTAGATGTTTTCATTCTTGGGAATGATCCAAATCTTGTGTGCAGATTGAAAAAGGCTCTCTATGGTCTTAAACAGGCTCCAAGGGCTTGGTACTATTGTTTGGACAAATATCTTCATCAACAAGTTTTTTCAAAAGGATCAATAGATAGCAATCTTTATATAAAAATTGAAAATGACAAGCTGCTAATACTTGTTGTGTATGTAGATGATATTATTTTTGGCAGCAATGAAGAAGCTATGAGTCAAAGCTTTGCCTTGGTAATGCAGAAAGAATTCAAAATGTCCCTGCTAGGAGAACTGGCATACTTTCTTGGATTGCAAATCCAAAAAAATGAAGACGGTATCTTCTTGTCTCAAACAAAGTACCTCAAGCAGATTTTGAAGAAGTATGGCATGGAAGATTCAAAACTAGTATGTACCCCCATGGTTATAGGATGCAGTCTTAGTGCGAATGATGAATCAGCAGTAGTTCATCAACCAACCTACAGATCTATGATTGGAAGTCTACTTTATTTGACAGGTACCCGACCAGACATCATGCATGCAGTAGGAATAGTTGGAAGATTTCAGGCCAATCCTAAGGAAACTCATCTTCAAGCAGTTAAGAGAATCTTCAAATATCTTCAAGGTACTCAAAACTATGGCTTATGGTATCCTAGAAACACAGATCTCACACTTCATGCTTACACAGATGCAGATTGGGTCGGAAGTGTGGATGATAGGAAAAGCACATGTGGTGGTGCTTTCTTTATGTGTTCCAGACTAGTATCATGGTTCAGCAAGAAACAGAGTTCAATTGCCTTATCTACAGCTGAAGCAGAATATGTGGCTGCTGCATCTTGTTGCACTCAACTTCTTTGGATGATGCAGACCTTGCAAGATTTTCAAATCACTTGTACTCCACCTATCTCCATCTTATGTGATAATACAAGTGCAATAAACATTTCAAAGAACCCAATCATGCATTCAAAAACCAAGCACATACCAATCAAGTATCATTTTCTTAGGGAACAAGTGCTTGAACAAAAGGTCAAGTTGGAATATGTTTCTTCTAAGAAACAAGTGGCTGATATATTTACCAAACCATTGCCCAGGGGGACTTTTGAATACCTCAGGCAAAAGCTGGGGGTTGTTGATGCATCATCCTGTTGTTAATTCTCATATTGGTTCTTGTACGTGAGTTTCTTATGGGGTATATGCGTACAAGGCTCAGGGGGAGCATATCTAATCCATTGTTGGCATTATACTATTGCACCATAGCAGATGGCAGTCCTCGGTAAGTTCTTGGTTTTAAAGATGCCAAGTTTGATTAGCAGCACGAGCACAAGGGAAAACAGGGCTGTCTTTGTATTATAAGAAGCCAGTAGCCAGAATAGCTATGGAGTGGAATGGTTACCTAAAAAATCTGAAGTTGATATTTCTTTTATGATCCGGTTCATAATCAGGAGGAGCAGATTCTCAGGGGGAGATATAGTCAGGAGGCGTAGGTTTGGGAAGACAAATATATATATCAGGGACAGAGTATGTCTTGATCCAACCTTTGCCCTTGATGTCAAAGGGGGAGAGTGATTTTGGTGTTGTTGCCATCAAGTCCAAAGGGGGAGATTGTTGGCATTGTGATGCATGCGTTGTACTTGATGGCAACCCTCTCATAGACAAACATCTCACTTATATATGCCAAAGAAGCAGTTATCGGGAGCCATTGAGCCATTGGGAGCTTATCGGAGCAATAGAGGCACATTCTCATATGTAAAGAGATTATCAGGAGGAATCGGGCCTATATAACCCTTGCATGCATGCTTACTCATTATCGGG
Source organism: Pinus tabuliformis (assembly GCA_031772625.1). Taxonomy (NCBI): domain Eukaryota; kingdom Viridiplantae; phylum Streptophyta; class Pinopsida; order Pinales; family Pinaceae; genus Pinus; species Pinus tabuliformis. The sequence goes on from CM062811.1 coordinate 1,208,159,630, forward strand.
AGTCATCAGGCCATATATGCATGCTTTAACTCTATCGGGAGTTGTTCGGGTGATCAAATCCCATATATGCATTCATTAATACTATTGGGAGGTGTTTGGGCGCTTAAAACCCATATATATATGTATTACATAATAAACAATAGCATGTATGCATTTCCCCCTTTCGGCGGATAAACACAGTTATATGTGTTAATACATGTATTTCGGCATATATGCGCATCGGTGGTTCGGGTATGTAACACCGTTGAAACCTCCGACTGCATTGGACCCGACGGCATATCGCTTTTGGTTTATAATAATATCGCATCCGCAGTATATCACAATGCATAAAGGGTTGCCCACCCCAATCCTCCGATTGCGATAAGAGGTGGCGGACCCGATGGAAGCATTAAAGGCAGCATATATTAACATCGCATCCGCAGTAATCACCCATTTTATAAAGGCTTCCCACATCTAATCGCCGATAGCGATAAAAGGAGTGGACCCGATATATATATAAAACATGGTTAATGGGCATGTTGCATCCGATCCATCGGATCGGAAGTCAGGAATAAGCCATGATATGGGCATGCATTGTTAGCGATGAGGAGCGGACCCGATATATATATATATATATATATATATATATATATATATATAGATAGGCTGGTTAATGGGGCATGTCATATCCGATCCATCGGATCGGCCATCGGCAAATAGATGATGTTATACAACAATAAGGAGCAGACCCAATATATTACTGTTATGGATGCATTACGTTTAAAGTCCGCCTTTTGTTGTTTGGACTTGTTTTTTGTTTTCCCGCTATTTTTATCACTTAAATCATCTGTCAAAGCAAGCGAGCCCCAGGATTTCGGATCCTCTCGTTTCGACTCATGGTTTTATCAAAAGCATGACTATATAAAAAGAAAAGAGATCCTTTGGCAAGGCATCAATTATGAATTGAAGATCTTAAGGGAGAATTGATTGGCATTCTTGTGATCGGTTAAGGAGCAATTACTGAACCTAAATCAAGGAGAATGCACGCAGAACAGAGCAAAGGATCGCAGGCTTGAAGTTCAGACATTTCTTCGAGAGAAATCACATTGCTTCGGGTGTATTGCAGTTTAGTAAGTAGTATAAGAGCAGCCAACCGCAGGGTTTCTTTTAAGCAGCAGTCATTCTTTAACTCTGATATAGCCTCCTCTGTTGTTTGCTAAAGGGTTCTGGGTGCGCATATTAGGTTTGTCTTGTGCCTAGCCTCCGGGTGCACTGTTATATGTATATCCTCTGCATTGTGTTCTGATTTCGGCATAAACAACCTCTGTTTTTAATTGGTGACCAGATCAGATATTTATTTATATTTTGATCTAGTGCTTGGGTTGGCACTTGGGTGATTTTGAAAGATCTGTTGTATAAAGAAAATATATGTTGATCTGATATGCTTGATGACCGTTTGATCTTCTTGGATCCAGTCTGAAAATTAATGAAACGTGGTCCTTGAATGAAGTAGGGGGTTGTAGCTCCCTTCCAGGAGAGTCTGGAAAACGAGAGAGAGTTGTAGCTCACTGCAGGTTGTAGCCTACGACTGGCAAAGGTCTGCACCAGTAAAAAATCATTGTAAAAGAAGTTTCTAATTGAAGGAAGATAGAGACATATTGCAGCAGGTGGTTTTCACCCACATTGGGTTTCCACCTTATATCTGGTGTTCTTTGGAGTGACTATCTGTTTTTCTTGTTCATGCTCATTATTATATGGTACTGACATACAAATTAATGATCAATATCTGAAGAATAAATTAAAGTATAATTCAAGAAGATATATTGAAAAGAATTTGATAATACTGATTCACCCCCCCCTCTCAGTATTATTCCCAACAGTTTCCCATAGGCAGTCCTTGGCTACAAGAACTACACCAGGAAACCATCTTAACCATTCTTTAGGTTCAAGCTAGCCCATGAACTAGAGGGGGCTCCCTCAATGGTTACAAGGCTTTGTTTAATGTTGTTGACATGTCACTGAACAACAAACTTTGAAGTACGATGGCCATATTTATGGTTTTAATTGGGGGTGGTTGGCAATCAATGACAATCCCTATCCATGATTTAATGCCTCTCTCACAGGGTCCCTTCAAAATGTGTCAGCTTCTAGCCTTACAAAATGAATTAGCTTTTTAATGATTATGATAGAAGAATGTAAGGAGATTCCTAATAACTAAGGAGTGAGAAATACTTCTTAATAACTAGGGAAATTTGGATGCATGTAGAAGATTTCTACAACCCAAGAAAATATGTTCAAAGACAACTGAATGCCAAACTGAAACAAATTCTAAGAGGAACTATTTCGGATAGATAGTACAATAAACTAATCCATTTTAATGGCTATCAGAAGGCATAAATCAAAAACCAGTCAAAGAGGAGTTATCTTGGACAAACTGTCCAATAAGCTAATCTATTTCTAAAGATTGTGATTTTGTAGGGGATTTCAGAGAGATTGACTTAATCTACACTTACCTCGACCTTCCTATAAATGCTTTGAACATGTGCTGAAAGAGAATATGAAAGTACTAGAAAAACATACTTGAAGACACAAAATTCTATCAAACTGGAGCCGGAAGGCTTTCATTAGAAATCCTATAATCGAAGCTATTACAAAGTGAAGAGCCTTGGCATAAAAATCCCACGCTGTTTATTACAAATGAAATAATATATATGAATAAGATCTCTCCTAACTGTTACAATAATTATGGAATACAATTTTGTATAGTATACTAAAAATAAAACACTCTCTCTAAATTATCTGCTAGAAACTTTTAACTACTTGCAAGTATCTTGCCTTGAAATATGGACATGGTTGAATGACTCTTGAAAATATACAAAATAATCTTTAGTCTGCTAATCTTCTGCTGCTAGGTGTTTTTTACTGATCTTCATTCCCTTGCAGTCTGGAAAAAGGTTGAAACTGTTTTCGCATAATCAGCAAATTGTCCCTTTAAACCTGATTGGTTTGCCATCTGCCCCTTTGAATTCTATTTTTGTCATTTTCTGATTTTCATCATCCTTTATTTTGTCACAAATATTTGAGGAAGAAATATATTTTTAAATAAAATTTCCAAATATTTGATTAAACTCTTAAATGAATTTCACGATTTAGAATTTCAATATATTTATTTAAATGATTTGATAAACCTTCTAGTTTTCCAAATCCGTGTATTATTTTCCCTTCCCATGGATTTATAAAACAATGTGTAGCTTTTAAAATCCATGGTTTGTGTCTCATTTTCAACTTCCTCTGTAAATTCATTTCATACTTGTAAATTCCTTTTTCCCTTGTATACCTGGATGGTTTTGCAAAACCATTACAAAACCATGTGTAGTTTTTAAAATACATGGTCTGTATCTCATTTTCACCTTCCTCTATAAATTCATTTCATACCTGTAAATTCCTTTCAAAACCATGTTTTGATTTGTCTAGTTGATAGAGTATTTTCACTTTACACTTTTACTTTCACCTGCAACATGATTTTACACTTGTAAATTGATTTCACCATGCCTGTAATTTATTTCACTTGGGCCTATTTTACCTTAATCTCCCATCATGAAATGCATTTACGTGAATGCCACCTTTGTTCACCTGTACATTAATTTCAGAAACATATGAAATTTTCCCTTGATCATCCCTAAATTTCATTTTACGTGTAGCTGTAAAATCATTTTACACATGTAGCTGTAAAATAATTTTACACTTATTTCATTTCACCCACTTGGCCTTCCATTTGTGAATTTCCTCTAAAATATAGTTTTACCTTATCATTTTCATTCGGCCTCCTATATGTGAATTGTAGAATTTTGTAGAATTTTTCTACACATTAGCTAGCACTGATACCATGTAGAATTTTTCTACATATCAGCTAGCTCTGATACCATGTAGAAATTTCCCACCTGTAGATCACTTGGTAATGCAATGTACCAAAGCAAAACATTTGATCTACTTCTACAAACAATTTAGCGAAAGCTTAATCGAACATGAGAAACATCAATAAGAACACATATAACTAATATGGAGAAATAAAACACACATAACACAGAAGATATAACCATGGGAAAGCACCAGCCTAAAACCCCATCTCTCTATTATCATACAAGTTGAAATATGTCCGGAGTACAGAAAGCCTTAGCTCGGAAGCTATCCAGCTCTCAATACAATCCCTTTGCTGCTCATTGTTAGTCAAAGGCTTCTCATAAACCTTCTCCTCTACCCTCCAAGCCTCCTATTTCTATGCACAGTTTTCCCCGGTCCTCCAGCTGCAACCTGTGTGATTCTCACCTCACACACAACACTGACCTCTGAAATAACTACACAAACCTGAAGGAGATAAATCCTCATCATGGATGAGCTTCCTTTATAGGAAAAATATTCATCCAACTCATAGTACATTGTCCCTTCTCAAGTCGATCTTCTATGCACAGTTTTTCTTGGGTCCTCCAACTACAACCTATGTGATTCTCACCTCACACACAACCCTTACCTCTGAAATAACTGTACAAACCTAAAGGAGATAAATCTTTATCATGGATGAGCTTCCTTTACAGGAGAAATATTCATCTAACTAATAGTACATTGTCCCTTCTCCTATCATCTCTGTCTGAACTGACATGCATCAGTTATTCATGAGTTAATACTCATTTATCTGAAAATACCAGTTGTCACATGCATGCAAGCATTAACAAACTGAATCTCATTAATTTAACAACTTGTTAGATTAATCTAACTGAACTTGACTAAGTTAAACTAAGTCAATTGATCCTCACTCATCCTTAATTCCTCAATCAGTGGAGCAAATGAAGGACACATTCCCCAATCAGTGGAGAAACTATTGCATTTTCTCACAAAGACCTCAAGTTTGATTTTCCTTAACTAATTAACTCATGGAGAATTAATTAATTAATATTCAAACTGTTGGTAAGACCAAATTTGAATTTTACTTCCTATTTTAGACAAGGGACTGTCTAGAAATAAGAATCCACACTGCACTTCTAGAAATAGAACTTCTATTTTTAGCACTTCCATTTTTCATTCCCTGTTGCCCAATCCAGCACTGATGCCAAACTACTATTTCTAGCAGGGCTATTTTTACCACTTCTATTTTTAGCAATTTCTTGTTGCCAATTTTCAACATGAATTTCTTCTCAAATCTAGTTTCACCTTATATTTTTCATTCAGCCTCCCATCCGCATAGCATTTATTTCATAATCATATGGAATTCCATTCTTGCCACAATTATAAAAGTCAAAACAATAAAGTTCATGGTTTTCAGAGGGGGGTAATGGTAAGTGGTTTAGGAAGGGGGGGTTCCAAGTGAAAAAGGAAATAACACTTGTAAAAACAAATAATGTAAAAAACACCTTTTCGCACCCCCCCCCTTAGTTAAATGTCAGAAGAGCTTGGGGATGCCAAATATATTTATAACCCTTGGATTAAATATGCCCATATCTTGAGGCATGGCAGAATAGGGGATTTTAAATAGTTAAATATATTTATAACCCTTGGACTAAATGTGCCCATATCTTGAGTCATGGAAGAATAAGGGAGTTTAAATAGTTAAATATATTTATATCCCTTGGATTAAATGTGCCCATATCTCGAGGCATGGAAGAATAGGGGAGTTTAAATATTTAAGTGTGGGGTGGGCCATAGGCTTTGACCTTTAGTTTTTGAGTGTTGGTTTTCAATGCTTTGCATATGATTATGATCAAATTTTTATTTTTATAATATAATTTTTATTTTAAATAAATATTTCTATAAAAATATATAATTATATTTTTATAAAAATAAAATTATTTAAAATTAAAATTATTATATATAAAAATAAACCATTAAAATCATAACAAATATATATCTTGGCATTTAGCTCAAAAGGAAATTGGAAATTTCTCACTGAAATCTTTTTAATTTTCAGCGTACCAAAATATGTTACAACACTTCCTAAAATTTTTGCAATAGCAATTTCATCCTTTGATTGTTTCTTGGGACTGTTGTTGAGGTAGCTTGTAATAGGGCTTTTAGATACTCTTTTTCTCCCTCTTTTTCCTTTGCGTGTTCTTCTTATTCTTCCTTAAAATGGTTTCTAAGTAAGAAGTTTTCCCAATCATCTCCTAAACCCTTAATGTGGAATTCAATAAGTATTTTGATGAGGCCATGATGATACATAGTGGTTTCTATAAATTGAATCTTTTTCTGTACATTTCCTGACATTTTTCTTAAGCTACTCAATAAAAAGTATGGGAGATTGATCTCATTTCCTTCCAGAAAATGCATCATTAGGCGAATGTGATAAAAGAACATGCAACCAAACATTCCTTCACAAGAGATAAATTTTTGAATAACCAGTAATAGATTTCTCCATTTACATTTAAGTGTAGTGCTTGGGATTCCTTTCGTAAAAATGGATGTTTCTATACATGGATACCTTAAGAAAATTTTCCATTCTTCACTTTCTATGCCTCTATTTTTAAACCATCATTTTTCTCCTCTAGATAGGTCAGTAGCTTTAGCAATAAGAGACTCTGTTAGTGCAAATTTAATACCTCCAATCTAAACTTCTACTACATCAAAAGCTCTAGCGAAGGATTTAGTGACCTCTTTGTCAAAACATCAAATTTCTCCAGGAAATGTAGCCACTGCACTTTCTGCAGCATCTCTTTCACTTGCAAGTAACCTTCCATGAATTTTCTTCCATTAGCTTCAGACCTCACAATGACCCCCATGATCGGAAATTTTTTCCTCTGACTTGCTTCTTGACAGAAACTGGATCAAGGTTTTAGAATGAGGGGTTTCGACGGTATAAACGAAAATGAGGACAAGAGATGAATGACTGAAGTGACCGTCCTAGAGTATTTAATGAATGTGAGTTGGTGATTTCAAAGATCTCTTTAATGAATTTGAATTTGAGTTGGGATTTTTGTGAAATGATTGGAGACAAATGATGGTGTTATGGTCATATGACGAAAATATCTTTCAACCTTAGGTAATGATGGTTTTTAATCAGTGGTACAATCATCATAAAATTCATATACTTAATGTTTTTTATCCTTATTACTAAATTAATTGTTTGCATATCTTTACATACCCTTACATTGATATTTCTAACCTTTGTTTGCTCCTTTCTTCATTGTCTTTAGGTACTGTCAAGAATGAATTTAATCATTTTTTGAATTTCTCGAATTGGTGGTTCCTATTAAACATCAACTACATAATTCTATGAAAGTTTTAGATTTCTTGCTATCCTGTAGCTATTTTAATTTTGGAAAGAAAAAGAGGGAAAAAAGAAAATGGGAATGGGAAAGAAAATTTAGAATGCCAAAATTACTTGGTTTTCACCCTAAATTTTCTGTATAAACATACCAATAGTGCTGCTTTTCATGTTTATACAAATTTAATTATATATATTTTTATCACTCTTTTTTTTTTAAAGAAAAGAAAAACACAAGTCAAGTTGGAGGAGAAGGAAAATCCTTCTTAACCAACTGGAAATTAGTGTTATCTTGCAAATGTTTGATAAAATCCTCTTTCGTCAATGTCTTATGATAGATTCTTAATTGATGACCATTCATAAGAAAAGTGGTTCTTTCTTCATCAATAGTTTTGATCCTAGCCGCACCATTATCAAAGACTATTTCAATCTCATAGGGCCCAAGCCAATGATTTTGAAATTTCGCTTTGAATAAAAAAGTAATGCCCAATCTCCTCACTGGAACTTTCTTTCTTTGATATATGTGTCATTCCATATGGATCTTTGTGCTTCAGCTAGACTTGTTCCTTGGATGGCATCTTGTCTTATTTCATCATGTTCATTTAACTTCTCCATCATTTGTTTTTGTGCTTCTGAAAGGTCAAGACCCAATTTAACTATTTTCTTGAGAGTTTTGACCTAAAACTCAATAGGAAACAAGACTTGCTTCCCATAAACAAGCTCATAGGAAGTGTGCCCTGTAGTGTTTGTCTATGTGGTACGGTATGCACATAAAGCTTCTGGAAGATTTTCTGCCTAGTGTCTTCTATGAAGATGCATAGTTTTGGTGAGAATTGCTTCAATTACTTTATTGGTGGACCCCACTTATCCATTTTCTTGTGGATGGTATGGAGTGGAATTTTAATGTTTCATTTTGTACACCTCCATTATCTGTTGTACCAACTTGGATGTGAATTGAGTACCTTGATCTATTACAATCTCCCTTGGGACACCAAAACAAGTAAATATATCCTCAAAAATAAATGAAACTACAACATTTTCACTAGCAAAAGGATGTTCTTTATCTTCTACCCATTTTGTAACATAATCAATGCAAACAAGAATGTCCCTTTTCTGTCTCGATGGTGGATTGATTGGACCAAAAAATTCCAGAGCCCATTTTTAAAAAGGCTCAATAAGTACCTGAGGCTATAGAGGCATTTCATCAAAGGGAACATGTTTCCCCATCCTTTGACAACTATTGCATCTCTTAACATACTCCTTGGCATCCTTAAAAAGGGCAAGCCAAGAGTATCCTAAGAGAAGGACTTTGTAGGAAGTTCTTTTGTTAGTGAAGTTTCCTCCACTTGGCTCATCATGACAAGGTTTCAATATCTCTGGTACTTCATCTTCTCTAATACACCTTCATATGATCAGATCTGACCCTATTTTATACAATTATTCATTTATAGATGAATAAGATGCACTAATTTTAATTACCTTCCTTTTTTCTCGAGGAGATAAATATGATGGTAACTTCCCTGTAGCCAAATAATTAGTAATAGCTATAAACCAAGGTGATTTAATAGATACTACAAAAAGATACTCATCAGGGAAATTGTCTTCTATAGGCACATCATTATTATCATTCTGAATTCTAAACAAAAGGTCAGCGATTGTATTTTATTTGCTAGGTCGATCTAAAATAGTGATAAACTCTTGTAACAACAAAAACCATGTTGTAATTCTGCCACTAGTGACAGATTTATTGATTAGGTACCTAAGTGCAGAATTATCTACATGTACAAAAATTTTGTAGCCAGTAATGTAGTGTATGAATTTATTGATAGCATGGAAAACAACTAAAAAATTCGTTTCTATTACAATATAATTTAACTCTGCAAGAGTCAAATTTTTACTATTGTAATAAATGAAATAAGGAGTTAAATCCTTTTTTCCAAGTACAACTCCTAAAGTTGTGTCTAAACCATCAGTTGAGATATGAAAAGGTAATTTCCAATTTGGTCCTCTAAGTACAGGTGCTCCAGAGATGTTGTCTTTCAATGTTTCGAAGGCCTTTTGGCAATCAGAATTCCAATTGAATTCACAGCCTTTTGTGAGAAGTTTGAAAAGTGTAGATGCAATTTTTGTAAAGTTTTCTATGAATCTTCTATAATAACCAGTGAAACCAAGAAAACTTCTAACATCTCATTGACAGGATGGAATTGTAATTTTAGAAATAACTTCTACTTTAGATGTGTCCACTCTAATTCCATTTCTTGAAATATGGTGTCCTAAAACAATTCCCTCAGTAAACATCATGAAACATTTTTCATGGCTTAATGAGAGATTTGCCTCTTTACATTTAATGGCCCGGTATTTTTCCAAATTTTTAAGAAATTCTTCAAAATAATTTCCATAAACTGTAAAATCGTCCATATACACTTCCACAAAATCATGAATTAGATCAGAAAAAATGCCTAATACTGCTCTTTGGAATGTTGCAGGTGCATTACATAATCCAAAATGAAGTACTCGGTAAGCATAAGTTCCCCATGGGCAGGTAAAGGTAGTTTTATCTTGGTCTTATGGGGCTACTTGGATTTTATTATACCCACTAAAACCATCTAAGAATAAAAAATATTTCTTTACTACCAATGTATCTAAAACCTAATCTATGAAAGGAAGTGGAAAGTGATCTCTCAAAGTGGCTTTATTCAATTCCTTATAGTCATTACACACTCTCCATTTTCCATTCTTTTTAGGAACAATCACTAAGGGTGAAACCCAATGACTGTCTCATATTGGATAGATGAAATTGACTTTCAATAGTTTTTATAGTTCCTCCTTAACAATTCCCCTTAGATTTGGATTCATTCTTATTTGAGGTTGTCGAATTGGTTTGGCATTTTCTTCAATGTAGATATGATGTATACAAATATTAGGATCAATTCCATTTATTTCAGTATATTCCCATGCATAGGCAAAGGAATGTTCTTGTAACATCTTTATTAATTATTTCTTTTGAAATTCTCCCAAATTATTGTTGATATTCGAAGTTTTCCCTTGAAATATATCAATTGTATAATTGTTAAATTTTTTGATAGAATGCAAGGATAGTTTTCGAGATGATAAATATTCAATATTGTATTGTTCTTGAAAACTCTGATTAGATTCACAATATGATGAAGATTCATTATTTTCTATTAAATTCAAAATTTGATCTTCCTCATCCATTTTTGAAGTTACAAAGATTGGTCTTATATCAATGCAATTATCTATCCATTCTTCATTTTCAACCTCTATTGTTGTTTTTGCAAGTGGATACAGTGTAAATTTCTTTTTTGAGATCATATTAGAAATGAACATATCACGAGATCGACAACTTATAAAAGCGTCAACTATAGCTAGCCATGGTCTTCCTAGAATCAATGGATTTCCTCCTAAGTTATTCTTGAGCATTAAAATCATAAAATCTACAAGGTATTCCCAAGAATGTAAGGATACAAATATATCCTCTAACACACCATCAGGTTTGACTACAGATTTATTTGCCAATTGTGACAGTGTAGGTTTATATTGAAGATTAGAAGGTTTTAATTGATTCATAGTTTGTTTACTCATGATGTTTATAGTTCGCCTAGATCGATCAATGTATTTGGGATCTCTACACCATTGATGTGTGTTTTCACAATGGGACTTCCTAGATCAGGATATTTCTCAATTGTTGTCTTACCCATCATGATATCTGTAATTTTTCCAACTAGTTGGATACTTTTGATTTATTTTCTTTTTCTTCCTGGTCTTTTTATGCCCAATTCCCTAATTGTATTTGCGAAAATTTGTATTTCCTTAATGGCTTGTAGCAAAGGAATCATTACGCAAACATTCTTCAGTTCATCTAACATGTCATAATTAGGCAATAAAATATGTTTTTCTACCCCTTCATCAATTTTTAATATCTCGTGAAAAGGTGGTTTTGAAACAGATACTGAAAGTTGTTCCATAATAGGAGTTGAGTTATTTGAATGTGTTGGAGTAACTTGTTTTTGAGATTTTTCTTTTTCATTAAGAGACTTCTCTTCTTCAAAGATCTGTTCTTTTTCACTTTCTTGAATAATAACCAATGGGGACATTTTTCCTAATATTCTACGAGACCTAAGTTGAACATTTTTTAGATCTAGTGGAGTTATCATGTAAGTTTGAAAATATTGTCCTTCCATACTATAAACAGGTTGTGAGCTTTTATTATTGTTCGGTTTTTGGAGTGGGTGGGTAGGAAATTGGTTTGGTCTTTGAGGAAATGGTACTAAAATTTGTGGATTCAAATTGTCAGGTTGAGTTTGTTGAACGAGTTGAGGATAATATTGTGGAGGAAAAGTAGGATATGATTGTTGAAATTGTGGAAATTGAGGATATTATGGATATTGAGGGTACTTTCCATAAAGATTATTCCATCCTTATGACCAAGCTCGTAGCCAAGATTGCTAAGGCATTGGGACAGTCCAATTACTTTGTGATGATTGTGCAAATGGTTGAGTCTTAAAGCCTTGAACTATATTTGGATGTGGATTATGCCAAGGTCTTTTAGTAATAAAACAAAGAGGATCTACCTGATTTTGTACTCCTTCTTCCTGGTATACAACTTTAAGACCTGGTATTGAAGGACATTCTTTTGTATCATTATTTTCCACACATATAACACAAATTTCTACACCCTTTAAATCAAGAGGACATTCTCTTAAGGCATCTTTCTTTCTCCACTTAGGGAAAAAAATGGACAATGTAGCATTTTCAACTTTTTGCTTGTTTTTTATTTTATGGGTGTCAATTTGTTCACTAAGAGTCCCTAAAATATATGTTTTAAAATTATCAAGAAAATTTCTTAATTCTTCTCTATCTACTGTCCCAACTATAGATTTATTAATCCTTGATAAAAGAGGATCTCTTGAATTTTTTCCGGTTCATGATTTACCTCTTGAAATGTGTACACATAGCTCACAGATTTCTCTTAGTGACAACTACGAAATTTCTCCCTTACCCATTAGATTGAGAAGATCAATCCACTCAACTCTAATGGATTTCAATAAGAGAACTTTCAAAGTTTCCTCATCTAGAATATTCATTTTTTCCCTTTTAACATTATAAGAAAATATTTCAATGAAGTCTTCAAGATTTTCATCTTCTTTATGTACCATTTTAAAGACTTCATCCTTAATATTATGGGGCATACAGTAGTCCTTATATTTTTCTAAGAATGTAGTTTTCATTTGTTCCCATTTTCTTATGGAGTTTATTCCTCAACTCGTAAACCATTTTAATGTTGCATCTTTAAGGGTTGTAGGGAATAATCTCAAATTTTGAGCATCATGCAGATAATCATATGATCTACACAAGACATCAAATTCAAAGAGAATTTTTTTAGGATCTTAACTCCTTAGTCCATGAAAGTTTGGAAGGATGGAGGGTGAGATATTTTTCATTGTCACAATTGTACCTTCATAGAGGATAGGAAATCCAAAGGGTTCTGGATTTATATTTTCTCCTCTTCCCCTTCCTCTTCCTCTTCCACCTCCCATATTTCCTCCTCTTCCTCCTCCAATCCTAGGTTGTTCACCATTCAAATTATGTACCTCTCTTCTCCTTCTCTAGCCATTGTAGATTCTTTAGAACTAATGTAGGGTTTTGGTTCCAAGATTAGGTTATCAACTTCCTCTCATTCCTCTGGTTCTTATATCAATGGTTTTTAAAATAGCCTTCTTCTTCCTCTTCTTCAGTAGGAACTTCCATCTCTTCAGCTAGAAGTTGTTCTCTAGTTGAAGATAGGAAAATTACTGTTGTTGCTGGGGATATTGGATCTCCGTCTTCTATTATGGATTCTGTTGATGAAGTTGGTGAGTCTTTAGGTTGGATTTCATACATTAATACCTCAGGGAGTTTGTACTTTACTGCTCTGAATGGAATTCGAGTCTGTGTGGGTGGTGTGGCACTATGAGGTCGTGGTGGGGTAAGTAATGTTGTTGGAATTAAACTCTTTCCTCTACCTACAAATCTACCCCTAGAGCCTCTTTCCCTATGCATATCATGTTTTTGTTTTTGTTGTTCTTTATTATTTATTATTATCCAAAATAAATAAAAACTTATATTTACACTTCCCCGGAAATGACGCCAAAATGTTTGTCAACTTAATTATCTTCAATTGATTACATAAATTATCGACCGGAGTTGGTATACTTGTGAAGTGCAAGTGCACAATATATGCTAGAAGCCTTTTTATTAAGTTGGATATATTAATTGATTGAGTTATTGGAAATGTGACTTTGATTTTTGTATTCCTATTTCAAAATTAAATTAACATTGCTATCTAGTGAAAATAAAATGATTGTGAATTTAAAGCAATATTTCTTACTTGAAAAATGAAACCATAAAGAACTCACACTTGCAGAATGAAAACTATATTAACTCACACTTGTTTCAAAATTGAAAGTTAAAGAAAGTAAATACAATCAAACCACCCTTCTTCTGAAGTTAAACTAAGAATACTTTTGAATAAAAATTCTCTAAACATAAAGTTGAAAGAAATATATACACCCAAATCTATAGAGAGAAACATATTATTATGCTATGAAGTTGAAATTCTTTTTAATGAAATTCCAAAGACATCACAAGGAAATCACTGGTATTTTGATGATTCGAATTAGCTGCAGAAACTATAAAAGAGAGTTGTAAAGCTACCATAAGAGGATCAAAACTATAAATGGCTAGGATTAATATTTCTATTCTATGATTACATACGTGAAAATGCTACAACAAATAATAACAAAAAGGAAAATCTACAATTTAAAAAAACCTCAATGTTTACAAGGGCCCTCCACAAACAAGCGGTCTCAAGGTTCAACGAATAGATAACTATGCATCAAGTCTTCAAAGGCGCTTCCATTAAATGAAAATACAGAGTTTCAAAATGATTACAGTCACAAAATATTCATTCACCCTCACCATCTATTTTTTCCTGCCCTACTGTATTTATAAAATCCATTCAATAAATGCTTGAGGCTTTCATGCCTACTTTCTGCTAACGAAGTTCTAATTCAAACTATCAAACTTAGATTCCCAATTTTAGCTTCTAACAGATAATGATTCACTCACAATTTTCTATTCGGCATAGCAAATCGTGAGGCATTTTCATCTTGGAGTCTCGCTCACTTACTCCATTTACATGTTGAATTTTACCTTTGATCATGCGATTCAAGATTTATTCTAATGATTTGGTTTAAATCAATAGGAGGAGAAGGTTGAGGGGATCAACCTCTTTCTGCCCATATCTTTCTTTCCTTGAATGGAACCTTGGACACTGTTCAACAATGGAGGTGGCTGCAGAAATGGATGTCAACTACAGAATTACACGAATCGGGTAGCCAATGCAAAATTTAAATTAATAATAAGGAACATGTTTGAAATATTAAAAATAGGATAATTAGTACCTTACAGATGTAAAAAAACTGAAATTTGATGCTTATCAAGTCAAAAATAATGGTCAAGGAGAAGGAAAATGAGTAAAGAAGAGTGTCAAGATGAAGCATTCATGCATCCCTACAGTAGTCTTTCATATCAGCCTCTCTAATGATCCATATACACATTACATATAGTTAATTATTGATACCATATATTCAAATATTCTACTCTATGTGATGACATATAATCCCCATGCTTGACTTGGTGGGAGGGGATGAATATAGACCTCCTCTAGGCATTCATACCCTCATACTTCCTTTTTTATTTTTCATTGAGAAATATATTTCTAAGAAGAATTAAGGTGCCCTTATTTTGTCCCTCTAACCCCTTTTAAAGTTTATTGGACAATAAAGAGAACCTACTTGAAAGACACAGATCCAAATTTCTCTAACTAGTGTTTCCACAACAAGCTTGCCAATATTTATGGCCTCCTCCTCCTCTCTAAGATCTCCATAAGCCAATGCACAAATGACCTAGAATTAGAGGGAAAAGGCCTTATATAGGATTTTCTCTTAGCCATTACGATATCATCCTAGCTTAATTTGATAGACTATAAGCAATATTAGAAGGCTCTTTCCAAGCTCTCAGTTCGGTCTCCCTTCCTCTTTTTCTAGTTGGATATTTCATTCAGAAGTTGTTTTTTCCATGAAGTGTCAAGTTGTTGCTATAAATTCTACATGCAATAAGTTATTTCTTCATGATCTCATGCCCAATTGAAATCACCAGACAATAGAAAGATTGGGTAAGACAATCCAACAAAAGTTACCAAACCACATGGTCATGCATGCAGCTTCTATGCAATTTTCAATGAATGAGTACCTTGCCTCCTCGCAAGTTGATGAAGAGTTTTGGGTCTGCTACATAATCCATCTTCACTAATTAAATGATCCCTTTCATCCACTGCTGATCCAAATCCTGCACACAAACACAAACAAATGAAGACGAAAGTGATATTCTGCAAAAGATCGTCAATTGAAAACATCCAAAAATTACGCATAAAAATCATTGTAAATGTTGATACAAGGGGAAGGAACATAGATTTCATTAACCATATAAATGAAATTACATCAATATACTTGAAGTTATGGTTCTCCTCTCCTCATCCCAACAGAGTATCCCCACTATAATGAATAAGGAATCACAACAACATTAAGCCTTAAAATAAGAATCACAATGGAAGCATAAACTGTCTAAAGCCCACTCTCCAAAATTGTGGCTATCCCAAACTAGCCTCACTCTCTAAGATGGCTCAGTATAAATAGGAAGAGGATGAATCCCAGGAGGATGAATGGATAAGCTTAGGACAAAGAGAATTTAACAAAGCTTCTCAATAATGAGTCCCAACTAGCTCAAATAGATAGGATAAGGTGATGAGTCAAATTGATGTCCTAGGAACCATAAGCCTCTAGAGCAAGTCTCCCAACTACACACGCAAAATAGTGAAATATCGGCTTTAACAACATTAACAGTGTGTCATCCACATGGTTGGAAGGTTCCAACTACACGCACAAGCTAGGCTATATATGTTATGGAATAACACTGGTAAAAAGAATGACTATGGCCTAGAAAAAGGTCAATTAGAATAATGATTCATAAGTACTAACCCTAGGGAGAAGAATAAGCTGATAGCACAAGTCTCATCCCTATTAAATCAAATTTTTTCATATTTATCACTTGTACTCTGACGCCACATTGTCCTTGTACTTATCGACTCATGTGTAAAATTTCCTCGTGATTAACCACTTGTTACTCATGTTCCTAGCATGTCCTTTGGACTCATTCCCTTCAAAATTTTGCATATTGACAACATCACTCTTTTCATTGCAATCTCCTAACCACTCAGGACCTTAATTATTGCAGCATTTTAATAATAGTCAACTCTGAAGTCATTAGCCAACATAACCAACTCAGCGATCTCAAATTAGCCAAACATTACCTTAATTTTTTTTTTCAATTGCAAAACACCAGTTTCCAGAGTTTGTTTATCAGAAAACACTGCCATGTTCTTTCTCTGAAATTTATCTTGTGGATCTCTCCTTGGCGTCCTTCAATTGTTTCCAATCTTTAGAAATCTCAGCGTTGTATTCCTCGTCTCTCTTTGCTGGTTGTTGTTGTAATTCCTGATCAATTTCCATCAAATGGTCACTTCGTTGTTCCCCAATTTTAACTTCTTGTATGAATCGATGATTATCTATCTTGAAGAATATGAATATGTTATACCATTTCCACTACCTTGTGTAAGAATGGCCTCTTGAAGAATATGAATCTGTGATTCCATTTCCACTACCTTGTGTAAGAAACAGGCCTAAAAATCCGGTCGTGAGGTATTGATATCTTTAACAAGCCTATCATTAAGTTCCCACAACTTGCATATTTCATCTTCACATCTTTTGCAGGCTTGGGAGATTTGATAATATTTGTCCTTGTCCTCTATGCAGCGAAATATCTTCTTTTCATATTTGATGTTACAAATCTTGAAGCATGATGATGAGTTGATACTGTTTTGTCTCCTTATTCGTCTGCTGCCTTTTCCCATATTGGATCTCAACAATCAAAATATATTTTTAATAGGGAATTGATTATGAATGACTTTCAAATTTTGAATAGGAGCGAATTTCAAATTTCAAATGAAAGAGACTACGTCTTTAGGGATGATCCAGGGCAAGATGCTCCATGGATATTTGTGTGATGGTCATGCATAGGACCAGAGCAGTAGGATGCTCATCAATGCTTATGTTCATTGTCATCGGTGCTGAATTCTCCATGTATACATGCCATCTAATGTGCAAAGTGATGAGCGTTTTTTTGTGTACGACAGTGAGATGGAAAACCATTAAAGGGAATGAAGATCAATCAAAAATACCTAGCAGCAGAAGATTAGCAGACTGAAGATTATTTTGTATATTTTTAGGAGTCATTCAACCAAGTCCAGATTTCAAGGCAAGATACTTGCAAGTAGTTAAAAGTTTCTAGCAGATAATTTAGAGAGAGAGTTTTATTTTTAGTATACTATACAAAATTGTGTTCCATAATTATTGTAACAGTTAGGAGAGATATTATTTATATATATTATTTCATTTGTAATAAACAGCGTGGGCTTTTGATGCCAAGGCTCTTCACTTTGTAATAGCTTCGATTATAGGATTTCTAATGAAATCCTTCCAGCTCCAGTTTGACAGAATTTTGTGTCTTCTAGTATTTTTTTCTAGTACTTTCATATTCTCTTTCAGCACATGTTCAAAGCATTTATAGGAAGGTCTAGGTAAGTGTAGATTAAGTCTTAATCTCTCTGAAATCCCCTACAAAATCATAATCTTTAGAAATAGATTAGCTTATTGGACAGCTTGTCCAAGATAACTCCTCTTTGACTAGTTTTTTTATTTATGCCTTCTGATAGCCATTAAATGGATTAGTTTATTGTACTATCTATCCGAAATAGTTCCTCTTCGAATTTGTTTCACTTTGGCATTCAGTTGTCTTTGAATATATTTTCTTGGGTTGTAGAAATCTTCTACATGCGTCCAAATTTCCCTAGTTATTAAGAAGTATTTCTCACTCCTCTGTTATTAGGAACCTTTTTCTAGCCGAAGTAATAATAGTCTGGAAAAAGGTTGAAACTGTTTTCGCATAATCAACGAATTGTCCCTTTAAACCTGATTGGTTTGCCATCTGCCCCTTTGAATTCTATTTTTGTCATTTTCTGATTTTCATCATCCTTTATTTTGTCACAAATATTTTAGGAAAAAATATATTTTTAAATAAAATTTCCAAATATTTGATTAAACTCTTAAATGAATTTCAGGATTTAGAATTTCAATATATTTATTTAAATGATTTGATAAACCCTCTAGTTTTCCAAATCCGTGTATTGTTTTCCCTTCCCATGGATTTATAAAACCATGTGTAGTTTTTAAAATCCATGATTTGTGTCTCATTTTCAACTTCCTCTATAAATTCATTTCATACTTGTAAATTCGTTTTTCCTTGTATACCTCCATGGTTTGCAAAACCATTACAAAACCATGTGTAGTTTTTAAAATACATGGTTTGTATCTCATTTTCACCTTCCTCTATAAAATCATTTCATACCTGTAAATTCCTTTCAAAACCATGTGTTGATTTGTCTGGCTGGTAGAGTATTTTCACTTTACACTTTTACTTTCCCCTGCAACATGATTTTACACTTGTAAATTGATTTCACCATGCCTGTAAATTTATTTCCCTTGGGCCTATTTTACCTTAATCTCCCATCATGAAATGCATTTACATGAATGCCATATTTGTTCACCTGTACATTAATTTCAGAAACATATGAAATTTCCTGTAAAATCATTTTACACGTGTAGCTGTAAAATAATTTTACACTTATTTCATTTCACCCACTTAGCCTTCCATTTGTGAATTTCCTCTAAAATATAGTTTTACCTTATCATTTTCATTCGGCCTCCCATATGTGAATTGTAGAATTATGTAGAATTTTTCTACACACTAGCTAGCTCTGATACCATGTACAATTTTTCTACATATGAGCTAGCTCTGATACCATGTAGAAATTTCCCACCTGTAGATCACCTGGTAATGCAATGTACCAAAGCAAAACATTTGATCTACTTCTACAAACAATTTAGTGAAAGCTTAATTGAACATGAGAAACATAGATAAGAACACATATAACTAATATGGAGAAATCAAACACACATAACACGAACGATATAACTAGGGGAAAGCACCAGCATAAAACCCCCCCATCTCTGTATTATCATACAAGTTGAAATATGTCCAGAGTACACAAAGCCTTAGCTCGAAAGCTATCCAGCTCTTAATACAATCCCTCTGTTGCTCATTGATAGTCAAAGGCTTCTCACAAACCTTCTCCTCTACCCTCCAAGCCTCCTATTTCTATGCATAGTTTTTCCCCGATCCTCCAGCTGCAACCTGTGTGATTCTCACCTCACACACAACACTGACCTCTGAAATAACTGCACAAACCTGAAGGAGATAAATCCTCATCATGGATGAGCATCCTTTATAGGAAAAATATTCATCAACTTATAGTACATTGTCCCTTCTCTGATCTCAAGTTGGTCTTTTATGCACAGTTTTTCTTGGGTCCTCCAGCTACAACCTGTGTGATTCTCACCTCACACACAACAAAGACCTCTAAAATAACTGCACAACCTAAAGGAGATAAATCTTTATCATGGATGAGCTTCCTTTATAGGAAAAATATTCATGTAACTGACAATACATTGTCCCTTCTCTGATCGTCTCTGTCTGAACTAACATGCATTAGTTATTCATGAGTGAATACTCATTTATCTGAAAATACCAGTTGTCACATGCATGCAAGCATTAACAAACTGAATCTCATTAATTTAACAACTTGTTAAATTAATATAACTAAACTTGACTAAGTTAAACTAAGTCAACTGATCCTCTCAATATAGAACTCATCCTTAATTCCTCAATCAGTGGAGCAAATGAAGGACACATTCCCCAATTAGTGGAGAAACTATTGCATGTTCTCACAAAGACTTCAAGTTTGATTTTCCTTAACTAATTAACTCATGGAGAATTAATTAATTAATATTCAAACTCTTGGTAAGACCAAATTCAAATTTTACTTAACTAATTAACTCATGGAGAATTAATTAATTAATATTCAAACTGTTGGTAAGACCAAATTCGAATTTTACTTCCTATTTTAGACTAGGGACTGTCTAAAAATAGGAATCCACACTGCACTACTAAAAATAGAACTTCTATTTTTAGCACTTCCATTTTTCATTCCCCAATCCAGCACTGATGCCAAACTACTATTTTTAGCAGGGCTATTTTTACCACTTCTATTTTTAGAAATTTCTTCTTGCCAATTTTCAACATGAATTTCCTCTCAAATCTAGTTTCACCTTATATTTTTCATTCAACCTCCCATCAGCATAGCAATTATTTCATAATCGTATGGAATTCCATTCCTGCCACATTTATAAAAGTCAAAAAAATAAAGTTCATGGTTTTCAGCGGGGGGTAATGGTAAGTGGTTTAGGAAGGGGGTGCCAAGTGAAAAAGGAAATAACACTTGTAAAAACAAATAATGTAAAAAACACCTTTTCGCACCGCCCCTTAGTTAAATGTCGGAAGAGCTTGGGGATGTGAAATATATTTATAACCCTTGGATTAAATATGCCCATATCTTGAGGCATGGCAAAATAGGGGATTTTAAATAGTTAAATATATTTATAACCCTTGGATTAAATGTGCCCATATCTTGAGTCATGGAAGAATAAGGGAGTTTCAATAGTTAAATATATTTATATCCCTTGGATTAAATGTGCCCATATCTCGAGGCATGGAAGAATAGGGGAGTTTAAATATTTAAGTGTGGGGTGGGCCATAGGCTTTGACCTTTAGCTTTTGAGTGTTGGCTTTAAATGCTTTGCATATGATTATGATCAAATTTTTATTTCTATAATATAATTTTTATTTTAAATCAATATTTCTATAAAAATATCTAATTATATTTTTATAAAAATAAAATTATTTAAAATTAAAATTATTATATATAAAAATAAACCATTAAAATCATAACAAATATATATCTTGGCATTTAGCTCAGAAGGAAATTGGCAATTTCTCACTGAAATCTTTTTAATTTTCAGCGTACCAAAATATGTTACAACACTTCGTAAAATTCTTGCAATAGGAATTTCATGCTTTGATTGTTTCTTGGGACTGTTGTTCAGGTGCTTGGAATAGGGCTTTTAGATACTCTTTTTCTCCCTCTTTTTCCTTTGCGTGTTCTTCTTATTCTTCCTTAAAATGGTTTCTAAGTAAGAAGTTTTCCCAATCATCTCCTAAACCCTTAATGTGGAATTCAGTAAGAATTTTGATGAGGCCATGAGATACATAGTGGTTTCTATAAATTGAATCTTTTTCTGTACAGTTCCTGACATTTTTCTTAAGCTACTCAATAAAAAGTATGGGAGATTGATCTCATTTCCTTCCAGAAAATGCATCATTAGGCGAATGTGATAAAATAACATGTAACCAAACATTCCTTCATAAGAGATAAATTTCTAAATAACCAGTAATAGATTTCTCCATTTACTTTTAAGTGTAGTGCTTGCGATTCCTTTCGTAAAAATGATGTGTCCATACGTGGATTCTTTAAGAAAATTTTCCATTCTTCACTTTCTATGCCTCTATTTTTAAACCATCGTTTTCCTCCTCTAGATAGGTCGGTAGCTTTAGCAATAAGAGAGTTTGTTAGTGCAAATTTAATACCTCCAATCTAAACTTCCACTACAACAAAAGCTCTAGTGAAGGATTTGGTTACCTCTTTGTTGAAAACATCAAATTTCTAGAGGAAATGTAGCCACTGCACTTTTTGCAGCATCTCTTTCACTTGCAGGTAACCTTCCATGAATTTTTGTCCATTAGCTTCATACCTCACAATGACCCCCATGATCGGAAATTTTTGCCTCTGACTTGCTTCTTGACAGAAACTGGATCAAGGTTTTAGAATGAGGGGCTTCAACAAGGGTATAAACGAAAATGAGGACAAGAGATGAATGAATGAAGTGGTTGTCCTAAAGTATTTAATGAATGTGAGTTGGTGATTTCAACGATCTCTTTAATGAATTTGAATTTGAGTTGGGAGTTTTGTGAAATGATTGGAGACAAATGATGGTGTTATGGTGATATGACCAAAATATCTTTCAACCTTAGGTAATGATGGTTTTTAATCGGTGGTACAATATTCATAAAATTCATATACTTAATGTTCTTTTTATCCTTATTACTAAATTAATTGTTGCATATCTTTACATACCCTTACATTGATATTTCTAAACTTTGTTTGCTCCTTTCTTCATTGTCTTTAGGTACTATCAAGAATGAATTTAATCACTCTTTGAATTTCTCAAATTGGTGGTTCCTATTAAACATCAACTCCATAATTCTATGAAAGTTGTAGATTTCTTGCTATCCTGTAGCTATTTTAATTTTGGAAAGAAAACGAGGGAAAAAAAGAAAATGGGAGTGGGAAAGAAAATTTAGAGTGCCAAAATTACTTGCTTTTCACCCTAAATTTTCTGTATAAACATACCAATAGTGTTGGTTTTCATATTTAAACAAATTTTATTATATATTTTTTATCACTCTTCTTTTTTTAAAGAAAAGAAAAAGACAAGTCAAGTTGGAGGAGAAGGAAAATCCTTCTTAACCAACTGGAAATCAACGTTGCCTTGCAAATGTTTGATAAAATCCTCTTTTTTCAATGTCTTATGATAGATTCTTAATTGATGACCATTCATAAGAAAAGTGGTTCTCTCCTCATCAATAGTTCTGATCCTAATCGCACCATTATCAAAGACTATTTCAATCTCATAGGGCCCAATCCAATGAGTTTGAAATTTCCCTTTGAATAAAAAAGTAATGCCCAATCTCCTCACTGGAACTTTCTTTCTTTGATATATGTGTCATTCCATATGGATCTTTGTGGTTGAACTAGACTGGTTCTTTGGATTGCATCTTGTCTTATTTCATCATGTTCATTTAACTTCTCCATCCTTTGTTTTTGTGCTTCTGAAAGGTCAAGACCCAATTTAACTATTTTCTTGAGAGTTTTGACCTAAAACTCAATAGGAAACAAGACTTGCTTCCCATAAACAAGCTCATAGGAAGTGTGCCCTGTAGTGTTTCTCTATATGGTACGGTATGCACATAAAGCTTCTGGAAGATTTTCTGCCTAGTGTCTTCTATGAAGATGCATAGTTTTGGTGAGAATTTCTTCAATTACTTTATTGGTGGACCCCACTTGTCCATTTTCTTGTGGATGGTAGGGAGTGGAATTCTAATGTTTGATTTTGTACTCCTCCATTATATGTTGTACCAACTTGGATGTGAATTGAGTACCTTGATCTATCACAATTTCCCTTGGGACACCAAAACAAGTAAATATATCCTCAAAAATAAATGAAACTACAACATTTTCACTAGCAAAAGGATGTTCTTTATCTTCTACCCATTTTGTAACATAATCAGTACAAACAAGAATGTCCCTCTTCTGTCTCGATGGTGGATTGATTGGACCAACAAAATCTGGAGCCCATTTTTAAAAAGGCTCAATAAGTACCTGAGGCTATAGAGGCATTTCATTAGAGGTAACATGTTTCCCCATCCTTTGACAACTATCGCATCTCTTAACATACTCCTTGGCATCCTTAAAAAGGGCAGGCCAAGAGTGTCCTAAGAGAAGGACTTTGTAGGAAGTTCTTTTGTTAATGAAGTTTCCTCCACTTGGCTCATCATGACAAGGTTTCAATATCTCTGGTACTTCATCTTCTCTAATACACCTTCAGATGATCAGATTTGACCCTATTTTATACAATTATTCATTTATAGATGAATATGATGCACTAATTTTAATTACCTTCCCTTTTTCTTGAGGAGATAAATATGGTGGTAACTTCCCTATAGCCAAATAATTAGTAATATCTATAAACCAAGGTGATTTAATAGATACTGCAAAAAGATACTCATCAGGGAAATTGTCTTCTATAGGCACATCATTATTATCATTCTGAATTCTAGACAAAAGGTCAGTGGTTGTATTTTCTTTTCCAGGTCGATCCAAAATGGTGATAAACTCTTGTAACAACAACAGCCATGTTGTAATTCTGCCATTAGTGACAGGTTTATTGATTAGGTACCTAAGTGCAAAATTATCTATATGTACAAAAATTTTGTAGCCAATAATGTAATGTATGAATTTATTGATAGCCTGGACAACAAGTAAAAAATTCATTTCTATTACAATATAATTTAACTCTGCAGGAGTCAAATTTTTACTGTTTTAATAAATGAAATAAGGAGTTAAATCCTTTTCTCCAAGTACAACTCCTAAAGCTGTGTCTAAAGCATGAGTTGAAATATGAAAAGGTAATTTCCAATTTGGTCCTCTAAGTACAAGTGCTCCAGATATTTTCTCTTTTAATGTTTCAAAGGCCTTTTGGCAATCAGAATTCCAATTGAATTCACAGTCTTTTGTGAGCAGTTTGAAAAGTGGAGATGCAATTTTTGTAAAGTTTTCTATGAATCTTCTATAATAACCAGTGAAACCAAGAAAACTTCTAACATCTCATTGACAGGTTGGAATTGATAATTTAGAAATAACTTCTACTTTAGATGTGTCCACTCTAATTCCATTTCCTGAAATATGGTGTCCTAAAACAATTCCCTCAGTAAACATCATAAAACATTTTTCATGGCTTAATGAGAGATTTGCCTCTTTACATTTAATGGGGTATTTTTCCAAATTTTTAAGAGATTCTTCAAAATAATTTCCATGACCTATAAAATCGTCCATATACACTTCCAAAAAATGATGAATTAGATCAGAAAAAATTCCTAATACTGCTCTTTGGAATGTTGCAGGTGCATTACATAATCCAAAATGAAGTACTAGGTAAGCATAAGTTCCCCATGGGCAGGTAAAGGTAGTTTTATCTTGGTCTTATGGGGCTACTTGGATTTTATTATACCCACTAAAACTATCTAAGAATAAAAAATATTTCTTTACTACCAATGTATCTAAAACCTAATCTATGAAAGGGAGTGGAAAGTGATCTTTGAAAGTGGCTTTATTCAATTCCTTATAGTCATTACACACTCTCCATTTTCCATTCTTTTTAGGAAAATGGTGAAACCCAATGACTGTCTCATATTGGATAGATGAAATTGACTTTCAATAGTTTTTGTAGTTCCTCCTTAACAATTCCCCTTAGATTTGGATTCATTCTTATTTGAGGTTGTCGAATTGGTTTGGCATTTTCTTCAATGTAGATATGATGTATACAAGTATTAGGATCAATTCCATTTATTTTAGTATATTCCCATGCATAGGCAGAGGAATGTTCTTGTAACATCTTTATTAATTATTTCTTTTGAAATTCTCCCAAATTATTGTTGATATTCAAAGTTTTCCCTTGAAATATATCAATCGTATAATTGATAAATTTTTCGATAGAATGCAAGGATAGTTTTCGAGATGATAAATATTCAATATTGTATTGTTCTTGAAAACTCTGATTAGATTCATAATATGATCAAGATGTTGGGTGTGGAGCCTGATTATCTTCTATATTCAAAGGTATCGCCACATAGGACCCCAGTTCAAAATGGGGGCGGAATGCCACCCGTAAAATATTCGCTGCAGGGGGGGTCCAGGGGGGGCGGTTACGACCTTTAGGAGCCCCCCCCTGGCGGGGGGTTTCGGGGGCAGCGCCCCCGAAGCTAAAAACAGCTGTAAAATTGCCTTGTAAAAGTATAGTAATTTCTAGTCAATCTGGGCCGTTCATTAGGCAGATGATCTGACGGTAGAACTTATGTTTAGTTTAGGGTTTTTTGCCCTAGAAGGCAACCCCTCTCTTTGTATGAGGGTATTGTATTTGAGGCTGTGTGATAGATGTGTATTTTGTGAGCGAGAAACAGAGAGGTGAGACTGTGAGAGAAAACAGAGGATATTACAGCGGATTTGCTATAGGTTGTGTCTCTTCATTTTGTTGGATAATAAAAAGGAAGGACTGGCTGTTCGGGGTGGACGTAGCCCAAACTGGGTGAACCACGTATATCTGTGTCTCTCTTGTTTTGTTCGTTTTCTGTGTTTATATTTTTGCAATATTTTATGTGTTCCATTGCTCCGTAATATATAATTTTCTAACACAAGATTCATTATTTCTATTAAATTCAAAATTTGATCTTCCTCATCCATTTTTGAAGTTACAAAGATTGGTCTTATATCAATGTCATTATCTATCCATTCTTCATTTTCAACCTCTGTTGTTGTTCTTGCAAGTGGATACAGTGTAAATTTCTTTTTTGAGCTCCTATTAGAAATGAACATATCACAAGATTGACAACTTATAAAAGCATCAACTATAGCTAGCCATGGTCTTCCTAGAATCAATGGATTTCCCCCTAAGTTATTCTTGAGAATTAAAATCATAAAATCTACAAGGTATTCCCAAGAATGTAAGGATACATATATATCCTCTAACACACCATCAGGTTTGACTACAGATCTATTTTCCAATTGTAACAGTGTAGGTGTATATTGAATATTAGAAGGTTTTAATTGATTCATAGTTTGTTTACTCATAATGTTTATAGTTCGCCTAGATCAATCAATGTATTTGGGATCTCTACACCATTGATGTGTGTTTTCACAATGGGATTTCCTGGATCAGGATATTTCTCAATTGTTGTCTTACCCATCATGATATCTGCAATTTTTCCAACTAGTTGGATTCTTTTGATTCCTTTTCTTTTTCTTCCTGGTCTTTTTATGCTCAATTCCCTAATTGTATTTGTGAAAATTTGTATTTCCTTAATGGCTTGTAGCAAAGGAATCATTACGCAAACATTCTTCAGTTCATCTAACATGTCATAATTAGGCAATAAAATATGTTTTTCTACCCCTTCATCAATTTTTAATATCTTGTGAAAAGGTGGCTTTGAAACAGATACTGAAGGTTGTTCCATAATAGGAGTTGAGTTATTTGAATGTGTTGGAGTAACTTGTTTTTGAGATTTTTCTTTTTCATTAAGAGACGTCTGTTCTTCAAGATCTGTTCTTTTTCACTTTCTTGAATAATAACCGATGGGGACATTTTTCCTAATATTCTATGAGATCTAAGTTGAACATTGTTTAGATCTAGTGGAGTTATCATGTAATTTTGAAAATTTTGTCCTTCCATACTGTAAACAGGTTGTGAGCTTTTATTATTGATCAGATTTTGGAGTGGGTGGGTAGGAAATTGGTTTGGTCTTTGAGGAAATGGTACTAAAATTTGTGGATGCAAATTGTGAGGTTGATTTTGTTGAACGAGTCGAGGATAATATTGTGGAGGAAAAGTAGGATATGATTGTTGAAATTGTGGAAATTGAGGATATTATGGATATTGAGGGTAATTTCCATAAAGATTTTTCCATCCTTATGACCAAGCTTGTAGCCAAGATTGCCAAGGCATTGGGGCAGTCCAATTACTTTGTGATGATTGTGCAAATGGTTGAGTGTTAAAGCCTTGAACTATATTTGGATGTGGATTATGCCAAGGTATTTTAGTAATAAAACAAAGAGGATCTACCTGATTTGGTACTCCTTCTTCCTGGTATACAACTTTAAGACCTGGTATTGAGGGACATTCTTTTGTATCATTATTTTCCACACATATAACACAAATTTCTACACCCTTTAAATCAAGAGGACA
Source organism: Pinus tabuliformis (assembly GCA_031772625.1). NCBI lineage: Eukaryota > Viridiplantae > Streptophyta > Pinopsida > Pinales > Pinaceae > Pinus > Pinus tabuliformis. Next base: position 1,208,187,626 of record CM062811.1, read on the forward strand.
TTCTCTTAAGGCATCTTTATTTCTCCACTTAGGGAAAAAATGGACAATGTAGCATTTTCAACTTTTTTCTTGTTTTCTATTTTATCGGTGTCAATTTGTTCATTAAGCGTCCCTAAAATATATGTTTTAAAATTATAAAGAAAATTCCCTAATTCTTCTCTGTCTACTGTCCCAACTATAGATTTATTAATCCTTGATAAACGAGGATTTCTTGAGTTTTTTCTAGTTCATGATTTACCTCTTGAAATGTGTACGCATAGCTCACAGATTTCTCTTAGTGACAACTGCGAAATTTCTCCCTTACCCATTAGATTGAGAAGATCAATCCACTCAACTCTAATGGATTTCAATAAGAGAACTTTCAAAGTTTCCTCATCTAGAATATTCCATTTTTCCCTTTTAACATTATAAGCATATCTTTCAATGAAGTCTTCAAGATTTTCAACTTCTTTATGTACCATTTTCTTATGGAGTTTATTCCTAAACTCGTAAACCATTTTAATGTTGCATCTTTAAGGATTGTAGGGAATAATCTCAAATTTTGAGCATCATGCAGATAATCATATGATCTACACAAGACATCAAATTCAAAGAGAAATTTTTCAGGATCTTAACTCCTTAGTCCATGAAAGTTTGGAAGGATGGAGGGTGAGATATTTTTCATTGTCACAATTGTACCTTCATAGAGGATAGGAAATCCAAAGGGTTCTGGATTTATATTTTCTCCTCCTCCTCTTCCTCTTCCTCTTCCTCTTCCACCTCCCATATTTCCTCCTCTTCCTCCTCCAATCCTAGGTTGTTCACCATTCAAATTATGTACCTCTCTTCTCCTTCTCTAGCCATTGTAGATTCTTCAGAACTAATGTAGGGTTCTGGTTCCAAGATTAGGTTTTCAACTTCCTCTCATTCCTCTGGTTCTTATATAAATGGCTTTTAAAATAGGTTTCTTCTTCCTCTTCTTCAGTAGGAACTTCCATCTCTTCAGCTAGAAGTTGTTCTCTAGTTGAAGATAGGAAAATTACTCTTGTTGGTGGGGATATTGGATCTTCGTCTTCTATTATGGCTTCTGTTGATGAAGTTGGTGAATCTCTAGGTTGGATTTCATACGTTAATACCGTAGGGAGTTTGTATTTTCCTACTCTGAATGGAATTCGAGTTTGTGTGGGTGGTGTGGCACTATGAGGTCGTGGTGGGGTAAGTAATGTTGTTGGAATTAAACTCTTTCCTCTACCTACAAATCTACCCTTAGAGTCTCTTTCCCTGTGAATATCATGTTTTTGTTTTTGTTGTTCTTTATTTATTTATTATTATCCAAAATAAATAAAAACTTCTATTTACACTTCCCCGGAAACAACGCCAAAATGTTTGTCAACTTAATCGTCTTCAATTGATTACATAAATTATCAACCGAAGTTGGTATACTTGTGAAGTGCAAGTGCAAAATATATGTTAGAAGCCTTTTTATTAAGTTGGATTTATTAATTGATTGAGTTATTGGTAATGTGACTTTGATTCTTGTATTCCTATTTCAAAATTAAATTAACATTGCTATCTAGTGAAAATAAAATGATTGTGAATTTAAAGCAATATTTCTTACTTGAAAAATGAAACCATAAAGAACTCACACTTGCAGAATGAAATCTATATTAACTCACACTTGTTTCAAAATGGAAAGTTCAAGAAAGTAACTACAATCAAACCACTCTTCTTCTGAAGTTAAACTAAGAATACTTTTAAATAAAAATTCTCTAAACATAAAGTTCAAAGAAATATATACACCCAAATCTATAGAGACAAACATATTATTATGCTATGAAGTTGAAATTATTTTTAATGAAATTTCAAAGAAATCACAAGGAAATCACTGGTATTTTGATGATTTAAATTAGCTGCAGAAACTATAAAAGGGAGTTGTAAAGCTACCATAAGAGGATCAAAACTATAAATGGCTAGGATTAATATTTCTATTCTATGATTACATACGTGAAAATGCTACAACAAATAATAACAAAAAGGAAAATCTACAATTTAAAAAAACCTCACTGTTTACAAGGGCCCTCAACAAACAAGCAGTCTTAAGATTCAACAAACAGATAACTGCGCATCAAGTCTTCAAATACGCTTCCATTAAATAAAAATACAAAGTTTCAAAATGATTACAGTCACAAAATATTCATTCACCCTCACCATCTATTTTTTCCTGCCTTACTGTATTTATAAAATCCATTCAATAAATGTTTGAGTCTTTCATGCCTACTTTTGGCTGACGAAGTTCTAATTCAAACTATCAAACTCAGATACCTAATTTTAGTTTCTAACAGATAATGATTCACTCACGATTTTCTATTCGACATAGAAAATCGTGAGGCATTTTCATCTTGGACTCTCGCTCACTTGCTCCATCTACATGTTGAATTTTACCTTTGATCACGCGATTCAGGATTTCTTCTAATGATTTGGTGAAAATCAATAGGAGGAGAACATTGAGGGGATCAACCTCTTTCTGCCCATATCTTTCTTTCCTTGAATGGAACCTTGGACACTGTTCAACAATGGAGGTGGCTACAGAAATGGATGTCAGCTGCAGAATTACACGAATTGGGTAGCCAATGAAAAATTTAAATTAATAATAAGGAACATGTCTGAAATATTAAAAATAGGATAATTAGTACCTTACCGATGTCAAAAAATTGAAATTTGATGCTTATCAAGTCAAAAATAATGGTCAAGGAGAAGGAAAATGAGTAAAGAAGAGTGTCAAGATGAAGCATTCATGCAGCCCTATAGTAGTCTTTCATATCAGCCTCTCTAATGATCCATATACACATTACATATAGTTAATTATTGATACCATATATTAAACTATTCTACTCTATGTGATGACATATAATCTCCTTGCTTGACTTGGTGGGAGGGGCTAAATATAGACCTCCTCTAGTCATTCATACCCTCATACTTCCTTTTTTATTTTTCACTAAGAAATATCTTTCTAAGAAGAATTAAGGTGCCCTTCTTTTGTCCCTCTAACCCCTTTTAAATTTTATTAGACAAGAAAGAGAACCTACTTGAAAGTCATAGATCCAAATTTCTCTAACTAGTGTTTCCACAACAAGCTTGCCAATATTTATGGCCTCCTCCTCCTCTCCAATATCTCCACAAGCCAATGCACAAATAACCTAGAATTAGAGGGAAAAGGCCTTATATAGGATTTTCTCTTAGCCATTATGAGATCATCCTAGCTTAATTTGATAGACTATAAGCAATATTAGAAGGCTCTTTACAAGCTCTCAGTTCGGTCTCCCTTCCTCTTTTTCTAGTTGGATACTTCATTTGGAAGTTGTTTTTTCCATGAAGTGTCAAGTTGTTGCTATAAATTCTATGTGCAATAAGTTATTTCTTTGTGATCTCATGCCCAATTGAAATCACAAGACAATAGAAAGATTGGGTAAGACAATCCAACAAAAGTTACCAAACCACATGGTCATGCATGCAGCTTCTATGCAATTTTGAATGAATGAGTACCTTGCCTCCTCGCCAGTTGACGAAGAGTTTTTGGTCTGCTACATAATCTATCTTCTCTAATTAAATGATCCCTCTCATCCACTTCTGATCCAAATCCTACACACGAACACAAGCAAATGAAGACGAAAGTGATATTCTACAAAAGATCGTCAACTGAAAACATCCAAAAATTACGCATAAAAATCATTGTAAATGTTGATACAAGGGGAAGGAACATAGATTTCATTAACCATTTAAATGAAATTACATCAATATACCTGAAGTTATGGTTCTCCTCTCCTCGTCCCAATAGAGTATCCCCGCTATAATGAATAAGGAATCACAACAACATTAAGACCTAAAATATGAATCACAATGGAAGCATAAACTCTCTAAAGCCCACTCTCCAAAATTGTGGCTATCCCAAAACTAGCCTCACTCTCTAAGATGGATCAGTATAAATAGGAAGAGGATGAATCCCAGGAGGATGAATGGATAAGCTTAGGACAAAGAGAATTTAACGAAGCTTCTCAATAATGAGTCCCAACTAGCTCAAATAGATAGGATAAGGTGATGAGTCAAATTGATCTCCTATAAGCCTCTAGAGCAAGTCTCCCAACCGCACACACAAAATAGTGAAATATCGGCTTTAACCACACTAACAGTGTGTCATCCACGTGGTTGGAAAGTTCCAACTACATGCACAAGCTAGGCTATATATGTTATGGAATAACACTGGTAAAAAGAATGACTATGGCCTAGAAAAAGGTCAATTAGAATAATGATTCATAAGTACTAACCCTAGGGAGAAGAATAAGCTGATAACACAAGTTTCATCCCTGTTAAATCAAATTTTTTCATATTTATCACTTGTACGCTGACGCCACATTGTCCTTGTACTTATCGACTCATGTGTAAAATTTCCCCGTGATTAACCACTTGTTACTCATGTTCATAGCATCTCCTTTGGAATCATTCCCTTCAACATTTTGCATATTGACAACATCACTCTTTTCATTGCAATCTCCTAACCACTCAGAGGATAACACCTTAGGGACACTGTAATAAATAAATATCATACATACATGAATATTTAGGATCTCTAGAATATGAGAAAATCCGTCATAGTACAAGTAATATATTTATATAAGAATGTTTAAATGTATAATTGAAATGGTTGGTTACAATGAGGACCTTATTTATATACTAGGAAATGTGCCCCTTCACAAATAGTCATGTCCTTTAGGACGTGTCTCTCCAATATACTAATTAGTATTAATTATTAATTATATATTTATGTTCATGACATTTCCTTCCCCTTTAGGAAAGTTATTTCCTCAAACCTTATTGGTCGAAAGGCTTGATATATTTTTTCGTTTCATAATGTCTTCTCATCGAGTCTTTGATTCTCATAACTTCCATCCTTGATGATACAAGACGATATGAACTTCTTAGTATGGTCGATAACTTTCGCACAATAAAATGATCTCACCTTCCTAGATCGATCTTCTATGGATTGTTGTGCTTATTAGCCTTCCAAGATGAAACATTATCATGAGACTTGATGGTATTGATATCAATATTCTTCAAAAGATATGTTGATTGTTATCCTTATGAAAGAAGCTAATAATTAACTATTAGAAATACTGGAGAGGTGGGGGGGGGGGGTTGGTTGAATCAGTATTTCATTCTAGATCAAATTTTACTTAGTTTATACTTTTATTTTCAAATCTATTTGAACCATTATTTCATTAGCAACACAATATGCAGTAAATCTAGTCATATTCAGTAAACCTTGAGCAACATTAAACATAAGAGCATGTAAACCATAAGAACGCAACACATCAACACATAGGGACGTTGGATTTAGGTGGAAAACCCAACTGGAAAAAAAGATCTTTGTTGTTGTCTCTATCTTCTTTTTATTATTAAGAAAATATTTTTACATTTTGCATTGGCACAAACTGTTACTAATGCGCATGCTCCTAACTACTGGAGGCTACCACCTCCTCTTGCTTCTCCAATTACCTCTAGAAAGAAGTTGTTACTTTGTGATCAAGTTTATCAACTACCATAGAAAGGAAGCTACTACTCCCTCATTGAGATATCCAACCCTCTGTCACTCTATGGACCACGTTTCAAAATCTTTCACATTGGATTCAACTAACTTAATCATAGCTCAAAACCTGCAGGACACATTTCATCTAATTTTCGAATTTGACCCACATAAAATAATTTCTCATTTGAATAACAAGATACCAATAACCTATCTACAAAAAAATTTCTCAATTGACCATCAAACCAAAACTTTCTATAATAAATCTTTGATCACCAAAATATATCATCAAACTCCAGCTCATCAAATGCTAAACATGTTGATCAAGAAATCCTTGACAATCAATAACAAAAAAATTCTCAAATATAATAATTATATACAAATCATAAGTACTATTGAGATACATTCTCATATCTCTACCACATAATCATCAATCTACTGAACTCAATAGATCCCAAAAACTCCCTGTTGGGTGTGGTTTTTAACCTATTTTCTACACATTATTTCTCCTGTTTTGACCTTTCTGTCCTCCAAGCCTGTGCCCTTATATTACCAAACTCTCTGTTTTCTATATTTTCAATCCATTTTACTGTCATGTTACTTTTTTGTATTTTACCGAATAATACGAGGCTTTATTCCCTTTTGTGGCTAACTGAGAGAGCATTAAAGAAGTATTTTGGGAAGTTCATCTTTTTCAGGTGCTGGCTCACACGAAGAAGCTATGAAGCAAATAGGAAGCAAAGATTAACTACATGAAAGGGTAGAACAATTTGTTGTTACACTGTGAGTGCTCTTATAGACCGTTGCTATATACTAGGTGCTATTATAGGTTGTTGTTGTTAAATATTGTTGTTACACACTCGTTGTTGTTGTTACAGGTTGATGTTGTTATAGATTGTTGTTACACACTGGTTGTGGTCAAAGGTTGTTCTTACACATCGGATGCTGTTACACCTCACGTGGATCTACTGTCACATCAACAGTGTTGTCATCAGTTATGCCGTGTCATCCCAAACCACCATTTTCTATATACTGTTGCACCAAAGCCAAAAATGTGGGTACTATTCCACATAATAGCTATCAACAATAGGATTGTTTATTTTTTAGGCAAAAAGACTCAGGCAGTTGCAATTGATGTATATTTATTTAGTAATAAGTTGTAAATTCTTTATTTTTGATCAGCATGAGAATCAAGAGATTCCCATGACTGATTTTCTTTCTAATTTTTGGGTTGTAGTAATTTTAAAGGACTCAACATTTTAAGTATTAACAGACAACATATATAAGAGTGCGGTTACTCTATTTCTATAATTTTGAAATTATTCAATATCAATTGGCATGGTGATGCTGTTACTTTTCAACTGATTCGTTAATCACTTTTTGTGTTCTTCCTGCGCCCTGTTGAGGAGGAAGGGCCCTCCTCTTTGGAAAATATTGCAGTGATTAGGTAGTGTACATTTCAGTTCAGTTTATTGATTTATGGTTTTTCGTCGTTGTTGTACAAATCATGGATTGCATTCATTGTTGTTTCTATTTATCTTATGTTGTTACACAGAGTTAAACAACAGAGCAATAGTAACCAGTTGTAATAAACGTTAGTTCTAGTGTAGCGTGCCTTTACTTCAATAGCTGCGAGTTGTGATTAGTTCTGTAGAGTGTTTTTGTATCTACACGAATGGTTTGATTCAACAATTTAGATCAGTGACACCTTTTACAGCTTCTTTGCACTTTCTTATGCTTGGCTAGAGTGTATTGGCATAGATAGTGCGAACTCCATTGAAACAGCAAGGCCTACCCTGGGTTGAAAATTAATATTGCAGTCTAAAGTCAATTAAGGTTGATTAAAAAAAAACTACATTTTTGCGCCATTGCCAGGGATGACAAGTTGATGATACAATCAGCCAAGTTGTTTGGTTGACATAGAGTATTCCTAGTCCACAATTGCTAGGTAGTAAGACGAGAGGTAAGAACCTACGCATTGCTCTAACATACCTAGGAGGGCTAACCATTGTGATCACTAGAAAACTAGGGAAATTTTGATGCTTTGATTAGTGTGTCTTCATGACGCAAGCTTAGAGCTTTCCATACCCAGGAACTTAATTGTCTGTTCATGCATCATCATCATATGCCCAATTCCAATTCAACACACGGCAATTTTCACTAATTGTGTGGAAGCTTGTAATTTCACTTTCCTGGCAATTTCATATTTTACCATTTTCTGCAAAGACGTTTTCCCAACATATAGTTTAACTTTATAACTCACAAATTTAATGAGATTCACACTTATGCCAATGCTCACAATTTATTTCAAACAGAATTCAATATAATGAGAATTCAAGTCAAACAATCTGGCCATGCTATTTAAGTTACCTCCATCTACAAGACTTTAGCCTTTCATCTAAATTGGGTCTTCATTTACAAACAGCCAGTGCTCTCTGCACACTAAATTTGGCTCTTACGTTGTTCAAATTGTAAAACACATTCAAAATGACAAAGTATTGGTAGCGCTTAGGGCTTTTCTGCGTTTCTGTATCAAATTGCCAGCGCCCTCACTGCGCCTTTCACATCCTTGCAAATGAATATTCAACTCATTGTCGAAACAACTTCAAATGTTTCATTTAACAACTCATCTACATATCTGCAAAACACAATGATGCCCTACCATAATGTTAACACATTGTTTGTAAATGCATTTACCTTCCATTCTGAATGCACCTCACCTGCCTTATCCATCAGAAAATGGTCAACACAGTAATTTATACTGCAATACTACAGATCAACTTCAAAATTCACTGCAAGTTAAATTCCACCATAATTTCTTCAACATCGCATTTCAATAAATCATTGTTTCATTGCCAATGGACGGATTGTCCGGCCATTTGATAGAACTCTGCGTTTTTATTAATTTCAATCCCAATTACCAGATTCAATTCTGGTTCCACCCTTTAACAAATCGATTGTGCTATGACTTTACAGCACTTGGTTATTGTATTAACACGCTCCGCATACCCTTACCCGGGCAATCTTTCTTCCAGTTGCATTCTAGCCACCTTCAAAACAGCGTTCAGTTTAACAATGCATTCATTCTGGAATTAATGACAGCGTTCAGTTAATAATTCAACCACACATTCATTACGGAATCATATCTTCTAATGACAGCGTTCATCCTTTTGACAAAACATTTCGTATTTTCCTTCACTGCTACAGCGATCATTAAAATCGTTCTAATCGAACTTCAGATGAATAAGCCGAATTTGAAAAACAATAGCCTGCGCCATTGATTATCGTTTGTCCAATTCTGAATTTGAAGAATTTTCAACGCTGCATTTGTATAGCCATGGTTCGAATTCCAAAAGATCTGTAGAAGATCTATAAAACACGATTTCTGTAGTCAAGTGACCCTACGATGAATTCTGGAAATTAATTTCTGTGTATGTTTATTCCATTTAACAAAATCTCAACAGATTTCAAACTCTAGAATTTCACAACCCAATAATTACATTACAAGACTGGAAAGTTCCATTAAGATGTTTTACACAGTACCCATTTCAGTCAAGCAATTATATTCAAAATAATCGAGCCCTACAAACCTACAGACTCAGTGCTTGGATTACAATCATTCCCACAAAATTTTCACCCAATTCAATGCGTTCAACTTTCCACAAGTTTATGTTATAAACTTAACCATGTCAGTCATCGATTATTTCAGATCGATCTCACAATACCTTATAAAATTCGATTCATTCTATTGCATGGAATTCATAAACAACAGTCTCATAACCATATAATGGAATTCAACAAAAAAACCAGATTCCTCATTAATCGTGCAAACCTGACATGAAAGTCCTCCTTTGTGGCCTGATTTCTCCAATTGTTGACCCTTTACAAACTGCCGGAGGCTCCAAACAGAAACCTTTTCACTACTCACACTCACTCACTCACACTCTCAATGTCCTTTTCTCTCAAAACCCCTTCCTATTTATACAATTTTAAAAAATCATTTAATCAAATGCTCAACCCCTTCACTTCTTCAACAAACCCCTAAATCTCTCAACATCCCTAAAGGATAGCTCTTTATCCCTAAAATCCTTCAACTAATTAAATTCCCTCATATCCTTTTATTAAATAAAAAGATATTTACAAAAAATCCTCACCTTCTCCTATTTTAATCAAATTAATTAATAAACTATTACAAATTATCACACCCCCTTTTAACATATTTACAAAATAAAAAAACGTCCTTGATGCTCCTGCATCAGACTCCCCATGTAAGAAAATTCATGACCACCTGGTCATAAGTCTGGATATTTCCTCCTGGATCCCAAATTTTATTTTGTAATCTTCCCATGCTTGTCAATTGCTTTACTGCTGTTGCTATGTGTTGTTGTCTTCCAGGTTTCCATATTTTGTGCTGTAATGCTCCACTTGCTCTACTCTTGCAATCTTTCACTGTCATTCTCTTGTTGTTGCTCCTTTTCTTTCTTTCGGCTGTCTTTCTCTGGGATGTTTTTATCATTAATCTCCTTATCAACTCCATTTCTCTATCCAGTATATCCTCTGTTTGTTGATTGTTTCCATCTCTTGATTGCTGAATTCTCGTTCTTGCTTGCTCCTCACTTGTTTTGATCACCTTTTTTGCTGCTGCTACTATAAATGTTGCTCTAGCTGTCACTATGAATGTTGCGGCCTCCCAAACTTCCTTTCCCTCTGCAACATTCCTTTGCTCGTCACCTGCAATTTCATCTTGATTATCATTTATGACAACTGCTTTGTCATCCTTCGTCAGCAATCTATCCTGGACATTCAACCTCTGTTCTTCCAATTTCCTCCTTTGAAAGTCTAATTCTCTATATAACTCAATGATTTTACTTGGAGTGGACTTTGGAAATTTTACACGATCTTCCATTTCCTCACATGCCCTTTCTTCTCCTAAATATTCCTTAACATCCTTCAGTAGATGTTCTTCCTCTCCTTCCAAACCTGTAATCACACACAAATCATTAGTTTTAAAATCACAAGACCTTACGGTCTTATTTGATGCTTCAGTCATCAAGTCTTCGGGTGTTGTGGGGAAAAATGCCTATGCAGGACGATCCTATCCACCTAAGGTGTGACAGTACCTTAGCAACAAACGAATACAGCTACTTCGGTTTCTTCCTTTATGAAATATGAAAGAGAGGAGATTGGTAGACTTACCGTTATCTTCCGGTTGTCCCTCAATCTAGATCCTCTCCTCTTTGGGTGTCCACAGCTACTCGCCTCCTCACGAGATCACAAGAGAACAGCTACCTGTGACAAGAGAACAACTACTTGCAACGAGAGAAGGACACAACACAAAGGCAAATATACATATTCATAAATGATTCAAGATTAGAAGTAAATCAAATACACTAATGCAAATCTTACAATAAACACCAGCATATAGGAAAGAACCAAGAAGCTTTATTGATTGATAAACAAGGTTCAGGAAGAGATACAACCCATAGGGTTCCAACCCAGCATCTCCTTCCCAGCAGAATGGAATTCCTTCTTCAGCCCCTTTCAAAGCATAAACACCTAATGATCCAACCACAAACCAACAGTAATTCTTTGCAATTACAATATTCCCGCCTCCTTTGACCTCATGGAGAGAGATCTATATATAGGAGTTTTGGAGAGAGGATGAGTCAGCCTGAGAAGTGACTAGTGTCCTCTCCCACTTCAGTTCTTGAGTCCACTTGGAGGTTCTTGCTTCCACTTGGAGATTTGGAACCTCTTACTCATCACTAGTCGAATTCCTTGACCCAAGTGTCATTTTGGAAGCTTCCTGGGCATTGACACCTTGAGAAATGAGTCTGCCACTTGTCCAGTTACGCTCAGCGCAGGTAGCCTTCTTTGCAGTTGACATTCAATGCAGGTAGACAGTGGAGCAGTTGAAATTCAGCGCAGATGCTCAGTGGAGCAGTTGACATGATCCAGAATTGGCCTGTTTTTGAGTGTTTTCAGGTGGAGAACTTCTGTGAATTGCTGTGGTTTGCTGGCCTTGTTCCTCTAGGGGTAGGAACAACATGTTTAGGGACTTTGGATCCCTTAATTATTGACATTTCATGCTCAGTGATGTAAGGCACAAAAATGTCTATAACAGTTGCCCCCTAAAGTATGAGGCTGTTTATCGGGTGAAATGCTTTATCCAGGGGAGTCCGAAGTTCATCCATTTGCTGGGAGGAGACCTGTAATAAGATACAGTACAATACATTATGATTCATACAGCTTTCATGATCTAGCTGAGGTGGGCATTCCCATGCTCAGCTTTATAAATACATTTTGGTACATAGAACAGACAATCGTCTGATGGTAGACGGATAATTCTGGCGAAACTATCATCCTTTGAGTAAGATGATCATCTGCTGCAATGATGTACATGTCAAATGTCTTTATTCTCCTGAATATATATCGCAGCCCGGATGGATGAAACTAGATCCGGGGTCTTCAAACTCGTTCGATCTTCACTCTAAGTACAAGTCGATCCATGTGAGAATTGCGCTGAAGTCGAACATGGAAAGACATCGCTTGATTACCGGTCAATGATGTAAACCGTTAACAAGCGCGAGAGGAATCACCGATAATGATAATGACCCTCAAGGTACTGTAGTACAATTCACGTGGTGTGAATAAAGGACTTGGCGTCGAACACCACGCAAAATCTTCTGGTCGAAGGTCATTGATGTATACCTATCGCCGGAAGTGAGAAACTTGCCATTGAGGCATGCAAGCTTCAAAGTACTAAAGGGGTTGTTCCTAGATCAACTTCTTGGATAATGAGCTGATGTCGACGAGAAGTGATCCGTCAAAGGAGGGCCTTAATGAATCCCACATCAGTGACACGGAACGGAGCTAATGATTTTAATGGAGGTGAAAACAATCTGTGACATATGATTCAAGGTGGCGGTCATGAATGGATGAAGGATAATGTATGGCAGTGGATGGGGACCTGGTTGACTCTTTCTGAACAACTTCTCTTGAACATATGGCGACACTGATGCGATGGATTGGTAGCATTACCCCAAGTACGGATGGTGTGGCAAAGACCATGGTGATGTGACCGGTGAATGAAACAACCCAACCTGATGTGGTACGGAGGAAAAGTGTCATGTTCAAGAGCGACCTGCTACCATCAAAAGACTTCTTGATTTTTCCCAATTTTTCCCCAGTCATTGCTGACCAGTACCTCTTTATTTTTGTCAAGCTTGAGGAGGATAACATATGCTTGTTCTATAACCTTCCCTTCGGGCAAGCCCATCGCTATGTTTTAACGAGCTTAGCGATAGTGAAACTCGTTCTCGTCTAAAGACAAGTTTGTCGCTATTTAGTGATTTTAACGAGTCTAACGACAAAGAAAACTCGGCCCTTTTCATTTTTAGAGAGTCTGAAAAGGTACATAAAGTTAACTCAAAAATTCCTTTTTCGTCATCTAATCCCTTAAGTCCGAAAAAGTATAAAACAATACAGAAGGGATGAGTTTTCGATAGTTTTAACGAGCCGAACAAAACAAGCGCTCGATCTTTTTGTGCAATAATCCCTCAGGTCCAAAAAGATTAAAATCTAGAGGAGGGATAGCTCTTCCGGTCGTTTAACGAGCTGGAAGGCCAAAACTCGGCAATCTTTTCATATTTTACGAGTCAGTTGAAAAGAGCTTAAAGAAGACTCGTCTTTCGAGGAACAAGTGATGAACAGGGGTAGCAGCTGATTCCAGGTACAGGTTGGAATTTTCCAATCACGGCAGTGTCACAAGAATGGCTAGGTGAAATCACTCTTCGCAGCTGTTCCTCAAAATGGGTAAACAATCAAATGGAGGTAAACGATCGGCCAAATGAACGGTGGAGGTGACGGTGCACAAACACGACCAAGGTCTTTTATGGTTGATCAGGTTACATTCTTAATGGCTATTTACCGGGGTGGGTTCATTTTTTAACGAGCTTGAATGCGCCAAAACACTGCTCAATCTTATGTTTATTTTTTAACGAGCATGAACTATGTGCTAAAACTGCTCGGATCTCGCTTTTCTATTTTTTAACGAGCATAAATTCCGCGGTAAAACTGCTCGATATACCAGTCATATGATAAGATTGTCTCATGGGAGATCGTTATTTTTTATGGAGCTTCATCTCACTACGCTTTGCTACGCATCCTTTCTTTATGCAAGTTTGGAAACGGCTAACCCAAAAAACAGATAAATAACCGCTCCTTGCTTGCACTCCAAAAGGTTTGCATGCCCCCAGGTATAAAATACAATTCCAAGGTTTCCTCTCCTTCTTCTCACCTCTGCTTTTCTTTGGGTGTTCACAGCTACTTGTCGTCTTGCTAGTCCAGTTTCAACGGGTCTATACGAGGTCACAAGAGAGCAGCTACTTGTCTTCTCATTAGCCCAACTTTCAATAGATTTTTGAAAGATCACAAGAGAACAGCTACTTGCGACAAGAGAGCAGCTACTTGCGACAAGAGAAGAACACTACTCAAAGACAAAACATTTTTTTTACTGAGGGAGGCCTACCTCTTTCGGGTTACCTAAAGATTGTCTCGTTAGTCAAAACACTTCCTTGGCTTACCTTTTTCAGGTTACCTAAAGATTGTCTCGTTAAACAAAACACTTCCTCGGCAATGCCTACTGAAATAGACAAAGGTGAGCGACGGGTCCCGTCCTCTCACATAACTTTGACAAAAGAATCTTATTCTAGAACAACCCTCTTTCCTAGACGGACGAGGTACGGACTAGTCATATTCTCCCGCGGAAACCTATTTTATACCCAAAGTTCTCTGCCGAAGTAGACCAGGACGCATGCCCCCTGGGTTCCAGTCATATCCTCCTGCATTACTCGCGCTCATCAGGAGGACGGACCGTGGGTTGAGACACTTCATTCGTGAATAGACCATTTAGGGATGGTATATGACTATTTGCGATGTGTGATCCGGGAAACGAAAGTTGGTCCACGAGCTTGACCATTCTTCCTTCATGCGGAAAACACATTACTCTAAAGAGTGAGGAGACTATTGCTCCCATGCAATATATATAGTCTCATCCAAGGAGTAGGTTATAATCCAAGGGTCCTTGAACAACCATCACGTTCATTTGAACGGTCTTCCCTTTCAATGTTATTGGCACATTGGGGAGGATCCCTAAAGGGCGACTGGTTCCCTTATCAAAGCCTGATAGATTTCTCATTTCAGGCAAAAGCACAGGCGAACAAAGCGCTTTCCAAGCAATAGAGGAAAGGATACTCACAGATGCCCCTTCATCAATAACTGTACTAGCCATTACCATTTTGTATATTTGGACAATAATTCTGAATGGTATGCTAGCTGGCAAGCGGGGTCTGCCTAGTTGGTTCCAGTCAAAGGACACAACCAGGTTGCTTGGTGGTGGGACCGAGTAAACGGCCGGATAGCGCTCTGATGAACTTCCTTCCTGCGATAAAGGAATGGCGGCATTGCCCCCTTGATCATCAGAGTCAGTGCTGATGAAGAGAATTTGGACGGTGTCGTCTTTATTCTCTTCTGTGATGGCGTCATTCGAAGATAGAGCCTCTGAAGGCAAAACCGGGTCAACTGCCGTTTCAACCTTTAGACTTTCGTCAGGTATGGATTCAGACGGTTCATCTTCGATGACAGGTGCTTCGGCTGACCACCTGGGCAGGTCAACCGGATTCTCAACTAGCGAGGGACTTGGCAAGAGTTTTTGATATCCAGGAGGAAGATTCGCTCGTAATATCGGGCGATCTTCCAGAACTCTTTTCGCCTCGTCTAAGAAGGGACAACGGTGGATGGCGTGATCACCTTCACACAGTCTGCAGGGAAATTTAGCTTTCCCGCTCTGTCCTGGAGCTTCACTCCCACTAGTTGACGGTGAACAATCGACATGGCTATCAGAGGTTGATGCTACCGAATTGTGCAAACAGGGGGACCAGTCTCTTAGTATCCGGGGGATACATGGACAATCTCTATGGAAGTGGTCTCCCCTGCATATGACGCATGGCGATTTAGGCCTTACGATTGCTGTGTGTGGATTTTTGTTAGATGACACTTGTTTGCTCCCAGTCGCCTTAGGCTCCTTCTGCTTCTTTTCTTTCTTCTTCTTCTCCTTCTTCTCCTTAGGAACCCGGTTCTTTGAACGACAAGTTCCATCAAGCGAAGAGGAAGGAGGAGAGGAAGATGAAGTGGAAGGTTGGTGGGCAACTCTTGTCTGATCTAACTGTTGACTCGACTGTTCAGGAATGGTGGTATTCTGAACGACATTGGTTGAAAAGAGCCATACTGGTAGGCCAATTGTCAGTCCTGGAAGCGACAATGTGGCCATGTGGGGCGCACCAACATCTCCCCAAGAGGAGAAAGGACTAGGATTTCCATCAACGGGAACTCCTTGTTTGGTGTGCTCCATCTTTTCAACCTAAAGATCAACGCGGGAATAAGGGTGATTGTTCCGTTTAAAATAAATTGTTAACGACACTTTAGACACAACTTGATTTTTCACTTTTAAAGAGTCGAGAAAAAGCTAAAGATGACTCTAGTCTCCTTCGATGTTTTAACGAGCCCGAAGTGACAAATGCTCGGATGGACTTTTTCTGTTATAGAGTCTGAAAAAGGCCAAAAGAAACTGCTCTGGAGATCTAGGCAGAGGGTGTGCCAAACCTTTCGCAAAACCACAAAATACTTTTTACAGTATGGGTGGTTGATCTTCGTGAATGCTGTGTTCACTGCATTGCGATCAGTAGGGCGGCCGACACGGCTTCCTAAGGATAAAGGATATATGCCTATAGGGGTCTCCCAATATATACGCGACGGTACGTGGGAGCACAAGTCCGTATTAGTGCAATCGTCCCTCAGGAGGAATCACCCACCTTCTTAGAGATCGACAGTCACTACGTTTAACGACGCCGGAACACGTCTCTACCTAGACCTCTATGTTGTGCGTTATGTTGCAAAGCGTTGTTAGGTTCATTCAATATATTTTAAGTTGATCTTTTTAAAGTTTGTCTTTCAGGATCACCACGAGATGTATTGGTACAAATTCCTAAATGCTGTCTAAGATGATAAGCAAGCTTTATAATCTTTCAACTTTGAAAATCCTAACTACTAAGGGAAAAGAGAGCGACTATCTTTTCTCAAAGAGCAATCAGCACAATCTAATGCACTCTTCCTAAATCACACATGCAAACTTATGAAAATGCAAATGCACAATGCAGGTGTTTGTTTTCACTTTCTTAGTATAAATGCCTACAAAGAAAGCTTTTTGTACAACTTCGAATTTGCTTTTAAATGACTGAAAATGAACAAGTTTACATTTTCCAAAATCAGCAAGGGTAGAAGAGATTACAAACACTTTGTGATTTTTTGAAAGGAATACTTGTTTCAACACTTAAAAGTGACAAATTCAAACCAATAAGCAAAAGCAAATGATAATCAAACTGCAAACAGCCAATGAACTCTCTCCTAAGATCACAATCAATCAATCAATCAGATCTGAATCAAGGCTACAGGATGACTATTTCACTCATGCAAAGGAAAACTGTAAATGACGCCACAAACACATAAAAACACTTACAGTCTTTTTGTACAAAAATGAGGCGGAATTCAAGCAAAGAAAAGGGGTATCAGAGGTGGTACCTATGCTGGTTAAAGGCTGCAAAAACAGAGATCAAACAGGGCAAAAAGACAGCAAGGAACCCCAGCTGCACAAGGCCACACTGGTTCAGCGCAAGTGTAACACTGTCAGTTTGACATTCAGCGCAGGTAGCCTTCACGGGACCTGCGTTGAAATGCAGACTGCCTTCACAGTGTCTGCGCTGAAAGGAGAAACTCTCGTTTCTCTTGGTTTCCGGGTCATAAAATGCTCAAAAATCAACTATTTCAGGCCAAATCAGAAACACAAGCAAGGTATAAACAGAGGGATGCTTTGAGAGGGTACTAAAGACTATCACAAAGGATCATCAAGTCATTTGTGTGTGCATTGTTGAGATCATAGACAAAAACCCAGTGAAGGATCAAAGCAGCAACATTCTACTTTGCAAAGCAGTTCGATTGTTGTTGTTGAGTCTATGAGGTAAACAATGATGCAAACACAAAAAAAATGACTAAAACAAAGTTCTTCCCCAGTGGAGTCGCCAATTTGTTGTGGGGAAAAATGCCTATGCAGGACGATCCTATCCACCTAAGGTGTGACAGTACCTTAGCAACAAACGAATATAGCTACTTCAGTTTCTTCCTTTATGAAATATGAAAGAGAGGAGATTGGTAGACTTACCATTATCTTCCAGTTGTCCCTCGATCTAGATCCTCTCCTCTTTGGGTGTCCACAGCTACTCGCCTCCTCACGAGATCACAAGAGAACAGCTACCTGTGACAAGAGAACAGCTACTTGCAACGAGAGAAGGACACAACACAAACGCAAATATACATATTCATAAATGATTCAGGATTAGAAGTAAATCAAATACGCTAATGCAAATCATACAATAAACACCAGCATATAGGAAAGAACTAAGAAGCTTTATTGATTGATAAACAAGGTTCAGGAAGAGATACAACCCATAGGGTTCCAACCCAGCATCTCCTTCCCAGCAGAATGGAATTCCTTCTTCAGCCCCTTTCAAAGCATAAACACCCAATGATCCAACCACAAACCAACAACAATTCTTTGCAATTACAATATTCCCGCCTCCTTTGACCTCATGGAGAGAGATCTATATATAGGAGTTTTGGAGAGAGGATGAGTCAGCCTGAGAAGTGACTAGTGTCCTCTCCCACTTCAGTTCTTGAGTCCACTTGGAGGTTCTTGCTTCCACTTGGAGATTTGGAACCTCTTACTCATCACTAGTCGAATTCCTTGACCCAAGTGTCATTTTGGAAGCTTCCTGGGCATTGACACCTTGAGAAATGAGTTTGCCACTTGTCCAGTTACGCTCAGTGCAGGTAGCCTTCTTTGCAGTTGACATTCAACGCAGGTAGACAGTGGAGCAGTTGACATTCAGCGCAGATGCTCAGTGGAGTAGTTGACATGATCCAGAATTGGCCTGTTTTTGAGTGTTTTCAGGTGGAGAACTTCTGTGAATTGCTGTGGTTTGCTGGCCTTGTTCCTCTAGGGGTAGGAACAACATGTTTAGGGACTTTGGATCCCTTAATTATTGACATTTCATGCTCAGTGATGTAAGGCACAAAAATGTCTATAACATCGGGCTGCTTTGAATCATTCATATGATTCAACTCCTCTAGCTCTTCATCACTTTCAAAAAGTAATGGTCCACTCTCTAGGTAACATATCGAAACTTCAACATCTTCTTCAGCATCTTCCTTTTGCTGTAGTTCAACTGTTTCGAGCTTCTCTATTCTCTGTCTGGCATCCATAACCTGTTCAAGTTCCCTTAGTTCCTTTATCAACTGTATATTTACCTGATGATTCCACTTCTCTTGTAGTCTCTCCCACTTCAACTTCTTTCTCATGACATAACCACGCTTCTGATCTTCCTTATTTCTTTGCAACATCTCCATTAACACCTCAAGCTGAACTGCTATCTCAGCCTTCTCCCTCTCATATTCCTCTTTGCTTAACTGTCTCTGTATGCCAATTGCCTTGGCACCCTTCTCCTTTTGTCCTCTACTATGGTTTATTTCAGAACCTCTGTTATGATTGTCACTTTCCATTTCTATGATTCCCCACTCACTTTACTATGAGTTGCACTAAGCCTTTTCAGCAGCAAGTCCTATCCTGCCGCCACTTACCTCACCAAGCTCTCCTCACTCAGTCTTTTGGCAAGCAATTGGTTCTCAATCTCCGGAACCTCCTTTGAGCACTTCTCTTTGCTCTTCCTGGCTTCAACTCATCTGCCTGTTCACAATTGTCTTCCTTATCCAATCTCTATTGGATTTCCTCAAGGTTCTGCCACCTCTATGTTTCACCTAGAAACTTTCACCAGCTTCCTTTATCTGTTAGCAATTGCCTTTTGGAAGTTGCAATAATATTTCAATGTAAAGAGTACAATATTCTATTCTTCAAAAACATATTTTCTTACCTCCAAGATCTCGGCTGATCTTGTCCTTCCACTTACCTGCACTTCAGTTACCTTCAGAATCACACCACTTCTGCAAATCTGTTCCGGCAAATCTTTATGCTTCCTCTGCGAAATTTCACTGTCAATCAGATTTTAAAATCTGATCCTCTCTTCCAATCTTCTGGCTTTATCCGGCAAACTTCAGCTGTCAGCAATAATTCCTTCTTTGTTGAGTTTCTTCTTTGCTGCAACCATCAATCCTCAATCCATTTATTTGTCAGTAAAACTCAAATCAAAATTAACCAAACACAATACCTGCATGATTCTTCCTTCATTCAGCTGCATTCTGGTTGCTTGACTGTCAGATTAGAATCTGATCTCCTTTGCCTGCATTTTGTTCACTTGCAATTGTATATACTGCATTTCAGATTTAAAATCTGATCTTCATTATACATTCAGTTCAACAAACCTTCTGTCTTCAAACAAACATTCTTCATTTCAACAGAGCCAAGCTCTGATACCAAAATTTGACTCAAGCTTAGAGCTTTCCATACCTAGGAACTTAATTGTCTGTTCATGCATCATCGTCATATGCCCAATTCCAATTCAACACACGGCAATTTTCACTAATTGTGTGGAAGCTTGTGATTTCACTTTCCTGGCAATTTCATATTTTACCATTTTCTGCAAAGACTTTTTCCCAACATATAGTTTAACTTTATAACTCACAAATTTAATGAGATTCACACTTATGCCAATGCTCACAATTTATTTCAAATAGAATTCCATATAATGAGAATTCAAGTCAAACAATCTGGCCATGCTATTTAAATTACCTCCATCTACAAGACTTTAGCCTTTCATCTAAATTGGGTCTTCATTTACAAACAGCCAGTGCTCTCTGCACACTAAATTTGGCTCTTACGCTGTTCAAATTGTAAAACACATTCAAAATGACAAAGTATTGGTAGCGCTTAGGGCTTTTCTGCGTTTCTGTATCAAATTGCCAGCGCCCTCACTGCGCCTTTCACATCCTTGCAAATGAATCTTCAACTCATTGTCAGAACAGCTTCAAATGTTTCATTTAACAACTCATCTACATATCTGCAAAACACAATGATGCCCTACCATAATGTTAACACATTGTTTGTAAATGCGTTTACCTTCCATTCTGAATGCACCTCACCTGCCTTATCCATCAGAAAATGGTCAACACAGTAATTTATACTGCAATACTACAGATCAACTTCAAAATTCACTGCAAGTTAAATTCCACCATAATTTCTTCAACATCGCATTTCAATAAATCATTGTTTCATTGCCAATGGACGGATAGTCCGGCCATTTGATAGAACTCTGTGTTTAATGCCAGAACTCTGCGTTTTTATTAATTTCAATCCCAATTACCAGATTCAATTCTGGTTCCACCCTTTAACAAATCGATTGTGCTATGACTTTACAGCAATTGGTTATTGTATTAACACGCTCCGCATACCCTTACCCGGGCAATCCTTCTTCCAGTTGCATTCTAGCCACCTTCAAAACAGCGTTCAGTTTAACAATGCATTCATTCTGGAATTAATGACAGCGTTCAGTTAATAATTCAACCACACATTCATTACGGAATCGTATCTTCTAATGACAGCGTTCATCCTTTTGACAAAACATTCCGTATTTTCCTTCACTGCTACAGCAATCATTAAAATCGGTTCTAATCGAACTTCAGATGAATATGCTAAATTTGAAAAACAATAGCCTGCGCCATTGATTACCGTTTGTCCAATTCTGAATTTGAAGAATTTTCAACGCTGCATTTATATAGCCATGGTTCGAATTTCAAAAGATCTGTAGAAGATCTATAAAACACGATTTCTGTAGTCAAGTGACCCTACGATGAATTCTGGAAATTAATTTCTGTGTATGTTTATTCCATTTAACAAAATCTCAACAGCTTTCAAACTCCAGAATTTCACAACCCAATAATTACATTACAAGACTGGAAAGTTCCATTAAGATGTTTTACACAGTACCCATTTCAGTCAAGCAATTATATTCAAAAGAATCGAGCCCTACAAACCCGCAGACTCAGTGCTTGGATTACAATCATTCCCACAAAATTTTCACCCAATTCAATGCGTTCAACTTTCCACAAGTTTATGTTATAAACTTAACCATGTCAGTCATCGATTATTTCAGATCGATCTCACAATACCTTATAAAATTCGATTCATTCTATTGCATGGAAATCATAAACAACAGTCTCATAACCATATAATGGAATTCAACAAAAAAACCAGATTCCTCATTAATCGTGCAAACCTGACATGAAAGTCCTCCTTTGTGGCCTGATTTCTCCAATTGTTGGCCCTTTACAAACTGCCGGAGGCTCCAAACAGAAACCTTTTCACTACTCACACTCACTCACTCACACTCTCAATGTCCTTTTCTCTCAAAACCCCTTCCTATTTATACAATTTTAAAAAATCATTTAATCAAATGCTCAATCCCTTCACTTCCTCAACAAACCCCTAAATCTCTCAACATCCCTAAAGGATAGCTCTTTATCCCTAAAATCCTTCAACTAATTAAATTCCCTCATATCCTTTTATTAAATAAAAAGATATTTACAAAAAATCCTCACCTTCTCCTATTTTAATCAAATTAATTAATAAAATATTACAAATTATCACACCCCCTTTTAACATATTTACAAAATAAAAAAACCCTTGATGCTCCTGCATCAGACTCCCCATGTAAGAAAATTCATGACCACCTGGTCATAAGTCTGGATATTTCCTCCTGGATCCCAAGTTTTATTTTGTAATCTTCCCATGCTTGTCAATTGCTTTACTGCTGTTGCTATGTGCTGTTGTCTTCCAGGTTTCCATATTTTGTGCTGTAATGCTCCACTTGCTCTGCTCTTGCAATCTTTCACTGTCATTCTCTTGTTGTTGCTCCTTTTCTTTCTTTCGTCTGTCTTTCTTTGGGATGTTTTTATCATTAATCTCCTTATCAACTCCATTTCTCTATCCAGTATATCCTCTGTTTGTTGATTGTTTCCATCTCTTGATTGCTGAATTCTCGTTCTTGCTTGCTCCTCACTTGTTTTGATCACCTTTTCTGCTGCTGCTACTATAAATGTTGCTCTAGCTATCACTATGAATGTTGCGGCCTCCCAAACTTCCTTTCCCTCTGCAACATTCCTTTGCTCGTCACCTGCAATTTCATCTTGATTATCATTTATGACAACTGCTTTGTCATCCTTCATCAGCAATCTATCCTGGACATTCAACTTCTGTTCTTCCAATTAACTCCTTTGAAAGTCTAATTCTCTATATAACTCAATGATTTTACTTGGAGTGGACTTTGGAAATTTTACACGATCTTCCATTTCCTCACATGCCCTTTCTTCTCCTAAATCTTCCTTAACATCCTTTAGTAGATGTTCTTCCTCTCCTTCCAAACCTGCAATCACACACAAATCATTAGTTTTAAAATCACAAGACCTTACGGTCTTATTTGATGTTTCAGTCATCAAGTCTTCGGGCTGCTTTGAATCATTCATATGATTCAACTCCTCTAGCTCTTCATCACTTTCAAAAAGTAATGGTCCACTCTATGGGTAACATATCGAAACTTCAACATCTTCTTCAGCATCTTCCTTTTGCTGTAGTTCAACTGTTTCGAGCTTCTCTATTCTCTGTCTGGCATCCATAACCTGTTCAAGTTCCCTTAGTTCCTTTATCAACTGTATATTTACCTGATGATTCCACTTCTCTTGTAGTCTCTGCCACTTCAACTTCTTTCTCATGACATAACCACGCTTCTGATCTTCCTCATTTCTTTGCAACATCTCCATTAACACCTCAAGCTGAACTGCTATCTCAGCCTTCTCCCTCTCATATTCCTCTTTTCTTAACTGTCTCTGTATGCCAATTGCCTTGGCACCCTTCTCCTTTTATCCTCTCCTATGGTTTATTTCAGAACCTCTGTTATGATTGTCACTTTCCATTTCTATGAGTCCCCACTCACTTTACTATGAGTTGCACTAAGCCTTTTCAACAGCAAGTCCTGTCCTGCCGCCACTTACCTCACCAAGCTCTCCTCACTCAGTCTTTTGGCAAGCAATTGGTTCTCAATCTCCGGAACCTCCTTTGAGCACTTCTCTTTGCTCTTCCTGGCTTCAACTCATCTGCCTGTTCACAATTGTCTTCCTTATCCAATCTCTATTAGATTTCCTCAAGGTTCTGCCACCTCTATGTTTCACCTAGAAACTTTCACCAGCTTCCTTTATCTGTTAGCAATTGCCTTTTGGAAGTTGCAATAATATTTCAATGTAAAGACTACAATATTCTATTCTTCAAAAACATATTTTCTTACCTCCAAGATCTCCGCTGATCTTGTCCTTCCACTCTCCTGCACTTCAGTTACCTTCAGAATCTCACCACTTCTGCAAATCTGTTCCGACAAATCTTTATGCTTCCTCTGCGAAATTTCACTGTCAATCAGATTTTGAAATCTGATCCCCTCTTCCAATCTTCTGGCTTTATCCGGCAAACTTCAGCTGTCAGCAATAATTCCTTCTTTGCTGAGTTTCTTCTTTGCTGCAACCATCAATCCTCAATCCATTTATTTGTCAGTAAAACTCAAATCAAAATTAACCAAACACAATACCTGCACGATTCTTCCTTCATTCAGTTGCATTCTGGTTGCTTGACTGTCAGATTAGAATTTGATCTCCTTTGCCTGCATTTTGTTCACTTGCAATTGTATATACTGCATTTCAGATTTAAAATCTGATCTTCATTATACATTCAGTTCAACAAACCTTCTGTCTTCAAACAAACATTCTTCATTTCAACAGAGCCAAGCTCTGATACCAAAATTTGACGCAAGCTTAGAGCTTGCCATACCCAGGAACTTAATTGTCTGTTCATGCATCATCGTCATATGCCCAATTCCAATTCAACACACGGCAATTTTCACTAATTGTGTGGAAGCTTGTAATTTCACTTTCCTGGCAATTTCATATTTTACCATTTTCTGCAAAGACTTTTTCCCAACATATAGTTTAACTTTATAACTCACAAATTTAATGAGATTCACACTTATGCCAATGCTCACAATTTATTTCAAACAGAATTCAATATAATGAGAATTCAAGTCAAACAATCTGGCCATGCTATTTAAGTTACCTCCATCTACAAGACTTTAGCCTTTCATCTAAATTGGGTCTTCATTTACAAACAGACAGTGCTCTCTGCACACTAAATTTGGCTCTTACGCTGTTCAAATTGTAAAACACATTCAAAATGACAAAGTATTGGTAGTGCTTAGGGCTTTTCTGCATTTCTGTATCAAATTGCCAGCGCCCTCACTGCGCCTTTCACATCCTTGCAAATGAATCTTCAACTCATTGTCGAAACAGCTTCAAATGTTTCATTTAACAACTCATCTACATATCTGCAAAACACAATGATGCCCTACCATAATGTTAACACATTGTTTGTAAATGCGTTTACCTTCCATTCTGAATGCACCTCACCTGCCTTATCCATCAGAAAATGGTCAACACAGTAATTTATACTGCAATACTATAGATCAACTTCAAAATTCACTGCAAGTTAAATTCCACCATAATTTCTTCAACATCGCATTTCAATAAATCATTGTTTCATTGCCAATGGACGGATTGTCCGACCATTTGATAGAACTCTGCGTTTAATGCCAGAACTCTGCATTTTTATTAATTTCAATCCCAATTACCAGATTCAATTCTGGTTCCACCCTTTAACAAATCGATTGTGCTATGACTTTACAACAATTGGTTATTGTATTAACACGCTCCGCATACCCTTACCCGGGAAATCTTTCTTCCAGTTGCATTCTAACCACCTTCAAAACAGCCTTCAGTTTAACAATGCATTCATTATGGAATTAATGACAGCGTTCAGTTAATAATTCAACCACACATTCATTATGGAATCGTATCTTCTAATGACAGTGTTCATCCTTTTGACAAAACATTCCGTATTTTCCTTCACTGCTACAGCAATCATTAAAATCGTTCTAATCGAACTTCAGATGAATATGCCGAATTTGAAAAACAATAGCCTGCGCCATTGATTACCGTTTGTCCAATTCTGAATTTGAAGAATTTTCAACGCTGCATTTATATAGCCATGGTTCGAATTCCAAAAGATCTGTAGAAGATCTATAAAACACGATTTCTGTAGTCAAGTGACCCTACGATGAATTCTGGAAATTAATTTCAGTGTATGTTTATTCCATTTAACAAAATCTCAACAGATTTCAAACTCCAGAATTTCACAACCCAATAATTACATTACAAGACTGGAAAGTTCCATTAAGATGTTTTACACAGTACCCATTTCAGTCAAGCAATTATATTCAAAAGAATCGAGCCCTACAAACCCGCAAACTCAGTGCTTGGATTACAATCATTCCCACAAAATTTTCACCCAATACAATGCGTTCAAATTTCCACAAGTTTATCTTATAAACTTAACCATGTCAGTCATCGATTATTTCAGATCGATCTCACAATACCTTACAAAATTCGATTCATTCTATTGCATGGAAATCATAAACAACAGTCTCATAACCATATAATGGAATTCAACAAAAAAACCAGATTCCTCATTAATCGTGCAAACCTGACATGAAAGTCCTCCTTTGTGGCCTGATTTCTCCAATTGTTGACCCTTTACAAACTGCCGGAGGCTCCAAACAGAAACCTTTTCACTACTCACACTCACTCACTCACACTCTCAATGTCCTTTTCTCTCAAAACCCCTTCCTATTTATACAATTTTAAAAAATCATTTAATCAAATGCTCAATCCCTTCACTTCTTCAACAAACCCCTAAATCTCTCAACATCCCTAAAGGATAGCTCTCTATCCCTAAAATCCTTCAACTAATTAAATTCCCTCATATCCTTTTATTAAATAAAAAGATATTTACAAAAAATCCTCACCTTCTCCTATTTTAATCAAATTAATTAATAAAATATTACAAATTATGACACCCCCTTTTAACATATTTACAAAATAAAAAAACGTCCTTGATGCTCCTGCATCACTTCAGCTCTTGAGTCACTAGGCGGTAAGATGAGAGGTAAGAACTTGTGCATTGCTTTAACATACTTGGATGGGCCCACCATTGTCAAAGACTGAGGCACTTAGAGTGTGATTTAATACACATAGGATCCATGTGTGCATTTCTAGGACTTATAAAGACACTGAAATCACCCCCACTCTAACAAGTCATAGGAACAATAGGTCGTAAAAAGGAAGCAAAGTGTGAAGATTTGGGAAGGAAGACATTTATCCAAGAATTAATCTACAAGGTGGAAAAAGAACAGTCCAACTCTCAAAGGAATGCAAGGAGGACAGGGCCGTAGAAGGATGTTACTCCCATAGTGAAAGTAAAAACCTCTAATCTCTCCATCCTAGGACCGTATCCTTCTAAGGCTAACACTCATCCCCCAAGATGAAGGTTTTGAATTGTGACCAAGAAGGGGAAGTTAGTAGTGTTGGCATTATGATGCATGTGTTGTACTTGATGGCAACCCACTTGTAGCAGAACATCTCACTTATATATAACTAGATGAATCTATAGAAGAGAGATCAGAAGTGACAAAATACATGGGATGCAGGGCATCTCAAAGGAATCAGTTCAGATGTAATGAACAATGACAACTCATTAAGATGACAGTTCTTAGTATGGAAAATAAACTTTGCCATCAAGTCCAAAGGGGGAGATTGTTGGCATTATGATACAGGTGTTCTCCTTGATGGCAACTTACTAAGATCACAGATCATAGTTGAGGCTCACAGAATGAAGAAAAAGAGATATACGCAGGTTCCCCTTGATAAAGACGCGTATACATGCGAATTAGCCGACCAAAAGGTGAGTATATGTATACATGCACTTTCATGCAAGGGAAGGCACATACATTGGGTTTTGGTTCGTGGTATTTGGACCATGGTATTTTGATCCATGGTATTGGTCCAAGGTATCTTGTCCGACGTGTTGACCCTAGGTATTTGGTCCAAGGTATTGGTTCTAAGTGGTTTTGGACCATGGTATTGAGTAAGGCCTAAGACTATAAAAGGATGAGAAGATCATTAGGCATGGGCACTTAGAAAGTCTTGAATATCTGATGAAGTATGAGATCCAGTATGCAGGTTATGGGTTCATGATGCTTTACTTGATCTAAGCTAAGAAGGAATCTTAGTGGTTGATGGAGAACAAGATCTAAGGATAGATCGGGATCAAATGGTTTGGAATGAATCATCCCTATATGGTTTGATCATGATTATTCTAGATCTGTATACTGACGCATGTAATGTTCTAATCAGACTTAAGTTTGAAATAGCTACAAATCATGAATGAATATTTACAGATGTATACACTGGTTGACTTTGATAAAAGCATGTACATATGCAGGTTAGATACATCTATGTAGCGTATACCATATGAACTATGACGTTTGAAGTTACAGGTGGTTCTGGTTGTTGATGAGTTCTGGTGACTGGTTACTGGAGTTAATATTCTACATATTCAGATTGGTTGATCGTGTTTAGCTTCAGTGTTGATGGATGAGGTCTAATAATGGATCAGGATCATAATGACTTATCTTTATGTGATCCAATGAACTAGATCTGGTTGCTAACTCTCATAATATCCTTGTATATGTAATGATATGGGTATGTCTGAACTCTGGAAGTGTAGCAAAGTTATAAGTAAGTAATTAATGACATATACGTTGGTTCGCTTTGGTGAAGTTGCGTATACATGCTGGTTCGGCTCTTCCAAGTAGCGTATGCACTCTGATGATTGATTTTTGATGATACAGTTAGATGTTAACATTGTTGTATAGTTCTATGTTCTGCTCTATGTTTTGGTGACTTTAGTTTGTTGACAGGTTTCCAGTGATTCAATATTGGGTGATTCAGAGATTGATGATGCTATTGTTGATTGATTGTAGTATGAAAATTGGATGAAACATGGCCTTCAGATTATGGTGTTGTTCTTCAGGAGTATCCAGTCTGAAAATCTATGAAACGTGGTACCTGGAGGACTTCTATAGGTTGGAACCTATGTACTAGTACATCAGCTAGTACAAGCGGTAAGGGGGATGTAGCTCCCTTCTAGTAGTAGCTAGAAAGTAGGTGAAGGTTGGAGCATTCAGTAGGCTGGCACCTACGTACTAGTAAAAGGATCGGCTAGTACAAGAGCTAAGGGGGTTGTAACTCGCTTCTAGGAGAAGCTGGAAAACAAGAGGATGTTGTAACCTTTTGCACGTAGAAGCTCGCATACTGGTATAATTCTGCACTAGTACAGAAATATTGTAAAAAGAAGTTTCTTATTAAAAGAAGATAGAGATGAATTGCCGTAGGTGGTTTTCACCCACATCGGGTTTCGACCTTACATCATTATGTTCACGTGTGATTCTTGTGTGTGATGATCTGTTCTATTTTACTGCACCTGTTTACTATTTATATGGTTAATAAAGTTCTGATGCACTAACTAAAGATCAACATTTAATGGATTAACTAAATCATAAGTTCATTGGATATACGCCAGTTGCGTTAGACACAATTGTGTGTACACACAGGTTCCATTAACTAAAGTAGTGTATATGAATCTGAGTATGGAAACGAAAAAGTGTTTGATTTGATAATACTGATTCACTCCTCCCCTCTCAGTATTATTTCCAACAATTGGTTTTAGAGTAGGTCCTTTGGTAGAAGCTTGATCGCTTGAAGGAGATCCATAGAACAATGGGAAAGAAGCTTAAGAAGAAAGTGCCTAAGAAGAAGAAGACATCTCAGAAGAACTATGACAATGGGAGAATCAATTAGGGAATATGTGGAAGAAGCACTTCAGATTCAGAATCATTTCAAAATGAAGCTGAACAAGAAAAAGAGCTATCAGGTATGAATTTGTTATCCTCTGGTGATACATTTCTCCATCCATTTGAAGATGATGAAAGTGATAGTGAAACAACTGAATTTTCTCTTATGGGTGAGAAAGAAAGATATCAAATAGAGGCAGAATTTAAAAGGCTTACAGACAAAATTAGAGATCAACAAGATCTATTGCACAAAAGGGAATGTATCTCCAAAGAAGAAGTTACCAAACTAAAAGCTCAACTAGAGGAAGGAAACAAGGTAAGGAAGCTATTCAAGGAAAAGGAAGATCAATGTCAAAAGTTGCAGGATGAAGTGACATCATTAAGAAATGAAGTAAATGAAAGGAGCACAACAATCAAGAAACTCAGAGAAAGATCCAGTTACTATGAAAATCTTGAAGCTACGATCCTCTCACTAAAAGAAGATCTTGAAGAATCAAATAAGCAGAATAAAGAACTACTCCAAGCTCTTGAAAAACAAGAAAACGAAGTTCTTGAATTAAGACATTAGTTGGAAGAAGGAAGAAAAGCTGAAGAAAACATGAAGAAGCAGTATTGTGAAAAGGAAGAGCAACTTCAGGTTGAGGTAAATATTCTAAAAGATAACTTAGAAGAAAAGGATAAGCTCTTACAATTTCAAGATAGTACTAAGATCTTGGATGATATTCTTAGTAGTCAAAGGTCTCCTGCTATCAAAACTGGTCTTGGTTTTCATGAATCTATTGAAGGTGAATCTAGTTCACAAAATAAGACAAGGAACTCTAATGCACAATCTGAAATACTCAACAAGGAGATGAGAGGTCAATCCCATCAACAACCAAGGAAAGAAATTCTTCAAAGAAAATCTTTTACTCCTCCGATGAATAATGTTGAATGTTATGTATGTCATAATCTTGGACATGTTGCAACCAGATGCAGAAGTAGAATGGTTCAAGACTATCACACAGAAAGATCATCACGTTCCAGGTACTTTAAGGGATATTGTTTTTCTTGCAATCTGTTTGGTCACAAAGCTATTGATTGCTACAAAAGGAATATGAAACATGTAAGATGTTATGCATGTAACAAGCTTGGAAATATAGCAAAGGAATGTAGGAACAAAGTTCGGGCACCATACCAAAGGGAGAAACCATCATCACACTTGAAGATATGGAAGAAGAAGGAAGTACAGTCAGAAAGATATGGCACAGCACAATGTATCGACATAACAGACTCAGAGGAAGCTGAAAGTGTAAAACTTCGGTGTTCTCAATCTCATATGCAAGTTCCATAAATAGAAGTCATGTATATATGCGAGTTAGACATTGCACAGTCACGTATATGTCAGTTTGAGAAAAGCAGTGGGACAGGCTCAAGAAAAGGGTCTGATATGATTCAGTCCATTATTTTCTCTATTTAATAATGGTTACAATCTGTTGATGATGTGTGGAAATGTCTTGATACTTGTAAGATGTTTTTTGATCCTAACTTGATGATGATGATACCTTGATACCTCTTGCTGATATATGCATGATTATATCTGACAGTAAACAAGATGGCACAGGTTCAGGGGGAGCATCTACTTTTAATAATGCATTGTTGGCATTATGGTTAGTAGTCCTGGGTGAGGATGCTTATATGGCTAAATGATACATCTTGCTATGATATGGTTATGAGTTGTCCATGACAAAATCTCATATGATTCTTGGGGTTACATAGTTGGTGTTCAGATCTGATTTGTGGTTGATTCTCTGATGATGCATATATGGTGCTTACATGGTGATCTTCATAAGGATAAGGAGAAGTACAAAGCTTGAGTACACAATTTCATTACTTGATGATGAGTCACTCATATGTTGCTATCGACATATAATACAGTTATGATGTAGGATTCCTATAGTTTTTGGCACTCACATGGATGAGGATTGTTGTTGTTGATGATATCAAGAAGTCTTGACAAAAGATCTTGAGCTCAAGATACATAGTGATACATGGATGATTACTCAAAGTTGCATTGTTGGAGACATGATGATGATGAGTTCTTACCTATATGATGATAGGTTGATACTTACATATGTTGATTGATGCAGATGTTCCCAAGTGATGATACATGGATGATATATAAGATCATGCAGATCTTGATGTTGATGAGATGGCTATGGTGTTTTTCACATATGATATAATGTGAATGATTTTGTATGTCATATGCAGAATTCATTCATGGAAGGCTATGATAATGTTCAAAAGGATGAGTTGATATCTATATGCAAACATACCTTGTTATAGGTTGATGACTTATACACTAATGAGGTTGCTGGTCTGGAGGTTGTTGATAGAATGGAGCAGATCATACAGTGTGTACGATAGTTGTTGATGACTATCATGGTCCTATTTAGATATTTGGTCTCTGTTATAAATGTCATATATATCATTCAATGTAAAGGTCATATCAAGACTCATGATGTAATAGTTTGTCTCTATCTATTGTAGTCATTTCATGAATCCCTTTTGGTCATATGATGAGTCACTCATATGTTGCTATCGACATATAATACAGTTATGATGTAGGATTCCTATAGTTTTTGGCACTCACATGGATGAGGATTGTTGTTGTTGATGATATCAAGAAGTCTTGACAAAAGATCTTGAGCTCAAGATACATAGTGATACATGGATGATTACTCAAAGTTGCATTGTTGGAGACATGATGATGATGAGTTCTTACCTATATGATGATAGGTTGATACTTACATATGTTGATTGATGCAGATGTTCCCAAGTGATGATACATGGATGATATATAAGATCATGCAGATCTTGATGTTGATGAGATGGCTATGGTGTTTTTCACATATGATATAATGTGAATGATTTTGTATTTCATATGCAGAATTCATTCATGGAAGGCTATGATAATGTTCAAAAGATGAGTTGATATCTATATGCAAACATACCTTGTTATAGGTTGATGACTTATACACTAATGAGGTTGCTGGTCTGGAGGTTGTTGATAGAATGGAGCAGATCATACAGTGTGTACGATAGTTGTTGATGACTATCATGGTCCTATTTAGATATTTGGTCTCTGTTATAAATGTCATATATATCATTCAATGTAAAGGTCATATCAAGACTCATGATGTAATAGTTTGTCTCTATCTATTGTAGTCATTTGATGAATCCCTTTTGGTCATATGATGTAATTTGTACCCCCACTATGCATGGGAAGGATGATGTAATATTTCAGTCATGTATAAACTATTAGTATCTGGTGTATCCCCACTTGGTTGGGTGGATGAGTCAATATTGGTATATCACCACTTGGTTTGGAAATGGATGTATGTTTGAGCCTTTGGTGATAGGAAGGTCATTTATGATGTATAGAGTCATGTTCTTCTTGTAGAACATCTTTTTGCAGACCTTGCTTACAGTCAGGGGGAGCATGAACATCACACTTCAACAGAGCAGAGATTTCAGCATGTACTCAGAGGGAGCATGGACAGATTGGTACACCTTGGCATATACAAAGGGGGAGCTCAATCAAAGATTTCAGCAGGTACTCAGGGGGAGTATGGATAGCGGAATGTATATCAAGGAAGAGAATATCTTGGTCCGCCCTTTGCCCTTGATGTCAAAGGGGGAGAGTGACTCGGTATGGTTGTTGCCATCAAGTCCAAAGGGGGGAGATTGTTGGCATTATGATGCATGAGTTGTACTTGATGGTAACCCACTTGTAGAAAAACATATCACTTATATATAACTAGATGAATCTATAGAAGAGAGATCAGATGTGACATAATACATGGGATGCAAGCCAGTTCAAAGGAATCAGTTCAGATGTAATGAACAATGACAACTCATTAAGATGATAGTTCTCAGTATGGCAAGTTAACTTTGCCATCAAGTCCAAAGGGGGAGATTTTTGGCATTATGATACAGGTGTTGTCCTTGATGGCAACTTATAAAGATGATAGATCATAGTTCAGGCTCACAGAATGAAGAAAAAGAGATATATGTAGGTTCCCCTTGATAAAGCCACATATACACGTAGGTTAGCTGACCAAAAGGTGCATATATGTATACACGCACTTTCATGCAAGGGAAGGTGTGTACATTGGGTTTTGGTCTGTGGTATTTGGACCATGGTATTGTGATCCATGGTATTGGTCCTAGGTATCTTGTCCGATGTTTTGACCCTAGGTATTTGGTCCAAGGTATTGGTTCTAAGTAGTTTTAGACCATGGTATTGAGTAAGGCCTAAGACTATAAAAGGAGGAGAAGATCATTAGGCAAGGGCACTTAGAAAGTCTTGAATATCTGATGAAGTATGAGATCTAGTATGTAGGTTATGGGTTCATGATGCTTTTATTGATTTGAGCTAAGGAGGAATCTCAACGGTTGATGGAGAACAAGATCTAAGGATAGATTGGGATGAAATGGTTTGGAATGAATCATCTATATATGCTTTGATCATGCTTATTCTAGATCTGTATACTGATGCATGTAATATTCTAATCTGACTTAAGTTTGAAATAGCTACAAATCATGAATGAATATTTACAGATGTATATGCTGGCTGACTTTGATAAAAATGCATACATACGCAGGTTAGATAAATCTAAGTAGCGTATACCATATGAAATATGATGTTTGAAGTTACAGGTGGTTCTGGTTGTTGATGAGTTCTGGTGACTTGTTACTGGTGTCAATATTCTGCATATTCAGATTGGTTGATTGTGTTTAGCTTTACTGTTGATGGATGAGATCTAATAATGGATGAGGATCATAATGAATTATCATTATGTGATCTGATGGACTAGATCTGGTTGCTAACTCTCATAATATCCTTGTATATGTAATGATCTCGGTATGTCTCAAGTCTGGAAGTGTGGCGAAGTTATAAGTAAGTAATTAATCACATATACGCTGGTTTGCTTTGGTGAAGTTGTGTATACACACTTTTTCGGCTCTTCCAAGTAGTGTATGCACTCTGATGCATGATTTTTGATGATACAGTTAGATCTGAACATTGTTGCAGAGTTTTGTGTTCTACTCTGTGTTCTGGTGACTACAGTTTGTTGACAAGTTTTTAGTGATTCAGTATTGGGTGATTCAGAGATTGATGATGCTAGTGTTGATTGATTCTAGTATGAAAATTGGATGAAACATGGCCTTCAGATTATGGTGTTGCGCTTCAGGAGTATCCAATCTAAAAATTTATGAAACGTGGTACCTGGAGGAAGAAAGAGAAGGTTGTAGCCTTCGGTAGGTTGGCACCTACGTACTAGTACATCAACTAGTACAAGAGCTAAGGGGGTTGTAGCTCCCTTCCAAGAGAAGATGGAGAACGAGAGGAGGTTGTAACCTTCTGTAGGTAGAAGCCTGCATACTGGTATAAGGCTGCACCAGTACAAAAATATTGTAAAAATAAGTTTCTTATTAAAAGAAGATAGAGACGAATTGTAGTAGGTGGTTTTCACCCACATTGGGTTTCCACATTACATCATGGTGGTCATGTGTGCTTCTTGTGTGTGCTGATCTACTCTATTTTA
This sequence comes from Pinus tabuliformis, assembly GCA_031772625.1. NCBI lineage: Eukaryota > Viridiplantae > Streptophyta > Pinopsida > Pinales > Pinaceae > Pinus > Pinus tabuliformis. Next base: position 1,208,222,674 of record CM062811.1, read on the forward strand.
CTGCACCTACTTACTGTTCGTATGGTTAATAAAGTTATGATGCACTAACTAAAGATCAACATTTAATGGATTAACTGAATCATAAGTTTACTGGATATACGCTAGTTGCATTAGACATAGTTGCGTGTCCACGCAAGTTCCCTTAACTGAAGTAATGTATATGAATCTGAGTATGGAAATGAAAAAGTGTTTGATTTGATCATATTGATTCACCCCCCCCCCTCTCAGTATTATTTCCAACAAGTAGCCATAATTTGAGGACCGAGGGTCAAGGGGAAACCTAGGGTGGGCATCGGACACCTGAGGCAGAAAAACACCTGTTGATTTATCAATATCTGGATATAGGTAGTGCAGTGAAACATCCAAATCTAGTGGTATATGAGGCATTAATCACACCTGCAGGACCATGACAAACACAGCTCGAAGAACGTCTACTACAGGAAGGGTTAGAAGAATTCATCATGGGAGACAATAATGATAGCAATGCTAAAACAAACACAACTGCTACCACCTTTGAGTTCCCAATTGGGAATATCAGAGGTGAAGCTCCTATGGAAAACATTCCTCTATCATCTTTACCATTCTTTCAGGGGATGAATGTGGAAGATCCAGATACATTTTTGTTTGAGTTTGATGTCCCATGTAGAAGTTATGATTATACAGCAGATGCTCAGAAACTAAAGCTATTTACTACTACTTTAAAAGGAGCAGCCTTGAGATGGTTCATGGGATTAGGTTCTGCTTCCATTTCAATGTGGAATGATATGAAGGAGACATTCCTATCAAAGTACGAGGACTATTGTAGGACCAAGGACTTAAGGGAAGAGATATTTAGGATGACACAAAAGGAAGAAGAAAGCCTGGAAGATTATGTGGAACGATTCCACTACAATTTGCAGAGGTCTAAACATAGCAATTTAGACCCAGAAATCTTGAAGACTATATTCATTAGAGGAATGAGGGATGACTTCCTTGACACCCTGAACCTATTATGAAAGGTGGATATATCACGAGAGCCATTTGCTAAAATTATAAATATCTATCTATGATGCTCTCGAGGATCATCTAAAGGAAAAAGTACAATTCGAGATGCCTTTGTTCTCATACAAAAATATGTAGGCATAGGAGTAACTAGAGCAGAGATTGGAAATTTGTTTGAAAATTTCAAGGCTGCTATCCTCAATACTCTCTCAGCCAGATAACAAAAACACAATTCAAAAAGACACAAGAAGAAGCTAATACATCCATGGCCATGTTTTTTCCAACTTGTCAGAAGAAACATTCTCAGAGGAAATTTGAATTGAATAGCATTAGCCTGTGTAACATTTGCGAGCTGGAGCATTCGATAGATAAGTGTCTGGAGCTTCCTAGACTAAAGACAGTACTTAGAGAATCAAGCGAAGAGGTGCAGTCCTCTTACTTCATCACACCAAGGAGGCCATGGCAACCGCGACCTCCAGGTATGTCTCAAGACTTTTCCCCTTTCAATTCATGGAACAATGCATGTAATAACCAACCATATCCATGGCAATATTCTGCCCCTCCTTCAGCTCAATAACCTTCACCCTAGAACCAATGGTCTCCATCTCCTCCTGTTCAATATCCTCAATCCCAACCATACCCTTGGAACCAGAACTGGAGAGGAAATGCCCAGAATTCAGCTTTTCCTACACCACCCATGCAACAATAGCTGTAGTTACCTCCTTTCCAAGCCCCTACTCCTCCACCACCTATGCGACCCCAACTACCTGTGAAACCTAACTGAAACCAAAAAAATAAAGCAACTCAGGGCATAGAGGCTCCTACAACCTTCTAGACCTACTTTATTACCCCTTTCGATCTTAATGAAATACAATTGCAGTTGGGCATGGTAATTAACCCCAGTCGCTCCCCCATCATTACAAAGGAGGATTGTGAACCATCCAGAGGAGAAGTCAGAGGCTCTGAGGTGGCTACTGCATCTACAACAGTTGATACAGAGGAAGTTGTTACATCTGTAATAGTCGACCTGTGAAGAACTGTTACATCTATAATAGCTAATTTGGGGAAGGTTTATACACCTGTAACAATAGATTAAACTATTGTTATGCAGGGCCCCCCATACCCTCAAAGACTAGTCGAACATAGGATGACTTCACATCCTAAATATGATTTCCTTAGGGAGTTGTAAAATTTGTATGTATGAATTCCTTTGCTGCAAGCCCTTAAAGAAGTACCCATCTATGCCAAGATAGTGAGAGATTTGTGCATCAAGAAGCTTGGGTGGAAACCTAAAGACCCTACCACCATACATGTGATGGGAAAGTTATCCAAATTAATGTCTGCTCAGCCTCTCCTTACTAAGTACCACGATCCAGAGTCACCGTCTACATTAATGATCATCCCATAGGCAATTCATTGATTGATCTTGGGGCTGCGATTAATGTAATGACGAAAGATATCTTTATCGCTCTCGAGCTACTGGGACTCAGACACACTCCGACTTTGTTGGAATTGGCAGACAGGTCCCGTGTTAAACTCGAGGGGATGTTATATGATGTAGTGATTACATAGCTTCTTGGAAATACCTGACAGATTTCATTATCCTACAGCCCAAATCCAATTTTGGGGGGCATCCTTTGATCTTAGGGAGACCTTGGCTGGCCACTATAGACACATTCATAGGCTGCAGGGTGGGATCCATGGTGATCTCAGATGGCTAGGCAACCCAGAACCTTAATATTTATCCCCCAAAACCAAATGTGGATGTGTACAACCCTTGGTGGGATGAGTTTGAGCCTAAGTTAGATATTTCCCTACCACTCCTCACTCTGGGGAAAGCCTGGTATTTTAAAGATGAGACAGAAGATGATGTTATTAATGGTTTTATTAGTAATTCACTTTCGGTTGCTTATGTTAAAAATGAAAATGAGGAGGAAGAGGTGGAAGATATAGATTTTGAACAAATGAGAACTACTCCAAATACTGCTAGTAACTCAATTGGGATTGAATTTGGAAAAATTTTGAATGTTAATCCCAATTTGACTACCGAACATAATCAACGATTGTTACAGCTATTATAGAAGTATAAAAACTCATTTGGATGGGATTATACAGATATGAAAGGGATCCACCCTAACCTATGCACTCACCATATTTATTTGAAGGATGGCTACAAACCAATCAGATAGCCACAACACTGCATGAACCCTGCACTAAAGGAAGTGGTGAAAGAAGAACTACAAAAACTCTTGAGTGCTAATTTTATTTATCCAATATCTGACAGTTAGTGAGTGTCACCACTTTTTATCGTTCCTAAAACAAATGTCAAGTGGAGAGTCTATCTTGATTATAGAGAACTCAACAAGGCCACTCAAAAGGACCATTTTCCATTACCATTTATAGATCAGGTCCTTGATACTCTCTTCAGAAAGAAATACTTTTTATTTTTGGATGGATTTAGTGGCTACAATCAGATACAGATTGCCCTGGAAGACCAGGATAAAATGACCTTTACTTATCCTTGGGGAACCTACACATACAGAGTGCTACCTTTTAGGCTCTATAATGCACCAGCAACCTTTCAAAGGGAAATACTGGGATTTTTTTCTGACTTATTGAATGACTATCTGGAAATCTTCGTGGATGATTTCACACCCTATGGAGATGCTTTTGAAACGACATTAGTTAATCTGGAAAATGTGCTAGAGCGGTGTGTATAGACTAATGTTTCCTTGAGCACTGAGAAATGTCACATGATGATGATTGAAGGGATCGTGCATAGATATTACATTTTTTCTGATGGAGTCAAGGTAGACCTTGCAAAAATAGAGCCAATTCTAAGAATTCCAACCCCCAAAATGCAGAAAGAGGTACATAGTTTCTTGGGGCATGTAGGGTATTACAAAAGATTTATAGAAAAAATTTCAAGAATTGCATTGCCATTATTTTCCTTCCTCATGAAGGATGTTGATTTCTTGTGGACAAGGAAGTGTGAGCATGACTTCTTAAAGCTGAGATGATGTGCATTAGCAGCTAGTTTGGAGGACCTTTGGTCTTGCGAGGACCTAATTGGGAATTGTCGTTTCACATAACTATGGATGCATCGGATTTTGCCGTAGGTAATTTTTTGGGCCAATTGGAGGATAAGAAACCTTACACTATTTACTACATAAGTAAAAATCCTACTCCAATTGAGCTCAACTACATAGTGACCAAGAAAGAATTCTTAGAAGTCATGCACGCCATTAATAAATTCTAGCATTACATCACCGGATATCAAGTATTTGTACACACTGACCACTCTGCCATTCATTTTTTAATGAATAAGCAAATTACAAATGGTAGGATTACACGCTGGTTATTGTTGTTACAAGAATTTTATATCACTGTTGCAGATAAGCGTGGAAAAGACAATGTAGTAGCTGACTTTCTTTCTACGCAAACTATTGATGACAGTTGCACTCCTACTAAAGATTCTTTCCCTAATGAATATCTTTTTGCTATTTTGATTTACTCACCTTCGTATGCAGATATAGCCAATTATCTTGCTACAGGGAAGTTTCCCCAGTATTTTTCCTCCATGAAGAAAAAGAAAATCATACCACAAAGTGCTACATATACCTGGATAGATGGGAACCTCTATCACATAGGACCAAATTTCCAGATCATACATTGTGTTAGAGAGGACCAGGTCTTTGATATCCTCAAAGCCTACCATGAGGAACCTTGTAGAGGACACTTCGTAGACAAACAGATAGGATACAAAGGCCTTTCAATAGGATACTATTGGTCGACAATATTTCAGGATGCCAAGAAGTTTGTTAATGGTTGTGATAGTTGTCAAAGAATGGCCAACCACTGCAATCAGATGAGATGTCATTATAGCCCCAGATCGTCATAGAACCTTTTGAGAAGTGGGCTCTAGATTTTGTATAACCAATCAATCCTTCATCTAAACTGAGATCATACATCTTGGTCTGTACTGACTATGTCATGAAATGGGTTGAGGTAAAGGCAATAACCAAAGCCATGGAGCAGGATGTCTCAGACTTCCTATTTGAAGACATCTTCGTTCGGTTTGGCATACCCAAAGAGATAGTCACAGATGGAGGGTCATAGTTCACATCTCATAAGATCTGGCAGTTGGTCGAAAAATATAAAATCCATCACAAAATCACAACGCCTTACCATCCATAGGCGAATGCCTAGGTAGAAAGCACTAATAAATTCATTGAGGGAATCCTTACTAAGACTGTGGCCAGTCACTGAAGAAATTCGGCGGACAAACTTCCAGAAGTGTTATGGGCATACAAGACTACATGGAGGAACACCACTGGATTCTCACCATATGATATTGTGTATGGCAAGAACCCTTTATTCCCCATTGAATTTGAAATTAAAACACTAAGGACAACATTGCAGGTCAATTTGGATTTGGCTACAGCACAAAGGTAGAGATTGAACCAGCTCAATGAATTGGAGGAGAAATGGTTGGCTGCTATCCAGTAAACAGAGATTATCCAACAGTAGAGAGCTAAGTGGTATGATAGATTTATAAAGAAGAAGTGGTTCGAGAAGGGAGATTGGGCTCCCTTATACGACTCAAGGTTTAAAGACTTCAAGGGTATGCTATGCACCAAACGACTAGGTCCTTATGAGGTAGATGTGGTCTTTGACAATGGGACTGTAAATTTGGTAACCATTGACAGTTCAAGGACATCATTACTTGCAAATGGGCACCTTCCTCGGTTGTATCACAAACCTACCTAGAAGGATTTATTTGTCAACATTGTCACAAATTCAAATCTACAAACTACGGGAACATGGGAAAGCCCCCTATGCTACAAAAAAATTAATTTTTCCAATAAGTGTAGCAGTTGAAAACCACTTGATGGCAGTTGTTACATCATCCAAAAAAATAAAATTAATAATAATAATAACAATAATCTGGCTATGAAAACCTTTCTCAGTTGAAAACAACCTGGTGGTGGCTGTTACACCCTCTGTAACAACATTTGTTATTCCAAAGTATATCATGCAATAAGTGCTATTACATGATATTTTGTTTGAATATATTAAATTAATATACATCAGTCATCTTGGCTATTACAAATGTAACAACCGATGACTTTTTAGTAATAAAATGAGATCTTTTATTATAATAAACAACAAAAACATCATCATGAGCCTATCATCATATTTAAGTTCGCACGTCTCACTACCCGAGTATGATTTAATGTTGCACCACCCATTACCTCATTCCACATCACCCAGGTACACCATCAAAAAGGTAATAATGAATTCATTCTATTTTGTAATTATGGAAACTTAACATGACTATTGATGGCCGAGGGTGGCAGTCATAATTAAGCTAGGAGGGGGGGATGAATCACATTGTGACATGACCGTCGCATGATTTGTAATTATTTGAAAAATCCAGCAATTAAGGCATGTGACCTGGTAGTTATCATTATTTAATGCTGAATCATATCAAAAAGGGTAAGAGCACCATTGACGAGACCTCCCCATGAGTCACCATTAAGGAAAAAATCATTAAGCAATAAGAACCATGCGTGCCAAATTTTAATCCAAAATCTTCACCTATGCCACCCTACCACCCTACCATTTAGCCTTGCTAAAAGCACTGAATCCCCATTCAGAGTGTTCGGAGAGGAGGAAGATAGCAGTATAGACTAAAACAGCTAGAGTGTGTGCCAGAGGGAAGGATAAGTAGGTGAAACAAAACTAAATTGCATAGGAAATGGGAGGAGAAGCAATATCGCATAAGCTAGGGTCTAAAGAAGCCCTGGAACTTGGAATGTTGCCCTAACACATGCCAAGTTTTCAAAGATGTAGGCTGGTTTGAATTCTTCCAGAGATTGGAAGGATCAGACATTGGTGTGGCCATGGAATTTAAAAATAACTTGGAAAGAAACCAAACGGAAGTCAGAGGATGAAGAAGTTATTACCAGAGTAACATGATTACCAGTAGAGGGGAAGAGATGGTTTATTAGGAAGGTTAATGTCCGCTCACTGAAAGGGGATTTTCTTCAGGAAAGCGAGTTCTTAGTTAAGAAATGCAGGGGAACTGATAGGTTGTCACTCCCTAGCCATGGGTAGATGTTGCTCTCTTCCTCATTAAGTAAATTACTTGTGAGGGAAGGGCAACAATTGTGTTTAATTATCATTTCCCATTGTTGAACCATCTCCACTATCAGCAGCTGATCAACCTTCCTTATTTCTTGCTGGGAAATATTAGGCAAATGGTTGTGGCTATGAAAATAGTTGCACATCTAGAAATGTGTGTTATGAACCATGGCCTCAGTAAAATCATTGTGCTGGATGCCTTAAGCCGACAGGGCAAGAATTGGGAGGAATTCATGTGAAAAAGGCCCAGGACCACTCGCATAAGGCAAACAGACATAGCTAGGGAAACTCCAGAAGTGACAAAAGAGAAACCTCAATCCTAGATAGTGAGGGTCAGCAAGAAGTCAGTTGATAAACCAATTGGCGACAAAAAGCCAAAGCAGAGAATAAGGGTTAGCGGGCACCCAAAATCCCCATCCATGTCGGAAAATGGCAAAGAAGCATTCGAGCAGAAGGACAAGGAGCAAGCTCAGCTAGAAAAACCTCCTTCACTTGGTAAGAGTGAAACCCATTCTTTGCTATTGAAAATTGATATTTTAGAAAAAGAAATTAAAGAATTCAGGGAACAAATAGTAGTAGGAAAGGCAGAGCCAAGAGCCCCAAGGCTGGATACTTTGGTAGAGGTTGTCGACAGGGCCAGAAGGGGAGAAATACCAGGCACTCCGTGTGTAGCCTATGCTGAGAAGTTGGTAAAAGCTAGATTCAAAATCTGTGCAGCAGACACTACCTCAAGGGGGATTCAAACTGAAAATTGGGAAGTTGTTACACCAAAACCTATCGAGGATGTTACTGATACACAAGAAACAACAACTAAGACAACAAAATCCAAAAGGAGTGATCAAGCAATGGTTACAAAAGAACCCTTGGCTGACACTATTGTTTCACCAGGAACATCACTAGAGGATGAAATTAGCCAAGAGGAAGAAGGAAAAGATAATATCCAAGAGCCAATGCTCATTGTTGCTGTTACACAAGAACTAGCAGCAGAGACCGAAGCTGGTCCGATGGAAAATGATGAACAAAAGCTTGTCGATATTACTGCTACCACACAAGCACTAGCAGTAAAAATGGAAGTTGACCAGAAAAATAAAGAAACTGTGATAAAACCGACCGACAAAGTTGTTGTTACACAAGAACTAGCAGCCAAAGTGGCACAATTTCAGCCCCAAGAGGTTGCTACACCTTTAATTGATGATGCATTTGGGGGAATGTCGGGTCTTGTTGAAGGATTTCGTTCTGAGAAATTGTTGATATTAGCAGAGGTATAAAACAGGAAGCAATTGGCACTCTCTCTGCAAAAGGGTGATTCCACTCAAGATGCATAAGAGAATGATGGATTCCCTGAGATAAAAATGGGTGAAAGAAGAATGGGAAAGAGAAGAGGAGGCACGGAGGCATAAAGAAATTAGGAAGAGAAAGGATGAATAGCTCCATCAGCTGCATCAGGAGGTCTCCGACCTGATGTTTGATAAGACAAAACTCCATGACCTTGCTCTAAACCTGCTAGCATGGAGTCGACCATCCCCATCATGCCTTGTGTCCCTGTGGGAATGTTATTACTTATTCCAGTTAAGGGAAGTTTGTGAGAACAGGTTCTATATGGGTTCTTTAACCTGCACTTTCTTGGAAATTTTCCGTTCCTATGATTTTGATGTTTAGAATTTGTTGTGTGAGTTGTTCTTGCACAATATGATGTGCGAACATGTGAGCATGAGGATGGTGGCGAGTGTCATTTATTGCATGGTAGACTTGAAGTTGCAGACATTACTCTCATTTATGAGGAATCAGATTGTGTGGCAAATGGCCAAGAAAATAATAGATACCAATGAGAAAATACAACATTGTGGGTGAGGGCTGAACCAGGAATGGCTTACAAACTCTAGCGAGAGTTTAGATGGTTCCTGAGCAATCCAAAAGTAGAGATCAATCGGCCATTTATAGAAGGAGAATTGTGAGGATCTACCTCAACTTGTTTGCAAACATGAGGAGCCAAGAGCTAGTTGGATGTCTCAAGTGCACTCAGGCCTATAATGCATAATTTCAGGAAGGAGACCCGTTTGAATACAAGAACATTATGGCTATTGTTACACAGGTGCCGGAATATGCTCAGATTGTGCTGACATTGGGGGCATTCTGGATTTGCCTTAGGTTCAAATTCCCTTTGATCTGGTTTCCATTAGAAGAGTATCAACCTGATTATTGGTTGTGTGATTATGAAGAGGAATATTGGACACATGAGTTAATGGCTAATCAAGGATTCAAAGCTCCGGGAAATGATACTGTTGGTGCCTACAATTTCACAGATTTCTACCAGGGGCACAATAGAAGGAATTGAGATTCGGCATGGGGACATGCAGTTGCTTCAGTTGGGGGGAGATGTTAGGTGTGGTTTGATGTTGGGTGTGGTTTTTTACCTATTTTCTGCACATTATTTCCCCCATTTTGACCTTTTTGTCCTCCAAGACTATATATGACCAAACTCTTTGTTTTCTTATCTTTTTAATCCATTTTACTGTCATGTTACTTTGATGTATTTTACCGAATAATATGAGGCTTTATTCCTTTTTTTGGCTAACTGGGAGAGCATTGAAGAACTATTTTGGGAAGCTCATCTTTTTCAGGTGCTGGCTCACATGAAGAAGCTATGAAGAAAACAGGCAGCAAGGATTAACTGTAGGAAAGGGTAGAAAAGTTTGTTGTTACACCCTGAGTGTTATTATAGACTGCTTCTATATACCAGGTGTTGTTATAGGTTGCTTATGTTATAGATTGTTTTTACACATAGGTTGTTGCTGTTATAGGTTGCCGTTGTTACAGATTGTTGTTACAAATTGGATGCGGTTACAGGTTGTTGTTACACCTTGCTTGGATTTTCCGTCACATCAACAGCGTTGTAATCAGTTATGCCACGTCATTCCAAACCACCATTTGCTCAATATTGTTGCACCAAAGCTGGAAATGTGGGTATTATTCCACATAATAGCTGTCGACAATAGGATTGTTTATTTTTGAAACAACAAGACTCAGGCCATTGCAATTGATGTATATTTATTTAGTAATAAGTTGTAGCTTATTTATTTTTGATTAGCATGAGAATCGAGAGATTGTCATGATGGATCTGCTTTCTAATTTTTGGGTTGTAATAGTTATAAAGGACTCAACTTTTTATGTATTAGCAGATGGTGTATAGAAGAGTACTGTTACTCTATTTCTATAATTTTGAACTTATTCAATATCAATTGGCATGATGATGTTGTTACTTTCCAACTGCTTCGTTAATCACTTTTTGTGTTCTTCCTAGGCCTTGCTTAGGAGGAAGGGCCCTCCTCTTTGGCAGGGATTGCAATGATTAGGTAGTGTTGTTAGGCCAGGCAGTAACTCTCCAAAGGCAGAAAAACTGATTGGTGTGTTTATTCCATAGGTATGTTATTGTTTTATACATTAGGAGTGATTGTTCAGTTCATCTTCCGATGACTGTTCACATTCCTGATTTATTTATTGTACAAATTCCCCAATCATGAAGATTAGGTGTCAACATTCCCCCCCTTAATCTGAAGGGATGTTGGTGAGTCCAAGCATCATTCTGAATCGTTCAAGCTTTTCCTTTCCAAGTGCTTTGGGGAAGATGTCTGCAATTTTCTCATTTGTGGAACAATGATAGAGATGGATTGTTTTGGCCTCAACATGATGTCGAATCAAATGATATTTAGTATTGATATGCTTTGTTCAATCATGGAACTTTGGATTCCTGGCCAAATTTATTGCAGAGGTGTTATCAATCATGAGTGGAGTTGATTGTACTTGTTTTACCTGCAAATCTTCAAGAATTTTCCTGAGCCACACAATTTCTTTCGTTGCTTCAGATGCTGCCACGTATTCTGCTTCAGTTGTGGAATCTGTTGGAACTAATTGTTTCCGTGATCTCTAGGAGACAACTCCTGATCCAAGACTCATAGCATATCCTGAAGTAGATAACCCAGTTTCTTTGTCTCCATCGAAGTCTGAATCAGAGTATCCAATCAAGCTGAAGTCATGCACATGTGTATACTTGATTCCAAGGTCTTGAGTTCCCTTCAAGTACCTTAGAACTCTTTTTGCAGCAGACCAATGTCCCTCACAAGGCTTTTGCATGAACCTGGAGAGGATTCCAATAGTAAATGAAATGTTTGGTCTGGTAGTAGTGAGGTAGATGAGACTTCCTACAAGCTGTCTATACTTTGTTGCATCCTCAAATTCCTTTCCTTCAATAGATGTGAGCTTTAAGTTTTGTTCCATTAGAGTAGAAAGAGGATTTCACTCTGTCATGCCAAATCTATTTAACAAATCTCCAATGTATTTCTTTTGAGAAAGAAATATGGATTTTGGATGTTGGGTTACTTCAATGCCAAGATAGTAATGAACATAGCCCAAATCAGTCATTTCAAAACTTTTCCCTAATTCCTTCTTTATGGATGCAATGTAGCTTTCATTGTTCCCTGTCATTAAAAAATCATCTACATATACCACAAGATACACAATTGTTTTGCCAACTTTCTTGACAAATAAAGTTGCATCATCAAGATCAAAATGATTGAAGTTGAGTTTCAAAAGATACTCAGTTAGTTTTTCATACTAGGCTCACGGTGCTTGTTTGAGGCCATACAAGGACTTCACAAGTTTGCATACTTTATGTTCATGTCCTTTCACAGCAAATCCTTCAGGCTGGGACATAAAAACATTCTCTTTTATATCTCTATTCAAGAATGCAGTTTTTACATCCATTTGATGGACTTTCCAACCGTTCTGAGTAGCTAGTGCAAAGAGTGTCCGGATGGTGGCCCATTTTGCTGTGGGGGAAAACGTTTCCTCATAATCGACCCCTTCCTTCTGTGAAAAGCCTTTTGCCACAAGCCTAGCTTTGTGCTTGTCAAGTGAGCCATCAGCTTTGTATTTGTTCTTGTAGACCCACTTGCAGCCAATTGGTTTGGTTCCAAATAGAGGATCAACCAGCTTCCAAGTGCCATTCTTTATGAGGGCATCATACTCTTTTTTCATTGCTTCTTTCCATTCATCATGAGAGGCATCTTCTTTGAAGGAAGTGGGTTCAAAATCTATAGAAAAGTTCAATTCACAATCATAAGTAACATCCATATCAATAGGTGAATTAGATTCATCTACATCACCTCCATTTTGTCGGTTTGAATTTCTAGTTCCTGTTTTTCCAATTTCATCAGGATGAACACTTTCAAGTGTCTTTGTCAGCCACTTTGGGGGACCTTTCTGAGATGGTCTAGGCTGCTCTGTTGATTGAGTTGGGATTGAATCAAGATTGAGTCTCCCAATTCTATCAATTACATCACTTAAAGCATCATCCGTTGTTGGAGTTTCATGCAAGGGAGATTGTTCTTCAGAAGAAGATTCCACATGTTGTTCTAGTATAGGAATCCCCCCTTCAAGATGTGGAATCTGATTATCAAATTCTTGAAATGATTTCGTTTTTGCGAATCTATCCAAGCGATCAAGTTGCCGCTCAACAACATTGTCAGATTTGGATGATTCAAGAAAAATGACATCTCTAGATACAACGAACTTTTTATTTACTTCATCATAGAGGCGGTATGCTTTAGAGGTGTTTGAATACCCCAGGAAGATACTTACGACTTCTAGCACCAAGTTTGTTTCTATGTACCTTTGGTATCAAAGCATAACAGGTGGAACCAAAGATCGTGAGATGTTTTACCGAAGGAACATGTCCATACCACAATTCATAAGGAGTCTTGTTTCTTATAGCATTAGATGGACATCTATTCTTTATATATGCAGCACATAGAACAGCATCAGCCCAAAACATTATCTTTACATTTTTGAAGAAAAGCATGGATCGTACCATATTCAAAATTGTTCTATTCATTCTTTCTGCTACACCAATCTGTTGGGGATTATAAGGTACAGTTGTTTGATGTTTGATCCCATGTTGGCGAAGATAGTTTTCAAATTCATTTGATGTATATTCTTTTCCATTATCAGTGCGAATAGACCCAATATGAGATTGTGCATCATTTTCAATCCATTTATGAAAATTCTTGAATGTTTGAAAAGCATCATATTTGTTCTTCAATAAATAAACCCAACACATTCTGGTGTAATCATCAATAAATGTCATGATATATTTATTTCCATTTGCAGAAGGAACAGGCATTGGACCACATAAATCTGAATGAATGAGTTCAAGCTTCCTATGTGCTCTTGAATGTGAATCATGAAAAGACTGTTTGCTATGCTTTCCTAGAATGCAAGCGTCACATTGCTTATGTTTCCTAGGAATTGTAGGCAAACCAGCAACACCATTTTTCTTCAATAAGCAGAGACTGTCATAGTTTAAATGTCCAAATCTAGCATGCCATAATAAACTTGATGGAAGTGTACCTTCTTCATGATGAGAAATATATGAGAAATGTTGTGCATGAGCAGAGGTTCCTTGTAGTTTGAGAAGTCTTTCTTCTTCTATTCCACTCATGACAAGTGAGTGGTCAGATGCTTTTCTTACTTCAAGCTTGCCATCAAACATATGAATGGAGTGACCTTGCTGGCGGATGTGGACCAAGGACAGCAAGTTTCTCTTGAGCTGTGGGAGATATAGAACATGATCCAGAAGAAAGTCTAGAAGACCAGGCAGTTTAAGCCTGATTGTGCCAAGCCCTGATGGCTTGATTTTTGACTGATCTGCAAAGTATACTGCTCCATCAACATTGTCAGTGAAATCTTCAAAAAAATATTTCCTATGAGTCATATGATAGGTTGCTCCTGAATCAAGCAACCAATCATTTTTCGAAGAAGCAAGTGAAGCATTAAACAAATATTCATTTACTCCAATGTTACATTGTGCCTCAATATAGTGAGCGGATTCAGGTGCTTTACCTTTGTCTGTATCATTAGTTTTACCTTTCTGCTGGTTTCTTTTCTGCTCAATTTTGTCCCATGGTAGCATGCATGTAGAAGCATCATGTGATCCATTTCATTTGCAGCGAATGCAATGCAGATCTACTTTTTCTCCTTGAGAATGTCTGCCCCCCCGCCTCTGAAGTATCTTCCTCTTCCTCTTCGTCCACCTCTTCCTCTTGTAGAATCTTGAGCAGGATGCTTTTCTTCATGAGCAAGGCAAACAGTCTCTTCAGAAGATTTAGGGACTGTCTTCTTTCCAAAGGCTTTCTCTCTTTCAGCAAACTTTTTCACAAGAGAGTCAAAGGTTATATCTTTAAGATTTCCATTTGCTTGTAAAGACTCAAGATAATTGGAGTAAGTAGGATAGAGTGCCTTGAGAAAAGCAATAAGAGGGATATCCAGCTCAACCTTAGTGGATTTGATATCATGCATTATGGATTTTACTTCAGATGCAAGAGCAAGAGGATCATTATTTTTTAGTTCAAGAGTGAAGAGTTTAATCATGAGCTGAACAACTTCAAGTGCAGAATGTGAGTCATAGAGTTCTTTGAGCTTTTGTAAAGCTTCAAAGGCAGTTGAATATGATGAAATATGGCAACTTACTTCTTCATTTACAGATGATGTGATTAATGCATATGCTTTGTTGTTCTTGTTATCCCAAATGACGAGCTCTTTGTCTGATGTAGGCTGTACTGGGTCATTGTCTCCTTCTCCGACACACACTCCCTTCCACAACTCATTGAAGATGAGGGTGTGTTTTATCATCCGGGACCATTCAGGATAGTTCTCCTTGCCAGTGAGAACTATCCCTACCATAGAGATGATTGAATGCATTCTGTAAAAAAATACTTCTGCTGAAAAAAAAATCCTTACGTTACAGCCTTATGCACTATATTTTCCTCTAATGTTTGATAGAAGCATCAACATTTCATTGTACATATCACTTCAATATATCACTTTAATGCCTTTTTTTTTTTTGTTTTTTTACCTTTCAAATGATAAAAAAAAACTGTGCAATACTACTATGTTTTGAAAAACGCGCAATACCACAAATGCTTTGATATATAAACCACTTTGAAAGAAGGGAAATACTTTGAATGATATATAAACGCTTTGAATGATATAAACATTTTGAATGATACTGCACAATACTTTGACTCAACTGCGCAACACTATGAACTCAACAAACGTTTTGAATGGTATATACTGTGCACAGCCTTGATTGCAACACGTCCACAGGTTTAGTTCATCGCAACCCAAATTCGAATTCAGTTTCCACTCCTCTTCTCATTGCAGGCGCCTCTGATGCATCTCAGTCTCCTGGGATGGATCTCACTGTTCTAGCAGACCTCACTCAAGGAGAGAACTCGACATCCGGGAACTTGGACAATCTTGAAGAAAATCTTAACTCCATTCACATTTCCTCTGGTTCTAATATCAGAATCGATGAAACTCGGGAACTCATTGTGATTGTGAATACTGCAGAAAGGGGAAATTGACAATGCCGCTTGAGGCACAGTAGTTAAGCCATTCTTCTTTTATTTCTTTAGTGCTGCTTCTTTACAATTTCGTTGAGCACTACTATACACAACATAGACAGTGTACTCTGCTCCACCGTTTTGCAGTCAGTCAATTCATAAAATCGCTGTAGCGGCTGCTGCTACCATCCGAAAGTGGAAGAAGAAAGATATTAATATTATTAATCATCATGTCCAATCCAAATGAAAATAACAGCGTTCAAAGCACCTCTGTAGTGGGGATTGGTGGTGAACGGCGTTCAAAGACGCCTCCTCCAACACCAAGGAATCCGCACAAAGACGCCTCCTCCAACACCAAGGAATCACTGCTTCATTGAGCACTTAATTACGAACCAAGACATTCGGATGAATCTCTATATGTTGGGATTTAAAACCGAGCGAATAAGGGGGGATTCAGTGTGCGGGCACGCAGGTACCATGAGCCAGGGATTGTGGGCTTTATCTTGCATCGCTGAGCCGAGCATTGTGCTGAAACGAGGATGCGTGATGAGGCTACGTCATCTCAGTATCTGTTCCACGCTATGGATGGATAGATCCAACCGAATGATTTACAGAAATTGTGTGGAGAGGCAGCGAAAAGGGGTGTAACCGATGCAACCAGTCAAGGTATAACCGACACATTCATGTGCAAAGAGGCAGCGAAAAAGGGGTATAACCGATGCTTCCACTCAATCGTTCGATTCAACCAGTCAAGGTATAACTGACACATTCATGCGCAAAGAATCAATGTCGTTGAGAAGCAGGATAGAGGCAGCGCTCAGGACAGAGTAATCAGATGAATGCAATGCAATGGAGGCAAAGCATTTCAGGACAAAGGCAGTGGTAGAGATAAGGGAGTTACAACTATTTTTAGAACTGGCTCTGATACCATGTCAGGCCAGGCAGTAACTCTCCAAAGGCAGAAAAACTGATTGGTGTGTTTATTCCATAGGTATGTTATTGTTTTATACATTAGGAGTGATTTTTCAGTTCATCTTCCGATGACTGTTCACATTCCTGATTTATTTATTTTACAAATTCCCCAATCATGAAGATTAGGTGTCAGCAAGTGTACATTTTAGTTCAGTTTATTGATTTATGGTTTTTCGTTGTTTCTGTACAAATCGTGGATTTCATTTACTATTGTTTCTATTTATCTCATGCTGTTACACAGAGTTAAACAATAGAGAAATAGTAACCAGCTGGAATAGATCTTAGTTCTAGTGTGGCATGCCTTTATTTCAATAGTTGGTATTTGTGATTAGTTCTGTATAGTGTTTTTGTATCTGCACGCATGGTTCGATTAAGAAATTTAGATCAACGACACCTTTTACAGATTCTCTGCACTTTCTTATGCTTGGCTAGAGTGTATCAACACAAAGAGTGCAAACTCCATTGAAACAACAAGACCTACCCTGGGTTGACAATTAATGTTGCAGTCTGAAGTCAATTAAGGTTGATTAAAATAACACTACACTCCCCCTACAATGTAAAGTCTACAACATCTAATTTACTCATTCATGAAAACATAAAGCATGGAGACATATCAAAGGTTAAGCATCAACATTAACTCAGGTCTTCTATCCAACAATGTTCAAAATAGTGCAACCATTATCGATCGGGTCTCTACATAATAGTTAAAAAGATAAGTAGTAAACTCAAAGAAACATGAGAAATCCCTATCATAAACCTAAATTATGTTCACTTTTCATGGATCTCTACATCAAGGTACTACTAGCAACATATTCTTGTGTTTACTATGATTATAAAGACATCTCAACATCAAATGCAACCTCTACGTTTACTCATTTCAGCCATACAATGTCATCAATGATCCGAATGGAAAATGGCATCAACCCATGGTCCTCATCGACCCATATTATTCATCGACCCATGGAATTTACCCATGGTATTGTAAATGGCATCCGCCCGTGGTATTGTAAAATCCACCCATGGTATTCATTCACCCATGGAATTTACCCATGGTATTGTAAATGGCATCAGCATGTGGTATCGTAAAATCCACCCATGGTATTCATTCACCCATGGAATTGACCCGTGGTATTGTAACTGAAAAATACTATAAGTAACAAGTCACATTTTGTAAAAGGACAGATTGTTCGCCACAATGTAGTCTTTACAGTTATTATCGGCTTTAATAAAAAAGTTTCTTTGTGGTTTTCTTTATTGGGCATTCTCCTATTTTTCTTCTGGCAATGCAAGTTTTCAGATCTTGGGGGTCTCTCCTCCCAAGATCCATTTCAAGTTTTCAGATCTTGGGGTCCTTTCCCCCAAGATCCATTTCAAGTTTTCAGATCTTGGGGATCTCTCCCCCCAAGATCCAATTTAATCTTTTAGATCTTGGGGGCCTCCTCCCAAGATCCAGATCAGTGGTATCGGAGAAGGTTATGATTCCATGGGAACAAAGGTTTGATGCATGTTTCAGTTTCAAATTTTGCAGCAATATTCAACAAACTTCATGCATGTGCTACAACCTCCACAGAGCACTTTCTTGGGTCAAGAAGGAAGAATTTTTCTTTTCTCATTTTTTTGCAGGATTTTTTTTTGGGCGGCGACTTTGCAGATCAGATCTGAAACATTTGGTACAAAATTTACAAAATCAAATACCAGATCTGGATTCCTCTCGAAAAATCACCCAATTTAAAAAAAAAATTGGGTCAAATCGGAGTCCGGATGTGGGAGATATCGCTGATTTAAAATCAGCTATTTTATCAGAATTTTTGTGACGGCGGAATTGTTGCAGCACAAATCTGAGATCTCAGAGTGCCCAGATAAGGATTTCTATCATATGGGCAGATGCAAAATGGTCTTTATGCTTCCAAAAACAGGTTATAATAAATATTCTGAGTTATATTGGCCGAGTTATGTCCATTTTAATTCTGGAGCAGCATTCGGAGTGGGTTTCCATTGGAGACGTGCCCTCCCACCCCACTTTAGTAGGCACCTGCTTAACATTCATCAGTTTCAACATAGCAGAAATCGGCTTGGGTTATTTGGAGATGTGCGCTCCCACCCCAGGCTATGTAGGCACCTGCTACTTCATCAGCAACCAACATCATGGTTGTGGGTCATCCACAAACCCACACTTCATCGAAGTCCATTTGCTAGGCCGTACACTGTTAGTATCACAGTTGGTCACAAGCATTACAGGGTATCTCTATCCTCGGATCTTCGTTCTTCATGGTTATGGGTCATCCACAAACCCACAGTTCATCGAAGTCCATTTGCTAGGCCACACACTGTCAGAATCACAGTTGGTCACAAGCATTACAGGGTATCTCTATCCTCGGATCTTCAGGGTTTTGGGTTAACCACATAAAACCCTTATCTTCAGTGGATCTTCATATTCAACAAAGGCTTTGCAGGAGGGAACTTTACGCAATGGGGACCATTGCTTCTTAAGGAGGGAGGAATGATCCGAATGGAAAATGGCATCAACCCATGGTACTCATCGACCCATATTATTCATCGACCCATGGAATTTACCCATGGTATTGTAAATGGCATCCGCCCGTGGTATTGTAAAATCCACCCATGGTATTCATTCACCCATGGAATTTACCCATGGTATTGTAAATGGCATCTGCATGTGGTATTGTAAAATCCACCCATGGTATTCATTCACCCATGGAATTGACCCGTGGTATTGTAACTGAAAAATACTATAAGTAACAAGTCACATTTTGTAAAAGGACAGATTGTTCGCCACAATGTAGTCTTTACAGTTATTATCGGCTTTAATAAAAAAGTTTCTTTGTGGTTTTCTTTATTGGGCATTCTCCTATTTTTCTTCTGGCAATGCAAGTTTTCAGATCTTGGGGGTCTCTCCTCCCAAGATCCATTTCAATCTTCTAGATCTTGGGGCCTTTCCCCCAAGATCCATTTCAAGTTTTCAGATCTTGGGGTCCTTTCCCCCAAGATCCATTTCAAGTTTTCAGATCTTGGGGATCTCTCCCCCCAAGATCCAATTTAATCTTTTAGATCTTGGGGGCCTCCTCCCAAGATCCGGATCAATCAAACAACCAAGGGTGGATCTAACATATAATTTAATCAATGAAAAGTATCACTATCACTACAACATACAAGGATAAAAGTATATGAATATATCTCTGCAACACCCTCATGACATTCACAATACAAGCCACAAAACTTCCCTCAGTCCCAAGCATAGAAATAAAGATCTCTCTCTACAGAATAGACAGGGAGCAACTACAAACCATGTTAAATAAAATTTTGTTTCTAATTTCTTCATACACTATATGCTATAAAATGAGTCTCTGCCATTAGTTAAGCTATGATATATGCATAGCCAATGGACCCTTGTAATAATTGAATACAAATCCTTCTCTAATATGATAAAAATGAGACAAGTTATCAAGATCAATAACATATAAAGTTCATTTAGTCATTAACTTATGAAAAACCCTTATAATAGTCTCTACATAACCTTTGCTTCAGATCCTTTTCTACAAAATAATAAGTGTGATTCTAGTCTTGTAGTCTCACTAATCAAATTTGAGAAACTAACATATGGTGCAGATTTGTTTAGGGAAATTAAATCAGTCTGCAAGCCTCAATACAATAGTCTAATCAAAAGAGTTTTTTGTCACTGATACATAATACTCTTCCATTTAAACACCACATTGATATATGCATACTTTGTTTAAAAAAAACATTGATCTCTATCAAGAGAAACCATGTATAAACATAGATACTCCAAAAAATTCTTACCAACCATCTAATCTTTGTCCCTTGCGCCCTGTTGCACAACTATTCCAGAGAAAATCACAAAATAAATTATCAATAAATGCACACATAGATCATCAAATTCATTTACCTTTTATAGCCACTTTCCATGTCAATATCACATGAAAATATATGGGATTTGTTGATAGTAATCTTTGACAGGATCAAATAGACATTACACAACTTTCAACAGAAGAATACCTTGGCAAATTCTATGGGTTTTACTCAAGGCTTTTGTTTTTCTTCACTTATAGGAAATAACACGTCCTCTCCTTTCAGGAAGTGAATTATAATGCACCAGATGTAATAGATACCTGCATTATAACACTCCTACACGAGAAACCTGCGTTACCCTATTTTCCAACCCTAAACTCAGTCAAACCTCACCCAAACTGCTTCCAACATCTGACATGCCTTCTTCAACACTTGTAGGACATGTCTAAGCCTTGAAAAGGCACAATAAAATCTTAGAAACCTCTTGTATCTCCATTGTAATCATCTTAGAACATACTCAGCTTCTACTATAAGAATCATAAGTCATCATCCATCCATGACCTAGCTAGCTACAATAGTTTTGCACACAACCACCAGCAGTGTTATCATGAAATCTAGGTTGAGATCAATGGTATGATGAGATCATGATGTAATTTGAAATCAAGGAAAACATAGTAGCCATAATTCTAACAATATCCCCCTTTGGGCTTGATGAGAACCTCCTATAAAACACCAAGTCCTTCTCTCCCCCTTTGACATGAAGGTAAAAGGGAAATACTAGGCTGAGAGAAGTACTCCCTTTAAAAATCTAATGTTTCTCCTGCAAACAAATAAATTTGATGCAAAACATGCCTCTCATGTTGACCACACTCCCCCTAAGCATATAAATGGGTTACAATCATATTTTCTATGTTTCTCTGCAATCAGCCTCCTTGCTAATTTTAAATAATGGTGTACAATGATGTGAAATAGAAGAAAAAAACTTCTTGGAGGAAATACATGCATATGGCAAGTACATATGATTGATCTATAATTATTCCTATAACTAACCGTGAACATCATTCCATTAAATTACCTAGCTTTTACAATGTATGTTGGACATAATGTGTCTTTCTATGACCAATGTACTAAAAACAATGTAAACTTTGAAATGGGAACTGATACGATTACCCATTTCATTGAGGTAGCAAAAAGGTCAACCAACTTTGAAAAGTGGTGATGCAGAATACACCTTCTTTTTAGCATAGTTTTTGACACTTCAAATTTTTTTATGTGCATTAGTTTTTAGAATGTCAGTGATTTACATGTTGATTTTAAAAAGTGTTGATTCTACATGAGGCCCTTTTTTTAAAAGACCTACTTTTTGACTTTAAATTTTCTAATGTATTAAATGTGAATAATAATTTTCTAAATTTAAACATTTTTGAAGTGGTCTTCTTCTTCATATTTTCTTGTTTTTCTTTTATTATTATTATTTCTTTTTTGTAATGAGTTTTTTAATTTTTTACATAGTTAAAGAATAAAGTTGATACTTTAAAGATTCGACATTCTACATATTTATATATCGTGAATTAGTTTTTCAGTGCACATCAAATAATTGTATATAAAAAATAATAATTTTTAACAATTGACATAAAAATAGCCATTTTGAACATAAATATAACTAAAAAATTACACATTTTGATACTTTTTTGCTAGAAATGACATGTCAAAAGCACAATTTTTATAGGAAAGATTTAACAAAAAATGGTTAAATAATAGTTTTTATTTATGAATTTCATGTCAAAAAATAATAATAATCATTTTTTTTCAAAAAATAATGATTCACATAAAAATTAAAGTGAAAATCACATAATACAAATATTGAACATTGTTGTATTCACTACAACGCCACCTAATTTTTGGGCATATTCAAAATTTTGGGTACCCCACCACTCACCCCAAGCTTCTAGGGTTTTGATAGGACCCCCAACCAATTGCTCTCCCTGCGAACTTGCCTATCCAACCCCTTTGGTGCGCCCACTCACATTTCGTACATTACATCTGCACATCATGTTTTGTCTTAGACATATGCCTTAGGATTGCATTAGGGTGTCACATGTTAATGACTTTATTAATGCATCAAGAGTCCCTCATGATTTTGAAGCTCATCTTCACATGATTCACATCGTGATCAGTAGATGTCCTATATTTGAGAAAAAGTACATGTAATTTGGCTTTCCTTACGATTGACAGTATTGAGGTTTGGGCAAAACCCTAAATGGGAAAAGGTGATTCCCCTCCTATTTTGACCTAACTCTTCAACCACTGAGAGTGTGTTTCCATCGGCATTGTTAGGCATCACTTGAGAGATTGTTGGATGTCATATTCCCCTAGGTTCTTGATTGGTCCTACACCTCAACATGTGCATTAGGGCTTGCAAAGATTATATACTACCCTTGCATCCTTGTAACTCTAGACATATGTGATCGAAGTACGCATGTCATTTTAAGCTCTTCTTGACTCACCCTGAAGCATGATCACACATATGCATAAGGGTTTGTGATAATACCTCATGAAAGTAACCCTACTTTGTCTTGGTCCTCATCCCCTCGAGTGCATTAAGATTCCTCAAATTTCCATCTTACTCGATGCCCTTGAATCTATAACTGCACCATTTCTTTTGGCATCACATAAATTTCTTGCAATTCATAAGTCCATTAAGGTGCCTAAATGTTGTGTTGATTTTTGGATTCGAGCATCTCTTGTTTTACTCATATAATTTAGTTGCAATTTTACTATCACCTCTAGATGAAATTATTTTCATGGTTTTAATTATTTATCCCATTTTCTTTGTAGGGATTTAAATGGAGCTGCATTGGGCACATATTTAATGAAGAAGGATGAAATTGAATAATAGTTTGGAAATATGCCACTTATGGAGAAAAATTTTCTAATGATATAAATATTGACTTCATGAGGCTTTGTTAAGGACAACATTTCATAGGACAAGGAATATTCTTGATACACGACATGGTGGATGCTTTTATGTTTTAAGGGAATAGTTGCCAAGAATAATTAAGAGCCAAGTAGCCACCATAAAGCTAGCACACATCCCAGAGTGATGCATGGACCATAAGGGGTATTATATGGTCATCACAAGATAATGGGGCATGAATGTCTGACACAGATAGATTCACTATGAATTGGAAGATAATTCAATCTTATGAGGATTATGGAGCATGTGTCAAAAGGAAGAACGAAAAAGGTTGAAGATACGGAGGGAGCTAGGGTTTCTAACATAAGTTGTAGATTGGAAAGATAGTTCCATACATGCTCTAGTAACCGGTCAATCACACCAACCAAACAACACCAAAAGTGGGCATATGGTGAACAATTTGGAATGTACCTAATGACATCATGAAGGTTGCAGTGTTAGAATGATACAAGACCATGCAGTAATTAAAACAAAGCTCCCATATACACATAATAGTGCATGAAAACACTCAACCATGTGAGTTGACTGAGGATTGATAATGAGAATCATTTTCTAGAGCACACTGAACAAAAGGATACACTATAGCCACCAATCGCAAGTCATGCAACAAGAGGGTCCCACTCACACCTAAATTCCAATAGTTTAATAATAAACTAAGGTCTTGACCACACTATGCTTTAAGTATTGTTTTGGATATTACCATTTATAGGTAAAGAGTAAAAGATAAGGTCTGAAGCCTCACATTAAAGAGTGAAAAAAAAACCTTGTTTGGTGATATCTATACATGAGACAATGTCGAAGGGGATCTGGTGTCTCGTTCCAGTGAGCTAGTCCTATGCTCATATGTATCATTTGGAATCAAATAACAATGATGGGGGTTATGGAAATACATGACAAGGATTACATTGACCATTCACTGCAAAATATCTGTTGACTGGTATCACAATGTAGCGCACATAGAGTAATAGGAAGACGGGATGTGCATGCCACCTTGAAGGGAGTTGTTTAATCACCAACAAATCCTTCTTATACCACCCCCAACAAATCTTGAGTACCTCTGATAGTCGTGCTTTGAGGGGTCAAGGAGATAGTGCGACACAACAAACACATGCATACTTTACTGAAGGAGCCAACGAATATGCAGTGTATGTTGAAGAAGAGTCATACAAACTGATAAGAGATTGTTGCACCATCACCCCAAGGACGATGTTTGTAGTGCCATACAACACTCAACATCAGGAGAAGGCATCTAATGCAGGGATATGCTCTATGTTTATCTCGAGGCAAGGGGTTTGATTGGGTCAAAGGGAAAAGTGATTAATGTATATTAATGACTGTAGTGCCACAAGAGATAGCAGCCACTTCATATAATGCTAGATCCATATGTTGACTGGAACTACCAGTTTGAATAAATATTCTCTAGATACCATGATTGAAAGAAAGGTAGAACACTAGCTTCCAATGCTGAGGATGGGTCGAATGACAATGGATTTCTCTAAGGGATGAGTGCGTACATTGTTTCGATTTTGTGAATGGATGTGACTTGGTATTAGTCATGTCTCCAGTTATGATTGGAATCGTAGTCGCAACATCATCCTACCAGACTTGTGACTACCCCATAGGTTGCATAAACATAGTTCTAACTCTAACAAATATGCTGGGAAGTGCGACTTGCTTTGGAGGGAAACTATGCAACTTACCAAGATTGTATCTCTTGCTTGTGACCATTCCCAAATATCAAAAATCACACTATAGGATCACATACAAATTCTTGGGGAGTGTGACCTACTCATGATGTGACTTTTCTTAGTGTGATGTTCTCTAGATTGCATTCCCCACCTTGCCTTAGTCACATCTCCCTAAGTCACTCAGTCACAGTTAAGCCCCACTAAACCATCTAAAGGTTTGACTTATTTATATTATGACTGGGCAACCTCCAATGAATCACAGTTCCACCCAAGTCACATGATCGCATTTCAATGCCCCAGGCAAGCTTACAGAAAGTGTGACCTAAGTAACACGTGATTGAGAGACCTCCAATTAGTCGTAGTTCCACCCAGGTCACATCATCACATTCTTATATCTCAAGGAAGGTAGCCAAAGAATGTGACTCGGTTATAGCGCGACTTTGCGACCTCCAGAAGTCACAAACTACCCCATAGGTCACTATTTCTCTCAAAGGTCATGATGTATTCAATGGGTCATATTTTCATTAAGTGTCTTTGGTGATTGTTCCAATGATTGCAAATTTTCCACAATCACTATGTTAAGTCCTACATCCAGTAACAAGAAAGGGATATGTTGAAGAAACTTTGAGAACATGAAGCAGATGAAATTTATACACATGTTTGTTTATATGACTAATAAATGCATTGACAAAATGATAAATGTGCAGTGCACTGGTTGCAAACTAACTTTTGAATAGCACTACCAATGGTAGAGGGAGACATCCTCAATATCCTAATGACAAGGCCTTTCCCTGCATGCCAACTATTATAAGTGACCACCATTATATCATGTCCAGAGATAAAGGGTTCCGTGAAGGAAATATAGAGCACTCTCGTATTTCTAGGTGTTGTAGGAAGTCAAGGTCACATCACTTCTTTGAATCTGTTGTTGGGAAACCATGAAGATTTATTCTTAATTCAACATATCTTCAATGGGCCACATGCATTAGAGTGTTAAATCCCAAATCCCATGAAGCTATATGCCTCTTTTCACTATGCTTCCTCCATAGGAGATAACAAATCTCTGGATCCTTCACCCTAAACACTGCTCGATGATTGATTCAAGAAAAAAGAGAGTGGTGGACATCTCTTTTAGGAATTGCTATAAACATTTTGAAGCCCAAGGACACCTGATGGAGTTTGCATGCATTGATAACACTGTGGCATAGGAATTGACCACACAGGGGTCTAAATTAATTACTTATTAATGTCATTCTTTCAATTACTTGATTGTATTTCTAGTATTATTCTTTGTTGAAAAGTAAATATGACCAATTCCATTTGTTTGCAGATGGAAATTTTGCATGGAAAGAGTTGTGGTTTCCACAGAAGCTACAACTAGGGTTTCAAAAAGATCGAAACTGGATCCATTCAAGCCCTTGAAATATGGTGGAAATGTCAAGAACACAATGACAAAAGATGATTGGATTCGCATGAGACACAATAGCAAGAAGTTCAATTTTTCATGCAAGTCTCCATGGTTTCACATCAATGTTGGCAACCAAAACTAACTCTAGGGTTTCTCAAGACTTCTTTCCTCCTCAAATTCTCTCCTCTATCAATATGAAAATGTTCTCATCATGGTGTCAACAATTATGTTGAGATTAATTCAGCATGTACTAAGAAATATGCATGAGGGAGCAGTGAGGAAGTTCAAGAGTCATGAGGGTAGGTTAAGGGCCATGGTAGGTGAATAGTCACCTCATCTCTATAAATGTACCCTCATGCCTCATTGATTAGGGAGTTTTAGCACTTGAGTTGAGGAAGAGATAGGTAGCAAATTTGTGCTTGAGAGCTAGGGTTACTAAGGTCTTAGTAGCTAGTAGAGTGGATCTACAGTGGGTTTAGCATTGTATTAGCTGTGTGGTACATCACCATATTTGTATGTGTGCTTTCATATACGTGAGATTTTATGTACTGATATATAGTGGTTGCATGTATGTTTCGCTTTTGAATATGTGTTTACTTGTTTCTTGCCATGTCGGTAACCTATTGTGAACTACTTTTCAATTGACCTCTGGCATGTTCCTATTTATTATGTCCAATGGGGTTTTAGCTCACCAATCCCTCTCATCGTTTATCTCTTCTTATCATTGATGTGACTTGTTTGCGCCTCTTTCTGCAATTTGTCAATCTTGGGCTAATTTTTTTCGCTGCCCGAGTACTTCATTCTTGCCCCACTCTAGCATATTTTCATTTGATAACCAAAAGTAGAAAACATTCATGGTGGCAGTCAGGCCCACATACGAGTTGGGTTTCCTATCCCAAACGGTGTGAGGTCTAATATGGACTTCACATCGGGGACACCCCTTAGTCGTTGGCGATACATTTTAGCCTATAAACAAACACATAACAACATTAATTGAATGCTTATTCTTCTCATAAAATGTCAAAGTTAAAACATTACAAGTATAACTAATTAATAGTTACAAAAAATGAGCTTGATTTCCAAGCATAACTTAATATTTATCAACAATATCACGTAATCCAAACTCTTCATCCTCTATAGTTTCATCATTGTCTTCTTCCACAATATTTTCTTCTTTATTTTGCTCATTTTCCTCTTCTAATGGATATTTGATGTCTGTGAATCTCCCAATGTATGCCTTTCCAATCATTCCATGTAATTGTGGTTGAGGTTCCTTTTCCTTTTTCTTCACACTTGATTCACGAAAATACCCTTTCTTCATCCCAATTTCTTGCATTGCATCTCCAAGAAATTGAAGAGAATTAATTCTTTGTTGAATAAATTTGCACTCTACTGGATCTTTTTCAATGACAATGCAATTTCTTCCTTTTTGTAGGAAACATGCTAGTGTGTACCTAATTATCAAGAACAAAAGAAATAATGAAGTAAATTAGTATAATGACATATAAATTAATAAAGAAGATATTCAAATTCAATTCTACATAATAAAACTTACCTGGGCCAGAAAATAAATCTAGAACCCAATCTCCCTCATTTGAACATAAGTCTATAATATAGTTAATCAATGACTGTGGTTTTTGATAAATGTTAACTATCTCTCCTTTTTCTTCTTTATCATCATATGTTAGTTTTTACATAATGGTATCATAAACCATTACTTCGCTATGAATCTTTACATCTACTAGATTAAAAAGCATAGACATATAGCTATCATCTTTTGTCCAACTATCAATATGGATGAACTCACAATCATTTATAATTGGTTGATCTTCACAGTTAAGAAGATTTGACTTTTTCCTGTAACATGAAATAGTAAAAGTTCAATTAACTTGTACATAAATGAATTTTTTAACATTAATCAAACATACATTTTCAATGTCTTACCGTGTAAGCTGCATCCTTGAGTTTGTTTTGCCCTTGAAGCTTGAAAATAACATTTCCAATTGTGTGTCTGAATGAAATGTCACAAATCTCCATAATGGTGATGATGTGACTTCTACAAATCTTGCAACCACTTTACTAAGAGCTTGATAAGTATAGGGGTCACTATCATAGTCAATGTTTGGGATATTGAAACCACGAGGAATATTTGTAATAACTATGGAATAATCCCTTTTAGGTATAAGTTTAGAAATGTCTTCACAATCACTTTGTACTACTTGATATTTAATAGTTTCAAGCCCATTCTAAATGAAATGAGTAAGAGTTGGATCAAGTTCAACATTCCTAGGATGTTTCTTTCTCAGTCTTTCGATCTTAATTTTTTCAATAAAGATTCTGAAACTATCTGGTGCTCCATTTGCATCCTTCCTCATATTTAATAAAATAAACAAATATATGTATAAGTTATAAAATAAAAATAGTATACAAATGAATAAAAATGAATGTATAAATCAACATACTTTTTTAAATGCAAGATAAAAATATTTTAGTGTTGATGTAGAACTTGAATTTGGATAGTTGCGTACAACATCATCCCAACTATATTCATTCAACAATTTAACCATTTGTTCTTGTATTTTCATGTAAACTTTGTGATTGAATAGATAAAGTAAAAAAAGTTAATATAATGATATGTATAACAAATACTACCAAGAACAATATGTTATATTTAAAAGAAATGTATAATCTAGTAATAAGTAAAAATAATTCAACAAAATTACTTTTTAAATTCTTCAGACATTTCCTCCAATGATAATTCCCCTAACCTCACATGAGATAATATTTCTTTGACATGTTTTTCATCCTTCACTCCTTGCCATTCTCTC
Source organism: Pinus tabuliformis (assembly GCA_031772625.1). Classification (NCBI taxonomy): domain Eukaryota; kingdom Viridiplantae; phylum Streptophyta; class Pinopsida; order Pinales; family Pinaceae; genus Pinus; species Pinus tabuliformis. Next base: position 1,208,251,902 of record CM062811.1, read on the forward strand.
CAAGGTGTGAAAGTCATATCTTTTGGAAGCTGCTTCATTTCAGCACTTGATTTACTATTGCTACATATCAATGGTTTAGACCTTTTGACCTTTTTCCTTTTAATGCCAATGTTATCCCACGTGCTAAACATATCATTATTCAATGCCCATATCTCTCCAATTCTAAATTCCAACTAGAAAATGTTATCAATACTTCTAAATATATCAGTATTTACTCTGTCGCCTTTTGAACTGATTTTATCCTCAATTTGATAGCCTATTTCCATACAACATTCCTTTCGGAATTCTATAGTAACATTTATCTTATCCCCACAACATTTCTCTTCAAATTCATTATGAATAAATCTAATCCTTTGGATGAAATTCATAGACATCCTATATTCTTTATCTAAATTATGATCCAATGCCAATAACTTTTCTTATGTATCTGATAAACCAACATAAATGATAAATTTCATTATTTCAAAATGTGGGTTATTGGGATATTCCTCCATCAATTGCCTTTGAGCTTCTACAGAATGGTCCCCCCCAAGCACATAATAATTGTATTCAAAACATTTTGACTTATAAAATGCTTCTTTATTGGGAACTTGAACCGGATCATCAAGAAGTACATAATTAACTGCATGAGCATATGGATGGTACCTCATCAATGTCTACGAGCGGTGAACATGCAGGTGGTGTCACTCTCTGATTTGATATTTAAATTGTCCTTCACTTGGATTATAGATTTGTCTCACATTAAGCTGAAATATACGACCAACCTCAATTAAGTTTGTCCTTATCAAGTTCTATCGAATGGAATTTTGTTTTATTTTAATAATGTCATCCTCTAAATCGGTTCCTGGTGTAATTATTTCCCTACTTTCTTTTGAATTTTCACTAGGATCTTCACTGTTGGCAGTGACTACTTGAGAATGTTCAACTTTCATTTTATTCCTCCTAACGTTCTCATCATTAACTAGAACAAAGACATTCTTGGGCATTGTTACTTTTGGTCTTTTATGGCTCTTCTCCTTTCTAACATCAATTCTAATGTCATCCTCAGTAATGGAAACATATTTTTCAACGTCAGTTTGAACTTCCTCATCTTCAAAAGTAACTTGTTTACCTTTGCTAGATTTATCTGCTATAGATATTCTTTGTTGATCCCTTGGATGTAGTTTTGTAGCATCATCAATTACTATTTTTTGCTTCTTTTTCTCATCCTCTTCTAGCCCTAAGTCAAAAATTCTTACAACATTCATAATATATTGCTCTATGAAATGAATGCCTCCCAACATAGTTGAAAGATTTTCAATAAAATTATTTCAAACAAAATATCATATGTCAATAAAAACAAAGTTATAAAAATATAATGATACAGTTATAGTAATGCAAAAAACAAATATAAATAACAAAACTTACCATATCTTGTGCAATATCATTTATAATTTGTTTACAGAAATTTGTAGATTCCTTTATCTTGTCATGTGACTTGCGTAGTTTTGTAAGTACATAAACAACATCAGTTTCTGGTATCAAATAGATATCTATGACTTTTCCTAGCACCTCATAAATTCCACTATCGTTAGGCATATCAACATATAGATATATTTGCACCCTTTGTTTGCCTTCTCTATCTTTCAAATACTATTCATTTTATGTAAGCTTCACTTCTTTTGATTTCTTCCAATATGGAATCATCTTCATATCGTTTGAGGCACATGACATATTTGTAGTTATTAGCTCAGGTTTGGTTAGTTCAATAGTGTTTTTTGAGGAACCACCTTTAATTCTAGCAGTTTTTGGTCCAGAAAGATTCACATAAATCTTCTTTGATGTCATTTTACTACAAAAAATATACACATATATAAATCAGTAAATTACAAAAAAACAAACAAAATCTAAAAGTGATAAATAATAATAAATCATAAATAGTTTTGTAAAACATAACCTCCTAAAAAGAATTTAAAAAAAAATGGAGCTCCCTCCTGGCCCACCCCCATGGGCCCAATGGGTCGTGGCGGTGGAGGCCCAATTCTCAGAATCGGGCTGCCACCCCCATGAGGCTGATGCGCCATGAGGGTGGGGTAGAAATGTTGTGTCTGCCGCCCATCCGCCCCACCTCCATGACCCATTGGGCCTGTCGAGGTGGCAACCTGATTCTAAGCACCCCTTCCACCCCACCCCCTCGGCCCATTTGACCCGTGGGGGTGGCAGCCTGATTCTAAGAATTAGGCCTCCACCCCCATAGGTCCATTGGGTTGTGGGAGTGGGTCAGGAGGGGCTACGTGCATCATGTTCCTACCCCACTCCCATGGCACAATGGGCCCATGGGGTGGAGGCCCGATTCTATGAATCAACCCTCACCCTTGGTGGGTTGGGCCACGGTAGTGGGTGCCGCCAGCGGGCACGACTTAGTTCCCTTCTACCTACCATGGGTCTGTCAAGTAATCCTCGCTCATCTAAATTTTTAATTTGTAAAAAAAATATAAATTTCATTAATAAAAAATTAAGTATTATTTTACTGGAATATGCTTTTGTTCAGGTATTGTACACAAAAAGGACAACCCAACTAACACATAACTAGTCGTAAACCTATTGAATTTTAAGACTTGCACACAGCAAAAGGGAAACTAACCTTTCAAATGTGATAATATTTTGTTCAATATGTTGTCGATAACAATGTAGCTGCTCCACAAAATCGCTCCAAGTCTTTTAACGAACCTTGAAAAGCCTTGATGTGGCGTGAGGAATAATGATAATGAAATTTATGATATAGTGGAAATTACAGAATTGTTTTAGCGCACGGTTAATGTGAGATTAATTTCTTTTTATAAAAACTTTAACATATAAATTTTGTTATAGAGATATAGGGAACTATGATAAAACGAACATTACATAAATGTTTTACCACAAGGTGAACGTGGGATTAATTTGTTTTTATAAAAAAATTAACATATAAATCTTGTTATGGTGATATACTAAATTATGATAAAGTGAGCATTATGGAATTATTTTACCACATGGTGAATGTGGTATTAACTTTTTTAGTATAAAAAATTAACATATAAATCATTTTATGGCGATATAGCAATTTATTTTAAATGTGTGATAGAAGATATAATAAAAATTAAAAAAAAAGCATTTAATTGTTTAGTAAATGTTATATAGTTTAAGTAAAAAATTAACTTAGGTAAAAGATTTAGTTTAAAAGATTAATTTCATAAGAAAATTTTAGTTAAAATTTTTCAATAAATTGTAGAAGAAAACTATGGAGGAAAATGCATGAAACAAAATTTTTGGAGGGAAAAATTTAGGTGAAAAATTTTAGAGGGAAAAATTGGAGGGAGTTTTTCATTCTTTAAGCTATATATTTTCATTAGGAGAGAGTTCATTTGTATCATTCAACCTCTTTTTCTTGAAAGGCATGGATTCTTCTGATAGTTAAGTTTCACTTTGTGAAGCATCAACATCTTCATCGTGTAACAACTCTATTCATATTAATGAATATAATGCAAATTCTTCCACTATGAATAGAGAGTCAAATATTCCACTTAGTCCTAATCCTAAGGACTATGAGAGCAACACTGATGAAGAAAAGGATTAAGAATTTAAAATAAATAAATAGTCACGGTTTCCAATGAGTCCTAATCCTATGGACTATGAGAGCAGCAGTGATGAAGAGCATGATGAAGATTTTCAAATAAATAAAGGGTCATGGCTTCTACTTAGTCATAATCCTATGGACTATGAGAGCAGTAGTTATAAAGAGCATGATGAATTTCAAATGAATAGAGAGTCACAGAGTCAACTTAGTCTTAATCCTATGGACTACGAGAGTAGTAGTGATGAAGAGCATGATGAATAATTTCAAATGAATAGAGAGTGATAGTGTCCACTTAGTCCAAATCCAATGGCCTATGAGAGAAATAGTCATGAAGAGCATGATGAAGAATTTCAAATGAATAGAGAGTCATAGTTTCCACTCAGACGTAATCCTATGGACTATGAGAGGAATAGTGATGAAGAGAACGATAAAGAATTTCAAATTAATAGAGAGTCACAGTGTCCACTTAGTCCTAATCATATGGACTATGAGAGCAGCAGTGTTGAAGGCCAGGATAAAGAATTTTCAATAAATTGAGAGTCACATTTTCAACCTAGTCCTAATCCTAACGACTATGAGAGCAATAGTGACGACGGGTGCGATGAAGAACTTAGTCATAATCCTAAGGACTATGAGAACAATAGTGACGAAGGGAAAGATGAATAATTTTTAGTAAGTAAAGAGTCATAATGATGATGAAAATGCTTAACAAATGATGATGCAATGATGGAGATGTTGCTAGCAAATATTCTATCGAGGAGTAGGTGAATATCTTTTCGTATCAATCTAAGATGTTCTCATCATACAAGGGGTGGAGAAGAACGTCTGCCAAGAAGAAGTTCTATCAGTGTTCTCATTTCAAGTGAATGTTGTCAAAAATATTATTTGAAACATATGGATTTCAAGTTTTCATTTGAGAAAAGGAAGAGATATTTGTTAATGAATAAAAGCATGCAAAATTCATATTTAGTGGGGTGCATGCAATCTACATTGTCAAGTTATTATTATCATATTGGGTCTATATTTCTCTATAGAAAGGCTTTCAAAATGTTTCATTCAATGGGTAATTTTTGTGTGTCAAGGATCCAAGAAAATTTGGAAAAGGATCCCACATTTTATTCAGAAGGAAATCATATACGACAGTTTGGGCCATTATCAAATACTACAATGTCATGGATGAAAGACTTATTTTCAAATAATGGAGAGTGTATGCCAAATAGAGAGACCATACATATTCGATATAATTTCTAAAGACGAGAAATCTACAACTTATACAAAGAATATGCGGAAGGTGCTGAAGGACATGGTCCATTTATTACATATCAAGGTTCTGTGAAGATATGGAAGAAAGAATTCAACAATGTTTGTATTCCTAAGAAGACAAGGATGGGGATTTGTAGTACATGTGTTTCTCTTAAATAAAAAAGGGATAAATTTGAAGGGGATAATATGTTTTCGTAGTCATCAACTATGAAAACATATTTATTAATGTCTTTGTTTTATGTTATGTAGATTCCATTGTCAAAGTGCTTCAAGAGCATCGTGAACAACAAACAAGTGAAAGGAAAAATTTGTACAAGCATCGAAAGAAGTGTTACGATAATCCAAATAAATATTTGGGTTTGATAATTGATGGTTTGGACTAGAAGAAAACACTTCTACCACATTTTGTTTGCACACCCAAAAATGTATAGGAGGAAAATTTTATTTAGTATCACTTGGTCAGTGGTACGGTCTTCAATGGGAAAATGATTCCAAGGGTATACTTCACAGATACAAATATTTGTAATGATGGAAATCTGACAATAACCATAATTCATGATGTGATTTCTCATTGGTTTGGAAATATTCTTGAAGTTTTGTATCTACAATTGGAAAATAATTGTCGTGAAAACAAAAATCAGATTGTTTTTGTATATCTAAACATGCTTGTTGAATTGAGAATTTTTCAGAAAGTAAAGGTTGGTTTCCTTCTTGTTGGGAACACTCATGACCATATTGATCATATGTTCATTCACATTGAGGAGGAAGGAAGTTGGGAGCTTGCCATCATTAATTGAATGTATTAATAAATCATACATGCCAGAGCCAATTTTTGATGTGTTGGAAGAGACTGTTGACATGCGAAGGTTTACTCTAGGATCGCATGGTGAGGAGAAATGCATTGAACAATTTAATGGAATTATCTTCCAATGTCAATTTCATATCAAAAAAATTGATGGGAAAACACTAATATGGGGCAAGAAGTATTCAACTACTGCAGAATGGGTGTTATCATTAGGTTTGGAATTTTTGAAGTTGACTCCATATTATCCAATATTTACGTCAAATATATTTTCATTACAATCAGTTGATGAAGTTCATAATGCATGCAGGCAGAATAGAGATATAAATTATTCTGATTGCCTAAAAGAAATTTAAAAATGTATTAAATATACATATGAGTACTTTGATATTGTTGATTCAATTTGGTGGGAGTATTTTTTCAATAATCAAAGTGATATCATTTTAAGAACAAAAAATGAAGATATACCTTTGAAAACTCCATTTATTTGGCCACAAAATGTGTCAAATAAACATGAGGAAAGAAACATTGTTGAACAACAACAATCTCAAGGTATTATTAATTCTTTATAGGTATAGGAATGAGAACTGTGTATTGGTTCTAGAAGATATGATGCACAACGTGAAGCCATGGAAGACCTTTACATGGGTTCAGTACAAGATATTAAGGACAATTGCATGATCACAGTGCTAGCAGACAAAGATCCTAATGGCTATCCATTCTGGGATTCTAAGGTTATAAAGGTCATTACAGAAAATGAAGATGTTGCAGGTGTTGAAGTACATTGGTATGCCACAAATACGCACCCATTCAATGGTGTGTACAAACTAGAGATGGTATTTGATAAAAAATTTGGCGGAAAAGGAAAAAGAAAGGGTACAAATGTAAATCTTCACTACATAGGCCTCTTAAACTTGGAGGATGTTGACATACTTGTTTATGACTTCAATTTAACAAAGAGAGGAACTCTTTGCTTCAATACGATATAGATTCTGAAGAGGTTATTACCAGAAGGAACAATGTTGATATGGGAGTCTATTGAAACAAGCCGTACATCTAGAAGAATTTTGAAACCTGAAATGGTGGAATGCATGTGGACTCAGATGGGGCACTAGTTGATGAAAGAGAAGAATATAGAACATCTTCATTTGCATGTAGTCATTCATCTAAAGATGTAAATTCTGATAGTGTGCAAGAAAATATGAGTGATTTTGAATAATTGTCTAAGACAGTTTATATAACTCACATTTGCATTGTATATTGAAATAAAAAAATTGATTCCCATATGGCGTTAAATGAAGTTATGAGTCATTTTTATGTTTGTTGGATTATATGTTCTAATTATGATGTTTTTTATTGTTTAGAATATCTACAATGCAACAATAACTTAGTGATATAATTGATGTTCCATTCAATCTACAAGAATTGAAATTTTGATTAATTTAGTCATGTAATTTGTTAACAATGTGTTGAAAACTTAGAGTATTTTAATTCTATGGTTGAAATTTTTCCATTTTTTTTGTATCTTTAATGTTACGGTTGAAAACAATTAGAATTTTAGTGATCTTTAGTGTCATGTTATTATATGTTTAACAACATGGATGAAAACTAATTGAATTTTAATGTGTTTCGAATCCCATTATTTTATTTTTATCATCATTACAAAAAAATGCTGAAATTATACCTTGAAAAGAAAAATGTTATTCTACCAAAAAAAATAGTGTGTTTTTTTGCTCAAAAGCAACTGTTTTTTCAAAAAAAAGATTGATTTTACTGCCATTTTTTTTAAATGTTGAAAATTGACCCTAAAAAAAACATTGTTCCAGTATATGCATTTTTTGTTTTTAGCATTGTTTTTCATGTTTTTTGGGGTTTTTTGGCTAGAGTTCCCATTTTGAGTTTACAGTTCTCATTTCAAAGTTTACATTGTTTAAAGGATGAAAAGATATTGATACATGACATTTCAAACGTAGACACGTGCTCTCCTCTATGAATGATCAATACAATGATATGTGGCAAATACATGGCATCCATGAACAATGATATGTACTCTATGAAACATGTAACAACCCCGTGTTATATATCCATGTTAAAAGGAAAAAATGAACCAAGGTCATGGGACACGTATTCCAAGTTGAATGAGGGGGAAATGTCACATTGGGGGTCAGTTTTGGTTAATTAAAAACTATGGAAATTGACATTGGCATTGGAAAAAGGAAAAGGGCAATAAATGGCAACTAATTAAAGGAATAAAGGAAAATACAAGAAAAGGAAGATGAAGATACAAGAATATGCATGCAATGTAAAATGAAGGAATTTGGAGGAGAAAGAAAAGGAAAGGGAAACAAAAGGAAAGGGGGGACATCCTATGTCTCTCTTAGTCACTCTTCGTTACTCTTGATCACTCTTTTGATACTCTTGGACATTCTAGAATTCAGTTGGACATTGAAGCAATCTCACTTAGACTTTGAGAGAGAGAGAGAACTTGGACACAAGAAAACAAGAAAGGAAGAAAAGGAATTTGTGGGCAATGAAGAAGAAGGTTGGAAAAGTAGCTACAATAGGAGGAAATTATAAGTAATAGGTTTCTCGTGTGATTTCCTTCCTAATATTTGAATGCATGGCACATGGATTTGGTTGTTTGGTTACTTTGTTATCATTGGCATGGGATTTTCTTGGATTGATAATGGTTACAACCTTTCCTTTTCCATTTTGTGGATAGCCATGATGTAGTGGATTCCTTGTCTGGTTAAGATTTGGTTGTGTTACACAGTAATTGATCACTGCCTTCATCCCAGTCCTTCTACTGTGTCGTGTCAAATAAACAGGCTCATATTAAACAAATTCTCTCCAATGTTGCCAATTGACCCTCATTTCCTAATTTTTCTGCCTTGTCGCGAGAATACACTTAATACACGCAATATACCCCTGTCATAAACAGTCTTGTCATGACCCCATTGTGGGAGTACACCTGTTTCTAGTGACGGTCGGATTTCAAGCCCTGGCGCGAGGCTATTAACTATATTTAACTACGGTTGGTCTGCATACATTGCTTCCTAGCAATGTCGGCGCTAAAGCTTAGTTAACGACTAGCGATGATCCAGATTGGGCAAATTTTTTCCAACAGTCAGTCTTTTGGATGTCTCTAGACCTAGTTGTTGGGTCAGTAGTTCTGTCTTTTGTGTTGTTTGCACTGAGGATAAGCTCTCTCTCCCTCATTTCATGGAGACTCCTTCTCCTATAAAATCACTCACCATTACTGTCATTTGCTAGTTCTTTTGGATGTACAGTGCTGCTATTGCTTTTGAGTCTGGTAGATAGTTTTGGTCTGAGTGTGACAACTGTGGGATTGCTACATAGTTTGCAAGAAAGTGTGGAGTGCCCTTAACCTTTTGTTAAAGCTTGTGAGTGAGAGAGAGATATATTGTTGTTTGGGAGACCAATCTTTGAGAGTGAATTCCTGAAGAAACACACTGGTTAGACCCTCCGAGAAGGCTTGTGACGTCAATACTTGAATGTAAGCTTTGCTCTTCATTTATCAGTAATACAATCAATGATGATTTCCTATATCTTGTATGTAATTTACTTGATAGCTCATGACTTCTTGACTTTATGAGTAAATAGATCATTGTTGTTTCCTAGTTACGTGCTCTGTTGTTTTCTTGTGGTGTTTCAGGTTGATTACTCATTAAGGAGAAGGAAACAGAAGCTAGAGCAGCGCAATGGAACTTCAACAACCACTGGTTTGAGGTAGAACTCCAACGATGACTATTTGAGGGAATTAATTGTTGTTTTGTTCTTGCTGTAACTAGACCCACTCTAGGGCTAGAGGGGTTGCTTCTGTCTGCAGAGGGAACACTTTCCTACTTCACAAGTTGGTGACTCCACTGGGGAGTCCTTTATATGTTTCTTCTATTGTTTTCTCTTATTTTGGTTTTGATTTGGGGTAAAGTATCAGTCTTTTGGGTCACTTGGGTCAATCTGGGAAATCCCTTTATTATCTGTGGAATAGACTGGTCTTTGTTTGGGAGTTTTTTGTTCATCTTTCATTATTTTTAAGATCATTGCTGAAAAAAGTCTAACAGTTGCACCAACGTTGCCTTGTCTTTGTTTTTAAGTTCTGTGCGTCGTTGAATCCTGTCGTACAGTCGCGATGATTCCTGAAATCGGCCCGTCGCGGAAGATATGTGTACTCTCGTGACGACGTCTCTCTGTTGCTACATCTAGTGGTTGATCATCCCTAGTTACTAGTGTTATGCCCATGACGATTCCTATAGAGTTTTTTTCAATTCTACCTCCTGAATTCACCAGTCCTATTGGTCCCCTGTTTTCCTTCCCCTTCCCATTAGCTTGTTTTTTATTGATTATGGTTAAGGTACTCTCTCTTCGGTTCTATTGAATTGATCTTGCATTTTTGGCTTTGTGACCTAGTTTTTCAAATTCTTGGATTACTTGACTTGGTTGCTTGTTTTCCCAAGGTTCATCTACAATCTTCTTGTCGATTTGTTTGAGGCTTCTTCATTGCTTATTTCTTGCTGGTTGATTTTTTAGTGGCAATTATTGAACCAATCTTTGACATTGATTTGATTTCTTTTCACTACCAAACACAGATCACAATTTTTTGGATTGACCAGTTTCACACTTGCTTCTTTGTTTCTTTTAAATTCAAAACAATAAAAATCAAAAGACTGCATTCATTTAGTATATGAAAGTGAAAGTGTATTTGCATTTCAAGTTTGCATATTGGAAATAAAATAATAAAATCTATCATCAGTAGTATCCGTGCACTGTAGGGTTGATGTGTTTATGCATTGTGTCTCTTAGCTTATCTTGGTTTTTCTTGGTTTGGGAATGATCTCTCTACCCTCCTGTAGATAGGTGTTCATTGAAGTAAAAGATGCTTTACTCATTCTAGCTGCATCCTAGGTTTTTTTGGTATAAATACAGTAAGGCTTGGAAACTGGAACATAATTCAAGATCAACTCTAAAATGAACGGAATGAACTTAACAATGCATTGGAACATAACAAACATTATTTATAGGTCTAGGCTAGAGACGTGCTCCAGCGTCGTTAAACCTAGTCAATATTCTTTTCACTTATGGTTGGGTGATTCCTTCTTCTGTGACTCAATAGCGGTCTAGTACAGAATTGTGCTCCTAGTACTCTCATGTATATGTTGGGAGACCCCACTAGGTTATAATCCTATATCCCTAGGAAGCCGTGTCTACCACCTTGCAAATCGTAACGCACCGAGCACAACATTCGGGAAGATTGACTGTTGTACAAGAAGTCCTTGGTTTTCATATGATCACCAAGGTGTATATGCAGTTTTACGGGTTTTTTGGTAAACCTTTTGACTAATTTCTCCAAAGCAGTTATTTTCATTCCTTTTCGAACACCTTAAAAGAAAAGGTCCATCTGAGCGCTTGTCCTTTCAAGCTCGTTAAATATTTGAAGGCGACTAGAGTCATCTTTTCGTCATTTTCTCGACTCTTTAAAGATGAAAAGGTCAAGTTCTATTCCTGTGTCGTAAAATTTATTCGACCACGTTCACACTTACCCTGTTAGATCTTGTTGTGTTTTAGTTTGCATAGGGTTGTTTTCCTTACTCGATTAGTTTTCCCTAGGGCTTTTGAGTTAAATCATCCTGGCAGAATCACTGATCCCATCTCCCATTCCAAGTGACCAAGGATCTCCATCTTCTGTCGCTCCTAAGGTACTAGTTGCTAGTGATACTCTTCCTGTTATTCCGAGTATCCAACCACTTAACTCTCACGCTCCGGAAGACGAGTCTTATGATATTCATTGGAATCCTGTTTGGGAGCCTTCCGAAGAAGACTTTCCCCTTACTCCTCCTGGGGTTTCTGTCCCAATATCTTCTTTTGACATTGATGAAATGAACCCCGTCATGAGTGAAGAGTCCTTTATGGAAAGTGGTGAAATTCCTATACCTACAGAAACTTCACCCTTCCATGTCACTCCTCTTGGTATCATGTTTCCTCTATGCTATAATGCTCTGGCTGATATCATAGGTTCCAAGTGTCCCCTTACAAGTTCCATGTGGTCTTGTAATGTCACTCCGATTTTGGGATCTTTTACTCCCCAGATTCACAATGTAATTATCACATCTATCCCGACTATTCCAACCATTTGTGTGGCTTCCTCAACCCCCATTGTTAGTGCCATCACTGCATCTTTAGTTGTGACCACTATCGTTGGACCTTCAATAGGTCCTTCAAATAGTGGTCGTTCGACGTCCACATCTAGGGTTGTTGACCCTAGCCTTAGTGCCCCACATTCTTCTGGTTCCATTCCAGCAGGGGGGGCATATGATCAATATCTCCAAGCTCTTCAGAATCTGGATCCAAAAAATCTGTTTCATTATTATGATTCTCGAGGAGCTCATATTTACCACCTTGGAGCCATAAAATCTCAGCCTGTGGTTGAGGTTTCGATTCCATTATTTGTCACTTGGGGTACCACTACTTATCATGGTGGCCTATCACAGTCTTCAAATTTTCAAGGTCCACCCTATCAAGGTCAACCGTCTTATGGACAACAATCTTATGGAAATTCATACTAAGGGAAACCTTATCTAGGGCGACCTGTCGGCCCACAAGGACAACCCATTCAGGGACAACCTTCGACCTATAGTGGGTCTTCTTTCAGATACTTTGGGCAACCTTCTAGTAACCCAAGACAACCTTACATTCAACAAGGCCAACCTAGTACCCAGCAAGGCCACCCTTCTAGACAAGTTGGTTAGCCTCAAATTCAACAAGGCCAACCAATTGTTCAACCTACTCAACCATCTGGTTAGTCTGGACAACCTTCAGTTGCGCAAGGTCAACCCAATACCCAGCAAGTTCAAACTTCTGGGCAGATGGGCCAACCTCAACCTCAACTGGGCCAACCTTCTAGTCAGATGGCTCAACCTCAGTTTTCCCAAGGACATCCGTCTGGGCTTGCTCAACTGGGTGCTCAAACACTCGTTGCTTCTCAAGTTCCACTCAGTTTTCAGCCCCAGTCTAGGCTACAGACCCAATCCGGTCTCCAAATTCAAGTTGGATCTAAAACCCAATCTACTTATCAAATGCATTCTAGTCCCCAGGCTTAGTTTGGAGCCCAGCTGCCTTATGGTTTTCAGTAATCCCAAGGGCAAACTCAATTTGCCCCATACCAAAATTATCAACAGCCGTAGGTTAATCCTTATCAGAATTTCCAGCAACCATATGTTGCTCCTATAGGCCATGTTGGCAATCAGTGGAATGTTGGGGGCCAAATCCAGGGTCAACCATCCAATTACAGTTATAATCCCTATGGACAAAACCCTTATGGGCCAAATCTGGCTAGACAAAATCAATGGAGGCAACAGGGAACTGGATGGAACTCTGGTGCTACTTCTTACATGCGGCCTCAAATGTCCTTTAACCCTCAATTACCCTTTTTAGTGACGTTGGAATTACCGGATGTGTCCAAATTGAAAAATGATGCCATTCTTCACAATCTGTATTTGCCACCGGTTCCAACTAAAATTCCAGGTGATTGTCCCAAATTTGATGGTAAAGTTGGAGAAGATCCCCAAGCTCATGTCCTAACTTATCATCTATGGTGTTTGTCAAATTCATGGCTCAATTATTCAATTCAGCTCCGCATTTTTCAACGGACTTTCACTGGCTCTGCCGCAAAATGGTATATTGAGCTAGCTCGCAGATCTTTTCAGGACTTTAACTCGCTGGCTATGGAATTTTTCACTCATTTTCAGTTGTTGATTCAGTATGAAACAAGCACACATCTCTTGACATCCTTAAAATAGAATAGGGCCACGCATATCTCCAATCACATCCATCAATGGAGGAGACATCACCTTTTAATTAAATTCTGGATCCCCGATCAGCTTCTGACTGAATGGTTCACAACCTCATTTGTTAGTCTGATAGCCTGGGACATTGCTATGGGGCCATGTGTAACTGAAGAGGAAGCTGTCACGCGTGCACAGTATCTTGACTTAGTTTACTCCCACTCTAGTACACTATATGATTATTTTCCTGATGCTCTGAGACCTGGAACTTCTAAAGCCCCGTCAACACCATCTATTGACGGTGTCATTGGTTTTGTCAATGCATCCTTCAAAAAATCTTCCGCGAACCCTAGGAAGCAAAAGTCAAATGCTTCAAATGAAAATGCTTCTCAGGCCGTATCCAATTCTAGTAACACTTCTGAAGTTAACGTTGTTCAGTCCACCATGGCGGACAAAACTTCAAAAGGAAAGAAGAAGGGAAAAGGAAAGAATAAGGCCGATCAACGGAAGCAAGATTCCCTTGAACCTCCACTCGAGGAAGGTACCAAGTGCAAGCCTAAGTATCCTTGCTTTATTTGCGACGAGGATCACTATAATAAAGACTACCTAAGGTGGTTTGAAGTTAGTCATTTGTTAAAAGGTGCCTCTGGGACTCCTGCCACGTTCAAAGAGCCTTTTCCCTTGCAGCAAACTCAAATAGTGGCTGATACATCTCAATCCTCCTCTCCTTTTGGTTCTCTGGTATTTATGGCTGGAACAATTCCCATCCATATCAGTACTTAGTCAAAAGAGTATTCTTCACCCATCGGGAAGGAAACTGAGGTCCCCTCTAATGCTCCTTCGTCCAGCTCTGGTCCGCTCCATATCGAGTGACCTAGTACTGAGTCAGTCATCCGACCTCCTCCTAAAGAGGTATTCCAGAATTTTTCTTACAACCCCAATGCTCGTGCTGTGCAACACTACAACATTGTTGAGGACTTAGCTCAGGTTCCGTCAGCTATGTCGGCATTAGAGGTCCTCCAGAGCTGCCCCTCTGAAAGGAAGTCATTGCTATCGGCCATTGGTGGCATTAACGTGGCCGACTTGGACTTGATCACTTTTGACCTAGACAATCATGTATTGAGGCTGCCTCACCAAATTTATTCCCTTATTCAAGTCATCATCAATTCTAAAACTATTCATGGCACAGTCATTGATGAAGGTGCTTCTATTTGCATTATGTCTGTTACTTGTTGGAAGGCTATCGATTCTCCAACTCTGAGTCAGTGTCCCACTACCTTGGAATCTTTTGATGGGAGAGAGTCTTGTCCTTATGGTATACTCTCACGTCTGCCTATTACCTTGGAAGGGAAGATGGTCGAAGTTGTCAATGCCAATTTAACTTACAACCTCCTTCTTGGACAAAGCTGGACATATGCCATGTGAGCCATGGCTTCATCTCTATTTCATATCATTCATTTTCTTCATCAAGGGAAGATCGTCACGGTAGACCAGTTGTCCTTCTTCACCTCTTCCTCCTTCAATGGAAATGTGCCTTCTGTGGAGCATACCTCCATTCCATATGAGAGTGTGGGTGTTGGACTCTTTAAAGATATTTCCCTTATGGGTGTTTTTTCACTCCCACCTCCCAACATCACTCCCATTAATGTGATTTTTGTTTGCTTTGATCCTTGGGTTCTTCCTCATGTCGATCAGATAGAATCCTGGGGCGATGAGATGCTGTTGAGTCCTACCGAACTCAACCACGTCAAAATTGTTTCTCTATCGGCTTCATCTCCTACACCTGCTCCTTTGAGCAGGGCTCTCAACTCGTACGTTCAATCCCCTTGGCTCGGAGATGGCACTTCTTCAGACCCTTTACAGGAAATTTTTCCTTCTAATGAAGCAATTATTGAGACTATGTCTTTTGAGGAACCCCCTTGGTCTGATCATCACCATCATTCCTCGTTTCTCCCTACCCATCAGGAAATGCTTACTTGTCTTGAGCAGTTTTCTCCTTGTCTCCCCTCCCATCCCCTTCAGACACCCATCCAAATTCATCAATTTTCTTCTGAAGGGAACATGGGGAACATTACGCAAACTCAGCCAATCAACATCTTTGTTAAACCAGGGATTGTCGAGCACATTCATGTCAGAGTAACTTGTACTCCCGAGGAGATTCAGCTTTATACTGATCTCTTTCCCGAATTTCATGATGTTTTCACTTGGTCTTATGAAGACATGCCCGAAATCGACCCTAGGATCGTGATGCATGAAATACCTACATATTTGGGTGCCAAACCTATTCGACAGTGTCTACGCCCCGTGCACCCCTAGAAGGCTGCAACTATTAAAGTAGAAGTTGAAAAGCTTCTTAAGGCTGGCTTCACAAATTTGGTTTCTAATATTGTCCTTGTGACTAAAAAACAGGGCACTATTAGGGTATGTGTTGATTATTGCGACATTAATCATGCCTGTCCCAAAGACAACTACCCTACACCTTTCATTGACGAGCTCATTGATGAGTGTGCCGGGAGTGAGATATATTCATTCATAGACGACTTTTCTGGTTATAACCAGATTAATATCTTGCCTGCAGATCAACACAAGCCCACTTTTATCTGTCCATGGGGAACTTTCACTTATAAAGAGCTCCCACTGGATCTAAAAAATACTAGTGATACCTTCCAACATGCAATGTCTTACGCATTTCATGATATTCGACACATTGTGCAACCTTACCTAGATGACCTTCCAACTCATTTATCGAAATGACAAGACCATCCAAACCACCTTCGCGAAATTTTTCTTCGCTTTCGACATTATCGTATCCATCTTAATCCAGATAAGTGTGTCTTCTGCATGGAATCTGGTTGACTTCTTAGGTTTATCGTTCCCCAGGAGGGTATCCGTTTGGATCCCCTTAAATTCGAAGCCATCTTGAATTCCCCCCCCACTTCTTTACATCAATTGCAGAGTCTGCAGGGTAAAGCAAATTTTCTACACCGTTTCATGCCGAATTATGCTGAAGTGGCCAAAGGCTATACACAGTTATTAAAGGGAGACACCCCTTTTCTTTGGGATACTGCTGCACAAGAGTTGTTTGAGCACCTCAAGGCCCTCCTTGTTTCTACTCCATTGTTATGTCCGCCTGATGATCACCATGACTACACTCTTTATTTAGTCACTGCCGATAGCACCATCAGCATGGTTCTGGTCCAAGACGATGATGATGGTACTGAGCATGTCGTTTATTATCTCAGTCGCAATTTACTTGATACAGAAACTCGATATGCCTATGTCGAGAAGTTGGCATTGGCCACCATTTTCGTTGTCCAACATTTCCGCCATTATATATTATTGTGCACCACGACGGTGATTTCTGATTGCAACCCAATGACATACATCTTGTCACGTCAGTTATTAGGGAGCAAATACTCAAAATGGATTTTCATCCTTTAAGAGTTTGACTTGGAGTCCACTACAGCCAAGTCTAAGAAGTCCCTCATCTTTGCTGAGCTACTTTTCTCCCTACCATCTGTTACCACGCCCTCTTGGTTAGCGGACCATATTCCGAATGAATCTTTGTTCTTGATTAGCACCCTCGATCCTTGGTACAGGTATATTATTGTCTACCTTCAGATGTCCTCTTTTCATCCTGATTTGTCCAAAGATGCTCAGCGACAGATTCACCATCATTCTCAACCTTATCGCATTATTGGGGACACCCTGTACCATCTCGGCACAGACTCTGTTCTCCGCCAATGTTTGATGTTCGAGGAAGCCGAATGAGTTCTAAATGACTACCACTCTAGAGCTTGTGGTGGTCATACATCGAGATATGCTACTACTAAGAAAATCCTCTGTGCCAATTATTTTTGGTCATCTATTTCTAAGGATTACATTTTTGTCGTTTGCTCTTGTCGTGAGTGCCAAATCTACCAACAGAAGATGCGTGCACCTCCTACTCCTTTGCACCCTTTCATTACTATTGGCCATTTTACCAAATGGGGCATTGATTATATGACATGTAACCCTCGCTCAACCGGGGGGCATGGGTATATCATTGTTGCTGTCGATTATTTCATGAAATGGACCGAGGCGATGCCTACGCTATCTAATGACGGTTAAATAGCGGTGACTAAGTTAACAACCCAGCTAGGCTTGCAGCATGATAGCTCAACACCATATTATCCTCAGGCCAATGGCCAAGTGGAGGCTGTCAACAAAGTTTTGGTCACAATGCTTCAACACACCATTGGCGTGCACAAGTCTAACTGGAATTTGACGTTGTTTTTTGCCTTATGGGCCTACTGAACTTCAGTGAAGGATACCACCGTGTTCACCCCGTTCCAATTGGTTTATGGTCTAGAGGCTACCCTTCTGATTGTGTGTGAGATCCCTTCTCTTAAATTAGTCGTTGAATTGTTCCAAAAAACTACTCCGGTAGAAGAACATCTTCTTTACCTAGAGCGGTTAGACGAGACCTGTCGACTAGACTCTCTATCCATTGAAGCGTAGAAGAAGAGAGTGAAAACTCGCTTTGACCAAGATGTCCATCCCCGTTATTTCGTTGAAGGAAACTTAGTCCTACTCTATGATCAAGCAAATGATAATCTGGGGTTAGGAAAATTTGAGCCTATGTGGCATGGGCCTTACATTGTAAAACGTGTTTTGCAAAAAGGAGCCTATGATTTGATCGATTATGAAGGGAATCCTCTAGATAAGCCCCGAAATGGGCTTTATTTGAAAAAATATTACGCATGAATCTCATGCATCTGATTTGTACATACATGTGTTTTCAGCAGGTGTGTTGTCAGTGAGTCGTTTCATGTTTGGCTTGGTGTGTAGGCATAATTGCTGCTTATTGTGTCTTTTGCTTCTTGTGCAGATGTCTGGTACACCTTATGTTGGTTTTGCTGGTGGTGCTTGCCGTAGTACCTGGAACCTTTCTTCTGCGGCGTGGGTGATCTATGATCCTCACAGTGAGTTAGTAGACCTTCAAGGCATTTGTCTGGGTTGCACCACAAACAATGTTGCTGAATATAGCGTTGTCATTGAATTACTAACCAAGGCTGTCAACCTCAATATTAGTGGATAGGTTGTGAATCTGGATTCTCAACTTGTTGTCCACTAGCTTAATGGGCATTATTCCGTCAGAGATCCTCAGATTTTAAGGTTATATTTATGTGTTAAATTATTGGAAAGAAATTTTGATTTTATTACATATCAACACATTCCAAGAAGACTAAACACATTATATAATGCATTAGCAAATCATGTATCAGACAAACATTTACACAACATGTAATCAAAACATTGTATATAAGCATTCAAAACATAATAATGAACCATAGAAATATGTATATATATATATATATATATATATATATATATATGGATATATATATATATATATATCGTGTGGCACACTAACGCGCTCAAAAATAAGTGTATATGTTAAAAATAGATACTGTGCTCTCCATACATCCGAGACACATGTCTCTAAAAAATCAGCAGAAAGTAAAACCTAGGTATCTACTATGGTGGGTTCTGCTCCCTACAACAGACCACTGCTTGTGCGACTCGTCTCAAGAGCCTATACACCTTAGGTAGCACTCCGACAGTATGTCTCTAGTATTCTACAGGGACCTCCTCGATCCCCCTGTAATCCAGGATCTCATCTATCAAGCCTTCAAGGTTACAGGCTATCTCCTCCACCACATTGCCACCAGGGCGAACTAGGGCCAGCTCCATGTTTCCCTGCGGGTCCCTCCATGCCTCGGGAGCTAATCCTACTGGCCTCTCCGTTCCCACATCCGCAAGTAACATAATAGACATTATTAAGACATATGCATGATAAAATCAAAAAACATCATAAAAATCAAAACATAAATAATGTGGTATTCCGATCAAGTGTTTACCTCCCTCGTCCCACTGCTCGCCCGCAGGAAGCAGCATGTCAAGGTCTCCATAGAAATTTGTGCCTGCATATGGCCAATCCTTGACTATGACTTTTTGTCAATCTAGCCACTCTCGAAATAGCATTCCCCATGATACCGGTCGGCCACCACCCCCTCGCGGCATGACATGTGCCGAGCGAGTGATGCGGGTCTCTCGTGGCCTAGGCACATATAAGTCCATGTCCTGTAAAAGAAGAACTGGTACCCGCTCCAGCATGAGCAGGATCAGGATAGATCCATACCCGAACTGTTTCGCCTCTCTGTGCTGGCACCTCATCAACAGTCTCTTCATGTTGACAGCCACTGCCTCAGCCCAGTTATACATGGTCGGGTTAAGGCACTCGAGAGCTAGCCAGAGGTGGATCTTTGTTACCTCATGTTGGGCTTGGGATCTTGCCGTCCTCATCACCATGAATAGTACAAAGTGAAGAGTCAAGTCTTCCACTGTCGAGATTTGTAATTTCCTGCCAGTGGTTGATTTGCGTGCCCCTGGGCACACCTGTGCTATCAGCATCTCTAAAGTATCGCGTTGCACTCGTTGGCCCTCTAAGATTGGACTCTCATCGCGGTGACACAATCCAGTCAGAAAATATATGTCAGTGGCATCAAATTCATTGTCTTTGCCATGAATGACGAAATTCTCGTCCGTTGGGTTGCAGGAGTGGATTATTAGCTCTAGTAAGTCAAGTTGTCCTCGGAGATGAGGAGTGAGGAATAATTTTAGCAATCTGCAGTTGAGTAGGGCTCTTCCGCACCCAACATCATTAAAAGCTTGTTCGTCATTGTCATCATGAGTTCTCTCTTTCCACACAAAAGCCATTTTCTCTTGCATCAGAGAAAAAATTGATTAGAACCCTTTTCATGAGCTTAAACATATAACTTATAAGAAATTTTGACTTTACAGCACTATCGCTGCTATTTTGAAAACAGTACCAATGGCTTGAGGTCAGTCGTTCATTTTTTCGGTGACCGTTGTAGGAGTACATCTATATCCCACAACGATCCTCATGGTAGCTAGTGTTAACAGTCGCGGTCATCTCTAACTCGATCGAATCTTCCGCAATGACCACGAGGTGAATTTGGGTTTCAAAATTTGCCCAAAAACCACCTATCTACAACCAAATTGCATGAAAAAAGCTTTGAAATGGAGCGCAGGAGAGAGATTACTTACTTGGTGAAGACCTCAGGTGAAATTATTAACCATCAATGCTGGAATCAACCTCAGGAATTTGCTCAATTTTGCACACCAAAATGCCAAGGTAAAACTCACAATGGTAAATGGTAAAAATAAACTTACCATACCCCCTTTCATAGTGTTTTTTTTCAAAAAATTAAAATCGCACTATATGGTTTGGGTTTTTTCCTTTTATTTTAGGGTTTTTCAGTTTTACCCTTGTACCATGCATATACTATTTTTTATGTCGAATGGGTCTTATGATTGAAGTGTTTTATGCAGAACTACAGGTGGCGAGATCATGTTGTGCTTTGTATACACTTGATCCATATTTTGTAAAAAGTATTCTTTAACGCTCTTTTCTGACTTAAAAGACAAAAAGATTGCCGAGTTTACACTTTTGACTCGTTAAACGGAATAGAAGGTGGTCCACTTTGAGCTCTTTTCCAACTGTATAAAAATGAAAAGATCGTCGGACCTTTGTTGTTTCGGGTTCAATACTGGTTACGAAACAACATGTCTTTTGTCAGTTTTCTACTTTTTCGGATCGAGGTCACTAATTACGAAAAGTACTCCTTCATCGTAATGGTCAAGCGATTCTCTTGAGTATTATTTTATATTTTTTCGGGCTTGAGAGACACAAATTTATGAAAAAGGACCCACCTGGAGTTTTATTTTCCATGTCTTTTTCAAACTCTCTAAACATGAAAAAGACTCTGAGTTTTCCCTATGTTGGACTCGTTAAACCTTGACGACACTAGACTCGTCACCATGACGATACTCGAGCTTCTCCTCCCTAGGGATCACTAAACCATTACTAGGTTGGATTCGTCTGAAGGGTGAACTTATATTACAAGCATATGCTATCCCCTTCAAGCTTGTTTTCAAAAATAATTGGGGTACTCACCAGCAATGGTGGCGGAAAATTAGGAAGTCATCATTGGTTACCTACGGCAGCTAGTCACTCTTGAACATCGACACTTTTTCTTCTTGTTGGGTTGGGATATCCATGCATCGTCATTTGGCCTTCAAAGGTTTTGGGTTGCCATTTAGCCTCATTCCATCCGATCCGTGTTGTCTCCATCAAGCCTCCAATCCCTTGGTACCTGAATGCTGCCACCTCCCGGAGTCGTGTCGCTGACATGTTCAAGAGTATAATCCTTTTGTAGTTCACACCCTTACCTCCTCCTCTGATACTCTACTTCACCATCTACCACTTGTTCCTTATCTCATGTCGTTGATGGGGGAAACATTATGGCCCTCCTGTGACAGATCGTCTCCTGTCGACGCCAGCTTATTATCTAGGAGATTTATCTAGAGATCCCTTTTGGTACCTTGGAGCTTCCATGCCTCAATGGAAAGTTCTTCACACCTGACGGTCGAATTTCATCATTGGTCGTTGATTGGGTGATTCCACAAGTGTTCGACTTCAGCTCATTTTTCTCACTTGGTGGATTGTATTGAGCAGTGCCTTGACAGCCATTGGCATTATTGGTGGATTTTCTCATGCTTGTTAATGGTTTTCATCATTGACCAGTAATCAAGCGATTTTCTATCATGCTCAACTTCAGTGCATCTGTTCACATGCTAGAATTTGTACTATGATCGGTTGGGTTTCAAGACCTCAAACTAAGATTACACATGTTCGGGTTTCATGGATTGGTTTGTGATTACATACATGACTCTTTGATGGATGGCTACGACCATACCTTTATAATTATCATGGTCTTATTAGCTGGGTGGTTGCGTCCATACCACAGACCAAGTTCATATGTCTTTTGGATGGTTGCGCCCATGCCTAGACTACATGTATTTCACTACCAGAGATATAAGTTGTACTTGCGCCTGCAGGTTCTTCTAGGTGGTGTTCTAGTTCAGACAGTTTCATAAAGCATTTCACCTCTCCCACTCTCTCAGGCTTCATGCTTTAGGGGGCATCTATTACACAGTAATTGATCACTACTTTCATCCCAGTCCTTCTACTGTGTCATGTGTCAAATAAACAGGCTCATATTAAATAAATGCTTTCCAATGTTGCCAATTGACCCTAATTTCCTAAGTTTTCTGCCTTGTCGCCAGAATACACTTAATACATTTGTCGAACCCCTGCCATAAATAGTCCTGTCACAACCCCGTTGCGGGAGTACACCTGTTTCTAGCAACGGTTGGATTTCAAGAACCGATGCGAGGCTATTAACTATCTTTAGCGATGGTCAGTCTACATACATTTCTTCCTAACGATGTCAGTGCTAAAGCTTAGTTAACGACCAGCGACGATCTAGATTGGGCAAATTTGTTCCAACAGTTGGCCTTATGGATGTCTCTAGACCTAGTTGTTGGGTCAGTTTGGGTCACCCTTCCCCCTCTGGCATGGTAGTTCCATATTTTGTGTTGCTTGCCCTCCAGATAAGCTCTCTCTCCCTCATTTCATGGAGACTCCTTCTCCTATAAAATCACTCACCATTACTGTCATCTACTAGTTCTTTTGGATGTATAATGCTACTGCTGCTTTTGAGTTTGGTAGATAGTTTTGGTGTGAGTGTGACAAGTGTGGGATTGCTACATAGTTTGCAAGAAGGTGTGGAGTGCCCTTAACCTTGTGTTAAATCTTGTGAGTGAGAGAGAGATATATTGTTGTTTGGGAGACCCATCTTTGAGAGTGAATGCTTGAAGAAACACACTAGTTGGACCCTCCTAGAAGGCTTGCGACGTCAAGACTTGGTTGTAAGCTTTGCTCTTGATTTATCATTAATACAACCAATGATGATTTCCTATGTATTGTCTGTAATTTACTTGATATCTCATGACTTCTTGACTTTATGAGTAAATATATTATTGTTGTTTCTTGACTATGTGCTCTGTTGTTTTCTTGTGGTGTTTCAGGTTGATTACTCATTAAGGAGAAGGAAACGGAAGCTAGAGCAGCGCAACGGAACTTCATCAACCACCAGTTTGAGGTAGGTCTCCAACGATGACTATTTAAGGGAATTAATTGTTGTTTTGTCCTTGCTGTGACAAGACCCACTCTAGGACTAGAGGGGATGCCTCTGTCCGTAGAGGGAACACTTTCCTACTTCACAGGATGGTTTCAAATCCTGATGAGGTGGTCTTAGGAAAATTCTGAAGGATCGAGGGTGGAGATGGGCCTTCTCCTAGATCTTTTGGCAAATGGGTGGGGACATGAAAATTCCTTTGGGTATGGAGAAGAAAGTCAGAGGCATCCAATCTTGTTTTGGTGTTAGTGATTTCTGGACCAGTTGAGGTGCAATCATTGTGGTTGAGGTTAGAGGTGGTTTAGCCACTAGATTCCCTAGTTGGTTCTATTTTATTTTATCCCATGTGATCATGCATTCATTCTTGGAATTTGGCATGAGGATGATTGGTTGAGAGAAATATTTGGTTCAGCCAAATCTATGGCCAGTTGGTACATCCAAGTCCCTGACTTGGTTGAAAGTTGTATAGTTATTTAGTCTTATTTCTTATTGAGATCAATGAGCACATGCATTGGTTATTGTGTTGATTTTATGATTGGTTTTTAATAGATTCATTTTGGTTAAATGTTGGTTATAAGCATGGTTTATTCTTATTGTATGTTGTTCTCTTCTTATGGATCTTGTTCATGGCTTGATAATTTATTGAATCGTTATATTAATGCATGTGCTAACTAGTGTTTGATGCAGCTAGATTGATATGGCCTTCTTTATAATTCTTTGATAAACTCAATGAGTTTCAATACACATATGCATTCATGACCTACAAGTACTATTCTTAAAAAGAGTTTGTTCAAATGTTTCTCATGTTTTTGGAAAGATTGGGCAAGTTAGACCCCATTTCCATAACTGCACCTTGGAAGTTGGGTCATGCATAGTAACTCTAAGCTCATGTTTACTTTGCTAAGTATGCTAAAGTGAGTATATGAGGGGTGGGGTGTTACATAGTGGTATTAGAGATTCTAGGTTCAAACACTTGGACTAAATGGGCTCTCTCATAGATGAAATGAAGAGCAAAGGTTTTTCACTAGGTATTTAGAGATTAAAATTTGGATCTTTGTGTTATTATGAGAATGATCATTTGTTGGGTGCAAGTGGTTACTATTTGTTAAATTTTTCTAGTAATTATTTACTAGTAAATATTTAAAATTGTTAGGATATTCCGACACATAGGAAATAGTTAAGTATAACTTGGTCTAGTATAGAGTTAGGTAAAGTGTGTTTCTTTACTATGTACATTTTGTAACTTACAATCCAATGGTCACGATATGTAGTGATCCGACGGTTTATTCTCTCCTCGGTATTACCGACAATTGATCCATGGATTAACACCCGATTGGTCCATGATCTCTATTTAAAGAGCATGTAGGGTCATTTGTAGGTTAAACGTCCATGAGAGAAGCTTATGTAAATTTTCATTCTTTTATTAATAAATTGCCTGAAGTGGCCGCATTGGCTCAGGCCGTGGACTGTTTCCCTCTTTGAGGGTTTTAACCACGTCAAAATACTGGTGTATTGATCTGTGATCTGTGTGTGAGCGGTGTCCTTTGGTGTTCTGTCTGAGGAACTTACCCTGTAAATTCCTACATGGTATCAGAGCTATTTGAGGGCCGCGTCTGTTGGTGATCCAAATCTGAAGCCGGCAGAACTGCATCTGACTGTCATTTCCTAGATCTACTATTTCTGACTACTCTCGTGCCTAGAGGACTACTCTATTGTGTTGGGAGCATCTGTTCCAGTGTGGAACCCCTTTCATTTGACGCGAAAAGGTTTCCGATAGCCCTAGCTACGTCATTTTTAAGATCTGGAGGTGTACAATGTTTATTTGGAGTTTACAGTTATTTTCTCTCTGTTTATTTTAGTTTCGGTTTATTTATCCTTTTTTTATTACCGGATCTATACCTTTCATTTCTGCGTATTCTCTTTGCCCCGCGACTCTGTTCGATCTGGGAAAATCAGAAACAGAAAGGAAGGATTTTTCTCATGCGTATGCTCTTTTCCGCTGCGCCTTAGTGTGATCTTGGAAAATCAAAAACATTGAGGAAAATATTTAGTTTTTGGCTAAAGCTAACTTCAAGCCACAACGTTCATTTTTTTGGTATGTCCATGTTGGGTTTTGTGTTTTTTTGTTTTGTAGGGAAAAAGAGCTTTCTCAAAGCAAGCACGCAACCCAAAGCTTCAAACCACCCCCCCTCTCTCTCAAACTTTTTGTATAGCTCACTTGGTTCAAAGCTAATTTATGAGAGTAGAGGTCTTGAGTTCAAGTCTCCTTTTTGTGGGGGCGAATTTTTCATTTCTGCACATTCCCGCACTTCATCGGCATCTTCATCAAATTTTCTTCAAAAAGCCATAACTTCTTCATCCGGAAGCCATTTTCAGAACCGTTTTTTTCGAAACAACCTAATTTTTCGAGATCTTTCCATTGGAACACTTAGTTTTAGCATCTATAGCTTCAGTTTCGGTTAAAAAGGAAAGCCCATGCCAAGTTATTCTTGACAGCACCAACTACTTCCAATGGTGGTCCTACATTGTGGATTTACTTAGAAGTAAAGGTCTCTACAGAATAGCCTCATGCCAAGAAACCAAACCGAAAGATGAAGATAAGGAAACTAAATGGGAAAATAGGCAAGGTCAAGCACGTGAGTTGATAGGGATGTCTATTCCTCCAGATCTTAGATTCCATATTGCAGAACTTGATACTCCTGATGAAGCATTGAAACAGATTACTAAATTTTTTGGAATAAAAAATGAACTTAGAGCCCATCAACTTGAAAATGAGTTGCTTACATTGGC
Source organism: Pinus tabuliformis (assembly GCA_031772625.1). NCBI lineage: Eukaryota > Viridiplantae > Streptophyta > Pinopsida > Pinales > Pinaceae > Pinus > Pinus tabuliformis. The sequence goes on from CM062811.1 coordinate 1,208,278,260, forward strand.
CCCAATAATTTTTCTTGCATTGAAGATTTTTTGTCCATGTTCAAGACCCTTAGACTTCTCTTGGAAGGTGTTAAGGTTAAGAAAGAAGATAGTAACCTTATCTATTCCATTCTTACTAAGTTGGGACCAGCCTACTCTGTGTTTGTTTCCACCTTCCATTCTACAAGAGAAGACTTCATTTCTCAAGGACAAGACTACAAGTCCCCTTCCTTTGATTCTTTTTGTGATTCTTTAATAAGAGAACAATAAAAACTCTTACACCTTGGTCTTCTTAATCTTGGAAACTCTTCCAAGAAAGTGTTAGCCGCCCAGCAGCAACCAAATCCAAAGAATCCTAAGAAGTTGTATCCTAAAAGGAATGGTCGTAAACCAAACAAGGGTCCTAAGCAATCTCAACCTCAAAATGAAAAATCATTTCAACAAAATGATAAGACAAATAAAAACAAAGGGAAGAAGACTGATAGACATTGCAACTTTTGTAATCGAGATGGCCACTTAGAATCCAAATGCTTGAAGAAGATGGAAGCCTTGGAAGCAGCAATGAAGAAGCATAACATCCATTTGGAGCACTCTTCAACTTCAACTTCATCTTCAGGAATGGCACTTTCTGCATGTGGTTGTCAAGCATCTCGGTCTGGCTATGGACTAAATGTATCTTGTTCTTCTCATTCTGATGAGTGGCTCATTGATTCTGGAGCTTCGTATCACATGACCAAAAACAAAGCCATGTTTTCTTCTTTAAATGATTGTAACACCAGAAATATATATGTTGGTGATGATAGATCTCTTAGTGTTGTAGGGACTGGAACTGTTCATATAGACAATGGTCAGTTTAATGATGTATTATGTGTTCCAACCTTATCCTGCAACCTTCTATCTGTATATCAGATAACTCATTCAGGTGAAGGTAAAATCGTTGAATTTTCACCTCACGATGTTGTAATTAAGGACCTAAGAGATAATAGAAAGATTTTAGCTACTGGCGTTGTTGATGATTCTACAAGGTTGTATAAGTTTCACAACTTTGGGTCATCAAATCTTCCCTCAGTATTTGTTGCTTGTAACGATGAAGTGAGCAATCTTTGGCATGAGCGATTTGGTCACTTAAACTATCGCTCCCTTCAGAATCTATGTAAAGAAAATATGGTGACAGGTCTTCCAATGGTATCTTGTAGAGATGGTGTTTGTTCCGGATGTGTACTCGGAAAACATCATCAGGATAGTTTTGAAAAACGTGCCTCTTGGGACGCCTCAGCCCCTTTACAGCTCGTGCATAGTGATTTGTGGTCCACTTCCAGTTTTTTCATTCTCTAGCTACAAGTATTTCTTAACTTTCATTGATGATTTCTCCAGACGCACTTGGGTATACTTATTAAAACTCAAGAGTGAAGTATTTAACATGTTCTTGGCCTTTAAGGCCTTTGTTGAAAAACAATTTGGACATCAAATTCTTAAGCTAAGATCTGATAATGGCGGAGAATATGTTAACGACAAATTCATCAACTTTTTCACTGAGAATGGAATTCAAATGCAACATACTGTTCCATATACTCCACAACAAAATGGTGTAGTTGAAAGGAAGAATCGCACCTTAAAGGAAATGGCTAATTGTATGCTTCAATTTAAAGGACTTAGTCTTAATTATTGGGCAGAAGCAATTAACTGTGCAAATTACATAATAAATCACAGTCCTACTAAGGTTTTGAAGAATATCACTCCAGAAGAAGCATGGAGCTCAATTAAACCAGATGTAAGTCACTTTCGTGTTTTTGGAAGTGAAGCATGGGCCCATATTCTAGATGAGAAACATAAAGCTTTAGAACCTAAGAGTGAAAAATGTATTTTTGTTGGATATTATGAAGATGTCAAAGGATATAGACTTATTCCACTTAAGTCCAAAAATGTTATCATTAGAAGAGATGTAAAGTTTGCTGAAAATATATCGGCCTATGAGCCTAGTTCAATGGATGTGCCAACTCTCCCTATCTCTTCTACTTTTGAAAATATTTCTTCTTCATATGATGAAAGCGAGGATGAAAATCCTCCCCCACCTTCTCAGGATCCTCCTTCAGCTCCTCAGCTTCCAAAATGGGTCCGTGCTACTCGAGATGCAGCAGGTGATCTTGCCAGTGATCCTACAGATCAGTAACGTACATGTTCTCAGTTTGATAGAGCCTCTTCTTTACTGGCTCAAGCTTCAGTGAATTATGATCCTGACACCTTTGCAGAAGCTTCAGGCCATCCAGATTGGGAAGCAGCTATGAATGAAGAATATCATTCATTATTGGCAAATGATACATGGGATCTTGTTCCTCTACCAAAGGGACGAAAACTTGTTAGATGCAAATGGGTTTACAGAACCAAGAATGGACCAGATGGGAAAGTTGATAAACATAAAGCTCGTCTTGTTGCTAAGGGTTTTTCACAAGTTGAAGGCATTGACTATACCGAAACCTTCTCCCCTGTTGCCAAAATGAACTCTATCCGCCTTGTTCTTTCCCTTGCTACCTCTTTCAAATGGGAAGTCCATCAGATGGATGTTAAATCCGCCTTCTTGCATGGGGACTTACATGAAGAAATCTATATGGAACAACCTATTGGCTTTATAAAAACAGGCTCCAGCCTTGTATGTCGGCTTAAGAAATCCCTCTATGGTCTCAAGAAAGCTCCTCGAGCTTGGTACGCCAAAATGGATAACTTTCTTTTAGAAAATGGCTTTTCTAGGTGTCATTCTGACAATACTGTCTACACCAAGAAAGTGGGCAAGTCTCTTATCATTCTTGTTCTTTATGTTGATGATATTATCCTGTTTGGTAGTGATCCCAACCTTATAAACCCTGTGAAGTCTAGCCTTGAAAGGAATTTTTAAATGATAGACTTAGGACACTTACATTATTTTCTTGGTCTTCAAGTCTTGCAATCCAAGGAAGGTATTTCCCTTTCCCAGTCCAAGTATGCTTGTGATATTCTACGCCATTTTCACATGGAAGACTGTAAGCCAACCCCTTCTCCCTTTCAGTCTAGAGTCAAATTTTCAGTCACTTGTACTTCTCTTAAAGTTGATGCTACCTTATACCGTAGGAAAACTTTTGTATCTAACGCATACTCGTCCTGGCCTTTCCTTTGTTGTTGGCCTTGTTGCTCGGTTTATGCAAAACCCACATGAAAGTCATTGGAAAGCAGCTAAAAGAATACTTCGTTATGTTCGAGGTAGAGTTCAGTTTGGGATTCATTACAGTGCCGAAGCAGCTCCTCTATTGGTTGGTTTCACTAATTCCGATTGGGTTGGTGACCCTGATGATCGGAAGTCTACTACAGGTTATGTGTTCACTCTTGGTTCAGGACCTATTACATGGGCTTGCAAGAAACAAGGTGCCATTTCTCTTTCTTCAGCAGAAGCAGAGTATCGTGGTGCCATAGAAGCTAGTAAGGAAGCCTTGTGGCTTCGTCAGATCCTGTTGGAGTTTGGCTTTTAGTAGCAACATCTGACTACACTTTGGTGTGATAATCAAAGTGCCATTCAACTATGCAAAGATCCAGTCCAACATCAGCGTAGCAAACACATTGATCTGCACATGCTCTTCATCAGAAAGCTCATTCACGACCACGTTCTTGAAGTGCAATATTGTTCAATAGATGATCAAGTTGCAGACATCTTTACAAAGGCTCTCACAGAGGCGAAGTTCACTAAACTTCGATTTATGGTTGGAGTTCAGGAAGTTGTCACTAAGGGGGGATAGGCTCTAGTGCCTCCTTCCTTCTCCTATTGTGTCATATTTGTAAATCCTTCAATCCTATCCCAAGTTGTTCTTAAGGGGGGATGTTAGGATATTCCGACACATAGGAAATAGTTAAGTATAACTTGGTCTAGTATAGAGTTAGGTAAAGTGTGTTTCTTTACTATGTACCTTTTGTAACTTACAATCCAACAGTCAAGATATGTAGTGATCCGACGGTTCATTCTCTCCTCGGTATTATTGACACTTGATCCATGGCTTAACACTCGATTGGTCCATGATCTCTATTTAAAGAGCATGGAGGGTCATTTGTAGGTTAACCGTCCATGAGAGAAGCTTATGTAAATTTTCATTCTTTTATTAATAAATTTCCTGAAGTGGCCGTGTTGGCTCAGGCCATGGACTGTTTCCCTCTTTGAGGGTTTTAACCACGTCAAAATACTGGTGTATTGATTTGTAATCTGTGTGTGAGCGGTGTCCTTTGGTGTTCTGTCTGAGGAACTTACCCTATAAATTCCTACAAAAATACAGGATTGTGAAAGTTAAAATGTGCATGTGGACGTGCAAGGGACAATCAATACAATTGATTTCATTTTTGTTATATATTTTATTATATGTAGTTACAGAAGCTGAAAATTGTCCACATTCATGGTAAATTCCATTGATAATGTGGTTAAAATTTCATACATTGGTTTATAACATTTTAGGAATTATGCTCTAAGGAAGATGACCTTCTAGAATGCATGTTTCAATGAGTCATGTTGGAATTTCTGCCATAACTTATCTTCTATTAGGTTCTAGAAGCTGAAAAATTGTCGAAATTTAGGGTAATTCCTGTTGATCATGTGGTAAAAATTTAAGATATTTGTGTGTAATAGTTTAGGATATATGAGAAGCGGAATTAGAGCCTTCTGAGCACTCCTAAAATCGAGCTTCAACAAGGTCATGTTGAAATTTTTGTTATAACTTTTCTTCTGGGGGTACCAGGAGATGAAAATTTGTCCACGGTTAGGGGAAATCCCACTGAGATTGTGGTAAAAGTGTCATATATCGGGCCACTATATTTTAGAATATATGACTAGTGGAATTCGAGCTTCCTGAATGCTCCTAGAATTGTGCACAAAATATGATTATATTCATGTTTTTGTTATAACTTTATATATATATATATATATATATATATATATATATGGTTCTAGAATTTGAAACTTGAACCACGGTGAGGGAAACACACACTAGTACTATGGTTTAGTTTCCATAACTTGTACTTATACCGTTTAGGAGATACGCATTGAATCATTCATCATATTTGTTTGCATGCAACGTGTTCGATGAAAGGCTTAAATGCTTCAATGATTCATTGCATACAAAATGTTTGATAAATTCCCAATGAGCATGTTTTTGTGATTGGGATTAGTATTGTTGTGTAATAATATTTTTCTAGTTGATATATGCTTAATTGTATGTAAAGAGTTTGTTATATTAGTTTTTAGATAAAGTGTTTGAAGAAATGCTTAAATACAAATGCAATAGTATGGTGGTTGTTTGAAGAAAATGTAATAGTATGGTAATTGTTTTATGAAATTGTTGATCTTTGGAAGGGGTATTGTTGTTGTGTGATGATATGATTGTAGCTTATCTATAACTATTTGCACGCAATGAATTTGAAGAGTTGCATGCAAGGAATTTGAAAAGTTATATGTAAAAGAATGGAAAAGTGGCATGATTATATGACATCTTTTTAGATAGTATGTTACAAGTGGAATCAGTGCAATGTTTCTTATTTGATCTCATAAAAAATATATGAGAAATGAAATCAATTTTTGGCATGTGTGGTTAAATTTAGTAGAGCTTTGGAGATCCCATTTCCATAATTGGGCATTGGAGATCGAGCCATTATAGTAGTTTCCTCATTCTACCTTAGTGTGGACCATGGATGGTAAGGGGGTGTGTTTAAACATTTTTTTAATGCTTGTTGAGTACACATGCTTATAAAATTTCATGAAGGAATGATTTTGTTTTAAGAAATTTGTATTATTACAGTATGTGTTGAGAGAAATGATATGCACTTGACTACAAGTGGGTGCTAGTCGTAGCACTATGACTAATGACTATGAGTTGATTGCAGACTATGACATGGATTTTAGTCTTGGTAAAGAATGGTTTCAAGTTAAGATACACGACGTCTTAATTTTGGGACATGTTACTGACATGTGTGAATAGTTGTAGGGAAACATGCTTGGTATTAGCATGCCAATGTAACAGTTGATTTGTTTATATAACTAATAACTTGGTGAATGTGATAAAACATAATAAGACTCAATTGTAGAAAAGTAAACAAGTAAAAGAAAGGAATTGGGTGAGAATTCGTTTGGCTACATTTGGAAACCGCAATTCCAAATGAATGAGTGGTTTACATGAATACATGAAGTTTTCTTAACCTTTATTTTGTTTGATATTATGTGGATATGTGCTATATTCATGAACATGTATTTGACAGGCTTTTATCTTAAAGCTGATATTTGAGATAAGATGTTTAGTTCTAACCTTTTAAAGGCATGAGCTAATTTTATTTGATGCAAGGAATTGCAAGGAAAAAGAAACTGCCACAAAATCTTAAAGAAGGCTCAAGATAATATTTTATTTATGAACCCTTGGAAGCAGTGGGAAATCATGGGGATTGAGACATGGTGTCTGTTGAAATTTTTGTTCTTTCTATGTTTCATGAATTATTTGTGCTTGATTTATGATTTTGATTGTGATTGGTGCATGGAAATGTCACTTTGTTTGTGGTGTTGTTTTGTGGTTTTGATTTCTCGTTTTCTTCATTTTTTCTCTCGTTCTTTTCATTTATGTTTCAAAGTCTTAGGAGTTGGTTGGGGAAAAGAGAAAATCTAATAGAGCTCAGGGAGAGATGATTGGAACCCAAGAAGCAATATAAGACCTAATTGAACCCTAGTGCATGAATAAAGGGCATATGAAAGAAAGAATATGACAACTAGTTGGGGTGGTTGGGTCCACTGGGGTAAATGGAAAGTGGTAGAAAAGTCATGAGAAATGTAATCAAGAAAGCTAAAGTAAATGGATTTGAGGTAACGGATGCCTTGGCTAAGTTGGGAACTATTGTTCTCAATATTGTGCATGTGTTGTACAAATAAAGGAAGTTCTCTTAACCTTGACCTTATGAACACTCGTAATTGTGTTGTGATCATGTTCATGACAATGATAATGATTATATATATATATATATATGGATGCCATTGTCTGACACAGTTTGCATGGATCATTCTTGTGGAAGAATAATTGCTTTATGCAAGCAAACGGCATGAAACAATTCCTGGTTTTATGAGGAATCAAGTGGGCAAGTAGCCTTGAAAGGTCCATGAGGTTAGCATAACGTGGACATGATTTTGATATTATGTGCTTATAACTGTGCCTATTTTTATGTTATGGACAGGAAATGTTGAAGGATATATCAACAAAATGAAAGTAGTGTGATCTGCATCATGCTAGGAAAATCATGGATAGTCGATAAAGCCACAGATCCAGGACTTGGGTTGTGGATGGACACACTAAAGCATTGGCAAGATAATAGAGGTAATGTTCTAGGTAGAGATGGTGTAGTATTTGTATGTGCATTACTATTATTATGTATATGTTGTGTTGTGTACATGTTGTATTGTGCATGTGTCATGTGTACACATTGTGTTGTGACATGTGTATTTGTTTTGTTGTATCATGTCTACATTTTAAAGTGTTGCATTGTAAATTGTGTGTATGTGTACGTGTTATGAAGGGGAATGATTCTTAATTTCACTGGAGGCTATGGATTTAGATAGTAGTCCCTACATCCCTGGACAACTTAAGAAGAGACTAATATTGAGTTGTTGATATTAAGGGTAGAGACGGTATAGTCTTGAGATGCCCTTGTTTCTTTGGGTAACTGATTATGTGTATGGAAGAGGAAGAGAAGGCAATGGGTGCTTTCTGGGTTTCGAAATATATCTAGTATGTGTACGAAAAGCATAAAAAACAAAGGAAGAAGAAAAGAACAATTTAAAAGATAAGTATTAAAATATTTGATTTCAATTTTTTATTTTAAAAATTATGAACATAATATATGATTTTGAATTATGATGGTTAAATGTTGAGCTAATTGGATGTGATATTTTTATATATGATTATTTTATCAAGGATCTAATTTGACTTGTTGTGACAAGAATCAAACAGGATTGCAAGTGTCACCTTATTGATGAGCTACCAATGAGGTATGATTCAAATTTATTACAATTCCTTTTGAGTCTAATGGAAATTATGTGCTTTGTATAGGAAAGCATGCAAATTGCCTAGTTTGGGAGGTTGGTACTAACTTCAAGAGAGTTAGCAACAACAGCAAAAGGAACTGGAACATGTAATAATATCCCAGTGAAGGACTTTAGGAGCAGGGCCATTGTGGGACACTGTTACCCAATAGTGTCCATTGATTTCCATAAGCATGTTATAATCGGTATGATGGTTTTGAGGCATGGATATGCCTTGTTTTTTGGACCTTATAATGTGAGGAAACATTTCCAAGGGATGATCATCTGAGGGACTAAGTACCCAAAAATGGGATGCTACGAAACTTGGAAGGTGAGTGATTGCATGGGAGAGGGTGATTGGATTTCCCGAGGGACTGGGAAGCAGAGAAGGGAAGTTTGGGGAATAATTTTTTTTTGATCAATAGAATTTCCATATGGAATTAGAATCACATTGGGAGTGATTTTGGGAACAATGAGCTGATAATTGTTCACTGAGAGAAGAAGTAGTGCAATGATGTAGCACAATGATTGTAGTGGAATAGTTGTCATTTTAAATATTACATCGATCTATGTTTATAAAGCTCCATAAGTAGTATGTTTTCTGGTTCATAAGTGCAATAGAACACCAGGGATGGTGTTCCTGTAGGTTTTAACCTTTTATAGAAATTACCTACATACGAATTCTAAAACATAGAAAATAAACAATGCGAGAGCATAACACATAAAACACATATACACAGAGATTTCCCCTAGATCCCAAAACTGGGACTACCAGACTGATTTTTCATTATGTTCCTTTCAATATTACAATACAAATTTATGCATGTTGAAGCATCCAATACCATGGACCGAAAACCATCGTGTCCAAAACCATGGACTAAAAACCATTTCATCCAAAACCATGTGCGAAAATAATGCACAGAACCATAGGTAGGTCCGCCCAACCTAACATAGGGTCCAAAACCAAAATTTTCCGGGGTGTTGCCCCAAACCCCATAAAGTGGAGTTACCTGCAGCCCTCAAACCCCATGTGACTCACCCCACTATGCAATTGGTGCAAAAAAGGGGGGGCTCAGCCCCCCTTCTAACCCCCTAGTTAACTATGTGGGCTAGTCATGGAAAGAATATAACACAACCCAACATTCTCCCACTTGTTGTTTTCTTTCCACAAGTGGCCACAAGAGAGCTTAGTCATTTATCCAGCCCTACAACACCCATTGTTTCTCTACACCAAGAGAAATTCTCAGAGCTCAGATATTTTATCAATGCATCTGCAGTATTCTTCAAAGTGTCCACCTTTACTAGCAACACCTTTTTGTCTTCTATCATATCCCTCACAAAGTGATACTAAACATCAATGTGCTTTGTCTTTGAATGATATGTAGGGTTCTTTGCCTAGAAAATTACACTTTGGCTGTCACAGTCTATCCTTATAGCTCCGTGTACTAACCCCATATTTGAACACAATCTCTGCAACCAAAGTGCTTCCTTTCTTGCATGAATGGCTACCATGTATTCTACCTCTGTAGTTGATAGTGCCACTACATATTTTTTCTTACTCATCCAGCTGACTACACCTCCAAATAGGTTAAACACATACCCACTTGTAGATCTTCTCTCATCCAAATCTCCAGCCCAGTCTGCATCAACAAGGCCGCGAATATCAAACACTCTGTCCAATCCTGGTCTTCCTTGGTAGCACAAACCATAATCATTAGTGCCACGCAAATACCTGAAAACCTACTTCATTGTTATCTAGTGCTCCTTCCATGGTTTTGACATAAAATCTGCTCAATACTCCCACTGCATGTGAAATGTCTAGTCTAGTACAGACCATCGCATACATCAAGCTACCAGTTGCACTTACATATGGAACATGGGACATGTCCTCTTCCTCTTCTTGTGTCTTGGGACACTATTCAGCAGATAACTTTACACCTATAGGAATATGAGCCTTCACCCGTTTACTATCTTATATATTAAGCCTCTACAATATTGTCTCGACATACTTCCTCTTGTTTAACCATAGCTTCCTCTTTGCCCTATCTCTTGTAATTTCCATTCCCAAAATATAGTTTGTAACACCAAGATATTTCATGTAGAATTTGGAGGACAATTGGGTCTTCAAATCTTGGATAATTTCTTTTTCATTTCCAACCAACAACATATCATCCACATACAAGACCAGATAAATAACATAGTCACCAATTAATTTAAAATACACACAGTGATCTTCTTTGCTTCTGGTGAAGCCAAGTCCCCATATAAAGGTATCAAATTTTTGATACCACATCCTTGCTGACTATTTTAACCCATACAAAGACTTCTTTAACTTGCATTCCAGTTCTTTCTTACCCTTCACCGCAAAGGCTTCAGGTTTCTTCATGTAGATTTCCTCTTCCAGATCCCCATGAAGAAATGTTGTCTTCACATCCATTTGTTCTACCTCAAAATCAAAAGCAACAACAACAGATAAAAGTAATCTAATAGAAGTTACCTTGGCAATAAGAGAAAAAATATCACCAAAATCAATTCCCGGCACCTGGGAATAACCTTTTTCTACCGACCGAGTTTTGTATTTCTCCACCTTTCCTTCTGCATTTGTCTTCTTCTTGAACACCCATTTGCTGCCAATGGGTTTCCTTCCAGCCGGCAACTCCACCAGATCCTAAGCCTCATTTTTGCGTAAAGATACCATTTCATCAACCATGGCCTCTTTCCAGAGTTTTCCATCCTCTGAATCTACTGCTTGCTTCATAGTTCTGGGATCATCCTTAGTAATAGATAAAGCAAAATTTGAATAGAAATCAGATGGACTATACCTTTCTGGCTACCTTCTTTCTCGAATTTATCTTCTCATACCTGGAGTTTTTGGCTCTTCATCTTTGGATTCCTCCTCTGCTGCAGAGTCTGGTTATTCCTCCTCTAGCTCAAACTCTATCTTCTTAGGTTCCTTTGGTTGGACTTCATGTTTAATAACATCTTTCACCTCTCTAAAAACCACATCTCGGTTGTCCCCAACCTTCCTTGTTACTAGGTTGCAAAGCTTATAACCTTTAAACCATCCTTATACCCAATAAAGATGCACGTTTCAGATTTACTATCAAACTTGGTTCGTTTCTCCTTTGGAACATGTACATATGCATCACATCCAAATACCCTCAGATGTGAAAGAGAGGGTTTCTTACCAGTCCATACATCTTGTGGAGTTTTATCCTCCAACGCTAATGTAGGTGATCTGTTGACCAGGAAACATGTTGTCTCCACTGCCTCTGCCTAGAATTACTATCCTAACCTAACACCACTGAGCATGCTTCTTGCCCTTTCCATCAATGTCTTGTTCATTCTTTCTGCAAATCCATTTTGCTGAGGTTTATATGGAGTAGTCTTTTGCCATGCTATACCACACTTCTTACAGAATTCTCCAAATTCCTTATTGCAAAGCTCTCCACCGTTATCTATCCTCAACACCTTTATCTTCTTCTCTCTCTAGTTTTCCACCAAAGCCTTAAATTCTATAAACCTATCAAAGACTTCAGATTTATTCTTAAGGAAAGATATCCATGTATTCCTTGAGAAGTCATCTATAAATGATACATAGTACACAGAGTTACCCAGTGATGGAACCTTCATAGGTCCAAACACATCACTGTGCACAAGCTCTAATATCTATTTTGCCCTCTTACCACCAGAAGGGAAACTCACCCAATTCTGCTTCCCATATACCCAATTTTCACAGAAATCAAAATCTAGAGAGATATTACACATACCTTCTACCATACCTTTACCATGAAGTATTCGAAGGCCCTTCTCTCCAATATTTCCAAGCCTTTGATGCCACAACATGGTCTTCTCTCTAGACACCACTAGATTTTCTGCTTCACTTTTAGGAACCACAGAAATGTTGCACCCATCAACAACAGTGCTACCTTGCAGCTTGTACAGAGTTCTAATCCAAACTCCCTGCATCAATACCAGTGCTCCTCAAACCATATTGCAGGTATCCTTCTCAAACACTATTTTTACATTTGCATCATCCAACTTACTTACAGAAATCAGATTTCTGGCCAATGCAAGAATATGCAGAACACCTGGAAGTGTTCTAACCCTTCCACCTTGCAACTTCAACTTTACTTTGTCGTGACCAATGATTCTAGCCTTCTTATCATCCCCTGAGAAGACATCACCACCATCGTATTTCTCATACTCACAAAACCACTCTCTATGGGGAGTGAAGTGAAAGGATGTACCTTAGTCAATCAACCATGCCTCATGATCTACATGTGTACTTGAAGAAGCCAAGTACACATCCAAACCTTCATCTGAGGTAATTTTCACCTCTGCAAAAGGAGAATCATCAGATCCCTTTCCTTTATCAAGAGATTTAGATTTACAGTCCCTTTTGTAGTGCCCTTCCTTTTTGCATTTCCTGCACACCACCTTTATAGCTTTTCCTAGGGATTTTGATCTCCCTTTAGATTTTGATCTCCCATTAGATGGCTTATTTTTGTTTCTATTCTGGTACCATCCTCGTACAGATAAGGCATCACCATTCATCAGCAAGGATAAGACTATTTCATCAAACTGCAAAGCAGTTTCATTTCTACCTATTGCAATAACCACACTATCCCACGAATCTAGTAGAGAACACAACAAACTGATGCACTTATCTTCATCTGAAATTTTAATATCAATAGATGTTAACTGACTTACCACGGTATTAAATGCATTCAGATGATCTGTCACTGAGTCTCCATCTTTCATCCTTAGGTTATACATATTTTTCCGTAGGAAAAGTTTATTGACTAGAGAATTAGATTGGTACAAAGTCCCTATCTTGTCCCACAAAGCCTTCGCCATAGCTTCCCCTGATACATTCAACAATATTGAATCTGAGACACATAATCGTATTGTGCTCTTTACCTTTTCATCCAACTTCTTCCATTATTCATCAGACACGCACGTTGGTTTAGTACCCGGATCTACTGCGATCTAGTGATCTTTATCCACCAAAAGATCCTCCATCTTGAGTTTCCACAATTCAAAACTCTGACCATTAAGTTTCTTGATCTCTATCTTTCCACTACTCGCCATCTTCTTTCACAACTAGAATCGATCTCACAGATCTCCCACTGAACAGGGTCTACAACATGTTTGAGTGAAACCCCTCAACAACAGTGGAATCCCCTTGAAGCCAAAACGACTTTGATACCAAATGTAGGCTTTAACCCCGTACATAAATTACTTACATACGAATTCTAAAACATAGAAAATAAATAATGCGGGAGCATAACACATAAAACACATATATACAGAGAGATTTCCCCTGGATCCCAAAACCGATACTGCCAGCTTCATTTTTCATTATGTTCCTTTCAACGTTACAATACATATTTATAGATGCCAAAGCATCCAATACCATGGACCAAAAACCATCGCGTCCAAAACCATGGACCGAAAACCATTGCATCCAAAACCACGTTCAAAAATCATGCACAAACCATAGGTAGTTCTCGCCCAACCTAATATAGGGTCGAAAACCAAAATTTTTAGGGGCGCTACCCCGGAACGCATTGTTGGCTTGATGGGGCCTGACCCAGGTTCAGAAGTGTTTTAGCCAAACAAATCCTAAAACTACTCGCCCTTTCAGCAACAATCTTTGGAGCACGGACTAAGGTCTCACTCGAGGTAGTCTGGGAGGGTTCTCGAACCAGGTTTCCACACCCTAGGGATGTCTAGATGAAGTCTAGAAAGTTCGCAAACCAGTCCTACATGCTAAGCTACTTCTGCGCAACTGCCTGTTCAGTGCAACCTTCGCGTGGCTTGGATGACAAGCACAACTGTTCCTTACGCTTTACTATGTTTATTAGTATTATAGGTCTTGAATTAAATTAAACAGACCCAATTATTTCCTTTACCATTCAACATAAATATACATGCGTGCAATCATAAACTATAAATAGATGCATAAACAGAAATAGAGCAACGGATACGCGATATTCCAAAACTCACTTATCTTTATTAATAATTTTCGAGTTACAATCCACCTTGTACCCTACGCACTCAGCTGTAGGGGTCTGTGCACACAGCTTCGGACTCTACGATGCCTCTACACACAATGTTGTAGAGCCTCTTCTACTACTATGACCCATGACTCGAACTTAGAGACTCAAAGTAACTATTGCATTCAACAACCATACACTTTTGATCTAAACAAAAGTTACCTTCTACACTTAGAGCCTCACTCTATTTATACATTCCCATGGTCCGCGAACCATGGGTAGGCTGACACTTCTTAGATTAAATTACAATATCTTAGGGCGGGCTACCCTTTGACTTGACCTATTGCAATTCGCGCTCTGCGCACTTCGCGAAGCCTTTACAATACCATTACCCATAATTGTGGGCTTTAATTCCAAAAACCATTACACGGGGGATCTACTACCCAACAGGCCCCCAACACAATCATCGTGACTTGTCCTGAGTCACTCATCGGTATGGTGAGGCATGCTACAAAGGCTTTGCGGTCCACCATCCATGTGAGTAACGTACTACAATTTGTTGCTCCATCCTTACCTCCTGCAATGCTTCTTCAAGCTCCTGCTCCATTGCCCCTACTAATTCGCTTAACTGATGATTCTCATTCTGCTCTACTAGGTTAACAAAGAGCGACCCCTCATAGTATTTTAGCTCTGGTTGAGATGTCACATGCGTGAATATTTTGTGCAAGAACAGCAAGCTTACAATCTTTGGTCCAATATACTCAATGTCTACTGAAGCTTGTGTTGCATTTTGCAAGAGAGTTGTTACGATCTGTGAGGTGCCAATCTTCATGTTTGGTCATGGGCACACAGCTTAGGGATGCACTTTTAAATGGAATTCTATCTTTTATCCCAAGATTCACTGTCTTGGCCTTATCTTTCATAGATCTATTACTAGACCGTGGGTTTCGCAGCGACATCTGGATTGGTCCTGCTATCTGTCGGGGAATTTTCAGTACATCTACCACCGTTGACATCGGGATTGGCACGACAATCTTGGCTGTCAACATTACGTTGTCTCGAAGGTCCTACTTCTCTAATGTCACAACCATGGGGTTTACTCTCAAAGCGGTGAAGTTCGACGGGTTCATACCTATTGGATAGCACAATAATTTAAGTCTCAAGATGCCTCATTTTGTTTGGTGGATGACCAGCCGTGATTTATAGGCTTGCTAAAATTGAAATTCGACTGTTCCCCACTTTTCTGGCTTATTAATGCGATACTAGAGGTAGATCGTTTCAAATCCAGTTCTAACTCCATGTCTTAATTGCCTGCCATCGTCTCCTCGTTGTCTTAAATTGACCATCTTGTCATGAACAGTGACCTCAATGATCACCTTCTAGCCTGTTCGTGTAGCAGCACAGCCCCTTATTCGCGACCACGAATCCAGCGATAGACTTGCCCTACGTGGAACCTTCTTTCTGTGCAGCTCTCCTGCAGACTTTTTTATAGTCTCGCACCTTCTTTCAACTGCTTGGAGTGCAAAGGCTATGCTTCGGTTGTTTAGTTAGACAGCCGGCCCACTTGTGTAGAGCTTTAGGTGATTGCCATTTACTCTCCCTAGGAAGGGCTCTCTATTAAGCTTGACAAGCTGGACTATGCCTTTGTCTGTGACCTCTTTCACCACATATGGTCCCAACCAATGTATGCATAGTTTTCCAGAGAATTTTTCAAACCTATTGTCATACAACAATACTAAATCATTTACTTTGAATGTGCACAACATGATATGATGATCATGCCAAGCTTTCTCGCGCTGTTTTTGCACCTGCTAATGGAATCCTGCCAGAAACTATTTTTCCTTAAGTTCTTCCAAGTTGCGCAAGCCTCTCTTCCAAGGCTTCATGGTCTGCCATTCCTGTCATCACTACTATTCGTAAACTGGGTATACTGTATTCCATTGGCATGACAGCTTCTGTGTCGTAGACTAACCTAAAATGTGTCTGACTCGTCAATTTCTTGCATGTGGTTCTGTATGCCCATCAGATGATGAGTATGTGCAAGTCCAAATCATTTCGTTGTGCATTACATACTTTGGTCAACGTAGTTTCCATAATCTTATTGAATGCTTCTACTGTCCCATTAGCTTGCGGGTGGTACGACATATTTTACTGATGATACACCTGGAACTCCTTAGTGAGTGTGTTTTGTGGTCACTCATTAGAATTTTTTGGCATCCAAACCATGTCAACACATTATCAAACAAAAACTTTGTAGCTGTAGCGGTCGTACAGTCCTTAACCGGTTGTGCTTCCGCTCATTGAGTCAGGTACTCTGTCGCGGTGGTGATATAGCGCGCACCCGTCTTCCCTTGAGGTTTGATGGGCCCCATAAAGTCTATCGCCCATTTTTCGAATGGCTGCAACGTCATTTATGGATTGAGGGGCTTCTCATCCCTTTACGATAGTTTCCCAGTCCGTTGACATACATTGCAAGTCTGACAGTATGCTTTCGAATCTTGATGTAGAGTTGGCCACCATAGTCCAGCGCAAAGAGTCTTATGTGTCATTGCCCATCCCGCATGGTGTCCTCTTGTAGCCTCCCCATGTGCTTCTACAAGGATCTACCCACGTTCAAATTCAGGTACATATCTTCGTAATATCTCGTTGTTTCCCATTTTGTAGAGACGCCTCGCGATAACAGAAAAATTTGCCACGCGTACGACCAATTCTTTCTTCTACTGGACTGAATATCCCTGCGGCATGGTCCCTGTGGTGATCTGGTCCTGCATTCTCAATTCATTATAGGTGATCTGGTCCTGCATTTAAGTGTCCCAACTTACAATGACCTCGAAGTCATACTCTTGAAATAGTAACAACCATCTGCATATGGGCCCCCACAACACAAGCTTGTTCACCAGGTATTTCAATGTAGAATGATCGATATACATCTTGAAGTGCCCACCAAGTAGATAGTGGTGGTATTTCTGGAGCACGTATACCATTGCCAGTCCCTCGTGCTCAGTAGTAGAGTAGTTCCTTTCAGCTTTGGACAACTGCCGACTTGCGAATGTGATTGGGTGATCGATGCCTTCCACAACTTCCTGCGTGAGTACAATGCCTAGCGCGATACATGACGCATCAACATGTACATGAAATTCGATGTCCCATTTTGGGAAAACCAAAATGGGAGCGGATGCCATTTTTTCCTTGAGAACCTCCAGACTTTTCTTACAATCATCATTCCAACAATATGTAGCATCCTTTTTCAACAATTGTTCCAATGGTGTCGTGATTTGTGCATAGCTCTTGATAAACTTTTGATAGTAGCCAGTGTGCTCCAATGTGGTGCGTAGTTGTTTAACACTTCGCAGTGCTTCCAGATTGAGAATGAAAACAATCTTCAGAGGGTCCACCATCAGGCCTTGGTTGCAGACCACATGGCAAAAATATTTCCAAAGGGGACAAGGAAGGTGCACTTCTTAAGATTCAGCGTAATCTAGTGTCATCAGCAAGTATCCATCATCAACCATAAGCTCGCTATATGGTTTTTAACTAACCCAAATAAAGTCCAATCATAAAAATAAACCTCCAAAAACTTGTGGATGAACTCCTTGAATACGGCCACCACTACGCGCGAAAATATCGCTACTCTGTTCTTCAGCACAAAGGGCATAATAGTGTACTGAAAAACAACCCCATTCAGTTGTGAAGGTTGTCTTGCTCCTATCTTCTGTAGTGATCTTGATCTAATGGTACCTTGAGAACCCATCCGTCAATGAGTAAGCTTCCTATCTGCCAACATTCTCCAATACTTCATCTATAAACGGCGTCAGGAAGGGATCGTGAACACAGGCGTCATTAATCTTCCTAAGGTCCACGCAAATTCAAATTTTGCCCTTCTGTTTTTTCTCCTACACTATCGTAGGACTTACCTAGTCGGATTCTTTCACTGGCTCAATAATTCCTGCTACAAGCATTTTGTCCAACTCTTCATGGGCATTTTCCTTATACTTCGGATTCAAACGGTAAGGCCACTACTTAACTAGCTTCGCATCCAGTTTTAGAGTAATTTTCATCATTCTTAAGTCGCCAAGGATTCCCTTTAACTCTGTGATTTTGGTTGGAAACAATTCTTGATGTTCGCAAAGTAACTCGATGACATTATCCACCATGGCATCATCCCAATAATCACCAAGCGTCACGTACTTCGGCTCCACATCTGTAACAATGTTTACCTACTTTGTTTTCAGTGGCACAGTGATGTTGGGGTCCTCAATTGATGGTCCTCAAACTTCGAGACTCCCTTCAGTCTCCAGAATATTAATATTTCGGGGGTCATCATCATTGTCCTCCACTTGAACGTGGTAACATTCTAGGGCATAGCTTAACTGTGGTCACCATACTGGTTGAGCTATTTCTCGTGGTTCCTGGGGTATTTTGAAAATGGCAGCTTTCACATCTTGTAGCGCATCATCAACAATATCCACCCATGGGTCTTCAAATGAGAATGTTAACAAAAATACTTCACTCAATACATCCCATTCACCCATACCATGGTGGAGTTCTGTCTCGGTATATGTTACCGGGAAAAGTGTCTATTTAGAACTGCTCTATCCCACTAAGGTGTGACAGCTGCCTTAGAAACAAACAGAGAAAACTACTTTTGTATCTCCTTTATGAACTATAAATAAAGAGGAATAGGAAGAACCAACTTGTGTCTTGCGCTAGTCCTTTGATCCAATCTCTCTCCTCTTTGATAGCTTCCAGCTACCTGCTCCCTTACTTGCCTAGCTTCACCAAGTACCTGTAAGATCACAGAAGAAGAAAACTATACAAAGACATGGATTTATATTCATAAATAACTTAGGATCAGATTTAAGTTAACCATACAAATGTAACAAGCATCAATGATACAAAAGCATGGAGGAGAAACTCAAATAGTTTTTATTGATATACAAGAAGATCCAGGAGGAGTTACAACCGATGATTCCTGACCCAGCATCAACCTCCCAGCAAAGAAGCCCCTCTTCACCTCCAACAAAGCATAGATCACCCAATTCTCTGATATGTATCTCAAAACCAACAGCAATTCCTTACAATGTGAAAAATTCCAGCCCCTGGATCTCTGGGATGAGGGATCCATATATAGATGCATGCAAGGAGGATGAGTCAGCTTATGATTTGATTAGTGGCTTCTCTCTGTCAGTTCTTGCTTCCACTTGGAGACTGAAGGCCTCTTACTCGTCCTTGGTCGAATTCAGTGAGGCAAGTGTCATAGGAGAAGATTCTGGAAGCTTCCATTGTCTCTCCACCTCGCGGAATGACACTGCCATTTGTCATTTCCCACTCAACACACCCTGGTAGTGCATTTAGGTGCATTGCAATGCACCTAGCCAGTGGATTTAGGTGCTATGCAATGCACTTAGCTAGTGGAGAAGCTGAAATGATCCTATTTTGACTTATTCTGAGCAGTTTCTGGTGGAGAACTTCTGGGAGAAGCTATAATTTGTTGACCTTGTTCCTTTAGGGGTTAGAACAACACTTTTAGGGACTTAGGAGCCCTTGGTTTATGGACATTTCATGCTTGGAGCTGCAAGGCACAAAAATGTCTATAACAGTTGCCCCCTAAAGTATGAGGTCGTTTATCGGGTGAAATGCTTTATTATGAGGATCCGAAGTTCTTTCAATGTTGGGAGGAGACCTGTAATAAGATACAATACAATACATTATCTTCATACTGTTTTCATGATCTAGCTGAGGCGGGCATTCCCATGCTCAGCTTTATAAATTCATTTTCATGTACATAGGACAGACAATCGTCTGATGGTAGACTGATGATTCTGATAGAGCCATCATCCTTTTGGTAGGATGATTATCTGTGCTGCAATGTTGTATATTTCAATGTCTTTATTTCCTTGAATATATATCGCAGCCCAGATGGATGAAACTAGATCCGGGGTCTTCAATCTCGTCCGATCTTCACTCGAAGTACAAGTCGATCCATGTGAGAAATGTTTTGAAGTCGAACATGGAAAGACATCGCTTGATTACTAGTCAATGATGTAAACTGTTAACAATCGCGAGAGGAATCACTGATAATGATAATGATCCTCAAGGTACTGCAGTACAATTCACGTGGTGTGAATAAAGGACTTGGCGTCGAACATCACACAAAATCTTTTGGTCAAAGGTCATTGATGTGAACCTGTCGCCGGAAGTGAGAAACTTGCCATTGAGGTATGCAAGCTTCAAAGTACTGAATGGGGTGTTCCTAGACCAACTTCTTGGATAATGAGCTGATGTTGACAAGAAGTGATCCGTCATAGGAGGGCCTTAATGAATCCCACATCAATGACATGGAACGGAGGAAATGATTTTGATGGAGGTGAAAACGATCTGATGATATATGGTTCAGGGTGGCGGTCATGAAAGAATGGAGTATAATGTATGGTAGTGGGCGGGACACAGGTGGCCTTTCTGGATGACTTCTCTTGAACATATCGGCGACACTGATGTGATGGATTGGTAGCATTAACCCCAAATGTGGATGGTATGGTGTAACCATGGTGATGTGACCGGTGAATGAAACAACCCAACCCGACTCGGGCATGGAGCGGAAGTGTCATGTTCAGTAGCGACTTGCTACCAACAAAAATTCTTTGAGTTTCCTCCCCAATTTTTCCCCAGTCATTGCTGACCAGTACCTCTTTATTTTTTTCAAGCTTGAGGAGGATAACATATGCTTGTTCTATAATTTTCCCTTCGGGCAAACCCATAGCTATGTTTTAACGAGCCTAGCGATAGTGAAACTCGTTCTCGTCTAAAGACAAGTTTGTCGCTATTAATCCTTTTAACGAGTTTAATGACAAAGATAACTCGGTCCTTTTCATTTTTAGAGAGTCTGAAAAGGTACGTAAAGGTAACTCCAAAATTCCTTTTTCGTCATCTGATCCCTTAAGTCCGAAAAAGTATAAAACAATACAGAAGGGATGAATTTTCGATAGCTTTAACGAGCCAAACAAAACAAGCGCTCGATCTTTTTGTGCAATAATCCCTCAGGTCCAAAAAGATTAAACTCTAGAGGAGGGATAGCACTTCCTATCCCTTTAACGAGCTGGAAGGCCAAGGACTCGGCAATCTTTTCATATTTTACGAGTCAGTTGAAAAGAGCTTAAAGAAGACTCGTCTTTTGAGGAACGAGTGATAAAATGGGTAGCAGCTGATTCCAGGTAAGGTTTGGAATTTTCCAATCACGGCAGTGTCACAAGGATGGCTAGTGAAATCACTCTTCGCAGCTGTTCCTCAAAATGGGTAAACAACCAAATGGAGGTGAATGATCGGCCAATGAAAAAGTGGAGGTGATGGTGCAAACACGACCAAGGCTTTAATGGCTGAAGTACTTCATTCACGGTGGTTATTTACCGGGGAATAGTTCATTTTTTAACGAGCTTAAACGCGGGTGGAAACATTTGCTCGGTCTGGGTTTATTTTTTAACGAGCTTGAACCTCGCGGTAACACTGCTCGATTAATCCAGTCATATGATAAGATGTCTCATATAAAAACCACAACTTTTCGAGTTTTGCCCCACATCCTTTCTTTATGCAAGTTAGGAAACGACTAATCCAAAAAACAGATAAATAATCACTCTTTGCTTGCACTCCAAAAGGTTTGCATGCCCCCAGGTATAAAACAGGGTTTCAAGGTTACCTCTACTTCTATCCGCCAAAACATTTGTTTTACCGAGAGAGGTCTACCTCTTATAGGTTACCCAAAGATTGCTCTATTCACAGCGCAAACAAAACACTTCTCCGACGATGTCTCTCGAAACAAACAAAGGTGAGCGACGATGCCCGCCAACTCACATAACTTTGACAAGAGAATCTTGTTCTAGAATAACCCCCTCTTCCAATCACGAACGGGGGTACAGACTAGTCATATTCTCCTACGGAAACCTACCCTATACCCGAAGTTTTCTTGCCGAAGCAGACCAGGACGCATGCCCCCTGGGTTTCAGTCATATCCCTCTGAATTACTCGTGCTTATCGGGAGGACAGACTGGAGATTGAGACATTTCTTGCGTGAAAAGACCATTCAGGGATGGTATATGACTATTTTCTCTGTATGATCCGGGAAATGAAAGCTGGTCCACGAGCTTGACCACTCTTCCTTCGTGCGGAAAACACATTACTCTAAAGAGTGAGGAGACAATCACTCCCATGCAATAAATATAGTCTCATCCAAGGAGTAGGTTATAATCCAAGGGTCCTTGAACTACCATTACATTCATGCGAACTGTCTTCCTTCTCAATGTTATGGGCACATTGGGAAGGATCCCTAAAGGTCGACTGGTTCCTTTATCAAAGCCTGTCAGATTTCTCATCTCAGGCAAAAGCGATGGCGAACCAAGCACTTTCCAAGCAATTGAGGAAAGGATACTCACAGAAGCCCCCTCATCTATGATGGTACCAGCCATAACCATTCTATATATTTGAACGATAATTTAGAATGGTATGTTTGCTGGTAAACGGGGTCTGCCTAGTTGATTCCAGTCGAAGGAGACAACTAGGTTGCTTGGAGGTGGGACCGAATAGATGGTCGGGTATGGCTCTGACGAACTTCCTTCCTGTGGTAAAGGAATGGGTAAATTGCTCCCATGTTCGTCGGAGTCTGTGTTTATGAAGAGAATTTGGACGGTGTCATCCTTGTTCTCTTCAGTGACTATATCATCTGAAGATAAAACCTCTGAAGGCAAGACCGGGTCAACTGCCGCCTCGACCTTTTGACTTTCGTCTGGTATGGATCCAGATGGTTTATCTTCAATGATAGGTGCTTCAGCCGACCACCTGAGTGGGCCAACCGGATTTTCAACTAATGACGGACTCGGCAAGAGCTTTTATATCCAGGAGGAAGTCGTAACGGTGAAACCGGATGATCATCCAAAACTCTTTTAGCTTCATCTAAGAAGGGACAACGGTGGACGACATGAATGCCTTCGCACAGTTTACAAGGAAATCTAGCTTTCCCTTTTTGTCCTGGGGCTTCACTTTCACTAGTTGATGGTGTGCTTTCAACATGATCATCAGAGGTTGACGACACCAGGATGTGCAAACGAGGAGACCAGTCCTTTAGTATCCGAGGGATGCAAGGACAATCTCTGTGAAAGTGGTCTCCTTTGCAAATGACACATGGCGATTTAGGCCTGGTCGGTGCAGTGTGTGGATTTTCATTAGACGACACTCGTTTTCCCCCATTCGCCTTTGGCTCCTTCTTCTTCTTCTCTTTCTTCTTCTTTTCGTTCTTCTCCTTAGGAACTTGACTTTTGGCTTTACCAGCCCCATCAAGCGAAGAGGAAGGAGGAGAGGAAGAATTAGAGGAAGTAGAAGGCTAGTGGGCAACTCTGGACTCGTCTAATTGCTGATTCGATTGTTCAAGAATAGTGGTGTTCTGAACGACAGAGGTTGAGAAGAGCCATACTGGCAAACCAATTGTCAACCCTGGAAGCGTCAATGTGGCCATATGGGGTGCACCAACATCTCCCCAAGAGGAGAAGGGACTAGGATTTCCACCAAGGGGAATTCCTTGGTTGGTAGATTCCATTTTCTCAACCCAAGATCAACGTAGGAAAGGGGTATGAATATTCCGTTTAAAATAAAATTTTAACACGCTTTGACACAACTTGTTTTTTTAGTTTTTAAGAGTCAAGAAAAAACAAAAGATGACTCTAGTCTCCTTCCATTTTTAATGAGCCTGAAGTGACAAGCGCTCAGATGGACCTTTTCCGTTAAAGAGTTTGAAAAGGAACGAAAGGGACTGCTCTGGAGGTCTAGGTAGAGGGAGTACCAAACCAATCGCAAAACTGCAGAATACTTTTTAAGGTACGACAGTCAATCTTCCCGAATGCTGTGTTCGGTGCATTGCGATCAGTAGGGCGGCCGACACGGCTTCCTATGGATAAAGGATTTAAGCCTATAGGGGTCTCCCAATATATACTTGACGGTACGTGGGAGCACAAGTCCGTACTGGCACTTATCGTCTCAAAGTGGAGGAATCACCCAACCATCATTGAGGACAATAGTTACCAGGATTTACGACGCCGGAATACGTCTCTAGCCTAGACCTCTAAATGTTGTGCGTTAAGTTCTAAAGCGTTGTTAGATTCATTGAATTTATTTTAAGTTGATCTTTCTTATGAAGTTTGCCTTTTGGGTTCACCACGAGATGTAGATGTAATTTCTAAAATGCAATCTAAAGATGATAAACAAACTTTTATCTCTTTTCGACAATGAAAATCCTAGCTACTAGGGGAAAAGAAAGACACAATCTTTTCATAAAGAGCAAAGAGCACACTGTAAATGCATTTTCCTAAATCAAGCCAAACAGACTGTCTATATGCAAATGCACATGCATGTATTTGTTTTTCACTTTCTTAGTATTGATGCTAAAAAGAAAGTTGTTGTACAAATCTGAATTTGCTTCTAAGCGACAAACACAAACAAGCTTCTTTTCTAAATCAAAAGATAGAGACGATTACAACACTCTACAATTTTGAAATGAATACTCGTTTTGACACTAGAAAATCATAAATTCAGACCAAAGGCAATATTAAACGCATAATCGACCATCAACAGCAAATAAGCTTTCTCCTATGATCAAAATCGACACTTGCGACAGATCTAAATCAAAGGACGATAGTACGATTATTATACTTTTGCAATGGAAAACTGTAAACGACTCAAAAAACACACAAAAACATCTACAGTTCTTTTGTACAACTGAGGCGGAATATCAGTAAGGAAAAGGGGTTTGAAACAATCATATACTGATCACAGGCTGCAAAATTCAGAGACAAAACTGGAAAGAATGAAACACAAGAACCTCAGCTGCACAGGGCTAGGCTGATCAGCGCACCTGTTACACAGAGAAACTGCATTGCAGCGCAGGTTTCCCTTTCGGGAAGTGTGTTGAAATGCAGGATCTCTTCACAGTACCTGCGCTGGGGCAGAAACGAGAATTCTATCCGGGTTCTGGGTTACAGTTTGCAGTTTAGTCTCCGGTTTTTGGCCGAGTAAAAGCAATCAGTAATGCACAATCAGGGGTAGATCTAAGGAGGGTCTAAGAGCTATCAAAAGGGCAATCAATTAGTCTATGAATCAGTTGTTCAAATCATAAACAGATCCCATGAATGGATTGAAGCAGCAGATGTCTACTTTGCATTTGTTATGGCAAATGCAGTTCGATTGCTACTTATAAGTTTATGAAATAAACAACAAGAGATACACAAACAAACTAATTAGACAATCGTCCCCAGCGGAGTCACCATTTTGTTACCGGGAAAAGTGTCTATTTAGAACTGCTCTATCCCACTAAGGTGTGACAGCTGCCTTAGAAACAAACATAGAAAACTACTTTTGTATCTCCTTTATGAACTATAAGCAAAGAGGAATAGGAAGAACCAACCTGTGTCTTGCGCTAGTCCTTTGATCCAATCTCTCTCCTCTTTGACAACTTCCAGCTACCTGCTCCCTTACTTGCCCATCTTCACCAAGTACCTGTAAGATCACAGAAGAAGAAAACTATACAAAGACATGGATTTATATTCATAAATAACTTAGGATCATATTTAAGTTAACCATACAAATGTAACAAGCATCAATGATAGAAAAGCATGGAGGAGAAACTCAAATAGTTTTTATTGATATACAAGAAGATCTAGGAGGAGTTACAACTGATAATTCCTGACCCAGCATCAACCTCCCAGCAAAGAAGCCCCTCTTCACCTCCAACAAAGCATATATCACCCAATTCTCTCATATGTATCTCAAAACCAACAGCAATTCCTTACAATGTGCAAAATTCCAACCCCTGGATCTCTGGGACGAGGGATCCATATATAGATGTATGCAAGGAGGATGAGTCAGCTTATGGTTTGATTAGTGGCTTCTCTCTGTCAGTTCTTGCTTCCTCTTGGAGACTGAAGGCTTCTTACTCGTCCTTGGTCGAATTCAGTGAGGCAAGTGTCATAGGAGAAGATTCTGGAAGCTTCCATTGTCTCTCCACCTCGTGGAATGACACTGCCATTTGTCATTTCCCACTCAACTCACCCTGGTAGTGCATTTAGGTGCGTTGCAACACACCTAGCCAGTGGATTTAGGTGCTATGCAACGCACTTAGCTAGTGGAGCAGCTGAAATGATCCTGTTTTGACTTATTCTGAGCAGTTTCTGGTGGAGAACTTCTTGGAGAAGCTGTAATTTGTTAACCTTGTTCCTTTAGGGGTTAGAACAACACTTTTAGGGACTTAGGAGCCCTTGGTTTATCGACATTTCATGCTTGGAGCTGCAAGGCACAAAAATGTCTATAACAGTATACCAGTTCCTTGGTATGACATCTAGGGTATGATAGAATAAGTGTACCCATTCAGGCTAAGGTTCTTCTCCATATGCCTTGGTCCATTTTGTAAGGTGCATGCTTCGGTCATCACGTCCATCATATTTCTCAGTTATTCGTAGATCTGTTTTCTTGAACCGTAGCCACATCATCCTCCTACAGTCACGCCAATTTTCAAAACTTCCTTGATGTGTTCCCCACCAATGCGTAGGTGTCACACATAGCACCCACTTCAATGCATCGAACCATTGGTGCTTTGGTACTGCGCTCTCAAACTTGTTCAAGAATTCATCCACTGCTGTCAACCCATCATATGTCGGTAGATCTCAAGCTTGGGCTATTACACAATGCAGTAATTTAGTCATCACATTACAATTTAGCATTGTCACTTTGTTGAGCGATTGTGCCAGTGTTCATCTTCCTCATCTAAATCCGAAGGGTACGAACATGCGCACTCCCACGAGACCCTTCCATTTGCAGTTCGATTTAGCCAATCCTAGTCTTGCGTAGTTATCTTGTAGATACAATCTAGCTCATCATTGCTTCCATCATTGTGCACGGGTTTAGTGTAGCGCTCTCCTTTAGCTGGATCCAATGGAACTACTATGCATAGGGATTTTTTCTTGAAAATCATTTTATGCTTCTTCAGGTTGACGACTCCATTCATATCCATGGCCCAGTATATCGCTAACAATGCGGGGTAAGGGTTACTGTCATCCACAATCTCTATTACCTCAAAGTCCGTCTGTGTGCTCGCACCTTTGATATCCACTATTACCCCTTACAATCTTCCCATTGGAAAGATCTTTTGTTGGTTTGCCATCCGTAATTGAATAGGAGACCACTGTAACGTGGGCTTGCCCATGTGTTCCCATGTCTTTATTGGTAACACATTCATGTCCGAACCCAAGTCTAAGATTACATGATCCATTTCATACTCACCAATCTACGCTGTCAATCTCATTTGCCTCCCGATGCGCAGTGCATGCCTTCCCAGTTTCCAGACTACGCATGGTTCACCTAACCTTGCGCACCTAGCGATCAGCTCCTGTAGTCCTTTAACTGCCTTATTGTTGCACAACAATTCATGCGTTTCTCTAAAAAGGTAGTAAGCATAGAAGGATCCATTCTTGGCTCTGGCTGATCCTTACTACCTAAGGTAGAGGCCTCCGTGAAGCTCTTCTTAGCTTCCATAAATGTCTCCTTTGCGCATTCCAAATCAAACTCAGGTTCCTTTGTAGGAGCCTTGCGAACCCATGTATCTTCCTTAGGCTTCTTCCCCTTATCTTCCCCTATGGTCACACCACTTCTGAGCATCATGTTCACATTGGGGTCTTCTTTGCATGGTTCGAACCTCATCATTTGGATATTTTGAGTCAGAGTAGGCTGTAGCACCCCTTTTTTGAGCATTTGTGTGATCAACATTGGAAAATATACCATTTCATGATCAAATTGCTCACAATACGGACAAGATATTCTCGTTGGATTGGTACAATCATGAGCGTAGTGCCCTGGTCCTCCGCAATTGTAAAAAATTAGCTATCCATGGCTCCTTTTGGGCCCCATTCCTCCTCCTCCTCATCCTCGCCCTTGAAATCTCCCACAAGCTATTGTTGCAGCTGGATTGAGGCCTTGCATTTCTATCTTCATTTGATAAGCTAGAGTCCTGTCCAACATTAGCTCATAGCTCTGACATGGCTACTCATCGTGGCCCACTGATCTACAGAAATTACAAAATAGCTGTTTTGGAGTCTGTGTATACTTCTGCAATAGGTGATAGTTTCCTGTTGAGTTCTTTCCTTCCACCTGATAGATCATGCACCAGAGCGCGAGTGCCGCACTTGGCCCTGCCTAAGCCTCTGGTCTCAATGGCATTGGTCCCCCTCCTACCAAATAGTTCGCAAATACTGGACAATGATCCTTATCGCGGCCCTGGCCTTTACATTTTATGCACCACACTTCTTCACGTGCTTTTGGCTGGAGCGCCCTATGATGTTTCAAACTCTGTGTCTCCAAGCATAGGTTTCGTAGCTGTGCGTGGATTTTTTGGACTCCCAGCCCTGGATCTTGTATCAGTGTTTCATGTGACCACATCACCATTTCAAATGCTTCTGCCTAGGTTAAGAGATTATGTTGTGACAGCATCATCCTGAGGTGTGGTGTCAAAGATGCGACAAACCACGTGCTGTGCTACACACCTGTCAATGTCATATTAGCCTCGCGGATCATACTTTTCAGCTTCTAATCTAGATCCCAGGGGGTTTCATCTGGAAGCATTGCATTCTCCTTAAATTTGATGATCAACTGTGTTTTGGATTTCGGCTAGCTAAATTCTCTGTTCAATGCGATCTAGATCTCCGCTATTCCTGCATTTGGGTGATCATTCGAGTGCTTGATATACCAAGTCAACACACGATCCTGTAGTGCGCTTACCAATGTGGCCTTCTTAATGTTGTCATCCGTAACCCTGTGTGCTTCCCACACTGCCCTTACTATGAACCAAAACTGATCTGGATCTTCATTCCCTACTCCTCTGAATACAGGTAGCTTGATCGTGCTCACCATGCTAAACTGCTAGTTTGGTGGAGGCGGTGTGGGAAAATATGGAGGTGAAGGAGGTGACATGAGTGGTGGTGTAAGGGGGGATGGTAACTACAGAATGCATTGCATTATCAAACTGACCGCACTCCTCAGAGAAACCCAAGCACGCTCTTCCTCACTCACTCGTGGAGGTGAAATTAAAGGACTATTTCCTAACCCTTCGATACCTTTGCAGACTTTTCCGCTCTGTGTCGTTCCACTCATTAATGTATTAACGTCACCCATTTTTCACATAACAACATCTTAATCTAAGTATTCAAATATTTGATGTACTTACCTCGTGGTCTCTTGAGGAAAAACCTTTCTTCTTCGCTATAGCTTACAGTTGTGTCTATCACAAATTCGGTGATAAACCCTCCTATTATCGGATCGAGCTAATGGTCTACAACTTGCCTGATCTTATCTTCTAATACCTCTATCCTACGCACCAACTCTAGAGTCCACACTATTGGTTTATTGAGCTTATACCTTCCCTAGCTATCGGCTAACCTTGTGATCCAATCATACTGCTCTAAAGAGAAGGAGGCAAAGAAGATATCATGGATTTCCATATATACGTGGTGATCTAGCCACCTCTTCTCAGAGATCTGCGGGGTTTTTTTTTTCCATATCACGAACTCATGAAGCTTTTGATCCAGCCAATATTCAATTTCCTTCTTCATAGGGTTCTATTGTTCCGACATCAGACATCCCTTAGGCAGATCCCGGTCCCAACAACAGAACCATTTGTTGGCTTGATGGAGCCTGACCCAGGTTCAGAAGTGTTTTATCCAAACAAATCCCAAAACCACCAGCCCTTTCGGTAACAGTCTCTGGAGCATGGACTGAAGTCTCACCCGAGGTAGTATGGGAGGGTTCTGGAACTAGGTTTCCACACCCTAAGGCATATCTTGATGAAGTCTAGAAAGTTCACGAACTAGTCTTACACATTGAGCTACTTCCGCGCAGCTGCCTGTTCAGTGCAACTACCTTTGCGTGGCTTGGATGATGAGCGCCACTGTTCCTTACCCTTTACTGTGTTTATTAGTATTATAGATCTTGAATTAAATTAAATGGGCCCAATGCTTTCCTTTACCATTCAACATAAATAGACATGTGCGTAATCATAAACTGTAAACAGATGCATAAACAAAAATAGAGCACAGATATGCGATATTCCAAAACTCACTTATCTTTATTAATGCTTTTCTAGTTACAATCCACTTCCTACCCTTCACACTCAACTGCAGGGGTCCATGCACACAGCTGCGGACTCTACCACGCCTCTGTGTACACAGCTGCAGAACCTCTTCTACTACTACGACCCACAACTCAGACTTATAGACTCAAAGCAACTATCACATTCAACAACCATACACTTTTGATCTTAACAAAAGCTACCTTCTACACTTAGAGCCTCGCTCAATTTATACATTCCCATGGTCCGTGGATCATATGTAGGCCGACACTTCCTAGATTAAATTACAATATCTTAGGGCAGACTACCATTTGACTTGACTTATTACTTCATGCTCCGTGCACTTCATGGAGCCTTTACAATACCATTACCCAAAATTGTGGGCTTTAAGCCCCAAAACCATTACATGGGGGATCCGCTACACAACACCCATAAAGTGGGGTTACCTGCAACCCTCAAACACCCTGTGACCCCCCCCGCTACGCAATCGACGCAACGAAGGGGGGGCTCTGCCCTGCTTCTAACCCCCTGGTTAACTATGTGGGCTAGTCATGGAAAGAATATAACACAACCCAATAGTTCCCCCAAGGGGGAGGGGTTTGTAATAGCCCCGTGTTATATTCCATGTAAAAAGGAAAAAATAAAACAAGGTCATGGAACATGTATTCCAAGCTAAATGAGGGGGAAAACATCACATTGGGGGTCACTTGTGGTTAACTAATGTCTATGGAAATTGCCAATGGCATTGGAAAAGAGAAAAGGCCAATAAATGACAATTAATTAAAGGAATAAAGGAAAATAGGAGAAAAAAAGGACAAAGAGACAATAATACACATGTAATGGAAAATGAAGGAAATTGAAGGAAAAAGAAAAGGAAAAGGAAAGAAAAAAGGAGAGGGAGAAAATTCTATGCCTCTCTTAGTCACTCTTAGTTACTCTTGATCACTCTTTTCTTACTCTTAGACATTCTAGCATTCACTTGGACATTGAAGAATTCTCACTTAGACTTGGAGAGAGACAACACTTGGACACAAGAAAGCATGCAAAGGAATTCATGGGAAGCGAAGAAGAAGGTTAGAAATGTAGATAAAATAGGAGGACATTGTAGGTAACAATTTGCACATTTGATTTCCTTGCTGATATTTGAATGCATGGTACATGCACTTAGTTATTTTTTTACTTTTTTTACTTTGTAGTCATTGGAATGTGATTTGCCTAGATTGAAAATGGTTATAACATTTCCTTTGCAATTTCCTATATAACCGTGATGTAGTGGGCTCCCTGTCTAGTTAATATTTGAATGGATAGAAGATTTTAGATCTTGGTGAGGTGGTCTGAGGAAAATTCCCAAGGTTCAAGGATGGAGATGGGATTTCTCCTGGAACTCTTGATGAATGGGTGGATATAGGAAAATTCCTTTGGGTATGGAGAATAAATTTGTTTTGGTAGTGATTTATAGACTGGTTGAGGTGAAATCACTTTGGTTGAGGGTAGAGTTGGTTCAGCCTTTGGATTAACTAGTTGGTTTTATTTTGGTTTATCCCATGTGATCCCACATTCATGCTTGGAATATGGCACGGGCATGATTAGCTAAAAGAAATATTTGTTCAGCCCAATCTATGGTTGGGTGGTATGTGGAAGTTCGTGACTTGGTTGGAATTTTCATTTTTTATTGTGTGTTATTTCTTATTGATATCAATGAGGGCATGCATTGGTTATTGTGTTGATTATATGGCTAATTTGTAATGGATTCATTCTGGTTAAATGTTGGTTATAAGCATGGTGTATTCTTGTCGTATATTGTTCTATTGTTATGGATCTTGGTCATGTATTAATACATTATTGAATGGTTAAATGAATGCATGAGATAACTAGTGTTTGATGCAGCTAGATTCACATGACAATGAGCCTTCTTGATGATTCTTTGGTGAAATTAATGATTTTTTTGTATAGATACGCATTCATGACATATGAGTTTCCTGTGTGTTTGGAAAGCATGGGAAAGTTAGACACCATTTCGACAACTGCAAGTATGTTAAAGTGGCTAAATGTGGGGTGGGGTGTTACACACTACATGATATATGATAACACATGTATCCTCTCAAAATGTCAATGATAAACAAGGGTCTAAGAAGAAACATATGTGGAGCTCTCATCAACATATAAATGTAATCTTCATGAAGTCCTTTTGCAACATCTAAAGTCCTCATAAGCCATTAACCATAGCAGAAAAATAAGACTAATAGTCAACATATCAAATACCAACCAACACCATTAATGAAATATTTGTAGTAGTAAGTCAAATAGAATGACATAGTGATAGCATCCTATATATCCTCCCCATCAATGAAATTTCCAACCAACAGTAAATAAAGCATCACAGAAGCAATGTAAGAAAAATGATCTCAGTACAATAGCAACAACAATATAAAAATTTTCAATTAGGCACCATCAATAGCATATGAACTCAACATATTTCAACACACTCTCATACAACATATATGCAATAGTTACAGACTCCTCAAATTATTGAAATAAACCAATGTCGGATATAACAAGTTTATCCAAGTAGTGCCTTTTCATTTGTTTGCTAGCAAGGGAACATAATTCCAACAATAAATCACTAAAATGCTAGAGCCATATGGGATTCTCCCCCTAAAAATGTGTAACGATCTTCAAAACATTTTCCTAAAGAGATACATCACAAATCCTAATCATAATAGTCTCACTAGATGCAACATTACTTGCATAAATAATTTACATCAAAATAATAGGCATCAAAATAATCTAGTAAAATATGGGGTAATCATTAGAGTTGAACGAGTGAAATAGCACACATGCATTTCTCCCCATGAGATCATGCACCTATTTCCAAAGAACAAACTGATCTTGTGGACCTGATTGTCATCAAGCTCCTATGGTACTACAATCTACTTCCCATGAGGCTATGCACCTCATATTCACTTTTACAATCCTTTTAGAAATATGCATAAGGTAAAATAGATTATAGTGGGTAGTATCCTCCCCTACTTTGGATCTAAAGAGGAGGATATTCACCTCTTATCTATGACCATTAGTACATATAATTTGTCTGCATTTTTTATCCCCTTTGTGTTAGGTCCCTAATATACTAGTGATGCCCCCATTAATATTGTAGTTGTGTCCCTTATTAATATTGTTGTGCCCCTATTGTCCCCATATTGTTAATACTGTGCCCCATAGAATCCCTCTATTGTTATTTTTGTGCCTTTATATTATTATTATTAGGTCGGCTTGGTTATATTATGACCCCTTAGACTCCTATATATAGAAAGGAGGTTTTTTCATTTGAATCATCCGAGAATTGTTCTTTTGTGTAATGTAAAGGAGGTTGCCCCCTCGAAGAGGCTGAATTCTAAGGCGTTCAACTATCCTTTCTATATTTTTGTGAGCCGATTTCATAACATTTGGTATAGGAGCTTTGGATTCTAGGGTTTCGCTACTCCAAATAGGTCATCGTGGCATTTTCGCTATAACTTTTTTCTGCGACGTTTCAGAAGCTAAAAAAAAATCCATTTGAGACAAAATCGCACTGAACCTCGAATCTGAATTTCAGAGCTTTTCGCCTTATATTTGCGGAGATATGATCTGAGGAAGTTGGTCTTTTTGCAGACTCCTGAATTACATTCCAAACAGGTGACCTGGGGAAAATCGTCATAACTTTCTCTCTAAGCATTGTATTGAAATTTTGTAAGAAGGTATAGAAATAGGATGGACTATAGTTTCTTGTATATATTTTTCAGAGCCAAAGGTTGAAACAGTGACATGTGGCACTTCATACAAGTTCGCTCTTTTGGAAAGGTATAATCAGGTCCTCTTGGGAGATTGTGCATAACTCTTCCTTGGAGAATCCAATTTGGATCAAACTGGTGGCACTGGAAAGAGGACGTAGAGGGCTACTATAAGTCACAATTTTAGAACTGGATGATCTGAAATTACAGAGATACATCAGATTCAATATCAAGCTCCTACAAAGTGAAAAAAGGTGTGTAGTTTTTTTTTTTTTTTTTTCATAATCTTGGTTTGAAAAATTAGTTTGAAGGAATTCAAAGGGCATAGTAAAGCATTATTATCAGTAATTGATGCCCCAAGGAAAGAAAATGCAAACACCTAGTAAGCAACCTAGAAGCTCTAGCATGACACATGAAGAAGAGGAAGAAATGCAACATGATATATCAAAATTATGAGACCAAGTGCAACAAGTGTCACTTTCACAAAAAGTAACAGAATCTAAGATGGATGGTTTAAGGAAAGATGTAGAAGATAAGATGGATGGTTTAAAGAAAGGTGTAGAAGCTAAGATGGATTGTTTAAAGAAAGCCATAGAAGCTAAGATGGATGTCATGGAAGCTAAGATGAATGGCATGGACGCTAAGATGAATGGCATGGATGCTAAAATGGATGGCATGGATGATAAGATGGAAGAATTGAAGATAAATTTGAATAAGTTGCTACAAGAAATGGTCACTAATTGTGAAAGGGTAGTAAAGGAAACTCATGATGAGAACAAAAGAAATGTTAATCATGATTCCATAGACTCTAATGTTGGATCGAAGACCCACCATATTCCAAAAATCAATATGAGGAAGCTTAATGGCAAGGATCCCGCAACATGGATATTACAGATGGAGCAATTTTTCAATATCAATAATGTGCAAAACACACAAAAGGTACGTATTGCAACCTTATATTTGGAATCAAATTAGTTTGTATGGTATCAGTGGCTTTGCTGTCGTAAACAAATTATCAATTGAGTAATTTTTACGAAAGAATTGACAGCACATTATGAGGATACAAAAAGCAACACTTTTTTTTAGCCAATTGATAAGTCTCAAACAAAAGGGTTCAATAATGGACCACATTGAGGAGTTCCAAAAATTCAACATAAGGGTAAAAAATATTCCAGAGGAGCATAGGATCGATGTGTTCATAGGGACTTTAAAGGATAATATCCAACATGATGTTCGCCTTTGGGAACCAGATTCATTAGAGAAGGCATTCAGGTTAGCAAGAAAAATGGAAAGCAAAATATGGCAACCAGGAAGCATACCACTCACAACTATAAAGATGGAAGTGTTGTTGCCCCTAGCCTTCCACAACCTATAAGGTTGACACCACAACAATTGGAAGAAAAAAGAGCAAAAGGGCTTTGCTATAGTTGTGATAGAAAATATACTAAAGGTCATAAGTGTGCTGAGAAGAAATTATTCTACATAGATTGTGAAGAGGAAGAAGAAAAGGAGCAAGAAAGGTCAAAAGAAGAGGATATACTACAGGAAAAAAGCCTAGATAAAGAAGAAATGAATCCAACCATATCTTGTAATGCACTGATTGGAATTACCACTCCTGAAACCATCAAGATAGAAGGACAAATCAAGAAGAAAAGGGTAATAGTGTTGATTAATTCAGGAAGTACCCACAATTTTTTTCATTGTAAGATACAAAAAGAATTGAATTGATTCCTATATCCAGCACTAGAGTTTCAAGTGATGGTTGCAAATGGAGGAACAATAAATTTCTCTAGAAAGTGCCATAATATCAAGCTATCCATGGGAGAATATGTATTGAAAAGCCCAATGCTTTCCATTCCAATGGGAGGTGCTAATGTTGTACTAGGAGTCCAATGGCTACAATCCTTGGGTATAATAGCTTTTAAATTTCAAGAACTTTTCATGAAATTTGATGCGGAAGGAAAGGAAGTTGAATTAAGGGGTATTGCAGGAAAACTGGGAAAGATAACAAGCTCTAACGGTATGAAAAGGCTTCTAAAAAAGGAACAAGAAGGTGTAATTGCACAATTATGTTCACTAGATGTTTCCACATCGAAATCATCTATTTCTCCAAATCTCCAAAAAGTATTGGACAATCATTCACTCACAAAGGTCTCCCACCTATTCGTGATCATGATCATGCTATTCATTTGATTCTAAGTAGTGTTCCTCCAAACATCAGGCCGTACAGCTATCCCTATGCCCAAAAGAGTGAAATGGAACGTATGGTTGCAGAAATGCTTGAGGCTGGTATAATTCAACATAGCCAATGTTCTTTCTCTACTCCAGTAGTATTGGTGCACAAGAAGGATGGATCATCGTGCATGTGTCTAGATTATAGGGAGCTCAACAAGCTCACAATTAAAGATAAGTTTCCCATTCCTGTCATTGATGAATTATTGGATGAATTGCATGGATCAATTTACTTCACCAAGTTATATCTTCATTTAGGATATCATCAAATCAGAATGAAGACTCAAGACATTCTGAAAATAGCATTGAGAACTCATGAGGATCACTATGAGTTTTTGGTCATTCCTTTTTTCCTTACCAATGCACCTTCTACATTTCAAGGTTTGATGAATTCCATTTTCAAACCTTTCCTTAGAAAATTTGTGTTAGTATTTTTTGATGATATACTAATCTACAACAAGTCTTGGAAGGATCATGTTGAACACGTTGACAGGGTGCTACAACTATTGGAGGAGAAACAATTATATGAAAAAAGATCCAAATGTTTATTTGGAGTACAGGAGGTGGAATATCTGGGTCATATTGTATCTCATGAAGGAGTTAAGGTAGACCCTAGCAAAATTAAAGCCATTAAGGAATGGGAAATCCCCACATCCATAAAGCATTTGCAAGGATTTCTTGAGTTGACAGGGTATTATCGCATGTTTGTTAAGAATTATGGGAAAATAGTAGCACCTCTAACAACGTTACTGAAGAAAGATGAATTTTCATGGACTCCAAAAGCAACAAAGGCCTTCGAATATCTTAAAGAGACAATGTGCCAAGCATCGGTCTTAGCTACACCAAACTTCACAAAAACCTTTATTGTGGAATGTGATGCTTCCAGAAATGGAATTGGTGTTGTTTTAATGCAAGATGAAAGACCCATTGCTTTCGAAAGTCGTCCAATCAAGGGAAAGCATTTACACAAAGCTATTTATGAGAAGGAAATGTTGGCAATACTATATGCGCTTAGGAAATGGCAACTCTACCTAATGGGAAGACACTTCAAGGTAAAAATGGATCATGATAGCCTTAAATACTTTTTAGAACAAAGATTATCCTTTGAAGAACAACAAAAATGGGTCACAAAGATGTTGGGTTATGACTTTGAAATCATATATAAAAAAGGGAAGCAAAATGTTGTGGCAGATGCACTCTCAAGAAAGGATGAGGATGTGGAAGCATTGTTGTGCTTCATTGCTAAGGTCCAACCAGATTGGATAAATGAAGCAAGGGAGGAATGGAAGAATGATGGAGAAGTGTGGGAACTTATTTGAAAGTTACAACAAGATTCCATTAAATCTGATACATTTAGCTGAAAAATGATTTTTTAGGGTACAAATATCGCTTATACCTCTGTAAGAATTCCCAATTCAAACAAAATATTCTTCTAGAATTGCACGCTCCTCCCTTAGGAGGGCACTCAGGATTTTTAAAAACTTACCACACGGTTAAGAAGGAATTTTTTTGGGATGGCCTTAAATCGGATATTCAAAAGTTTGTGGTGGAATGTTTGGTATGCCAACAAAATAAAGCTGAAACAATTAAGACACCAGGTCTATTACAACCTTTATCCATTCCAAGCCAATGTTAGGGGGATGTTTCAATGGATTTTTTCACAGGTTTACCCAAGTCTAAGGGAAAGAGTGTTATCATGGTGGTAGTTGACAGACTTACCAAGTATGCACACTTTTGTGCATTATCACATCCATTTAAAGCCAATACAGTTTATACGGCATTTATGGAAACAATTCAAAAGCTACATGGAAACCCAAAGATTATTGTAAGTGACAGAGATCCCATTTTTACAGGAAATTTTTGGACAGAATTATTTTCTTGTGTTGGTACTTAGTTAGCTCATAGATCATCTTATCATCCTCAATCTGATGGGAAAATGGAGATAGTAAACAAATGTTTGGAAGGATATCTTCGTTACTTTGTATCTGATAAACAGACACAATGGGTCAAATGGTTGCCTCTAGCTGAATGGTGGTATAACACTTCCTTCCATACTGTAAAAAAATGACCCCATTTATGGCACCTTATGGATATCAGCCACTGTCCATCACATCATATTTAAGAGAAAATTCTAAGGTTCAAGCAATGGAACATCACATCGAGCATCAAAAACAAGTTGTCCAACTCTTAAAGGATAACCTCGTGTTGGCACAGAATAGAATGAAACAATAGGCAGATCAACATTGCAGTGAAAGAAGTTTTGATGTAGGTGATTTGGTATTCCTACAGCTACAACCATATAAACAAATGTCCCTCAAGCAAGCTAAGAAGGATGACAAATTGTCACCAAATTATTATGGTCCGTAAAAGGTGTTCCAAAACATTGGTATTATGGAATACAAACTGGAGCTTCCTGTAGCTTCTCGAGTGCGCCCATTTTTCCATGTTTCATGTTTAAAGAAGGTTATAGGCGACAAGCTCCCAATTCAAATGATATTGCCAGAACTTGATGAGGAAGGAAAAATTATATTGGAACTAGAAGCAAACATAGAAACAAGAACTCGACATCTACAAAATTGATCCATTTCAGAGTATCTCATCAAGTGGAAGAACTTATTTGCTGAAGATTCCACATGGGAGGGTGAGAATTTTATACAGAAGCATTTAGAACTACTCAAGTGTTGAGAAAAACACTTTTTTGAAGGAGAGGGGCATGTTAGGTCCCTATAATACGAGTGATTCCCCCATCAATATTGTAGTTGTATCCCTTATTAATATTGTTGTGCCCCTATTTTCTCCATATTGTTATTATTGTGCCCCATAGAATCCCTCTATTGTTATTTTTGTGCCTTTATATTATTATTGTTAGGTCGGCTTGGTTATATTGTGACCCCTTAGACTCCTATTATAGAAAGGAGGTTTTGTCATTTGAATCATCCAAGAATTTTTCTTTTGTGTAATGTAAAGGCAATTGCCCCCTCGAAGAGGCTGAATTATAAGGTGTTCAACTATCTTTTCTATCTTTTTGTGAGTTGGTTTCATAACACTTTGTTATAACCTTTCCAATGTCTTCTTCTATAATTTTGCATCCTGTTGAGGTAAATATAACTACATACCCTTTATTATTTATTTGACAGAAACTCAAAATGTTTTACTGCAACACTTCAACCAACAATACATGAGATACTCTATATTTTTTAACATCAAGATTAACTCTACCTTTTCCTATTACCTTTGTCGGTGCACTGTTTCCAAGAATTACTTCACCAACTTTTGATTTATTAAGATAGGTAAACCTACCCTTACTTCAAAACATGCGCTGAGATAATACTCTATCTATGTACCACTAATCTTCTTTTTCTAGTGCACACAGAGCTAGGACACACTTCACTTGTTGCTCTTCCTTTTTCTTAATATGATGAATTCTAATGGATCCATCTTGTTCAGGTATTTTAAAATCTATATTCTTGTCTAGGTGCTTGTTTTGGACAGGTTCTACTTGTTTTTACAAAATATATAAATGTATTCGTTGACTTGGTCTTGCATTCTTTTGCGACATGTCTAAATTTATTGCATGTATAACACCTTATGTGACGAGAGAATGGGGAAATAAAATCATATTATTTCTACTTCATGTTTCTTTCATTTATATATGATCTGCAATCAATAGTGTTATGGCCAAATAAATTTCATGCAAAAGAATACTCTTTAAAGAAACTTGAGTACCTAGGAATTGATTATATTTCTATGGAGACTATTTTCTTGATATCTGAACAATATGCTTTTGCAATCAACTATAATGTGTCTAATGTTGTGAGAAATAAAACATTCAATATCATTGATCAAAGGAGAGAATGAATTGTTATTTCTATTTTTTCCATATTCATTGGGAGAAAATGATTTTCTTTGACAATTCAATTTTCTTGGTTGTTGGTTCAACTACCTTCTTAATTCATTACCAGGATTTTTGGAATTTTCTTTGTTGTCCTAAAAAATTCCTACACAAGCTTGTGACTTGGATTCTTCCTTTACTATTTCCTGAAACCCAAGAAAATATTTGATGGAGGGAGATCTTTGAATGCTAATAAGGTTGTCTAATATATTGGTACTATCTTGAAATCTCAAA
Organism: Pinus tabuliformis; assembly: GCA_031772625.1. Classification (NCBI taxonomy): domain Eukaryota; kingdom Viridiplantae; phylum Streptophyta; class Pinopsida; order Pinales; family Pinaceae; genus Pinus; species Pinus tabuliformis. The sequence goes on from CM062811.1 coordinate 1,208,318,575, forward strand.
TGTTTATCCTTTTCTACTAATTTACCTTTTAGTGAGCTTACCTCATCCTCTTTTTCTCTTCTTGACTCTTCCAACTATGTTCTTAACTCAATAATTTATTCTTTAAGCTCATTTTCTTATTCTTCAAATACTTGAAGTAGGTCCTCATTTTGTTTATTTGACTTTCCTAGATCGTATTTCAAAGAGATATTCTCATCTTCAAAATATTGTTTCCTTTCATTAAGTTGTGCATTTATCAATGCAGTGTTAGTTGATTCAGTTTTCATATACCTGCAACTTAACCTTGATCTCTCTTCTTCTGAATGAGTAACTCCATTTGATATGATGATGGTTGTTTCATGATCACACTCATCTTCTAATAGTATACAAATTTCTTATTCAAGATACATTAATTGTTTCAAAGGAAATATTATTTTCGGTTTACCTAATGAATGAGCTTATTCCCTTTACTATATTTCTCTCTCCTTCCTGGATGGCCTACATATTATCCCATACCTTTTTCATGGTTTCATAGTGCATAATTTTCTCTATTTATGAATTAGGTAATCTACAAAAGATTTCATTTAATGTTTGACCATTCTTAGGCAATTCCTCATCTAATGGTGGAGTTTTAGTATAACCATTACAAACTAAATTCCAAACATTAGATCTAAGGTATATTATTCTAGACTTTTTCCTTTCTTTCCAACCTTGATAATTTGCATTATTGAGTAGAAGCATACCTTGATTATCTGACCTCAATTGTTCCACTACTGATTGTCTGTGATTGACAAATGCAGATACTACCACTACATGTGTTACAATGCTAACACTATCATGATCTTCTTGAATTGACTTCTTCCTTTTATTTTTCTTGTTGTCCTTCCTTCCCATGGTCCCAGGTCTATTCTCAAGAGATCAAGCTTTACTAGAGAGAAATATGCTCTAATACCAATGGTTAGAAATACTTAGAAGAAGGGGAGTGAATCCATATTTCATGCCATATTTTTTTTTTACTTATTTTATACTTTTGTTTTCAAAGCCATTTGAACCATTATTTCATTACCAACACAATATGTAATATATCTAGTCATACTCAATAAACCATGGGCAACATTAAACATAAGAGCATGTAAAACACAAGAATGAAACACATCAACACAGAGGGACATTATGTTTTAGGTGGAAACCCCAAATGGGAAAGACCACATTGTTGTTGTCTCTATCTTCTTATTATTAAGAAAATATTTTTACATCTTGCATTTGTGTGGACTCTTACTAATGCACATGCTCCTTCCCGCTAGGGGCTACCACCTCCTCTTGTTTCTCGAGCTACCACTAGAAAGAAGTTTTGTTAGCTTCCTATACCAATAAGTGTCATATATAATGATTGACTTGGTTTAGCTCTGAAATATGTACGTACCTTTGCTTGTTGCAAATGTTTTACATATTTGTAAAAAATCAAAAAACTAAAAAATGTAAAGAGGATATACCCTACAAGAAAAATCAAAGGGTAAAAAGAATAGAGAAAAGGTCAAAAAATGAAAGAAAATTAACCCCAACAAAAAGAAAAGACTATGAAAGTGTGCAAGCGCAAATGCCACTACTATTTACTTTATGCATATTAAATATTTTGTGCAGCTTGTTACCTATGCCACAATCCATTGTAACCAAATAGCTTAATCTTGGTTATTCCATGTTTTCAATTTCATGTTTTTAGATATAGAGAATAAAGTTCTAACCAAACAGTTTAATCTTAGCAGATAAATAGATAGGTAGAGTGAATAAAAGGAGCTCAACAGTTTAATCTGAGCCCTTGGATGTAATAAGGTTAGATTTAGATAGATATCACTATGTAAAAGAAAAGAAAGTTTGAAAAGGGTTTTCCAGTCTAAGTGCACCCTAATAAAGGAGTAAAAATGTTAGGATAAAGTAGGTAGGGTAAGTAGATGATGGTTGTAGAATAAATGTGTGGTGAATAGTTAAGTTTAATGCTTAAATCTTTTGCTCTCATCACTTGGACAAAGCATAACTCACATTGAGGGTAGCACCTCAAGGAAACAAAGTCAAATTAATTAACTTCCTTACTCCATTTTTCCCTAAAAATTCACTAATTTCCCCTAAGTGCTAAAGGTAGCTATAAACAAGTTAGAGGGGCTCAGAGCATTTCTCTAACTATTGGAGGGACCGGACCCTCAGCCCAATAATTTGAAATACCTAAAGTACTTAAAATCCGCCTCATTAACATTTACCCCTCCATAAAATCATTCATTCCCTTGATAAAGCTTTTCCTAAGTAAAATCCTATTTTACTTAGGGAAATTAAAACATTTTTATGTCTCAAAACCCTCATATTCATTTAGCCTAAGTCATAAATGTTGTATGATGAAACGCTTTCAGAAACATTTTAACTTAGCGCATATTCATATCCTACAAAGTCATATTAACCGCTAAATTGATATTATTATTTAACTCCTGAAAACAAACTACCCCTTACTCATATTACTATTAAAATCCCCAAAAAATACATATCCCGCCCCATGGTTGCGATATAACCTTAATAACATTGATAAATGGGATTAATTAGTCAACCCGTGACTAATTAAGAGCCCTGACCCCCGCCATGCTAAATAAAGGATTAATTGATCATTAGGATTAATTAAATAACCTTTGACCAACCACATCACCCCTAATGTAATTAAAGCTTTTTATTAATGTCAGGCCCCCTCCCTTAACCATCAGTCACTTCCCACACTCCGATCATTGTCCCATCAGATCCCTCAGATCCGACGGCCATCTCTCATATCGCACGGGCCCTTTGGTCGAACACTAAACGCGCAATATGAGCGGTTTTCCAAAAAGCATCGATCCTACGTGTCAACTGACTAGTGGAATCACACAAACCTCCCTAAATACCACCAATATCCCATAAGTGATGCGATGAAACCCACTTACTGCCTCCCATAAATGACAAAACATCACTTCATTAATTTGACGCCACCTATCTTTGTCACCAAACCCGCCAAAATATTGACTTTGCATAAAAAACAAGAGTAATCTATTCTGCGTCCTTTATCTAAAACAATTCCATGCATGCACGCAGTACGTCCAAAATCAAACAGTTCATTCCCAAACTGTCAACTATCTTGAAAGCTGCGTTTCAATGCTGCTCTAGTCCCCTGTGTGCATCCTACGAACGTGAACATCACAGCGAATTGCCCAAGAACATGCATTTACCATATTTTCATCGGAAAACCCTATTATATACTAAAATTCCTCTGAAATTGCTTTAAAACCCAAAGTTTTCATTATAATTGAGTTGCTAAGCTTATTTCAAAACTTCCCAGGCACCTCTGTTTAGACAATTTCATTGAAAATCCCAATTTTTTCCCTAAAAACACAAGAACCAGGATGGAAAGCCCCGTGGCCCTCAATGTACCTCCAATCACTACTCGTCATAGGGATTTGGACTACCTTTCTTTAGTAGAAAAAAACTTCCAAATAGAAGACCTTCAACCTGATAAGTGCCGCTTGAAAGTATATTGTCAATGCTGAGACGATTACCTAAACAATTCAAATACCATAGGACTTTGGGAATCAAATCTCCCAAAGTACCTATTCCCTTCAGTGCACATTTTCCCGGACATTATCCAACAATGTCATGCCAATTATAATCCTAACCTTAGAGCCGTAATGTCCCTCGACCAGTTAGTCCTATTTACAATTACTGTTGATTCAATTAATGACATGTTACGGCTTTAGTCCGGCCAGAACCTCACCCCCATTTCCATTGGAGAATTACTAGAAAAATCCACCAAAATGTCTAGTTCTAAACTCAAGAGTATTTTCCATACTTTCATGGATAAGAATCATATAGCCAAATATTCCCTCCCTACCTAACATGTTTCTTCACTGATATAGGCGAAGATATTGTTAATATGATTACTGACATTATGGGTTTCAATATTAGTGAGTTTGTTGACGAATTAACTCTTGCTTTCATGACTATCTTCACCCCTGGTCAGCCTCCTGCTGCCAAATATGACTATGCTACATTCATAGATGACAAGATGCATGACCAATTCATGAGGTTATAGAATGAGAGAGTGTTCAAATATTCCACAGTTCTATATCACCTCTTCCTTTACTACCAAACTGACAAATTTTCCTTTTCTGTGCATAAGCTTGATACAAAAGGTAACCCTAGGTCAATCATTTTCTGGACCTCTATTTTTCACTACTAATCCTCTTCTCCCTATTCATATATAGATTTCATTGATCAATTTGTCCATCCTATCACTACCATGCTGATAGGAAGTTCTCCTCCTAGAATCAGTGATGATATCAAAAGAATCCTTTAGTTGTCAAAGCAGTATAGGATAGGTGACTGGTATTTATACTAGAATCATACTAAGATCAGAGTAAATGTGTGTGAATTGCCTCCCTACAAATTTCCCAAGTATGTCCCCATGAGATTATTTGCCCTGGAGTACTACAGGAAAATAATCAACTCTGATCAAATCCACTTCATGAAAGCAAAGAAGAAAGCCCAGCTGAGGATCAAAGACCACTTAGGCCCATTTGTGTGCAACAACAGAAAAGCAGGGCAAGAAGCAGAACAAATCATAGAGACAAAGATGCATTTAAAGAAGAGCTTTGCTTGGGCATATGATCCTCACAGTTTCATCTGTGATAGAAGAATAAAACACAAGTTATCACCCTACATCCATCACAACATCCCTGAAATAGAACAATATGCCAATTTGAATGAATGGAGGGAAGGGACATTGATAGAGCAAGATAGTGATAAAGTTGAAGTTGAGAATGTGATGAAAGATTTGGAGAAGAGACTTGACCTGGACTCCTTTGTACAGGTGCCTGCAGAGTCTTCCCAAAGGCCAACACCGGAACATAGTGCTCCCACAGTAGAGCCTTCACAAAGGAAAACTCAGGAAACAAGTGCCCCTACATCAGAATGACCAGAAACAGCAGAACAGCAAGAGAAATCAAAGCAGCCTGAAATCTCTGAAGAGTTAGCTCCACCATAGCCACATCCAGCTCAAACTAATATGGGAAATCCTCCAATGCTACAGACTCCTCTAAATGAGGAAAGAAACTTGAAAAGAGAAAGGGAAGTAGCTACCCCTCCAAGCATACCTATAGATCAACCCTTTGCTAAGAGGCAAAGGATGAATCCATATTCAGAGGAGGAATTCATTGGGGAGACTATAGAGAGCATGAGGAAGGAAGGGACAGATAGCTTACAGACTTTCCCAATAGGTGGGACACCCTCAAGTTCATAGAGGCAAGAGCTAGAAAGACAACCCAGCACAGAAGTGTCATCCTTCAGGTCTTCTTCTGAGAAGATTATAGATATAAAGGGGAAGTTTAAAGAGATCAAGGCAAAGAATGAGTAGTTGAAGGCCCAAGCCTATGCTCAATACTTAAAGATGGCCCCTACAAACCAGACCAGAGTGATGTCAGCTATTGACATCAAAGAGGGAAAAATGAAAATAAGTTTCCTAAAACCCACAGTGTTGTAGCCAAAATCCTTGGCATTTTATCTCAAAAATGACTTTAAAGTTTTGGATAAAGTGATCTTAAAATCACTCGTGAGTGACCTCAGTTAATTAATTAATTAATGAAGGTATTACAGACTCATGTGCTGGTGTGTGTCTATGTTATTTTAGGCAATGGATCGATCAAATTGCAAAATACACAGACACTGGAAAATGGAAAACTGTAAGGAAAACACAGTAAGCAAATGCAAGAACACAACAATTAATAAGGAGTTCACCTTATTCTCCAGGGCTACATCTCTGGTCCAACTTTCAGTTGTGGCCTTATTTTATTGTGTCTTTAAAGTAGATATTTACAATGAGGACCTCAATTTTGAGTCTCCTAAAATAGAGAATGTCTCATAGGGTGGTTCTTAGATCCCCCAAGCCACTAGAGTTCACAGACTCTTTTCCTTACCAAATCTTGACCTCTTTGGTCATTAATGGGAGGAGCCCATTGTGGCACTCAATTCCCAATAGATCCTCTCAAGGATTGCTTGAACCTCTCAAGCTTTTTGTCTGCTTGATGCTGCGTAAGGTTAGCTTGGCTCTCTGTTTTCTGCTTCTTGCTTCACTATCTTCCTTTTATCTCTTACCTCTTCTTTGTTTTGTTCTCTTCTCCTTTACTATTCTCTATCTATTTATGGCTTAAATCCAATCTGTCTCATGACTGCTTGTTTCCACTTCCGCCCCTTAAGTTCGCCTGCTACTGTTTGTTTGGAGTTCCCTGCCTCTATGTCATCGGCAACGTCTCATAGGGAGGTGGCCACTTGTCCTCTCACAAACTACGCCAACCCTTCCTCGATGGTTCAGGTTTTTGGTTACACTGTGGAATGACTCATCTACCAACTTAGTAGTCAAATCTGACATCAAACTTCTCTATGCCGTGGCTTAATCCCATTTCAAATCTGGTTCCTCCATCAGGTGCAATCTCCGCCATCAGATCTAGAGCCTCCAGATTCTATGACATTCGCTCATTTTGCGCGGTTGACTTGCTCAACTATTAGTGTGCGATGAGAGGTGGTTTTCTCTCTCATCTGCTGGACACGTGTCATGTTCTGAATTGAATCGCTCATTATTAGCCAAATCTGCTTACCGCCCGAGGATGCCTCCGATAAACTGCCAATTTTGGAGTGCATGTCCGGCCTTTCGCCTTAGCGCTTTCCCCACGGTTTCCCAACTTCCCATGTGACCGAGCACTTCGGGGATTTTCCTTCCCAAGGGGTTTTGCCCAGGTGCCAATTTGCATCAGAAATGGCCTCCGTTTCCCGATCTGGGCTTCCCAGTTGCCAGTTTTTCCTCCTGCACGGTCTCCATGGGCCTTGGTCAGCGTACTTTGACCAAGGTCCTCGTCGTTCCTTGCTGGCTACAAACTGCCACTATCCAGAGGTCTTCCTAATCACTCTTTTCATAAATTTGAATTCTGTCCTATTTTGATACAGTCATGGCACTTTGATAATCTTCATGGATCCAATTCGGATCATGGCCTTGCCACTGAAAAATCTTTTGGACCACCAAAAGTTGATTTTCAAGCATCGACTAAATGAGGGTACAATTGTCTCACTTGTCCAATCTCTATCCACTTTACACTACTCGGTTTTGAACCCTTGAGCCCAACTCTAAGGTACTCAACATCTCCCCTGTGCATCGTCCTCTCCTTCCTATCCAGCACTATGTCTTCCTGTAATTCATTAAGATATTCAGGTAACATGTCATCAATAGAAAGTAATTGACTATGCTCTTAGGGATCCTCAATTAGTGAAGGTTCAAACAATTTCAAGCAATTTGCATTTACGACTGAGAGATGTGCATGTAAGCTGGTAGATCAAGGTGAAAAGCATTCTCACCCATCTTCTCAAGTATCTTGAAAGGTCCATACCTGATAGGCTTTAGCCTTTTACCTTCACCTTACATCCTGTCCTTGTTGATGTACAGCTAGACTCAGTCACCATGGAAACTATGCTCCATCTGATGCTTGTTATGCTTTGCCTTGTATTTGGCTTGGCTCTTTTCTAGCTATTCCTGTACTTCCTGGTGGATCTCTTGGATTTTTTCAATGAACCTAGTTGCCCTATCCACATCACTGTGTCCCTCAACTATGGTGTCTTTACCAAACACAAAATCCAAAGGAGACCTTGGTGTGAAACCAAAAAAGGTCTCAAAAGGAGATCTTTGTTTAGAGGAAAGTTTTGCTCTATTGTAAGCATGTTGCACATAATATAAGTGTTCATCCCAAATCTTAGGATGTTTGCCGCAATATCCCCTGAGTAAATGGATCACTGTCCTGTTATCTACTTCTGTTTGGCCATCAGTTTATGGATGAAAACCAATGCTTTTCTTCAATTTATTGTCCATCAATTCCCACAGACTTGAACAAAACTTTCCCACAAATCGAGTGTCTCAATTAGATCTAATGGAAGTGGGTAATCCAAAATGAAGCCATACATGTTGAAAGAACAGTTTTGCAGTTTGTTCAGCTATAATTTGTTTATTACAAGGTATCAAAATACACATTTTTTTGAACCTATCCACAAAAACATATAGATGATCATGACCTTTCCTAGATTTAGGCAGTCCTCCAACAAAATCCATGGAAACACTTTCCCAAGGGTGAGAAGGAACTAGTAATGGAGTGTACAAGCCTAGTTTTCTATTGCTGGGCTTGCTTTTAGCACACATAGTACACCCTCTTACATATCTAGAAATTGTCTCATTCATTTTTGGCCAATAACAAAATCTTTGCAGCTGTGCAATGGTTTTACTTACCCAAAAGTGACCTGATATTAGAGAAGTGTGTGCTTCTCGAATTATCTTTACTGTTTCAGTTTGTGGAATGCATAACTTCCCACAATGATATAAGAGTCAATCCTTTACATAATAGTCCAATTCTTCTACTCTTTTGCCTTGACTCAAAGTTGCATATACATCTTTAAAGTCTATATCTTGAGCATATTGTTCAATGTAACTCTCATGTAACATAGAATCATGCTCAAGTATAGTAGATACATTTATAATGGGTCTAGATAACATGTCTACAACTTTATTATGTATGCCCTTTTTATATCTGATGACTAAATGAAACTGTTGTAAAAACCCCATCCATCTATAGTGTCTTGATTGTTTCAACTTAGTTTGGGAGTGTAGATATTGAATTGGTTGATGATCAGTATGTATTACTGTCTCTTTGCCCATTAAGTAATGTTTCCACTTTTTCACACTCTGTACTAATGCATACAATTCTTTATCATATGTAGGATAGTTAACTACAGTAGAATTAAATGTCTCAGAATGATAACATATGGGTTTACCGTCCTGTGTCAACACTGCTCCCATGGCATAGTCACTGGCATCTGTTTGGATCTCCAAAGGTCTATGAAGATCAGGCAATGCCAGTATGGGTGTTGTACTAATCTTTTCTTTCAAGGTGTCAAAGGCTTTCTACTGTTTGCCTCCCCACTAAAACACCTTGGTCAATCCTATTAAAGCATTTAAGGGAGCTGCAATTAAGGAAAAGTTATAAATGAACTTTCTCCAATATTGTGCTGCCCCTAAGAAGCTTCTAACTTCTGTAGCAAATTTGAGTTTAGGCCAGTTCAGAATGAATGCCACTTTAGAGGGATCTATCTTCAATTCACCACCCCCTACTATATGACCCAAATAATTCAAAGGTGTTTTTCCAAATTCACATTTTGAGTGTTTAACATAAAGTTTTTCTCTTTTCAAAACATCTGGTATCTGCTTAACATGCTTTAAATGTTCTTCCCATGTTTTTCTAAATATCAAAATTTCATCCAGATACACAAATAAAAAAATCATCAAGAAAAGGTATGAGTACATCATTCATTAATCTCATGAAAGTAGCAGGAGCATTAGTTAAGCCAAAAGGCATAACCAGCCACTCATACAATCCCTACTTTGTTTTGAAAGCAGTCTTCCATGCATCTTGTTCTGTAACTATTACCTGATGGTATCCACTGTGCAATTCTAACTTGGAAAAATAAACAACTTCTTTCAATTTATCTAAAAGATCATCTATGCGAGGAAGGGGATAACGATTTTTGATTGTTATCGTATTTAGTGTTCGGTAATCAATGCACATTCTCCATGAGCCATCTTTCTTTCTCACCAAAACGATTGGTGACCCACATGGTGATGTGCTAGGTCTAATGAACCCTTTCTCGAGCAACTCCTGCACCTACCTCTTGATTTCAGCATTCTCTAAAGCAAAAAACCTGTACATTCCAATGTTAGGAAATGGAGCATCTTGCTGCAAAATAATATCATGTACTATTTCCTTTTTGGGTGGCAGACCTTTAGGTTCTTGAAACAAGATATCATACTCTGAAACAACCTTTTCTAAATCAGCTTGTTGTTCAACATTACAGCCTTCAAATACATTGGTTTTATCAGGTTTCTTTTCCTTTACAACCATCAGTAAGAATTGTTTACATGAATTTATCATTCGTTTCATCTGCCCTGAGTTTATGAGAGTATAATTATTCTTGAGCTTATGAGCTCTTACAAAGTATTCGATTCCATCTTTAACAAGTAGATACTTGTTCTCAGCTCTATAGAAGATAGATTTTCTGTCACACAAGTAAGGAATTTCTAAAACAATTCCAGATATATCCAAAGGAATTATGTCTAACTCAACCTCATCTACAAATGCTGACCCAAAAGAAAACTTGAGTTTGCACTGTCTAGTCACTTGTAGTTGTGCTTTATCATTCAACCATCCTAATGGGTATGGTTTCTTGTGAGGTGTAGTTACTAATCCCAACTTCTTTACAATTGCTTCAAAAATTAAATTTACTTGTGAGCCACTATCAAATAAAGTATCAATCTTTTGATGTTTGGAAATAACTCAAATATGGAAAAGCTCATGTCTTTTTCTCTCATTTTCTTCATTAATAATAGATTGTGAAAAATTACTAGTAGATGCTTCAGAATTCTTACCTTTTATACCTATGGCTGCAATAGTTGTTTCATCTCTTGAGTCTGACCCCAAATTCTTCTAAATAGCTGTAGTAGTTTTCTTCCTCTTGCCCTCAAACTTCTTAGCTCTCAGCTCTGGATGCAGAATCCAATAGTGCTGATCATCATGCCCATCCTTTTTACAATGAGTGCATGAAGCCTTGCTCTCCTATGTAGTGTTAGCCTTCCTTTCTTTCCATTTCTACTTTCTTTTATCCTTACTCTTGCTTGTAGTGGGTTGGGATGATCCCCCAACTTTGGGACTTACATTCTTTCCTCTAGCTTCTAGATGAGTAGCTTGTATAGATACTTCATCTATACTAGTGTGATTAAACATGAGGATAGTGTGCCTCATGTAGCTATGTAGAACACCAATGTACTTCAACTGAGTCTTAGGTGAGTCTAATGAGATTCCTAGAATCAATGCTCTCTTTCTAAATTCTTGAGTGTACCCTTGAACACTTTTCCATTTCAACTGTCAAAGAGTTTGCCAACTCATCATGGCTTGCTGCATGCAGGCCAATGGATAGAACTGCTTTTTGATTGTAGAAACAAATTCACTCCAAGCATAGATAGTCTTACCATGTCTCTTCATGTCAGCTTGCTTCTTGCCTTCCCACCCAACCAAGGTAGTGCCTCCAAGGCGTAGGCTTTCTAGCTGAATCTTGCTCTTGTCTGAATCAATACTTTGCACTTTGCAATAAACATCAATTTGTCTAATCCAATTGTCCAGCTTTTCTGCATTCAACTCTCCATCATATATAGGTAAATCAAATTTGACGTCTAGTTTGATCAAAGATTCTTTCGTTTTGTGTTTAGGGCTATTAGGAGGTGTGAGAAAGTGTTCTTCTTTCCCTTTGCCTTTTGAGTGGTCATGGAGGAAAGGCTCATCTTCTCCTTTGTCTTGTTTGGAGCCTAATGCATCTTGATCCTTGTGTTTTCTAAAGTCATTATACATTTCTTCTACCATGGACCTTATGTCTAGGAAGCTATCTATGAATTGAGGGTCTGGTCATACAGAACCTTCTTCTGACATTGTCTTCCGAGAATAAACTCTCCCAATTTTAGGATTAGTTTCGACCAACTCTCCTTCTCCTAATTTGAGCTTTGATCTAGTTAGCATTCAACAACTAAACTAGCACAAGCTTGTCTAACCTTAACATCCTAGAGCTCTGATACCACTTGATCTAAAAATCACTCGTGAGTGACCTTAGTTAATTAATTAATGAATGAAGGTATTACAGACTCATGTGCTGGTGTGTTTCTATGCTATTTTAGGCAACAGATTGATCAGATTGCAAAATAAAAAGACATTGGAAAATTGAAACTAGTAAGGAAAACACAGTAAGCAAAGGTAAGAACACAACAATTAATAAGGAGTTCACCCTATTCTCCATGGCTACATCTTCGGTCCAGCCTTCAGTGGTGGCCTTCTTTTATTTTGTTTTTAAAGCAGAGATTTAAAATGAGGAGCTCAATTTTGAGTCTCCTGAAACAGAGAATGTCTGGTAGGGTGGTTCTTGGATCCCCCAAGCCACTAGAGTGCACATACTCTTTTCCTTACCAAATCTTGACCTCTCTTGTCGTTAATGGGAGGAGCCCAATGTGGCACTCAATTCCTGACAGATCCTCTCAAGGATTGTTTGAATCTCTCAAGCTTTCTGTTTGCTCGATGCTGCCTAAGGTTAGCTCGACTCTCTATTTTCTGCTTCTTGGTTCATTGTCTTCCTTTTCTCTCTTTCCTCTTCTTTGTTCTATTCTTTTCTCCTTCGTTGTTCTCTGTTTGTTCATGGCTTAAAGCCAATCCGTCTCATGATTGTTCGATTCCTCTTTCGCCCCTTCGGTTCACCTACTATTGTTCGTTTGGAATTTCTTACCTCTACATCATCGCCAACGTCTCACAGGGAGGTGGCCACTTGTCCTCTCACAAACTGTGCCAGATCTTCCTTGATGGTTTGGTTTTTCAGTTACACTATGGAATGACTCATCCATCAACTCAATAGTCAAATCGGATGTCAAACTTCTCTATGTCATGGCTTAATCCCTTGCCAAATCCGGTTCCTCCATTAGGTGTAATGTCCATCGTTAGATCTAGAGCATCCAGATCCTACGACATTCACTCATTTCGTACGGTTGACTTGCTCGACCATTAGTGCATGATGAGAGGCGGTTTTCTCTCTCATCCACCAAACGCGCATCGTGCACTGAATGGAATTGCTCGTTATTGGCCAAATCCACTTGCGGCCCGAGGATGCCTCTGATATACCACCGGTTTTGGAGCACGGGTCCTGCCTTTCACCTTAGTGCTTTCCCCATGGTTTCCCAGCTTCTCATGTGACTGAGCACTTCAGGGTTTTTCCTTCTTGAGGGATTTTGCCTAGGTGCTAATCGAGAATCAGAAATGGCATCTGTTTCCCGATCTAGGCTTCCCAGTTGCCAGTTTTACCTCCTACGCGGTCTCCATGGGCCACGGTCAGTGTGCTTTGACCGAGGTCCTCGTCGTTCCTTGCTAGCTGCAAACTTCCATTGTTCAAAGGTCTTCTTGATTGCTCATTGCATAAATTTTGAAGTTTGTCCTATTTTGATATAGTCATGGCACTTTAATAATCCTCATGGATCCAATTTGGATCATAAAGACATCCATCCTATTGACCAGATTGAACTACAGAAGAAAAAGGGTGAGATGGTCTACTGAACACTAACCAACAAAGCAATGATGGCTCATAGATTGCAAAATTCAGTGAGCAACACTACAGCCAAATTACAATTGGAAAAATCTTCCTCACAAGCAAAATACAATAGAATAAAATCATTGGAAGAGTTAGTAATTGAGTTGGGTCATGACCCAAAAGATGTTAAGGTAGCAGAAAGCTTAATTAAGAAAAAGAATGAAGACATAGCTGCACTTAGAAAACAATTGAAGTTGCCACCACTCATTCACCCTCAGACTGCTGAAGTTATAGAGAAGAAAAATGAAGAAGAACTTATGGACTTGGTCCTTAAGTTAAACGAGCAGTTGAAGGAAATAGAGCAGGAATTGGAAAAAGTAGTGCAGTCAAGGCAGGGTGAGTTGACCACACAACCTCAAACTGTAGTGCCAGTAGTTTCAACAATAGTCCCTTCCACAATGGCAATTGTTTTAGCACCAAACATTCCTTTGGCAACAGCTACACCCATGGAAGAAACAGGTACAACACAAGTAGGTACATCAACACAGAGCATGGAGGACTTAATTAAGTCAATGGAAGAAATGAAACTCCAAGTGACAGAGCTACAAAAAGTGAAAGAGAAATTCACTACCTTGGAGAAAAAATATGATATATCAAAGATCAACTATGCAGAAGAGATAAGGAAAAACAAAGGCATGGCCCAACAAATTAAAGCATTGGAGAAGGATTTGACATTTGAAAAGCCTTTGATAGACATTAGGAAGATATTTTGGACCAATATCATTGATTCCATCAATGATATTTGCTCATCTATTCAAATTAGTTTTGAACATATTGATTTAGTAAAGCTTGCTCTTGAAGAAATTGAAAAGACCAGAGAAGAGCTGGGTAGAAAACCTGAGGAAGCTATCAGATTAATCAATTTTCTGAACAGTAAAAGTAGGCAACAGTTAGAACAATTAGATATTGAGGATAGGACTGCTACCATCCTCGAGGTGAAGAAAGTGTTGACTAAAAGGAATCTGATGCAAGGCCTAGAACATAGATGTCAAAGCATGTAGGAAGATATAGATGAGTTCATGAAAAAATTTGACATCTTAAGAATTAAAGGATTCCCAAGTCCTTTAGTTATCAATGATAGGCTAATGGTTCATATTGATTACATTAATAAATTACATCAACGGGCTGACAGTCAGGCTAGTTCATCTTCAGCCAAGGAATTACCAACCCGAAAAGTGTTGTACGATGGTTTAGAGAACCTCGTTTTCATTGAACATGAAGTAAAGCACTTGTTCTAAGTACACCCAATTTTGTGAAGTATTCAAAGAAAGATTAAATTTACAGGAAGATGATAAGGACTAGAATACCAAAGGATGATTGGTGGACCAACATGACTGACATCTTGTAAATTACCATGACTAAAGTAATATAAATAGAAAATTATATTTACCACAGTAAATTTTGGTAAAAAGGATGAATGCTGGTAAACAGGTAAAGTGTATTAGATACAGGTGAAAGAGTATCAGTTGAAAAGATCAAATCAGATGTCTAGCACAGAGTTACTAGGGCAACAACAAGATGCAAATTCGTAGAGCATGCCTCCAGCTCCTTCAACAAAAACAGGGACAACAACAATCAGTTCACTTTCTGTTTCTATATTCAAGACCATATGTCTCTATATTTGTGTAAAAAGATATTTCATATTCCTAAAATAAATCTCATTTAGTTATGAGATATTTTGATGTAAATTTTGTATAAATACTTCTTTATTTGAAGTATTAAAGGTGGATTCAAAGACATTTCTATAGACATTTTCTTCTAGAATTGAAGTGCTATTGTACCAAGACTTGTATGGCTTGCTGGATCAAGGAATAAAGTAAAGACTGTTCACGGGATACTTGTGTCAAACAGAAATCAAATAAGTATTCTATATCTCTTATTTATTATTTTTTTTCCTCTGTTTATTAATAATCATATGTGTTTTCATAAAACCTGAATGATAAACGAGTAATGATTTTTCAAAAATTGCTTTACTACACTCTGTTTTAAACTGTTTATCTTCTCAATGTTTTCTGCTAGACTATCATAGTTAGGGAATTCTTGAATGCTCCCTTACTTCGTAGTTTATCCCTTTGGTCCAATTGAACAAAGAATTCTTAATTTCCCTTTGTTGATAGGCCTCTTTTGTTCCTCATTTTGACCCCGGTTAAAGGATTCTTCATTGCCCTTTCTCCCTGGTTAAGACCATTTCATCCACCTGAACCTGACATTTGCCTTTTGTTTTACTACCTTGCCCTGTGAGTTTTCCCTTTAGTAATTGATCTGATCCAGTTAAGCCATCACTCTATTGACTCCATAGCCTAATGGTTTGAAGACCTTGCTCTATCCATCTGTTCCCAGAATTCCACCACTCTCAAACAAAACAACCCTAAACATTAATAACTAGCCTAATATCACACCAAAAAAAAGCTAAATTACAAAGAGAGAGCCCTCTCTGAGTACAAATTGGCTAGATTCTATACTTAAAAGATTGGTTTGTGGTTACCTCGGACCCCTTTCCTTCTTCCCATAACTTCTAAGGAAAATCTGAGTGATAATAGTTTCTTCTCCCTAATCAAGTTTACCGGAAATCACCAAAAGGAATCTACTACTCCCTTACTGAGAGATCCAACCCTCAATCACTTTGTGGACCAGATTTCAAAATATTTCAAACTGGATCCACCTGAATTAATCACAACTCAAAACTTGCAGGTCAAATTTCTTCTAATTTTGAAACTAAACCCACATACAACAATATTCTCATCTGAATAACAAGATACTAATAAACTCTCT
Source organism: Pinus tabuliformis (assembly GCA_031772625.1). Lineage (NCBI taxonomy): Eukaryota > Viridiplantae > Streptophyta > Pinopsida > Pinales > Pinaceae > Pinus > Pinus tabuliformis. The sequence continues at coordinate 1,208,334,586 of CM062811.1, forward strand.
AAAATGAATATGCCCAATGGACCATCAAACCAAAAATTTTTGCAATAAATATATGATCAAAAAAATATATCATAAAAGTCTATCTCATGAAATGAAAAACATATCACATGCCTTACCAGGTCTTACAGTAGTATGCCCATTTACATGCAATAATTTTGACTTCATTTTTTTTTTTTGTTGCTGCTATTCTGACACATCCTCTCTTAATTTTGGGCATCCTTGTTTCGTTTCTTTGCTGCCTTCTTGCCAAGTTTAATTGCCATTAATTTATGAGATGAGTCTTTGAAACCCTCGCTTGGGGTGACTTCACCAGGAGGCCTTGATCTGGATCTGGAGCGTGATAACATGTGATGCTTCTTTTTTGGTTGATCTATATCCATAGCATCAACATTCTCTTCCACGCCACTTGACCTTTCTCACTTACGACCTAGTCGAGACATAGATGTACTCTGAGCTCTCTCTATTGCTATCGAAGGATCTAACCCCAGGTTAGAAAAAATATCTGCCCATCCAACATCACTGTAGAATTATCATCTACAATGAAGTCCTTCCAGCCTTTTATAAGCTCCATTACATATAATACCATGGGCAGAATACCATGGGTGCACAATACCATGTGCCCCAAAACCATCACTGTTTAATCTAGTCAACTTTGACTCTATCTTGAGTCAAGTTTACCTAACAGTTCCCCCATTAAACTTGACTTGGGGTTCCTTGACTAACTCTAGCCAAACCCGCTACGTGAGACAATCCCTCTCACTCTAGCCCTTAGCCCCCTCAGAGTTTTTACCCGAGGTATTGTTAATCTGACATCCCCCCTATCACCTAGGTCTAATCCAGAGTTTACTAGTGATTACCGAGGGGTGCACATGCCTTCCCAGGCCTTACAGTAGTATGCCCATTTACATGCAATAATTTTGACTTCATTAATTTTTTTCTTCTTTTTTTCTTCTTTTTTTTTGCTGCTGCTATTCTAACCCATCCTCTCCCAATTTCGGGCATCCTTGTTTTGTTTCTTTGTTGCCTTCTTGCCAAGTTTAACTGCCTTTAATTTCTGAGATGAGTCCTTGAAACCCTCGCCTGGGGTGACTTCACCAAGAGGCCTTGATCAGTATCTGGAGTGTGATAACATGTGATACTTCTTGTTTGGTTGATCTATATCCATAACATTAGCATTCTCTTCCACACCACTTGACCTTTCTTGCTTACGACCTCATCGAGACACAAATCTGCTCAGAGCTTTCTCTATTGCTACCGAAGGATCCAACCCCAGGTTAGAAAAAATGTCTGCCCATCCAACATCACTGTAGAATTATCATCTACCATGAATTCCTTCATTCCTATCTTGATTTTGACTCTCATATTCTGTGCACAATCTGCAAAATGTGTGGCTGCATGGGATGAAGGCCGCTCGTTTCCGCTTCACCATTCCGCGACCATTCGAAGCTCCATCTCCATCCTCATTGCAGCTGGGGATCAAATCAGAATTGTTGTCATAGAACCCACCACGAGAACCCAGATAGGCATTGTTCTCGTGGTTGAAGTTCTGTTTCAACATTATAACCTCCCCCACGGCCACGTCCAAACTCCTGCGATTCTCTGTTGCCAAATCCATGGCCACCTCGACTGCCACGTGTAGATGATGGTTGTGCTGTAGGTACTAATCCTCTTCCTCGCCAGTCACCCCCTCCGCCACCATCACCTTTTGTAGTCACTGCCTCGACGCTAATTTCCCATCCCCATCCTCGAAGACGCAGGCAAAGTCTAGGAATATCCACAGCTAGTGTGGCTGGCACATGCATGGAGACCAAGCGAAGTACTTCTACGGAAGTTCACGGACCGATTCGATCCCATGACCTAGGGGATTTGTAAGCAAAAAAAGAACCCAATATTGTCAATTTCCTTCCTTACTTCTGTGCCTCCTCCATTTGCGAGCTTCTCAATTCGATGGATCACGGTTGAGCGATCGATCCTCCGCTATCTATTCCTCCGTCCTCAAGAAAATATTTGCGATGGATTTTGGATGGTTATGGGTTGCCCACCAAATCAAATGGCTGCAGAAAATCTGGTTCTTCATTCCAACGATTCTTCTAAGGCATCATTGCTAACTTTTCTGCGCCTAGATCTTGAATACTCCTCTCACTATGACTTACCATTGTGGACTTCACAAACCTGTGACTGCACCAGTCCAGAAAAAAACCTTATTCATGTTAGACTTGCATTTGATTTCACCACATAACTTTCACATGAGCTCCTGCGTTATAGTCACCATGATTACACTACTAAAATTTCGCATGGGCTCTCACATTACCAAAGAGATCCATCTTTTTGCACCAGATCTAACGATATCTGCCTTCTTCACACGCAGATCTTACTAGATCTATATTGATCCAATACCTTTCAAATCCATATCCAATGCATCAGTGCATGAAATCATATCCCCTTCATTCACCAGGCCAATACAAACCCTTGGCAACAAAATACGTTCTTCTGAAGCCAACATTTGGCTCTGATACTAGTTGTTAGAAAATCATATATTACGGAGCAATGGAACACATAAAATATTTCAGAAACATAAAGACAGAAAACGTATAAAACAATAGAGACACAGATATACGTGGTTCACCTAGTTTGGGCTACGTCCACGGAGAAACAACCAGTCCTTCCTTTTATTATATTATCCAACAAACTAAAGAGATACAACCTACAACAAATCCCCTGTAACACCCTCTTCGCTCTCAATCTCCTCTCTTTTCCTCACTCAGAATATAGATATGCATAGACACAATACAATTGCCTCATATATAGTGAGGGGTTTCCTTCTAGGGCAAAAAACCCCAAATTAAACATAACTTCTACTGTCAGATCATCTACTTAATGAACAACCCAGTTTGACTAGAAATTACTAGACTTTTACAAGGCAATTTTGCATCTATTTTTAGCTTCGAGGGAGCTACCCGCGAACTCCCACCGGGGGACCGTTAGCCCCCGAACCCCAGCGGGGGGGACAAGTTCCCCCTGCACCCTGCCGCGTGGAGGGGTGTATAGTCTTCCTGGGGTATACATCCAGCTGAAACCTTTGAATACAAAAGATAATCAGGCTCCACACCCAACACATCAAACCAAAAATTTCTGCAATAAATATATGATCAAAAAAATATATCATAAAACTCTATCTCATGAAATGACAAACATATTGATCAAGACATCATTAACAATCAACAAAAAACATTTCAAAATAATTCCAAACCCTATTTACAATGATTACAATCATTTTATGCAAATCACAACTAATATTTGTATAAATTCTCATACATCTACCATATAATCATTAATAGATTGAGCTCAATACATCCCATGAATTGTCCCTACAAAGTAAACCATATGTTAATACTGAAAAGTCATACACGTGCTAGTATAATCCAGAAGACATTAAGAGTGTCTAGCAGAATGCACATGTGGACATATTTCAAGCCAAATACATTATGAAGTTTAAAAAATCAAAGTTCTCCTAAGGTCCAAAGTTTATAAAGGAAAAACAATTAAGTTTGTGCGTATATTAATTTGATAAATTCTCGTGTGTATGACATAACCTCCAAAAGCCACATAGTTATAGAAAAGGATAAGTTGGTGATCCATGACCACTTTGTACACTTGGCGCTGACTCTCTGACATGAGATCATTCTAATACAACTAAATTCAAGTTGACTTGGAGATTTGCATCCCTCAATGGAATCCTCTTGTCCTACTCATGTGTATTTATCATACATGTACCAAGAGAGGGAAGAAGGATTCAAAAAACTCTATATAAATAGGCCGTGGGAGAACCAAATTATGAGACATTGTTATGCTACCCAAATTGGTGTTCGAGCAAACCACCATCGCATTATTGAAGCCAAGGAACTGAAGAGAGCTAGCATTTTAGCCATATTGCTTCTAAGAAAACCAACATCTTAGTGAGAGAAGATGAATCCACCATTGGAGAGTCTTCACACTTCTTTGAGAGAGAGGAGACACTTGCAAATAGATTGAGGAAAAAAAACCTTGCTGATGAGTTTTGAGCTCTAAAGCTCAAACAACTCTCTTCAAGTGTCTGAGATTCTATTGTATTCAACCTCTACCACCAACAATTAATAAAGGGAGATTTTTCCATATATTATTGATGTGTTTGCTCCATTTGAGCATTTTTTTGTTTATGTACCTCTTTGTTTAGTTTATGTTCATGTATGCATTGTTTCCACTATTTGCAATGTTGTGTTTATTTAAGTCTGTCCACCAACAGCACCAATTTTGACCATGATCGTTTGCAAGGAACAATCCACTGCTAAGGTGATGTCTTTTGGTACACTTGTGCTCCAAAAAATCTACAACAAGAATGTCAACCATATTTATCTCTTTTCATTAATCTAGAGATTATTTTTTCTGGACCTCCTCTCTACACAACCAACCTACAAGGCATTCTACACCTCTCTAGATTTTTTACAGACCCCCAGGATCTATTTTGATCTCGTAGAAGTGAAAATGTTTTGGGTCTTTCTCGGAAGCTTGCATTTTACTCTAAGAGACACGAGTGCAAGTCTATTTCTACAAAAACTATGAGCTCGCGTCTCTGTCTGAAAGAATGCGTGGTAAACAAAGAATAAAGAAAACTTTTGTATTGTTCATTACTCTTAGGTGATTGGTAGCCTTTAGTGAGTTTCCTTCACCTCTACATTCAATATTTTATATTTAATACTTCTAGTCTCTTTATGAACCATAATTGGCAAAGAAATTAGAGTATTTTTTATTTATTTGCAAATAACCACATAGCTTAATTAGGGAGAAAAGTAAGTGGCCAAAATCCACATATGTTTTCAAACTATTTTGCTTAAATTTTTTGCAAATCACATAGCTTAATTAGTGAAGCAAGTAAGTGGCCCATTATCCACAAATATTACTACTAACCAAAGCATTTTTTGGGACTACAGAAAATGTTACTAGAGAAAGTAGGTAATCTATGCTTCCCTTGTGTCCCTTAGACGAACCTGGGATTGCATATGAAAACCTTCTCGAAAACATTTGAATTTCCATCTCCCTTATTAAACTCCACATAGTTTAATAGGAAAAAATTAAGTGGCCCATAATCCACAAATATATTTCCTTTTTCCATGTAGGGAACAATCAACACTTAACGTAATTATAAGGATATTGAAAAGGATCATCGCATATCCACATCTTTTCACACTTTTTATGTTCACTTCCGTCACCCACTAAGCCTTCATACACTTTGTACTTAAGAAAGCCTCCAAGTTTTTGGATATTTGGGTAATTAGTCTATTTTGTCTTACAAAATCACTCCGTAAGTCAATTAAGACACCTTAAAAATAGCGATAACTTGAACCAATTAAATTTCCCCACAGGGGCCACCAAAACATTTCTAGTTCAAGTTACGACCATTGGGGGTAGGCATCCCATAATCTGCCATGGTCATGTTAGACCACTGAAACATATTTGTTGACTTTCTAGGGAGCTTAAAATCCTTCATTCATCCCATAGAAAAGAATACCCAATCATGGCAGAGACCCGATTCAAAGGAGGTTGGGCTTACATCCAGTGCTCAGTACTGGTAATTGAGTACCAAGAAGCTAAAGACTCAAATGCTCACATGGGATGAAGGTACTTAGTGACCAAATCTAGGGCATCCTTTCCCTATATTTGATGGTGCAGGCAACAATTGAGCCTCATTACCATTTCCTTGGTTGATTCTTTGGCTACTCGAAGCCGTTGCTAGTTCTTTCGGGACATTGCTCCAGGACCCATTAGAAAATATCTCTAAAAGTCCTAGTTATTTTGAGAGTGGACACAATGATTAAGTCTAAATAGGAATTTTTATCATATGCAACAAACACAAAACTTTTTCTTGTTTTCTTGATCACATAGATTAAATTAAAGGAAATAAACCATTCATATTTTCCCTTTGTTTTATGTATGTGATCCAATTGAAATTTATCCCCTTCCCTCACCATACACAAAGTAACACACACTCTAAATCGACACAATAGGGGACCCCATGACTCCCCCTCAATGTAGATGTTTTTTTACACCTCCCCCCATTTCCAAGAGGTGTGCAAGGACTCCCACCATTTAGGTGGATAGGACATCACTCAACCACCATTATTGGGTCTTCCTTTATTGGTGCATCTTTGCTTAAGACTCCTCCTCGGCAATGTACACCTTTCACCACTCCAGAAGGATCCCCACATGCTACCCCCTTCGAAATCATACACACCTCTCCTCCAGACAGTCCCTGAGATGCCCATTGAGGTAATTCTCCCATGACATCCCCACAGAGGACTCTGTTGCATATAGATGTCCATAATCATTTTATGATGGCATGTTATGCATAGATCCCATTATTAGCCTTGCTAAACCTATTGGATTAAGTAATATAACCAGTGACCCGATCACCCATGAAAAAAATTGGCTAGCTATTCCCACCAAGCTCCCTTCGAACATTCCAAAGTTTGAGGGAAAATTGGGTGAAGACCCAGGAAATCATGTCATGGCATTTCACCTGTGGTGTTCATCTAATAGCATGCCAGAAGATAGAATTAGATTACAACTATTTGTACACACAGTAATTGGGCCCACCGCGAAATGATATGTGGACCATCCCTCTCTGTCACATGGAAAATTTATCTCATTAGCTACTGCTTTCCTCACCTTCTTCCACCTCCTGGTCCACCACGATTTGAGTTTGGAACTCCTCACCAACTTCAAACAAACACCTGCTACTCACATCTTGTACCACCTGCGTGAATGGTGAAAACTTCGTAGCTTGTGCAAAACCCAGCTTGAAGATAAAGTCCTCTTGGACATATTCCTAAGATCCCTCATATATGAAATCTCTAGGGACGTGGCAAATTCATCTCCACAAACTGAGGAAGAAGCCATTAGTAAATACTAGTAGCTGGAGCTTATCTATACCTAGTCTGGGTACATTTATCATGTGCTTTCAGACCCTCCACACCTACAAACTTATAAATAGATCCCAAATGCATCTAATAGTGTTGACGAATTAATTAGGTCCCTATCCCAAAATCACCACAGCAGCAACTACCAAAACCCTGCGTATTTGTTTGATGGCTAAGCATATGATGCTATGCATAATGCACCACCATTGCAACATACATGGTACTATAACGATCAACCAATACCTATGTAGAACATAGTCAACAAAGTTAACCAACACCAAACCTCACAAGGAGGCTTGTATCTTCCCCTTCAAGGAAACTAATATGCCTCTTGGTGTACGAACAAGACGTATTCTCCCCCGAGTCATTACTTTAACCAGGGATAAGGAAACAAATACTCTCCCTTTCAAGCACAACAACAAAACATCCCGCCAATGCAAAATAGTGCACGGGTGAATATAGTGCAACCTTTTCTCAGTTCATAGAAACAATCGAAGGAAAAAATGAATTGAGTTAATCCTTTCAACACTTCTATGACAAAACCAAAAAGGAATCCAAAGGGAGAACTCAAGCGGGGGGTAGAAATCAATAGAAACCCCCAAGGGCATTAGCTAGGGATAACCCCAACCAGAACCAAAACCAGAGTATGGTCGACAATAACACACAGAAATAGGGCAAGAACACTATTCTGCAAACTAATCATGCATCCGCTATCTATGGAGAGTACAGTCATTATACCCACCAATTTCTTCAAATTGTTGACTTAAAAAGGATACAAGATAGTAGGGGGCAAGGTGTTCAACAAGCTGCAGTGATGTTGGACCCCTTCCCCCATCAGGGAGTCATTAACACCCAACAACAAACTCCCCAAACTCATCCATCTAGAGGGAACCTCCATAATGCTCCTAATCATGATATTTTCATGACGGGGGAAGATATAATTTTTGCAAACAAGGGATTGAATTTATGAAGCTCCCCCAGAGCCATATCTGTCCACCTAAGCTACAAAAATACCTATAGGGCCATTGACCATCCCTCGACCTTCTATAGAAACCATGTTAAAAATGGTCAAACGACCCTTACGGCATGCAATAGACAACTCGAAAGCAGCCCATATCTACAACATAGTCGATGAATTAGAACAATTACCATCAAGTATGTCAGTGCTTGAAGTCCTGTAAGCATTCCCAACCCAGCAGAAATCATTACTTTCCACTCTAAGAGCAATTGAACAATCTGATTCCTACCTCATGGTATTTGACTTGGACAAATCTACTCCACGACTACCCTTAGCTGTCGTGTTCAGAATCCATGTTTCAGTTGAGAATATCAACATCCATCATTGCATCATTGACAAAGAGGCTTCCACATGCATCACGTCCAAATCCATTTGGTAGAAATTAGGATCCCTTGAACTTAAGCCTTTTAAAAAAACTCTTAGAGCATATGACAGACGTCCTTTAGCCCCCATCAGTTTATACCCTAGGGTGCTAATTAACTTGGCTAGAAAAATTGTGTTAATAGAAATTGAAGTACTCAATGCCCAATTGGATTACAACATCCTACTAGGCTGAAGTTATATATACAAAATGCTCATAGTCACCTCATAGGTGTTCAGAATAATGATGTTCCTACATGAAGGGTAGGTCATTACCATTGATCAACTCACATACTATGAGAAGGTAAACTTACCCAAACTAGATGGCGTGTTTCCTCCCATAAGGTGATCACTACTTACACTGAACTTAGCCTGAGCCATTTTAAGCCATCCACCCTCCTAGGAACATTCCAAGGAGACCCTCTAGTAGGACAAGATCTTGTCCAGAATACTGGAGCACTAGTGTGCATGATGACTTTGTCAAAAACAACCCAAAAACCAAAACCAATTATGAATACCATACCCCCTGCAACTGATAATGCCATTACTTTACCTCCCTCCATTATACAAGCCCCCTCTTTATTCCCCCCACCTGGCTTTGTCTCATACCAAGCCATGGCAACTCTTGCATTACCAAATATGGCTCTCATGATACCAGTTTGGTACCTGGTCCTCATGACCATGTCGGTTGAGATAGGACACATTCTGGTAGGAAATATCCCTATACCTCCACGTTAAGAAACCATCCTTACTCCAAAATTTCTTACACCTACACTAACTGGGGCCATAAAAAAGGCTAAACAAAATGGTAAAAAAGTAGAGTCCTCAAACTCATCTAGGGTCCTCCAACCCTATGTGTTATATGAAGAATTTGGGCACCCAACCCACATATGCCCAGAATTATATGAGTTAAAAATTCTCATGAACATCACCAAAACATCAGCAACCACAACTCCACCAAAAGGATCAAAAACTGTACCTTTGTGTAACAAAGAAATACATAGCAGCCATGCATGCGCTATATGCGAAAAACATGGGCACTATACTCATCATTGTCCTGACATCCCTCGATACCGAGAGATGTTAAACACATTCATTCAAACTGACATGAATGAGCCAATAGTGCCAACCAACCCTCAAATGGAAAATGAATGCCAAAACATCTTCTATTTTCTAGAAGAGGAACTTCATGCTCTGAAAAAACTACCTACAACACATGAAGGTAGCATAAGAAGCAACACATGTCCTTTGCTTTACCATGTGTTATGTGTGATGAACCTACTCATCCGGTGAACCTTTTCCCCAAACTACCGACACATTACCAAAATGATCGAGGTGGATTTTGGTGGCCACCCACCTATCCCACTTGGACCCCCACAACTATTTTTTTTAGTTTTTCAGTTTCCTTAATTGTAGCACAATTTACTATTTTTAGCAGTTTTTCGGGTCCTAAACTTCCCAAGCCATTTTGAGGCCCTAAACGACGTTTTTTTGGAAACCCAAGAGAAACATGGGTTGTTGATTGATGTTTCTTTTCCCAAAGTTATAGTCCTCATATAGATCTTTCTAACGAGCTATTGTGCATGTCAAACAAAGATCGTATGCCAAAGTTACGACCCTAGGAAGTTGATGTACCAATTTACCCAAATGGGGCCCAGAGTTTGGCGTTTCATCTTATAGGGTTAGATTTTTGGATGTTTAGGATTTTACATTGTTTCTCAACAATAAATAGGCCTTAAAGCCTCATTGTAACACAATTTAGAGGCATGTAGCCACCACATATCTTCTCAGACATAAGCTATCGTCGCCCTAGCTGGTTTATTTCCATTTCTGTTTGTAAGAATATTTTAGTATTTTACATTAATGAAATGAAGTATTATTTCTGCTACATCTCTATGTATATGGTTATCTCTGTATTTTTTTCTGTTCTTGTTTAAATCTAGATCAGTGGTATTAGAGTGGTCTGTCTTTTATCTATTTTTCTTTGCATGTCCCCAACGAGGTCAGGATATAAGGGGTTAGGGCTTGAACTGGTCGAACCTTTGCAAGACTAGCCTCAAAAATCTCGATGGCCTCCCATGGTGGATGAAAACAAAGATGAGGGGGCAAGAGATCCTATCAAAATATTTCTTGAAGAAGCCCTTCAGTGACAAAGGAACGCGATGACGGACAACTTTGCCCAGATCCTTCAGCAGCTAGCCAGAGGTGACACATCGGCTACCAACATCTACTCTAGAAATGCCACACCCTTTAAGGTACAAGTTAATTTTTAAATCCCCATCTCCGAGGGTCAAATAGATGTAGATGCCATAGATAAATGGTTAAATCTGCTAGAAGGGTATTTTTCTGTTCACGATTTTTTCAGTCGGGAAAATATTTTTTTCACTCTTCTCAAAGCAGCCCCCCACGTCAAAGATTGGTGGGAAACCTACTGTGAGCAGAAGGATGAAAGTACGAGGTCACTATTTTTAGCTGCAACTGCTTGGAATTCATTCCGGGAGGCCATAAAGGAGCAGTACTACCATGTCGAAAGCTATGAGGACAAATACATAAAGTGGACCATGTTGCAGCAGGGAAGGGACCAAGATGTGCCGAAGTTCACAAACATTTTTCATACCCTTCACACACAGTTGGATACCAAGGACCCTGAGCTACATTTGGTAGTCAAATATTGTGGCTGCCTACATAGATACATCCAAGAAGAGATGGACTTCTTGAACATCTCCTCACTTGGCATGATGTACCGATACATTGTCAAAATCGAGTAGAAGTTTAAAAAGAAGAAGCATGACTTTGGTTGTGCAAATCTAAAGCAAGGGAAAGGCTTCCCCAAATCATAGAACCAAGTACAAAGCCAAGACAGGGCAACCCAAGACAACCTGTCGAAGCTGCAAGAAAAGAACAACACCACGAAGTCAAAGAAGGACACAGGAAAGTGGTGTGAGTTCCACAAGATCCATACTCACAACATGAGTGAGTATTGGACCAAGTAGTCGTTGGTGGCTAATTTGAAGGCTTCAAAATCAGATGCATGTTCCGACCCCAAGTCAAAACCCGAAAAGGGGAATGGAAAAGGGAAGCAGATCATTGACGTGGAGCCTAGTGCCACTGTAGGCATTGCCAAGATCTACAAGAATGAGCCTGAACATCCAGAGGAGGGGGGGCAACTTTTCCACTCACAAATGTGGGTGAAGCATTCGCCACTACAATTCATTGTTGATAGTGGGAGCCAAAAGAACCTCATTTCAGTGGACGTCATGAAGTGGTTGGGCCTACCAACTACACCACACTCGCAGCGATATAGTATCTGGTGGCTTCACCAAGGACGAGATCTCCGAGTCCACCAGTAGTGCCGCCTTCCTTATAGCATCAAAACCTTCATAGACAAGGTATTATGTGATTTTGCACCTATGGATGTTTGTGATATATTATTAGGCTAGCCATACTTATGGAGCAACATGTTGTGTATGAGTCAAGGCCTTGTGCTGCCATTATTTCTTTGTGTAATTCATTATACAGGATACCATAGGTAGCCCCACCTACCACCACCTCTTTGATCACTGCTAAGAAATGCAGCAAGTTCATCTCCTAGACAAGGAAATTCATTTTCTATCTGGTTCACTCCCAAAGTAAGGGGAAGATCGTCGCCACATCCATGACCCCCACGAAGGGTTCCTCCATGCAGTAGCAGCGACAAATGGACATGGTCATGAAAGAACAGAGGAACATCTTCTCCTTACCCATAGGGTTATCATTGCACTGTCAAGTCAGGAATTCATTCGATCTGACTTCCATAGCACCTCTATCCAACAGGTTGATATATCACTGCTACATTACGAAAAATGACAAGTACAAGAAGCAACACGGTCCTTACAGCAGTACCAAGGCTTTGGGGAACAATGCTTTGGACCAAAACATTCCCCTATTCCTTCACTTGCACTGAGTGTTCAATGTGGAACGCCCTCGACCATGCTTCCCACTATTATTGAACACATTAGAGATTGTAGAATAGCTCACCAGGGACCAAGTTCAGTAGATGGAGGAACTCAACGCAATGGGGACCATTGCTTCCTAAGGGGGGGAGGAATGATCCAAGTGGATGTTAGCATCCACCCACCTATCCCACTTGGACCCCCACAACTATCTCTTTCAGTTTTCTAGTTTCCTTAATTGTAGCATAAGTTACTATTTTTAGCAGTTTTTTGGGTCCTGAATTTTTGGGGCCGTTTTGAGGCCCTAAACAACGTTTTTTGGGAAAACCAAGAGCAACATGGGTTGTAGATCAATGTTTCTCCCCCTAAAAATTTATAGTCCTTGGATAGATCTTTCTAACGAGCTATTATGTGCATCAAAGGAAGATCGTATGCCAAAGTTACGACCCCGGGGAGTTGATCTACCAATTTACCCAAACGGGGCCCACAGTTTGGCATTTCATCTGCTAGGCTTAGGTTTTTGGATGTTTATGGTTTTCCATTGTTTCTCAACAATAAATAGACCTTTGAGCCTCATTGTAACATAGTTCAGAGGCATGTAGCTACCATATCTCTTCTCAGAGATAAGCTACCATTGCCCTAGCTGGTTTATTTCCATTTCTGTTTGTAAGCATATTTCAGTGTTTTAAATTAATGAAATGAAGTATTATTTCCACTGCATCTCCGTGTATATGGTTATCTCTATATTTCTTTGCATTCCTATTTAAATTTGAATCACAAAACCACCCGCCTACCTAGGTTGCTCAAAAAATCAAACCTAGATGCCAAAAACATATATATACGATCTGCAAGGAAAGCCATCATACAAAGAGGTGCCTGCACCTTCCCAAATTCTGCAAAGCCTTGAGTTTCATAAATAAATTCATGAATGAAAACTATGATGTGTTGGACTCAGATATAAAATCCATAGAACCTACTCCCCCAACCAGTGAAGAAGGACCCCTAGATATCTTATGTGTGTTTGAGGAGAAAAGAAGGTCACCAAAACTAGGCCCCGATCATTTCACCTCCCATCACCATCACCCAGCCAGATGAAGCCAAAAGCAACCCAAACTACTTGGCAAATAAAATCACCGATCACATGCACCCTATGTGATAAAACCAATCATTCGATTAATAAGTGCCAAAAACTAAGTAGGTTAAATGACATTTTCTGCTTAGTGGCCCACATCCCCTAGAAAGATCTCTCCAACTAAGAAAAAATAACATGATGTTATTGTCGTATATGCTATAAATACCACCACACAAGGAATTGTCAATACCTTCCATGGTTCTGTGCAACAAGAGAAGCAATAAAACCAATCTGTACCAACCAGGCATGCCATACCTAGACTGCGACTCTGAGATGGATACCCCCATAGGATATTCTTTTGCGAAACAACAATGAGGCATCAACATCCCATACTATGAGTAGTACCATGTCTCATACAATTTATTCTGGTTACTACTGAACTGCTACCGGTAAACTCTACCAAAGCTTCTCATAGCATGAACGATACCTCTATAATGCATGCCTTTCCAAAAATAACTATCTTTGGAAAAACAAAAATGGGTCAAGGCCTCATTCAATCTCCACATCACTGCTCAGACACTTACCAAGGTGGAGTTAGTCCTCCACTACAATGTTGATCAAGAAAAAATAGGACCTAGAAAGTTTGAAACCCTTTGGAAGGGTCCATACATCATCAAGCATTGCCTCTGCAAGGGGGCATACATACTATCAAAGCCTGACAGGACTTGCCTAAAACATTTCATCAATGGTCTCTACCCCAAGAAATTTCATCCATAAAATGCTAGAGTAAACATGTAGGTACAATGACTTATTTTTTATGATGATCACCTAATCATTGATTCATTCTAAACAAACCATTCTTTAATCGCATGTCAACAGATGGATCTTCCGCCAACTTATCACCATGGGTTCACTAACAGTGCATCTCGATGGTCACAAAATCTCTCTACTGCAAGATGGGCCATATACTCTCCTAAGCAAACACCTCATTTCTTTAATGGAATTTGTATCGGGTCATATACCAACAATTAAGAAGAATATGACAACGTTATAGCCCTCTTCACTAATGCCCACCACCTAGGTATCTGTCTCCTGCATGTATTCCATGATTCCCAGCTCGTAGTATCGTAGTTAAACATGACTTTTCAAGTTTGTGATCCATGTCGTTTTTGGAAATATTTGCATGCACAAATATTAGCTAGATATTTTGATAACATAACATTAACACATATAACAAGAGATCAAAATCATATAACTGATCACATCACTAATCAAATCCTAGATTGGAATGCATCACATATATACAATGATCAAGATACATAAAACATCAACATCAGATACATCTAGAAACAGAAATGCAGAAATACACCAAAAGTATAGACACATGTATCACATCATGAGAGCCGCCAAAAAATGATCTCGAATACACATCAAAAAATATATGAGTACAAATTCACTAGCCCACGACTAGGAGGAATAAGTCAACAAAAGATAGGGGAGCATCCTCATAAATGGGTGCTTGCCTTGGTACATAGATCATCTCATCAAAAAGAAAAAAATTATCAAGTCCATCTAGGGCTCACGCGGCCCAATATCTACATCTGGAGCCAAAATCAAACCAGTTGTAGCCATTTCCATAGCAATACAGTGCAAAATGGGTGGTGTGCCCACTCCAATGAAATCATCATCTCTACAACGATATCCACCAAGCCAACCCATCCATCAAGAGGAAACCCTCTTTTCTTGGACTCTACCCACTATAAGGTGTCATGGTAACCCCATAACTCCACCTCAACAACTTCTAATTGACCTCTGCATCCTCAACACATGCTAGAAATCTAGTCGAATCCTCGTCTACCACTACCCCTCCGGACAACCAACCAATCTCAAATCGGTGACATTGCACAGGGCACTTTGCACTGCCTTGAGGAACAATAGGTGACCTTGCCACCCTCGAACTCTGTGGAACAAGGGCAACCCCTGCAACACCCAAATGCCTTGGATCGTCGCCTAATAGATAGGCCAATTGACGCCCCTGTGGCCCCGCATCTTCAAGTAAACAAAGCATAGTGTCAACATCATCGTATATGAAAAACCATAATCAAATACATGAAAGCACATATATGTATACAAATATAGGAAATAACAAATATATCTACTAGTCCCCAGGTAGCGCTTGGAGGAAGCCCCATATTCAAGTCCCCTCTAAAATCAACTCCATGATATGGAAACTCTAGGATCAGCTAAGGGTTGGAGTCAAACTAATTATCTACAATGTTGTTCTACTAATGAACCACTACTCCACCATTCTCTCTCAGCATTTGCCCTCCCTAATGATGAATGACAGAGTCCCGACCAGGTCCTTTTGGTACTGCAATGATCGGGTGAAGCATAGCCACCCACTCGTAGAGTATGCATTAAAGCACACTCCCATAACAAAAACTCTTCAACATATCACACTGAACCTTTGTAAGTTGGGACAACATCCCTTGATGCAAAAACTCTAGCCCGATCAAAAACCATCCCTCCCTGCAGTCGCTATAACACTGCTATGTGTAGCCCCAAATAGTGATTAGGGGACGCTATCCCCACCACTCTGAAAATCATAGACAGTGCTAATCATTTGGCTAAGTCCAAAACTACTGTAATTAAAGCAACCCTTCTCAAAAGGGTTATGGCCACAGTTACCCTCCCCCATAGACTAAACATGAATATCCACATGCCCAGTTAGTAGTGGATAGGGAAGCATCTCCCCGTGTGGCATCAAACCTGTCACAATGTAGACATTTTTTTGCACCAATATTGGGAGGTCATTGATCCATATGGCCATCATCTAACAGTCTGCATCCTAGCATCACACCGAAAATTGTAGGAATCTATCCTTCGTCCTCATCAAAGGGTTCTGAGCAAACTTCAGTAACCCCCACTACGCTAATTGTTGGCTTTCTACGGGATCATGTGCCACAACGGCCTGGAGAGTTAGCCAACCTCTCTCTCGCCAAATTATCCTGCCACCTAGGATACCACATGCCAAAAAGGTAAATCCCTTAGGTCCTCAAAAAGCAAAAAAATGGAAAAAATCAACAAATTTCCCCCACCGCATGCTTGTTTCCAAAATAGGGACATGTTGCGCACAACTGTCTTCGAAAAAAGCACACGGCGCATGTGCATGTATCTTGTAGAGGCATGTGCACATCACACATACTTCTGAGAAATGCACGACGAACCCAAAAATGGTTCGTCGCATAATTCCCAAACTCAAACACACGCAAGGTGCATCTGAGGGTACCTTTTGCATGTAACCTTCAAGGAAAACTCCAAGTTTCGCACGAAGACTGCGCTACTCATGATGAGTCGCCCATGTAGCAAGCTAGGTTAACCCTAAAAAGGGTCATACAAGGGACCTCTGTACAACCTACCTAACTAGGTAAGAGCCTGACTAACATTCGACATCAACTCAACAGTTCATGTTAAGGTGGTGTCGTACTTAGTTACTATTGCAGTTCATTCATTTAGTCAATGACCCCTGCATCATTATGCAACTCATTCAATGGTGCTACATTATGATACGGGGGAGGTACCCACAGCCAAAGACCTATGTATAATGCAGCTCCCATCAACAATTCTTCACGGGGCTTATGCCTAGGGAAACCATATTACACCTATTTGACCAAAAATCACCCTTGAGGGTGTTAACAATTATCATCATCAACTATCATCGCATCAACAACCACCATGTTGACTGGACACAAATCAGTCCTTGTCCAATTGTAATAAGTTCCAATTAGCCATCATAACAAGCATAGGATAGGCCCGCATCATATAGACACACCATTTTTTGTAGGTTTTCAGTAGAGCATGGGTATTATGGTACTTAGTCAAGGGGTTTTTCTCTACTCATATTAGCAACAAGTTATCCTCTCTATCAAAAAGTTGATCAGACTCTCCATAAGAAATAAAAATGTGATGTATTTCAGCTATACATTTTCTCCTAATGTCATACATCAAGGGGAAACTATTAACACCAAAAAATCATACACCTACTAGTACAATCCAGAGGACATTAAAAGTGTCCAGTAGAATGCACAGGTGGACATTTTTCCAATCAAATACATTATGAAGTTTAAAAAATCAAAGATATCATAAGATCTAAAGTTTATAAGGGAAAAACAATTAAGGTTGCACGTATATTTCTTGTATAAATGTGTGCGTGTGTGGCATAACCTCCAAAAGGCGCACGGTTATAGAAAAGGATGACTCAGCAGTCTGGTACCACTTTGTACACTTGGGGCCAACTCTCCGACATGAGATCATTCCAGTGCAACCAAATTCAAGTTGCCTTGGAGATTTACAACCGTCAATGGAATCCTATTTTCCTATTCATGTGTCTTTATCATACATGTACCAAGAGAGGGAAGAAGGGTTCAAAAAACTCTATATAAACAGGCCATTTGAGAAAACCACCACTGCATTGTTGAAGCCAAGGAAGTGAACATCACTAGCATGTTGGCCATATTGCTTCTAATAAACCCAACATCTTAGTGAGAGAACAGGAATCTACCATTAGAGATTCTTCATACTTCTTTGAGAGAGAGGAGAAACTTGCAAAGAGATTGAGGAAAGAAATCCCCTTGTTGAGGTTTTTTAGCTCCATAGCTCAAAGAATTCCCTTCAAGTGTCTGAGATTCTATTGTATTCAACCTCTACCATCAACAATCAATAAAGGGATTTTTTTCCATATATTATTGATGTGTTTGCTCCATTTGAGCATTGTTTTGTTTATGTACCTCTTTCTTTAGTTTATGTTCATGTATGCATTGTTTCCACTATTTACAATGTTGTGTTTATTTAAGTCCATCCACTAACAACACCAATTTTGACTGTGATCCTTTGCAGGGAGAAATCCATTGCTAAGTGGGTGTCTTTTGGTACACTTGTGCTCCAAAAACACTACAACACCCTGCAACATCTCATTTACTCATCCATGGAAACATCAATCATGGAGAATTATCAAAGGTTAATAAGCAACATTAACTCATCTCTTCTAGTCAACAAAGTTCCAATAGTGCAACCACTATTGATCATATCTCTGCATAATAGTAACAAAGACAAGAAGTAAACTCAAAGAAGCATAAGGAATCCCTCTCATAAACATAAATTATGTTCAGTAGTCATGAATCTCTATATCAAGGCACTACTAGAAGCATAGTCATTCAATTACTATGCTCAATAAGAAATCTCAGGAGCCAATGCAACCTCTACATTTACTCATAGTAGCCATACAATGTCCTCAAACAAATAAGGATAGATCTAACATGTAAGTTTATTAACGAGAAGTCTCACTATCACTGCAACATGCAAGGTTAAAAATACATGAATATCTCTACAACATCCTCATGAAATTCACAATACAAGCCAAAAAAATTCTTTCAATCCTAAGCATAGAAATCAAGATCTATCTCTACAAATACCACAAGTAGTAGCTATAAACCATGTTTAATAAACCATTGTTACAATTTTTTTAGTACACTATACTCTGTAAAATGACTTTTCTCCCTTAGCTAAGCTTTGATCTCTGCACAACTTATCAACCCTTGCAATAAGTTAATGCATATCCTTCTATAATACAATAGCAGTGAGACAAGTTATCAAGATTAATAATATATGAAGTTCATTTAGTCATTAACTTCTACAAAACGCTTATAATAGTCTCAACATATCCTATGCATCAAATCCTTCTATGTGAAACAAAAAGTGTGATTCTAGTCTTGTAGTATCATTGATTAGATCTAATAAACTAATATATGGTGCACATTAGTCTATGGAAATTCATGAAGAAAGCAAGCCTCAATACAAATAGTCTAAACAAAAGAGTTTTATGTCATTGATACACAATAATTTGTCATTTAAACAACACGTTGATCCTTTTCATACTCTATCAAAACAACACATTGATATTTGTCAAGAGGAACCCTACATAAACATATATACTCTAAAGAATGCTTACCAACCATCTGATCTATGACCCTTGCACCCTAGTGAACACCTATTCCATAAAAAATCACAAAATAAATCATCAAGAAGTGCACACATAGTTGATCAAATTTTTTTCCCTTTTATATGCACTTTTCCATGTCAATGCCATAGGAAAATCCATGGGATTTGTTGATGGCAATATTTGATGGGATGAAATAAACGTTACATGGCCTTCTGCATAAGAATAGATTGGGAAATTCCATGGTTTTTCCCTAAGGTTTTTTTTTTCTTCACTTATAGGTAGTAACACGTCATTTCCTTTTGGGAAGTGTGTTATAATGCACCTATTGTATCAGAGACCTATGTTATAACACTCCTTTTGCAAATGGAAACCTACATTACCCTGTTTTTTATCCAAATGGCTCCATAGAGAGGGTCATAAGCCAAAGACAACTTTGAAAAAGCTCAAAAATAAAATTTGTTGGATTGTATTGAAACCAAAGTCAGATCAAAGATCTCATCCCAAGATTCCCAATGGCACAAACAACACCTCAATCTGACATCGTATGAAGACATTATGGCTATTCAATGTTTTGGTCAAACTAGGCCCCCTAACTAAATTTGGCACAACACCAACTAAATTTAGAAGTTGGCTAAATCTAGCGGAGCCACTAAATTTGGCTGCCACTAATGAGGCAACAAATTGACACATTGCAACGATGGTTTCCCATGACAAGAATTGGTGAAATTGTCGGCTACTTAATTTTTCTAATGACCCCTAAAAATATGGTGGTCAACATCATACTTATGCCAAAAAAAAAAATGTTAAAAAAATATGGACCAAATTTAAATGGCACCACATATGTAATATAACGAGGTTGGCAAGGATCGAACCCGCTTGCTTGATCTAGGTGGCCCCACACATATTCCAATCGATATATTAAAACAAACAAACAACCCACAAATGAGGGTGGTGGATTTCAAACCCAACCCGCCCCCAACCATTTTCCTTATATACCATCCGCCAACCACAGTGCCAGGCGGGCACCACTGATAAATCTACCCACCAAATTTTATTTAAACTCGGTTATTTACCATTCTATGGGGAGAAAAGGAGAGGCACACATATCGAGGATGGAACCCTAAGCTGAAGGAATTTATGAGGAATCTTGGAAATTCTCTTAGAGCTGATTTTTCACTGTACCATAAACATGCTAAATTTATACTCAAAATAATAAAAATCTCACCAAGAGTCTGATGGTGCTGATGGATTTCTCATATGATAAGAAGATTTTGAGCTAGCCTGCAGGAAAAAACTATTTATTGAATCATAACGAATCTAAAGTATTCCCTAGGGCCAAATTTTGACATTTTCAAAACCAAGCCGACTTTATACTTATTTTACTCAGTTTCTTGCAAGGAGAATAGTGGTGAAGTTAGATTTGTCACCTAAGAAGAATAATTTAGGTCCACTAGCAAGAAGGAACCTTTGGGGAATCTTTGAGATTCCTTAGGGTCAAAATTTTTTACGATGTCAAAAAGGGGTCAAATTTACATGTAGCCCATTACTTCAGAAAAGGTGTGAACTTTTAGACCATCCCCAGAAGTGGAGGTATAAATTGTCTTTTGTACATGCATGTAATTTGATTTTGCTGAATATTAATGAACCAGGCCTCCCCACTTTGAGCAGGGCCCAACGACATAACCCACACTTGGTGAACATCATTATCAAGCTGTTTTGTGCCTTTGTTTTCTCTTGGTTGCATTCTATTTACACTCCTTTTATGTGTTATGCTTTCATGGTTACATGTTATTTTATATGCAATTTTGATGCATCTTTGAAGTGAAAAGATATGGATCAAGTTTGGTCAGAGCGGGTCTTATGTTGATGTGAATTGCAAGTGTATGATAACCAAGGGAAACCTCCAAAGAGGTGAAGGAAAACTTAAGTCCTTTGATCTAGAAGTGAGGCATGTAGCATGAAGAAGGAAAATGGCAGATGAAGATGCTTGGTTGGAGGAAGAGGGAAATTATCACAAGGCCTTCTATGCCATGGCAGAAAAATGGACAAATTGTTTGCATAATATGAGAATCCAATGAAGCAAGAGAAGAAAGAACCAGATGATCATGCCTTGGTAAATCATGAAGGTGGAGGAGACGATACCCCTCCCTTTTTGTCCTCCAGTGAAAGTTCTTCTTCTTCCTCTTCTCATCATTCTAACAACTGTCATAGGAATGCCTCTAAAAATTCATTTCTTAAGTTGGATGTCAAGTTTCATTTACCTATATTTAATGGAGAATCTAATGCAGAAAAGTTAGATAACCACATCAGGCAGGTTGACGTTTATTATCACATACAACGAATCAAAGAGGGTGAAGCCAAGATCTAGCTAGCATCCCTTCGATTGAGTGGCACTTCTCTCCTCTGGTGTGAAGGAAAACTGCAAAAGGGTAGTAAGAGTAGTCGTAAACTTCTTTCATCTTGGTCTAAGTTCATCTTTTCTTTAAGGGGACAGTTTTACCCATTAGGTTACTGACAGAAGGCCATGATGGATTGACAACATTTGAAACAAAGTAACGGTCAAAATGTTCATAATTTTAGAGAAGATTTTAGCAAAAAACCATTGGCATTGAATGTTCCATTAGGTACTCCTGAGATGTTGATGAAATATATTCACTCTCTGCATAGTTATTTGCATCATTCATTGTTACTGTTTGAACCTAAAAATCTTTATGAAGATAGTGTGAACTCTGTACATCTTAAAAGTAGGGGGAAGCATGAGAAATATGACCACCCAAAGAGGTAAACAGTAACTATGAGAAGACAATAAAATCCCTCTTGTACTCATTGTGAGAAAGAAGGGAATGATGAGGAGAATTGCCAAAAAATACATCGAGAATTGAGGCCTAAGAGGAACGATAGAAAATAGAAGTAGAAGACAGTTGAAACTATGCAACAAGACCAAGAATATGATTTAGAGGATGATGAGAATATCACAACTACAGGATTTGCAGGTGTTAGACCAATTGACTTGGAATCAAACTTAGGTGATGAAATGAAGATTGCAATGCTTAGGATTGGAGAAGGTGGACCTATTGACTTAGGTTCTTATTCAGACAATGAGACAAATATTTCAGCAAACATTGTGCCAAAGGTGAGGAGGAAACCAAAGACTGCATGGCTCCAAGAATGCGAAGAGATCAACCAAAGAATTCAAGTGGACAATGTTGGACTAAAGAGACTGTTGGCATTTTGGCACAGGTGTGGCGCTTTGATACAGGTGTTGTCCTTGATGGCAACTCTCTTTGATGACAGATCTCCGTTCAGACTACAGAATAAAGAGAAATCTAATATACGCCGGTTAATCAAGTCCAAGTTGCGTATACACGCTGGTGATATGCATACTAAGTCGCGTATACGCAGGAGAGCTATATACAAAGGCGCGTATACACGCAGATGCATGAACAGAAAAGGGCGTATATGTCGGGAAGTTTCCTTTTGGTCCATGGTAGTTAGTCCTCGGTACTTGTGCCCATGTCTTTGGACCAAAGTACCTCGACAGACGTGTAGATCTCTAGTTTTGAACTTGATGGTTTTGGTTTTCTATGGTTTTGGCTCTTGGTATTGAGCTAGGCCTAAGGCTATATAAGGAGGAGAAGATCATTAGGAAAATCATCTTGTAAAGGCTTGAATATCTGAAGAAGAAAGAGATCTGGTATGCAGGTTCTGGGTTGCTTGATCTAAGCTAAGGAGAGATCACTTCGGTTGATGAAAGACTAGATCTAAAGGATAGATCGGGATCTAATGATTTGAAATGGACTATTATGATATGGTTGATTATGCGTATTTCTAGATCTGCATACTGACGCAATGTTATGTTCTGGGTCTAACTGATGTCTGGTACAGCTGCAAGTTGATAGAATTTATTTTTAGATCTGTACGCAGGTTGGCTTCGGTAAAAGCGCGTGTATACGCGGGTTTCTCTCATTGAAGTAGCGTATATATTTTGGAGCTTGATTTTTTGAGTTACAGTTGGGTCTGACTGTTATTGCAGAGTTCTGTAGTCTGCTCTGTGTTCTGGTAACTGGTGATTGACAGGGTTCAGTGGTTCAGTGATTCAAAGTTTGATGATGCTAGTATTGGTTGTTTTATGCTTCAATGATCTGTTGTGAAAGTTGAATGAATTGTGGTCTACAGATTGTAATGTTGTGCTTCAGGAATATCCAGTCTGAAAATGTATGAAAGGTGGTGTTAGGATATTCCGACACATAGGATATAGTTAAGTTCATCTTGGTCTAGTATAGAGTTAGGTTAGAGTTAGGTAAAGTGTGTTTCTTTACCGTTGTACATTTTGTAACTTACAATCCGACGGTCACGATATGTAGTGATCCGACGGTTCACTCTCACCTCGGTATTACCGACACTTGATCCGTGGCTTGACACCCGATTGGTCCATGAGTTCTATTTAAAGCGCATGGAGGGTCATTGTTCGGGTAATCCGTGCATGAGAGAAGCTTATGTAAATTTTCATTCTTTGATTAATAAATTGTCTGTACCCACGTTGGGACAGGCCGTGGACTGTTTCCCTCCTTGCACTCTGAGGGTTTTAACCACGTCAAAAATACTGGTGTATTGATTTGAGATCTGGTTGTGAGCGGTGTCCTCTTGGTATTCTTTCTGAGGAACTTACCCTGTAAATTCCTACATGGAATCAGAGCTATTTGAGGGCCGCGTCCGTTGGTGATCCAAATCTGAAGCCGGTAGAACTGCATGCGGCTGTCGTTTCCTAGATCTGCTGTTTCTGACTGCTTTCGGGCCGAGAGGACTGCTCTGTTGCGTTCGGAGCATCTGTTTCAGTGAGGAACCCCTTTCGTTTCACGCGAAAAGGTTTCCGGTAGCCCTAGCTGCGTCATTTTTCAGATCGGGAGGTATACAGTGTTTTTTTTGCAGTTTACTGTCATTTTCTCTCTGCTTATTTCGGTTTCGGTTTATTTAGCCTTTTTTTTCCGGATCTATACCTTTCATTTCTGCGTATGCTCTTTGCCCTGCGACTCTGTGCGATCTGGGCAAATCAGAAACAGAAAGAAAGGATTTTTCTCATGCGTATGCTCTTTTCCCTGCACCTTAGTGTGATCTCGGAAAATCAGAAACATTGAGAAAAATATTTAGTTTTTCGGCTAAAAGCTAACTTTGAGATTTTTTTTAAAATTTCTAGTTTTTTGGCTAAAGCTAACTTCGAGCCGTAAGGTTCGTTTTTCTTTGGATATTCGTGTTGGGTTTTGTGTTTTGTGTTTTGTAGGGAAAAGAGTCTTCCCAAGGCAAGCACGCAAATCGAGGCCCCCCCCCCCCTCTCTCTCTCTCTCTCTCTCTCTCTCTCTCTCTCTCAAATATTTTGTATAGATCAATTGGTTCAAAGACCTTTTAAGAGAGTAGAGGTCTTGGGTTCAAGTCTCCATTTTGTGGGGGCGGATTTTTTCATTCCCGCACATTCGCGCACTTTGCCGGCAACGTCAACAATTTTTTTTTCAAAAAGCCATAACTTCTTCATCCGGAAGCCTTTTTCAGAGCCGTTTTTTTTAAAACCGCCTATTTTTTCGAGATCTATCCATTGGACCACTTACTTTCAGCATCTTCAGCTTCAGTTGTTTTTCAAAAAATGGAAAGTCCATGCCAAGTCATTCTTGACAGCACTAACTACTTCCAATGGGTAGCCTACATGGGAGATTTACTTAGAAGTAAAGGTCTCTTCAGAATAGCCACAGACCAAGAGAAGAAACCCAAAGATGAAGACAAGGCCGAAAAATGGGAAAATCGACAAGATCAAGCACGTGGTTTGATAGGAATGTCTATTTCTCCTGATCTTAGATTCCACATTGCAGAAATTGAAACTCCTCATGAAGCATTAGAAAAACTTGCTAAAGTTTTTGGGATTAAAAATGAAATTAGAGCCCATCAACTTGAGAATGAGTTGCTTACTTTGGATCCTAATAATTTTTCTTGCATTGAAGATTTCTTGTCCAAATTCAAGACCCTTAGATATCTCTTGGAAGGTGTTAAAGTTAAGAAAGAAGATGGTAACCTTATTTATTCCATCCTTACTAAGTTGGGACCAGCCTACTCTGTATTTGTTTCCACTTTCCATTCTACCAGGGAAGCTTTCATTTGTCAAGGCAAAGACTACAAGCCCCCTTCCTTTGACTCCTTTTGTGATTCCTTAATAAGAGAACAAGAAAAACTCTTACACCTTGGTCTTCTTAATCTTGGAAACTCTTCCTCGAAAGCGTTAGCCGCCCAGCAGCAACCAAATTCAAAGAATCCTAAGAAGTCTTATCCTCAAAGGAATGGTCCTAAACCAACTCAGCCTCAAGATGAAAGATCATTTCAGCAAAATGACAAGACCAATAAAAACAAATGGAAGAAGACTGACAGACATTGTAACTTTTGTAATCGAGATGGCCACTTAGAATCTAAATGCTTTAAGAAGATGGAAGCCTTGGAAGCCGCAATGAAGAAACATAACATCCATCTGGAGCCTACTTCAACTTCAACTTCCGGAACGGCATTTTCTGCATGTCATCGTCAATCATCTCAGTCTGGTTATGCATTAAATGTATCTTCTTCTTCTTCTCATTCTCATGAGTGGCTCATTGATTCTGGAGCCTCTTGTCACATGGCCAAAAACCAAGCCATGTTTTCTTCTTTAAATGATTGTAACACCAAAAATATATATGTTGGTGATGATAGATCTCTTAATGTTGTAGGGACTGGAACTGTTCATCTAGACAATGGTCAGTTCAATGATGTATTATGTGTTCCAAACTTATCCTGCAACCTTCTATCTGTCTATCAGATAACTCATTCAGGTGAAGGTAAAATTGTTGAATTTTCACCTCATGATGTTGTAATCAAGGATCTAAAAGATCCTAAACAGATTCTAGCTACTGGTCTTGCTGATGATTCCAAAAGGTTGTATAAGTTTCACAACTTTGGGTCATCCCATCTTCCCTCAGTATTTGTTGCTCATAATGATGAAGTGAGCAAACTTTGGCATGAGCGGTTTGGTCACTTAAACTATCGCTCCCTTCAGCATCTATGTAAAGAAAACATGGTGACAGGTCTTCCTATGGTATCTTGCAAAGATGGTGTTTGTTCCGGATGTGTACTCGGAAAACATCATCGGGACAGTTTTGACAAACGTGCCTCTTGGCACGCCTCAGCCCCTTTACAGCTTGTGCACAGTGATTTATGTGGTCCTCTTCCTGTTGCTTCATTCTCTGGCTGCAAGTACTTCTTAACTTTCATTGATGATTTCTCCAGACGCACTTGGGTATACTTCTTAAAACTCAAGAGCGAAGTATTTACCACCTTTTTGGCCTTCAAAGCATTGTTGAAAAACAATCTGGACATCAAATTCTTAAGCTAAGAACTGATAATGGTGGAGAATATGTTAAAAATGCATTCATCAACTTTTGCACCGAAAATGGAATTCAAATGCAACATACTGTTCCATACACTCCACAACAAAATGGTGTAGCTGAAAGGAAAAATCGCACCTTAAAGGAAATGGCTAATTGTATGCTGCAATCTAAAGGACTCAGTCTTAGTTTTTGGGCCGAAGCAATTAATTGTGCAAATTATATAATCAATCGCACTCCTACTAAGGTTCTAGAGAATATCACTCCAGAAGAAGCCTGGAGTTCCATTAAACCAGATGTAAGTCACTTTCGTGTGTTTGGAAGTGAAGCATGGGCCCATATTCCAGATGAAAAGCATAAAGCTTTAGAACCTAAGAGTGAGAAATGTACTTTTGTTGGATATTCTGAAGATGTAAAAGGCTATAGACTTATTCCATTTAAGTCCAAAAATGTTATCATTAGAAGAGATGTAAAATTTGATGAAAATAAATCGGCCTGCGAGCCTAGTCCGGCGGATGTGCCACCTCTTCCTATCTCTTCTATCTTTGAAAACATTTCTTCTTCTGATGATGAAAGCGAGGATGATAATCCTTCCCCACCTTCTCAGGATCCTCAACTTCCAAGATGGGTCCGTGCTACTCGGGATGCAGCAGGTGATCTTGCCGGTGATCCTACAGATCAGCGACGTACACGTTCTCAGTTTGAAAGAGCCTCTTCTTTACTGGCTCAAGCTCCAGTAAATCATGATCCTGACACTTTTGCAGAAGCTTCAGGCCATCCACATTGGGAACAGCTATGAATGAAGAATATCATTCATTGATGACAAATGATACATGGGATCTTGTTCCTCTACCAAAGGGACGCAAACTTGTTAGATGCAAATGGGTTTACAGAACCAAGTATGGACCAGATGGGAAAGTTGATAAACATAAAGCTCGTCTAGTTGCTAAGGGCTTTTCACAGGTTGAAGGCATTGACTACACTGAAACCTTCTCTCCAGTTGCCAAAATGAACTCTATCCGCCTTGTTCTTTCCCTTGCTGCCTCTTTAAAATGGGAAGTCCATCAAATGGATGTTAAATCTGCCTTCTTGCATGGGGACTTGCAGGAAGAAATCTATATGGAACAACCCATTGGCTTCATACAAACAGACTCCAGCCTCGTTTGTCGACTTAAGAAATCCCTTTATGGCCTCAAGCAAGCTCCTCGAGCTTGGTATGCCAAAATGGATAGCTTTCTTTTAGAATCTGGCTTTTCTAGGTGTCATTCTGACAATACTGTCTACACCAAGAAAGTGGGCAACTCTCTCATCATCCTTGTTCTTTATGTTGATGATCTTATTCTTACTGGTAGTGATCCCAACCTTATAAACCATGTGAAGTCCAGCCTTAAAAAGAAATTTGAAATGACAGACTTAGGACACTTACACTATTTTCTCGGTCTTCAAGTCTTGCAATCCCAAGAGGGTATTTTCCTTTCCCAGTCCAAGTATGCTTGTGATATTCTTCGTCATTTTCACATGGAAGACTGTAAGCCAGCCCCTTCTCCCTTTCAGTCTGGAGTCAAACTTTCAGTCTCTTGTACTTCTCCTGAAGTTGATGCTACCTTATACCGTCAACTTGTCGGAAAACTCTTGTATTTAACCCATACTCGTCCTGATCTTTCCTTTGCTGTTGGCCTTGTTGCTCGTTTTATGCAAAACCCCCGTGAAAGTCATTGGAAAGCAGCTAAAAGAATACTTCGTTATGTTCGAGGTACAGTACAGTTTGGGATTCATTACAGTGCCAAAGCAGCTCCTCTGTTAGTTGGTTTCACTGATTCTGATTGGGCTGGTGACCTTGATGATCGGAAGTCTACTGCCGGTTATGTCTTCACTCTTGGTTCAGGACCTATTACATGGGCTTGTAAGAAACAGGCTGCCATTTCTCTTTCGTCAGCAGAAGCAGAGTATCGTGGTGCCGTGGAAGCTAGTAAGGAAGCCTTGTGGCTTCGTCAGATCCTATCAGAGTTTGGCTTTGAGCAGCAGCATCCAACCACACTTTGGTGTGATAATCAAAGTGCCATTCAGCTATGCAAAGATCCAGTCCAGCATCAGCGCAGCAAACACATTGAACTACACATGCACTTCATCAGAAAGCTCATTCATGACCATGTTCTTGAAGTGCAATATTGTCCAACAGATGATCAGGTTGCAGACATCTTCACAAAGGCTCTCACAGAGGCGAAGTTCACTAAACTTCGATATATGCTTGGAGTTCAGGAAGTTGTCACTAAGGGGGGATAGGCTCTAGTGCCTCCTTCCTTCTCCTATTGTGTCATATTTGTAAATCCTTCAATCCTATCCCAAGTTGTTCTTAAGGGGGGATGTTAGGATATTCCGACACATAGGATATAGTTAAGTTCAACTTGGTCTAGTATAGAGTTAGGTTAGAGTTAGGTAAAGTGTGTTTCTTTACCGTTGTACATTTTGTAACTTACAATCCGACGGTCACGATATGTAGTGATCCGACGGTTCACTCTCACCTCGGTATTACCGACACTTGATCCGTGGCTTGACACCCGATTGGTCCATGAGTTCTATTTAAAGCGCATGGAGGGTCATTGTTCGGGTAATCCGTGCATGAGAGAAGCTTATGTAAATTTTCATTCTTTGATTAATAAATTGTCTGTACCCACGTTGGGACAGGCCGTGGACTGTTTCCCTCCTTGCACTCTGAGGGTTTTAACCACGTCAAAAATACTGGTGTATTGATTTGAGATCTGGTTGTGAGCGGTGTCCTCTTGGTATTCTTTCTGAGGAACTTACCCTGTAAATTCCTACAGGTGGTACCTGAAAGAAAGAAGATTGTAGGTCAGCACCTACGTACTAGTATCTTAGCTAGTACAAGAGCAAAGGGGGTTGGAGCTCCCTTCCAAGGAAGTTTGGAGAACGAGAGAAGGTTGTAGCCTTCTGCAGGTTGTAGCCTGCGTACTGGTATAAGGCTGCACCAGTACAAAAAGATTGTAAACTGAAGTTTCATATTAAAGAAAGATAGAGATGACTTGCAGCAGGTGGTTTTCACCCACATTGGGTTTCCACCTTATATCTTGGTGTTCATATGTGTGGTTTCTATGTGATCTGTTCTACTGCATCTGTTTACTCTTAATATGGTGAATAATGTCCTCATGCACTTAACTGAAGATAAACTGACTGAATTATAAGATTTCTAGTTATACGATGTTTTCTTTATTCACAGTTGCGTGTACACGCTGGTTCACTTAACGAAAGTAGCGTATATGTTTCTGAGCATTGA
The DNA here is from genome assembly GCA_031772625.1 of Pinus tabuliformis. Taxonomy (NCBI): domain Eukaryota; kingdom Viridiplantae; phylum Streptophyta; class Pinopsida; order Pinales; family Pinaceae; genus Pinus; species Pinus tabuliformis. The sequence continues at coordinate 1,208,364,605 of CM062811.1, forward strand.
AAAAGTTTTATAGTTCTGATAATACTGATTCACCCCCCCCTCTCAGTATTATTTCCAACAATTGGTATCAGAGCAAGTCCTTCAGAGAAGCTTGATCTCTTGAAGGTAGATTGTTCATCATGAGCAACTACGAGAGAGAAGCATCAATCAGGCCACTGATTTTTGATGGGACAAACTTCAATTATTGGAAGGTAAGAGTTACTGCATATCTTCAATCTCTTGGTACAGAAGTTTGGGACATTGTAGAAACAGGCTATGCTTTTCCTTCAGCTACTCCTACAGATCTAGCTGAGAAAAAGAAGTATGAAACAAATGAAAAAGCAGTCAGTACTCTATTAGGAAGTATATCCCAAACAGAATTCATGAAGGTAATGCACTTCAAATCAGCAAAAGAGATATGGGACAAAATGGTCACGAGCTATGAAGGAGATGAACAGGTAAAACAAGCTAAACTTCAAACTCTCAGGATTCAATATGAGACTCTCAAGATGTATAATGATGAAAGTGTTGCTAATTATTTTCTTCGGGTAGATGAGATTGTTAATTGTATGAAAAATTTGGGTGAAGAAATAAAAGAGGCTATAGTAGTTCAAAAGATTCTAAGATCATTATCCCCCAAGTTTGAATCTAAAGTATCTGCAATAGAAGAAAAGGAAAATCTCCGTGTTCTCACTATGTCTCAGCTACATGGAATTCTAACTGCTTATGAAATGAGAAAGGGAGGTCCATCAGACAGAAGGGAAGCTGCTTTTAAGGCATCAGGCAAAGAAGATTACTATGAAGCAAGCCATGTTCTAGAAGAAGAGGAAGAAGAATCAAATTTTGTCAGAAATCTTCAAAGGGGTTCTGGAAGGTTCAGAGGTAAGCTACCTTTCAAATGCTTTGCTTGTGGAAGAGTAGGTCATTATGCTGCAAGATGTCCTTATAAGGATAAAGGAAAGGAACCTGCTAGATGGAACAAGAAACAAAGTGCAAATAAGAAAAGCTACTACACCCATGAAGATAGTGATGGTTTATCAAACAGTGATGAAGATGAACAAGGTAATAAATATAAGTTGTTAATGGCATTTGAAGATGATGATTATGAGGATGCTGTAGATGTGAATAACCTCTATGATGAAATTACTAGACTCAAGAGATGTATAGAAGAAAAGAATGTGATCATTGATACTCTACAATTTCAAATTGATGAAAAAGAAAAACATCTTGAAAAACTAGAAGGTGAAATTGTTGGTCTCAGAAAAGAAATTGAGAGAACAAAAGCTATTAATCTTAAGTTTGTCAAAGGATCTGAAACTTTGGATGAGATTATCAATGTGCAGCGGTCTCCTCTAAACAAGACAGGTTTGGGTTACAATGGAGAAACCTCTCAAGCATCCACCTCAAAAAGTTATCTTGATGCGGCAAGAAGAAATGAGCAGAAGAACAATGAAGATAATCAGGTAAAGTAGGGACAAAATACAAACAGAAACTATCAGGGGCAATCCATCTTAAGGGTGAACAAAAGCTACAACCAGCCACAGGTAAAATCTTCTCAGTTTGGTTCAAGAATAGATGAAAATAGAAATTACAATCAGTTGGCAGGTAGATTCAATAACTGCAGAAGCTTCTTCAATGGACAATGCTTTTCTTGCCATAATTTTGGTCACAAAGCAGCTCAATGTGTTGCATATAAAACAATCATGACTAGGGATGCTCAAAAACAAAGAAGTATGACAGGGATGACAAAAAGGACCTATAACAACTTTTCGGTTCTTGAAAATGAATTCGAATGTTCTATTTGCAATAACTTTTGTCATGAAGAATCTAAATGCAGGAGCAGGTTTCAGCAGAAAAAGGAGCAAGCCTCAAGCACCAAAACATGGAGAATAAAGGAACCTCAAACAGAAAGATGTGGAATAGCATTTTATGCAGAGGGACAGGAAAATCTATGGTACATTGACAGTGGATGTTCGAAGCATATGACAGGTGATAAAGAAAAACTTGAATCTTATTCTGTTCTAGAAAAAGGAAAGAAAGTCTCTTTTGGAAACGATACTCCTGCAACTATAAAAGGAAAAGGCATTGCTCAGTTAAAAGGAAAGGTCAAAGCTGGAAATGTTTTGTATGTTGATGGATTGAAGCATAATCTTCTAAGTGTCAGCCAGATGTGTGATCAAAGAACCGAGGTTATTTTCAGATCAAATGGATGTATTGTTCGTGATATTGATACAGGTAAAACAGTACTCAAAGGCAAAAGAACTCCAAATAATCTGTACATATTTGAAGAAGGACAACAACAATGCTATCTAAGCAAGGATGAAGAGCACTGGTTATGGCATCGAAGGTTGGGACATCTAAGCTTTTCACAAATAAGGAAAGCATGCAAATATCAGGCAGTTCGTGGTCTTCCAGATATCAAAATTCCAGACAATACCATATGCAAATCTTGTCAATTTGGAAAGCAAACCAGAACTAACTTTCCAGAGAAGGAAGGATCAGCTAGCATGCCTCTCGAGCTAGTCCATACAGATGTATGTGGTCCATTTAGGAAGAGGACACCTCGAGGAGAAGAATATCTGATATTATTCATTGATGATTTCTCCAGATTTGTTTGGTTAGGGCTCATGAAGCACAAAGATGAAGCATTCAAAAAATTCAAATCCTTCAAAGCCTTGGTTGAAAATGAATCAGGACACAAAATTAAGTGCCTCAGATCTGACAGAGGTGGGGAATTTACCTCAAACGAATTTTTTGATTTCTGTGAAGAACATGGGATAAGAAGAGAATTCTCTACAGCTAGAACTCCTCAGCAAAATGGGGTTGTGGAAAGAATGAACAGAACAATCCAACAAATGGCTCGTGCTATGCTTGATGAATCAGGTACTCCCGCAACCTTCTGGGGTGAAGTTGCACATGCTGCGGTTATTATTCTTAACAAAACAAATGTCCGAGTAAACAGCACTCAAACACCTCATGAGCTCTGGAGTGGTGAGACTCCTTCGGTGAAGCACTTCAAAATCTTTGGGAGCAAATGTTATATTAAAAATACTGATGAGCAACTTGGCAAACTTGAACCAAGAGCAGATGAGGGCATTCTTCTTGGTTATTCTCCACATAGCAAAGCATACAAGTGCTACAATAAAAGACTTGGAAAAATTGTTGACAACATTGATGTAGTGGTTGATGAGAAGGGATATATTCCTAGGCAAGTTCAGCATGAAGACATTGAAGAAGATGAAGGCTACCCTCAAAGACGGAATGATGAAGAAGAAGAACCTCAAGAAGAACCAGGGGAGCAGACAAGAATAGAAGAGAAGACTCCATCCAGATATGTTCAAAAGAATCATCCGGAATCTCAGATTGTGGGGCAGAAAGAAGCAGGAGTACAAACAAGAAGGACACTTGCAGAAGCTTCAAGCTATTTGGCATTACTCTCGTCCACTGAACCACAAAATGTGAGAGAGGCATGCAAGGATGAATGTTGGGTCAAAGCAATGGATGAAGAACTTGAGCAGATCGAAAAGAACAACACTTGGGAATTAGTTCCTAGACCAAAAGATAAAAATGTAATAGGAACAAAATGGGTCTTCCAGAATAAATTGAATGAAAATGGAGAAGTAATTAGGAACAAGGCCAGACTCGTTTTTAAAGGGTATGCACAGCAAGAAGGAATAGATTTTGAAGAGACCTTTGCTCCTGTGGCAAGACTTGAGGCTATCCGAATGTTCCTTGCTCTCTCAAGCTTTCAAAACTTCAAGGTATTTCAAATGGATGTGAAATCAGCCTTTCTGAATGGAGACTTAGAAGAAGAAGTATATATTGAGCAGCCAGATGGTTTCATTCTTGGGAATGATCCAAACCTTGTATGCAGATTGAAAAAGGCTCTCTTTGGACTCAAACAAGCTCCAAGGGCTTGGTACTATCGGTTGGACAAATATCTTCACCAACAAGGCTTTTCAAAAGGATCAGCAGATAGCAATCTCTATATAAAAGTTGAAAATAACAAATTGCTAATTCTTGTTGTTTATGTAGATGATATTATCTTTGGCAGCAATGAAGAGACTATGAGTCAAAACTTTGCCTCGGTTATGCAGAAAGAATTCGAAATGTCACTACTTGGAGAATTGACATATTTTCTTGGATTGCAAATTCAACAAAATGAAGGAGGTATCTTCTTGTCTCAAACCAAATACCTCAAGCAGATCTTGAAGAAGTATGGCATGGAAGATTCAAAGCCAGTATGTACACCCATGGTTACAGGATGCAGCCTCAGTGCAAATGATGAATCAGCAGCAGTTCACCAACCCACTTATAGATCCATGATTGGGAGTTTGCTCTATTTGACAGGTACCCGACCAGATATTACACATGCAGTAGGAATTGTTGGAAGATTTCAAGCCAACCCAAAGGAAACTCATCTTCAGGCAGTCAAAAGAATCTTCAAGTATCTTCAAGGGACCCAAAACTATGGCTTATGGTATCCTAGAAATACAGATCTCACTCTTCATGCTTACACAGATGCAGATTGGGCTGGAACTGTGGATGATAGGAAAAGCACAAGTGGTGGTGCTTTCTTCATGGGTTCCAGATTAGTATCTTGGTTCAGCAAGAAATAGAGTTCGATTGCCTTATCTACAGCTGAAGCAGAATATGTGGCTGCGGCATCTTGTTGCACACAACTTCTTTGGATGATGCAGACCTTGCAGGACTTTCAAATCACTTGCACTCCACCAGTTTCTATCTTATGTGATAATACTAGTGCAATCAGCATTTCAAAGAATCCAGTCATGCACTCAAAAACCAAGCACATACCAATCAAGTAACATTTTCTCCGGGAACAAGTGCTTGAGCAGAAGGTCAAGTTGGAGTATGTTCCTTCTAAGGAACAAGTTGCTGATATTCTCACAAAACCACTGCCCAGGGAAACTTTTGAATATCTCAGACAAAAGCTGGGAGTAGTTGATGCTTCATCCTGCTGTTGAAGCTTCTCTGTTCTACAGAAAAGTTGGTATACGCAAGTTACGAAAGGTATATACGCGTATACACGCGGATTTATGCTGGGAAAGTCGCGTGTATGGTGTACGCTTGTTGCAGAGAGTATATCCGCGTCCATACGCAGTTTTGTGCAGGATAAATCACGTATATGGAGTTCTGAGCAGCAAGGGCAAACTCTGGTTTGAAAAGGTCTGAGATGGGTATGTTAGAATCCTTCAGACACAGTTTCAGGAGGTGCAGCAGGCACAGGTTCAGGGGGAGCAGCTTAAAAGTCTCATAAAGCATTGTTGGCATTTAGATGTTTTGGTTATTGGTTTCAGGAGAAGGAGCTCAGAAAGAAATCCTGGTTGCTGATCTAAAAGATGTTTATCAGATGCTGCTGGTGACTTTCATAAGTCTTGGTCTAGATCTGTTGTCTCTATGTCATGTATCTCTTTTGTGATATCTCTTTTATGATGTCAAGGTCATGTAACGGCCTATGTTGGTTTCCTCACTATGCCTGGGATGATTGATGTAATATAATTGGTTGTTTCTGATGTGTCCCCTCTTGGTAGGGAGTATGGATGTATGTATTGAGTCTTTTGGTGATAGGAAGGTTCCTTATGGTGTAGAAGTCTTGGTTCTTGTTGAAGAACATCTTTTACAGATCTGGCCTACAGTCAGGGGGAGCATGATTCAGCACAGCCAAGCAGAGGTATCAGCATGTACTCAGGGGGAGCATAGCCCTTTGCCCTTGATGACAAAGGGGGAGAATGATTCTAAGGATCTTGAGGTTGCCATCAAGTCCAAAGGGGGAGATTGTTGGCATTTTGGCACAGGTGTGGCGCTTTGATACAGGGGTTGTCCTTGATGGCAACTCTCTTTGATGACAGATCTCCATTCAGACTACAGAATAAAGAGAAATCTAATATACGTCGGTTAATCAAGTCCAATTTGCGTATACACGCTGGTGATATGCATACTAAGTCGAGTATACGCAGGAGAGCTATATACGAAGGCGCGTATTCACGCAGATGCATGAACAGAAAAGGGCGTATATGTCGGGAAGTTTCCTTTTGGTCCATGGTAGTTAGTCCTCGGTACTTGTGCCCATGTCTTTGGACCAAAGTACCTCGACAGACGTGTAGATCTCTAGTTTTGAAGTTGATGGTTTTGGCTCTTGGTATTGAGCTAGGCCTAAGGCTATATAAGGAGGAGAAGATCATTAGGCAAATCATCTTGTAAAGGCTTGAATATCTGAAGAAGAAAGAGATCTGGTATGCAGGTTCTGGGTTGCTTGATCTAAGCTAAGGAGAGATCACTTCGGTTGATGAAAGACTAGATCTAAAGGATAGATCGGGATCTAATGATTTGAAATGCACTATTATGATATGGTTGATTATGCGTATTTCTAGATCTGCATACTGACGCAATGTTATGTTTTGGGTCTAACTGATGTCTGGTACAGCTGCAAGTTGATAGAATTTATTTTTAGATCTGTACGCAGGTTGGCTTCGGTAAAAGCGCGTGTATACGCGGGTTTCTCTCATTGAAGTAGCGTATATATTTTGGAGCTTGATTTTTTGAGTTACAGTTGGGTCTGACTGTTATTGCAGAGTTCTGTAGTCTGCTCTGTGTTCTGGTAACTGGTGATTGACAGGGTTCAGTGGTTCAGTGATTCAAAGTTTGATGATGCTAGTATTGGTTGTTTTATGCTTCAATGATCTGTTGTGAAAGTTGAATGAATTGTGGTCTACAGATTGTAATGTTGTGCTTCAGGAATATCCAGTCTGAAAATGTATGAAAGGTGGTACCTGAAAGAAAGAAGATTGTAGGTCAGCACCTACGTACTAGTATCTTAGCTAGTACAAGAGCAAAGGGGGTTGGAGCTCCCTTCCAAGGAAGTTTGGAGAACGAGAGAAGGTTGTAGCCTTCTGCAGGTTGTAGCCTGCGTACTGGTATAAGGCTGCACCAGTAAAAAAAGATTGTAAACTGAAGTTTCATATTAAAGAAAGATAGAGACGACTTGCAGCAGGTGGTTTTCACCCACATTGGGTTTCCACCTTATATCTTGGTGTTCATATGTGTGGTTTCTGTGTGATCTGTTCTACTGCATCTGTTTACTCTTAATATGGTGAATAATGTCCTCATGCACTTAACTGAAGATAAACTGACTGAATTATAAGATTTCTAGTTATACGTTGCTTTCTTTATTCACAGTTGCGTGTACACGCTGGTTCACTTAATGAAAGTAGCGTATATGTTTCTGAGCATTGAAAAAGTTTTATAGTTCTGATAATACTGATTCACCCCCCCCCCCTCTCAGTATTATTTCCAACAGAGACTCCTACAAGAAGAAGAGCTGAAGAAACAAAGGTTGCAGCATTAGCTACAGACCAAGGAGGAGGCCTTGGAGATGTTGCAGCATAACAAGCCTCAGGTGAAATGTGATTCTTCAATTTCATGTTCTTTTTATGATGATGATTTCGCTGCTTTTAAGAAACATACTACAGGAATTGGATCAAAATTGTGGAAAAGAATGGGGTATTAATGAAAGGGCCTCAGCATTAATGGCCAGGGAATTGTGAATCCCATCAATGTGGAGGAATTTCCTCATTGTGTAGGACTTGGGTATGTTAGAAAAGAGGTTGGAGAATTCTCCAACGTAATCAATAACAAACCAACGAAAGATGATGAGATCACTTCATCACCTTCTAATGATAGCGAGGATTCCATGGGCACTTATGAGAGGCACACCAAGAATAAGCATTCCAAGATGACCTAGACATTTTGGAGGAGAAAGATTCATTGTAGTTATTGCATTGAGGATGGACACTAGAGAACCACATGTCAAATACTTCATGACCAAAAAGAACCTACAAAGGAAGCAACTGGATAATATGTTCAACAAGCGAATCCAGCCCAAGGAGATGATCCATTCACTTCATTGAGTAAGAGATGGTTTTACTAGATATAGTAGCTTGTTATGGTCACATTTTGTAAATCATGTGTTGTGATATGATTGTAAAGGTGATGTTGTGTTTTCCAACACTTATTAAATCAATGATGATGTTTTTGGACATTTTTTGATAGCGGGGGTATTGATTTCTATTATGATGTAAACTTGACCAAAGAGTGTGAGTTATAAACTCTTGGTAAGTATGGGGTTGTTTGAGTCATGTTTGGTCTTGTATGTAATTTGAAAAGAATGTACCACAACTTTGCATGGAATGCAGATGTTGTCAATGTGGCTTGACAAGGTACACGAAGATTTTTGTATGCGTTCATGGTTTTTGAGGAGTGAAAGCTCCTCAGTGGGGAGTAATGATCTAGATGGCTTCAGAGAGAGGGTCAGAAGCCAAAGAGGACTTTGAAAAAAATCAAAAACAAAAGTTTCTATATTATAGTGAAACCATGATTAGATTGAATATCTCATCAGAATATTTCCAATGGTGAGAACGACCCCTCAATTCGACATCGTATGAAGAAGTTATGGAAAGTCAAAGTTTTGGTCAAATGAGGCCCCCTTATTAAATTTGGCAGAGCGCTAACTAAATTTGGAAGTTGGCTAAATATGGCAGAGTCGCTAAATTTGGTGGCCACTAATGAGGCAACAAATCTACACTTTGCGGCGATGGTTTTTGGTAGTCCGAAATGGCGAAATTGTCACCTACATAATTTTTCTAATGACCCCTAAAAATCCAGTAGTTGGCTTCATACTTATGCCAAAACAAAAAAAAAATATTAGAAAAATGGGAGCGAGGCCCCAACGAACCTACCACATATGTAATATAATGGGGTCGGCGGGGATCGAACCGACCCATTCAATCTAGATGGCCCACCCCACAGGCGGCCCCACACACATTCCAATCAATATATTAAAACATACAAACAACCCAAAAGTGGGGGCAGCGGGTTTTGAACCCAACCCGCCCCCCAACCATTTGCCTTATATATCATCTACCAAACATAGTGATAGGTGGACTCCATTGATAAATCTTTCCACCAAATTTTATTTAAAGAAAAATATTTACCATTTGAGGAGGAGAAAAGGAGAGTCACGCAGATCGAGGAGGATGGAACCTTGAGTTGAAGGAACCTATGAGGAATCTTAGAGATTCCCTTGGAGTCGATTTTTCGCTGTATCAGAAACATGCTAGGTTTATACTCAAATTAATCAGAATATTACCAGGAGCATGATGGTGTTGATGAATTTCTCATTTGATCAACTAATTTTTAGCCAACCCGTAGAAAATATCTTTAGGGAATCATGAGGAATCTAAAAGATTCCTTAAGGGCCAAATTTTGACAGTTCCATAACCAGGGCAAGTTTATACGCATTTTACTTAGTTTTTCTCAAGGAACGCAGTGGTGAAGTCAAAATTTTCACATGAGAAGAAGAATTTCATTCCACCAATGAGAAGGAATCTTTGAGGAATATTTGAGATTCTCGAGGGTCTAGATTTTGACAGTGTTAGAAAGGGGCCAAGTTTATAATCATTTTTCACAATTGTTTTCCATGAATTCAACGATGCAACCCATTTCTTTAGCAGAGGTGTGAATTTTCAGACCATCCCCAGAAGTGGACATATAGGGTGTCGTTTGTACATGCATATAATTTGGTTTTGTTGAAGATTAATGAATGAGGCCTCCCCACATTGAGCATGGATTGGAGACCTAACCCACACTGGGTGAACTCCATTATCAAGTTGTTTTGTGCCTTTTTTTCTCATGGTTCCATTTTATTTATTCTCCTTTTATGTGATATGATTTCATAGTTACATGCTCTTTTTTATGCCATTTTGTATGCATCTTTGAAGTGCAAATATTAAGATCAGTTATCTAGCCCTAAACTTAGTCAAACCTCATTCAAACTGCTTCCAATTTCTAACATTCCTTCTTCAGTACTTGTAGGACCTATCGAAACCTTGACAAGTCACAATAGAACCCTAGTAAGCTCTTGTAGCTCCTCTGTAATCATCTCAAAACATGTTCACCTTCTTCTATAACCTTCCATCCATGACCTAGCTAGGTACAACAATTTTTCACACAATCATGAATAGTTTCATCATGATATACAGGTTGACATCAATAGTATGATGAAATCACGATGCCGATTGACATCAAGGCCAACACACTAGCCATAATTCAAACATTGATTTATTAATGTACCTTCTCTTGTGATTAGGATGTCAATAAGGAGTTATTGTGGGCTAGTTTCCTTTTGACGTACTTGTAGCATTGCCTTGAATTATTTTTGGCTTGTGATCTTCATTGAAACTAGTGTCACTAGTTTGATTACTATGTCTTGATATGAAATCCCCATTGTATAAACTATTTCCCACTATAGGTCTAGGATCTTATCTACCCTAATAGAACCAAATGGGATTCTCACCCAGTTCTATTTAACATGCACATAATGTTCATAAAAAATAAAATCTAAAGAACCATTAATGATGCCTTTAACCATATATTAAAGATGAAAAACATGAGCACCCTTCTCTCTAATATTACCCATTCTCTAATGCTAGAGAATTATGTTCTCTACAAAAGAGGTGAAGTTCTACAAATTTCATTCTTAGAAAAATGGTACTATTAGACCCATTTGTAATAGTTTTCAAGATATCTTATATAGATTTCTAGTTGAAACTTCTCGAACAACACCATTGCTAGTTGAACCTCTCCTTTGTATACTTTCTAAATATAGCTTTCACACAAGCATCATTCATCTTACTCATACATGTTGGTTTTGTTATCCTCCACAATGTCCGAAGGTCGAGGTAGGAGATCGACGAAGTTAACCTCAAACCACTTAGGGTTTAGCAGCTAGCCCTACTGAACCAGAGAGGGCTCTCTCTATGATCTCATAGCCAATGAGGACTAGAGTGGGAAAATATGTTAGGCTAGTTATTACAGCACTAGGTTATTCTAGATTTATGGTGTGCTAGATCAGAGGTACAAATCAGGGATCTAGGTCAGGTCTTCAAAGGTTCAGTTGCATGAGATACAAAGGAGAAAGGTAGGCATTCTTTTGTGATAGCTGAGGAGTCGGTCGATTTAGTGTAGGGTTGAATATGTAAGAAAATCAAGATGAGCATGTGAACCATGAATTCATCTATCAAAAGAGTGTGCACATAAAATGAGACTCCTAACAAAACAAAGCTTAATTACAAGAATTATGTTTAATAGATCTTAGGAAAATAACTGAAAGTAATAGATATGGAAATGAAACTAATTTATCATTCATATAAATTTCTAACAGGAGAAAAACAATACCACAAACTCACACCACAAGAATTCCTAAATAATAGGTGCAACTTGGCCTTTGATTTCCTGTAAAAATATGATGAAGTACAAGCTACAAGATTTCCACTCTCTGATGGCCAACCTTTTGTTTGACTTAATGAGGGCTACATATAGGTGTTAAACAAATTTTCCCACTCTCATGGGTCAAATCCCTCAGTGTAGGAACTAATCACAAGAATATCTCCAACAAGACTGAATGACTAGGGAGGTTAACAAAATTTCCTCAGAATAGAAAAACTGATACATTTGACTTTTAACCACCACTAATGATCATGAATATACATAAACATAACTATAACAAGGAATATTTACCATTATTACATTAACTCAACTCATAACATGAGGATTTACATCATAAAAACCAATTTTAACTGAAGAAAATTTGAAATTTGGAGTAACAGGAAAAAGCGCAATGCCAACTTTGAAGAGGCCCTATGCTACTCCAAGTTAAGATCTGAATATACCAATGGAAATCTTGGGATGTCTAGTTGTCATTAGACTCCTCAATCAATAAAAATGGACACTCCAAGACCAATAAAAACTCATTCTCCCACAACTACTCCAAAAGCACAGTGCCTAGTCTAGAAAGGTGGCAGAAAGTGGTTTTTTGACTTGTTTTTGGGAATTTTCTCTCAACCTGATTGCTGACAAGACACCAAAAGTATATATCTATCATTTATAGGTCATTATCTGTCCATCCATCTAAACATTTTTACATTTGGAGGTTTGAGGAAAAAGCGCAGCGCCATTTGGGAAAAGCGAAGTACTAACTTGGAGGAGATATTTGACTGCCTTCCTATGCTCCAAATTTTGATCTCAAAATACCATTGGAAATATTAGGATGTCCATTACACAATAGATTCATCAAGCACTACAAACACCTGCTCCAAGACACCTAAAAATTCAATCTCCCAAGACTACTGCAGAAGTGCAGTAACTCTCTTGTAGCAACTATAGTTTGGCATTTTTCCCAAATTATTTTTGTTCCTTAGTCTATTATTGACAAAACACGCTTCCACTTTTTTGAATTCATATTCCTTACTTGAAAAACAAATTTTAAGGTAAGACTATCCCTATATGTGGCAAATGATTTGTCTCTTGGAATGATTTCTTGAGAAATGGTTAAGACATGATATCATGTGTTGAAGTGGGCTCATACCTTCTAATCTGACCTCCCTTATGCCTCTTCTTCTTAGTATTCTTTGACTCCATATTAAATCCTAGCTCAATGGGAGGGGAAATTAGGGTTTAGTGTAGGGAAAAACAGGGGATTTGGGTAGTTTTAGAAATGAAGGGAGATGAAGGGGTTAGGGGGTTTCTAAATTTTTAGGAAATTTTGGGAAGGTAGGGATGGATGTTAGGAAGTGGGGGAAAGTGAAATTTTAGGGAAAGAGTGAGGGGAAGGGGTCCAAAATGTCAAAACATATTCCTAGCCTAGGAAAGTATTGTCTAGGCTAGGATTTGTGCGAAAATGATGATTTTGAGGGATAGGAGTGAGGGAAAATGTATATGGATGTATATGGAAGGTGTGGGAGGGTAATTGAGCTTATTTTTCATTTTTTCTTTCTCAATAATTCCACCAAAGAGACTATGAAACCAAGCAAACCCTAGGAGAGGGAAATCTGATCTTTCCAAGCATGAACTGATGGTGGCAAGGAATCACTTGTCTGAGAGTGAAACTTATTTTTCTTGGTGGAAATATGTCTTATAAAGTTGGAATGAGAAAATGAGAAGCTATTTTTGGTCTTTTATAGCTTGGAAATCTATTTTCTCCCTTGGTGATGTAGTGGCCCCACCATGTCCTTTCACATTCCGATTTGATTTGCTAATGAACTGCAACCTTATAACTTTTTTTCATATATTTCATCTTGATGAAGATAAAAAAACACTTTAGAAATCTTTATTGAAGATTTTTCAATATTACTATTCCTTAAAAATATGACTTTGATGGTGAAATGACCCATTTTAGTGATTTTTATCCTATGACCTAATGATGACACAACATGGAAGAATGAGTTGAATGATGACCATGATGACCATGACACTCTTTCAAAAAGGAATGACCTGACCATGCTGATATCCATTGACCTTGAAGGCTGAAAGGGGTAGTAAGAAACCTAGACAGCTAACGAGTGACCAAATTTTTATTGACAACCTATTTGAAACCATAAAAAAATGACCTGGGACCCTAACAAAAACTTTAAAAGAGCATAATTTGATTACTAGTGACTGACATGACTCACAGAAACTAACAAGTTTTATGTACAATCTTGCAGCACATAGAACATTGCGAACGATTTTATCCATTTCATATTTAAGCAAAAATTAGACCCTTCCATGTATTGTAATTTTCACTACAGATTTCTCTCTTATGAAGACATTTCCTCCATTACACTTTGCATATTTCCAAAACCACTTTCTATAAGGATTAATGTGAAAATATGGACTTGAGTTAATCCACCATGCAACATGATCTGTATGTGTACTAGTAGATGTCAAATGCACATGCACTCCTTTTGAGGATGCCTTTTCCTCTATAAAAGAAATATCATCAAATGCAGTTTTTATCAACCTTTTTTTCATCTACAAAACGTTTTATATTGCACAACTATACTAGATTCCAACATATCCTTATATATTTTCTTGGATATTTATATCTATGTCTATCATTTGGCCCGCCCCTTGGAGACTTATTTCTATTTCTATTGATAGGGGGAACCCTAAAAAAAGGCATGATTGGATACACGCTACAATTATTTTCTTCAGTTTTCCTATAATAATAAGGCCATAACTACATAGAAAACCTAAATATGGAATGAATGGTACTACCAATTTCTATAACGAAATTATCCATTCATTTGATAAAGAAAATAATAATGTAATACATCAATATTCCTCCTCCATATTAATATCAACATAGAAAATTTGATTTAGCATAATATTAAAGGAATTAAGATGCCCTATCATGTATTTTTCATCATCCATCATAACATGACAAAACTTATTTTGAAGAAACAACTTGTTTACCAAATAATTTCACTAATGTAAATTCCCTTAACTATCTAAAAATTATTTGCATTATCTTATATGAACATATGGAACAACAGTAAATCAAAGAGTCTAAGCTGAATCATACTTATTTTCTTCTTTCCAACTCCTAGTCTTCTTTCAACATATTAGTAAGTCTTGCACATGGATAAAAAAAAACTCATTATTTTCTATCTAGATGAATATATTCCATAACTAAAAGATATAACCATAAAATTTCTCAACATTGATTCTAGAATTGCTCACAAATTCTCTTCTACATAAGAATCACTATTGCAGAGTTCCCGCTAAAATTAGCTTTATTATATAACCAAGATAAACTAGATCTATTAAGAATGAGCTAAGGTCTAATGACAAATGTGTCCCCTTAAAACCAATAACCACACTCTAATGCCAAATTTATTTTTTAAACATATGCAAGTGAACAGATGCATATGTTTTTTTAAGAAAAATAGAAATTACAACAATGGCACACAAAAAGTACATAGAAACTTACCGAGGGAACTAATAAAGAACCAAACTACTCTAACATAGAGAAACATCTATATCTTCTTCATTATATTAACTTGACCATTCGCAATAGGATATTTATGTATTACATAGCATCCAAAACCATGATTTATAAACATGAATTATATTACAACCATATTTCCTTAACTAGGATTAGATTATGACGGGGTTAAAACAATAGGTCAAAAAAGAACATAAGCAGGAGAAAGTGGACAAAAAATGAACCCTTTATTTTTGTTGTTGAGTAAAATATTGATGGCAAGGATTTAATGCTCCTCTTTGTTAACTATTCATCACATAGGGCTAACATCCACACCATTCCCCCTTATATCCAGTGGTACCCTAACTAATGTTGGTATTTCATTGCATATGGTGAAAACCACATGAAAAATATAACACATCTCCAACATAGGGTCCTTGACCATGGTCATAGTAGTGAAACAATAATTACTTAACCATTGTTGGGGGAACAAAACTACAACCTCAAGAACAAACCATAGATTCTCAAACTCAAGCACCATGAATGCATAGTAGACCACTACATAGGATATGGATGGATTGTAGGGCCATGAATATCATTGGGGAATGAAATCAAGGATCTTATTAATCTTCTTGAGCTCAAAATCCTTCAATAAATCCTCAAACCAACTCATGGGATATTTATAGGATATTTAGCCTCAAAGTGGGATGTAGGTAGGATGAATAGGTTTTTTGCACTAGAAATTAATGTTTAGGAATAAATATGATTAGGGGTATACAATGGATCTAATTCCTTGTTAAATCTTTTTGATCTCAAGAAACATGAATAACGGGTCGAAACCATTACATGAGTCCTCTCTAGATATTCTTTGGTATCCAAGTTGAATATAGGTGTCATTATAAGGTGTTGGGAACAATAAATGGGTCTTGGTTCCTTGCCCATAATGGAGAGTGTTAAATGAAACCCTCTATCCCTAAACCTAAGTTCTAAATACTGAGCACCATTGATGACTTCTAGAACCACTAGATATGACCTTTATAGGGTACCAATATTTTTCAAGTCTGCATTGGGTACCATGACTAAGTTAGTTGTGAACCCGATGTGGATATGAAGACATAAGTAAGGTTGGGGAGGAAAATAAGGGCTTTGTGTCCTAAATGATGCTTCTTTGATTTAATCTCCATGAAAAACATGTACAATCCACAAAATAAGCCCTCTCTTAGGGATTTGTTGACAATGACTATATTACGAGGGGACATTATGTTGTTTTCAGTAAGTTTGGGTCTTTAGAATGGTTAAATAAGGAATAAAAGATAATTTTTCATTTAAAAATATACATTTACACATAATATATGACCTTTCTATAGGATCTTTAGCTCCTAAGTGGGATATGGCTACCATTAACTAGTTTTAGGTAATAATGATCAATATAGAGCCCTAGGTCATGGCCAAAAGGGAAAAAAGGGCATTGGATAAAAAACGTAACCTTTTAAACAACAAGCAATATGAACAGGTCCTTCAACCATGAAACCTGCCCTATTTGTGAGATGTTACACCTCTGAGTAGTATTCTATTTTTCATCATGAGGTTTTGCAAAAGGGGGATGGGTTTTTGGACCTTGACTATGCTTAGGAGAGGAAATTAGGCCCTATAGAACAAATTTGATTTATAATACTTTTCATTTTGAAAAATATCATGGAGAGGGAGTTTTACATGGATTTTATTTTACATAAAAGTAGCATGCAAATATGTGTATCAATTCAGGAGATATGGGTATGCTTCTCTTTTTCCTCATTGTGTTTGATGATTTAGTTGAATTTTCCTTATTTTTAGAATGCCAAACATTTTTATTTAAGCTACGTATACTGAAACAAACTTTTTTTTATTAGTGCTCGACTATTATCATCCTTTTCCATAATGTTTTTAAATATGGCCCATATATTCATTGTCAATGAAAGACACACACTCATACATACATCCGTATAAGTCTAGTGGATTAGATTGAGTGGTTGAAAGTCAAAATTAGCATGTGAGAAGTATTTAGGTTATGTTCCCAAGTTTGGTGTTTTCACATGGGTGTGCATCATTTGATTTCTGTATTTTGTTAGGAACTATAATTGTAAGTTCCTTTACCTTATATACCATCGTCAAAATGAGGGGAAGTTTCTAAGGGATTTATGAGGATCCACATTCCAAGGAAAAATATTTTGATTGTTATATAAAAATTGTTTATTTGTTTGAATAAATTCAAAAATTTAGGTACTACATTAGGGCCTTAATATTAACATAAGCATTATATTTTAGAGGAAAAGTAACATATAGTACTTACAGGAATATTGTTAGGTCCCTATAATACTAGTGTATTCCCTTTATTGTTATGGTTGGTATAACCCCCTATTTTTATTGTTGTGCCCATGTATCCCCCATGTCATTATTGTTGTGCCCCATAGAAGCCCACTATTTTTATTGTTGTGCCCTTATATTATTATTGTTATGTACGCTTTGATTATATTGTGACCCCTTAGAATCCTATATATACCAAGGAGGTCTTATCATTTGTATCATCCAAGAATTTTTTATTTATGTAATGTAAAGGAGGTTTCCCCCTTGAAGAGGATAATTTTAAGTAGTTGATCTATCTTTCCTACTATTTTGTGAGATGCTTGCATAATATTTGGTATTAGAGCTTTGGATTGTAGGGCTTTTCTTCTTCAAACAGGTCATCTTCAAATTTTTTCTATAACCATTTTTCTACAAGCATTCATAAGCTTAAATTTCAAACACTTCGTGTATGAATTTAAGATATTGGTTCACTATATTTTCAAAGATATAATCTAAGGAAGTTAGGGTTTTTGCAAGTTCTAGAATTCAATCTCAAACAGGTAACCTAGGGAAAATCGTCATACATTTATCTCTGAGTATCAGATTTGAATTTCATAAAAAGTGGATGAAATCATATCGAATTTAGTTTTCCGTATATCATTTTCATTGTTGAATGTTGAAACAGTGACACATGGAACTCTGTACAAGTTCCCTCTACTGAACTAATTGATAATCAAGTCATCCTGGGAGATTGGGTATAACTCTTGCGTGAAGAATCTAATCTTAGTATGACTTGTGGGTTTGGAAGGAAGACTCAAAGGGCTACCATAGGAGAAATTTTTAGACCTTGGAGATCTGAAAATACAAATATACAACAGATTCAATATTGAGCCCCTAAAAAAACAAGAAAAATGTGTGTAATTATTTGAAATTTTGCATGACGTTTGTTTGAAAAATCAGTTTGAAGTGATTCAAAGGGGATAAAGAAGCATAGATATCATTGTTTGATTCCAAAATTCCTCGAAACAAAAAAATATAAACACCTAGTAAGCAACCAGAAATCTCTTCTATTACACATGAAGAAGAGAAAGAAATGCAACAGGATATATCAAAATTATGAGACCAAGTGCAACAAATTTCACTGTCACAAAGAGTAACAAAAAATGAATTTGAAGCGATATGAATGCTAATATGGATGGATTAAAAGGAAACATGGATGGTTTAGAAAAATAAATAAAAATGGACATGGAAGGCTTAAAGTTGGTTTAGAAACAAAAATAGAAGGTTTGAAGGATGGTTTAAAAGCATAAATGGAAGGTTTGAAAAAGTTACTACAAGAAATGCTTCCTAATGGTGACAAGATATTCCATGAAACTCATGATGAGAAAAAAATGAATATTAATCATGACTTTAGAGACTCTAACTTTGGGTTCAAAACCTACCACATTCCAAAGATCGATATGAGGAAGTTTGATGGCAAGGATCCAATAACATGGACACTAGAGATGGAACAATAATTTGATCTACATGATGTGCAACACTAACAAAAGGTATGTATTTCATATTTATATCTAGAACCCAATCAAATTTTTCGGTATAAATGGATTTGTTCTCATAAACCACTTGTCACCTGGTAATTGTTTATGGAGGAGATGATAACACATTATAAAGATACAAAGAGAAACACCTTCTTTAGCCAAATGACAAATATCAAACAAAAGGATTCAATGGCAAAGAACATGGAATACTTCCAAAAATTGAATATTAGGGTACCTATTATTCCATAGGAGCATAGGATTGATTTCTTCATAGGGACGTTAAAGGATAACATCCAACATGAGGTTTTCCTTTGGGAACCTAATTCATTGGAGAAGGCATTCAAGATCGAAAAAAGGTTGAAAGAAAAGTTATGGCAACAAGGAATTCTATCACTCAAAGCTATAAAGATGGAAGTTTTTATGCTCCTAGTCTTCCACAACCTACAAGGTTGACACCACAACAATTGGAGGAAAAAGGAGAAAAATGGTTTTTTTACAGTTGTGATATAAAATACACTAAAGGTCATAAGTTTGTTGAGAAGAAACTATTATACATAGATTGTGAAGAGGAGGAAGAAAGGGAACAAGAAACATCAAAAGAGGAGGATATACACCAGGAACCAACCCTAGAGAAAGAAGAAATCAATCCGGCCATATCTTGTAATGCAATGGAAGGAATTACCATTGCTCAAAATCTCAATATATAAGTATATATCAAGAAGAAAAGATAATAGTTCTGATTGATTGGGCTAGTACCTATAATTTTATTCATTGTAAAATAGATAAGGAATTGATTTGCTTCTTATATCTAGCACCAATGTGTCAAGTGATGGTTGCAAATGGAAGAACTATAAATTTCTTCGGAAAGTTCCATAATATCAATCTAACCATGGAGGAATATGTATTGAATAGTCCAATGCTTTCCATTCCAATGGTTTGGGTTGATGTTTTACTAGGATTCCAATGGTTATCATTGGGGATGATAACTTTTAATTTTCAAGAAATTTTCTAGATTTTTTTTGCGAAGGATAGGAAGTTGAATTAAGGGGCATCACAGGGAAACCAGGAAAGTTAATCACCTCCAATGGAATGACAAAGCTTTTGAAGAAAGAACAACAAGGCATAATTATACAATTATGCTCATTAGAGGTTCAAACATCAAAATCATATATTTCTCAAGATCTCCAAAAAGTATTTGACAATCATTCCAAGGTATTTGAGACTCCCAAAGACCTCCCACCTATTCATGATCATGATTGTGCTATTCATTTGATTCCAGGAAGTGTTCCTCCAAACATCAGACCTTACATATATCCATATGCCCAAAAGAGTGAAATTGAACATATGGTTGGTATAATTCAACCAAGTGAAAGTTATTTCTCTGCTCAAGTTGTATTGGTGCACAAGAAGGATGGATCATGGCGTATGTGTCCATGTTGTAGGGAGTTTAAAAAGCTCACTATTAAAGATAATTTTCCATTCCTGTCATTGATGAATTGTTGGATGAATTACATGTAGAAATTCAATTCACCAAGTTGGAGCGTTGTTTAGGATATCATCAAATTAGAATTAAGACCAAAGACATTATGAAAACAACATTCAAAACTCATGGGGGTCATTATGAATTTCTTTTCATGCCTTTTGGCCTTACTAATGCACCTTCCACATTTCAAGGTTTGTTGAATTCCATTTTCAGACCCTTCTTTAGAAAAATTGTGTTAGTGTTTTTTGATGATATACTAATCTAAAAGAAGTCTTGGAACAATCATGTTCAACATGTTGAGAGGGTGCTCAAATTATTGGAGGAGAAACAATTATATTATGCAAAAATTCCAAATGTTTATTTGAAGTATAGGAGGTGAATATTTTGTGTCATATTCTATCTCATTAGGGTGTTAAGATAGACTCTAACAAAATTAATCCATTAAGGAATGGAAAATCCCTACAACCATAAATCATCTTCGAGGATTTCTCGAGTTGACAGGGTATTATTGCAAGTTTGTTAAGAATTATTGGAGAATATCAACACGTCTAACAACATTACTCAAGAAAGATGAATTTTCATGGAATCCAAAAGAAACTAAGGCCTTTGAACATCTTAAAGAGGAAATGTGCCAAGCACCAGTCTTAGATACACCAAAATTGACAAAAAACTTTGTTGTGGAATGTGATGCCTCAGAAAATGGAGTTGGTGTTGTTTTAATGCAAGAAGGAAGACCCATTTATTTTGAAAGTCGTCCAACCAAAGGAAATGATTTACACAAACCTATTTATGAGAAGGAAATGTTGGCAATACTACATGCACTAAAGCAATGTGGGAAGATACTTCAAGGTAAAAATAGATCATGATAGTCCTAAATAATTTTTGGAACAGAGATTATCTTTAGAAGAGCATAAAAAATGGGTTACAATGTTTTTGGGTTATGAATTTGAAACCATCTAGGAAAAAGAGAAAAAAAGTGTTGTTGGAGATGCACTGTCAAGAAAGGATGAGGATGTGAAAGAATTACTTTGTACCATTTCTATTATCCTCCCTAATTGGATAACCAAAGCAAGGGATGAATGGAAGAATTACGAAGAGGTGTGGATTGTTGGACAATTGATGGTGTATGAGTGGCTATGTTAGTGTTTCCTTTGATGTCAACAAGGGTTAGCATGATGATTGGGTGTTTCAGAGGAATCCCTTAGTTGTTCGAGTGCTTTGTAGATAATCATAGTAGCAGGCTTACTGAAGAAGCCATAAAATTATGAATATAGTGGTGGACCAGATGGAATTCCATGGTAGCTACAAGATTTATGTAGAGAATCATCATAGTAGCAGGCTTACTGGAGAAGCCATAAAATGATGATTATGGTGGCTGAGAGTTCATCATTACAAGCACAAGAAGAGTCAAAGAGAAAATTGTCGCTTAAATTTTGCAGCCATCTCAGGCGTAGCATATGGACCTATCCAATGAGAAGCTCTTTGAAAGAGCTTTCCAACGATACATGGAAATCCAAAAATGGACTCATCCAATGAAAGATATCGTCTCTAGAAGTCTAGGCATTTGAAGCCTTAATAAGGATGAGATATTGCAGTAGGCAACATATCGGATATTGGAACCTATGGGATTAGCACATCATAACATTGGGACATTGGCATAGAGGATATTTGAACCCTAGAGATTAGCACATCGAAACATTGGGACATCGGCATATCAGATATCATAATATCGGAACTTCGTAAGAGAGGAACCTTTAGAAGTTACTATATCTCATAGTTCTGATAGCACTAAAAAGAACCAAGGAATTCTAAAGAAAAATAATGAAGGATTTTGTTGTAAAATAAATGATTGACAAGCCCTCTTCTCTCTCCTATGGTAGGACACATAGCAGTGTGAAATTGGCTCTGAGAAGCTGCAGTGGTATCTAATGTCAGCATGACTTGGTAGTACAATAGGAGACATGGTAGGTAGTTTCAACATTATTGGGTGGCCTTACGGGACAAATCTAGATGAAACGTGTCACCACTAAAGAGTTTCCATGTGGATTAATGACATCATATCATAGGTTGACATATCAGAGGATGAAGACCTCATAGCTTCAGTGCACATGTTTTTTGGAAAAGTTACTATGGAAGGGGCTTCAAGTATTGGGTTCACACTTGGTCATGAGAATCCAAAGAACCAAGGGTGCAAAGCAGTTAACAAAGGAATCTTGGCCCTCAGAAGAATCTTGAAGACCTTAGCACCTAAACCCTAAGCCATTAGTCACAGGTCTAGTCATATGAGAAGTAAAATTCTCAAGGAGCTAATTTCCAATGGAGCTGAGGATATCAGGATTGAGAAATATTGTAACATTCCTCCTCTTTAAAGTCAGGATATGGCGTTTCTCCGATGAAGTAGTACAGCGAGTTAAAGGATGAATAGGTTAGCAACTATGGACTTAAATGCAGGCTTAGAGGAGTTAGTCGATGAAAATGGGATAAACCTGCATAAGACTTTGTAACAAGGAATCGAGGAAGAAATTTTTGGTAGAGACAAATCTGGGTGAATGAAGGAAGAAATCAATTGCTTCACATACATGACTCGTTGTGTTAAATGAGAATCGGAGTGGTCATCTCTATGAACTGTCAAGATTTGTGGAGTGATAAATTATAATGGGGTTATCAGAGGAGTGTGCAGGTCACCTGAAAATTAATTTCTTAGCATGGAACTCTACACAGTTAGATGATAGAGAATTGCAAGGTCCATCTATGATTTGGTAGTATGATGGGAAGCTACCAGAAGACACAATAGTAGTAAGGGAATCCATGTCAAAGTAATGTTGGGTAGGTAGAGTATAAAAAAAAGAGTATGCCTCACATAGAGTGCGTCAATGAAACAAAACCATTTCCTCCAATTGACAGGGGGGGTGGGGAGTTGAGAAGATTTATAAAACGTTGAGAAGAGAAAGGTCTGTGAAGATATAGTGAGGTTGAAGCACAAAGGTTTAGACTATGCAATACAATAGAAAGTGTAGAAAGAGTGTTGTGTGGAGAACAATAAAGGTAGTACTGAGGAGGAGTCAGCAGAGAGCCTCTGACAAAGGAGGTAGAGTGTTGAGGAGATGTTGTTGTGAGCAACAATTAAAGATTTGTTGCATGAGAGCATAGAAAACATACTACAGAAGTTCAATATGCAACCAACCATTTTTGGTATTTTACTTGTAATATTGTATGCCTCTATTTTCAATTTGAAAATTGTATGAAATAATAGAACAGTGGTAAGAATAGGTTGGTGCCTGCACACTAAAGAGGTTGGTGCCTCTTGGAAATTTGGTGCTTTCTTACCAAAGGGGGTTGATGCCTCCTGTGAGTGGGTGCTCACAAAAAAACATATGTAATTAAGTGGGTGCTTAATTTACATCATAAAAAAAAAAAAAAATTGGTGGTTTTTTCCCTTTGGGTTTCCATCTGAAAAACATTGTGTCAAATGAGTGTATTCTTCTCATGTGATTGTTGTATGAACATGTGTGTTTGAAATTGTTGATTCATTGCTTTTTTGAATGAATTCTCACAAAAGTAAAAGAATATAAGAACGGACTGTAAACATAATAGAAAAAGGAAAAGAGTTTCATAATTATTGATTCACACCCCCCCCCCCCCCCCAACAATTCCTTATTTCATCAATTGTTATTGGAGCAAGGTTCCTTCAACAAGAGTGTAATCACTAGAAGGTAGATCTATAGGGAATTATGTCTAGGAAAGAGATTAAAGAGGCTTACTCAAGTAGAATACCAGTCTTTAATGGGACAAACTATGCCTTTTGGAAAGCGAGAATGGAAGCGTATCTTATGTTCCTAGGAGTAGATGTTTGGACTTCAGTACTAGTAGACTATAATGTCCTTGATATTCCTCCGACTGATGCAGATGGTAATAAATTATATGGGTACAATTCCAAAGCCAATAATGTCATTCTCTTTAGC
This sequence comes from Pinus tabuliformis, assembly GCA_031772625.1. NCBI lineage: Eukaryota > Viridiplantae > Streptophyta > Pinopsida > Pinales > Pinaceae > Pinus > Pinus tabuliformis. Next base: position 1,208,388,710 of record CM062811.1, read on the forward strand.
CTTATTCAATTAGAACTTGTAAAATTTATGCACTGTAAGTCTTCTAAGGAAGTGTGTGTAAAGCTTAATCATAGTGATGAAGGAGATGACAAAGTCAAGCATGTGAAACTTCAAAATTTTAGAATGTGGCTTGAGAGATTGAGAATGAGTGAAAATGAAAGGATAGAAGAACACTTCCTTGGAGTTAATGAAGTGAATAGTATGATTAGAGGACTTGGTGAAGAGGTCAAGGAAGAGATGATTGTTTAGAAAATATGAAGATCTCTACTCATGATATAATGCCAAAGTCTCATCTTTTGAAGAAATGGCTAATTTAAAGGATCTAAATATGGACTAGGTGCATGGTACCCTCACAACCTATGAGATGAGAATAGGAATATAAAATTTTGAACCTAAGGAAGTAGCATTCAAAGAATCCAGGAAGGCTAAGGAGCATAAAGGTCATCAAGACTACTCTAGCTGTGAATATGATTAGGATCTGGCTCAACTAGCCAAAAAACTAAAGGGTGGCTCAGGAAAATGTAGAGGGAAGTTTCCCTTTAAGTATTTTCACTAAGGAGAGTTGGATATTTCTCATCCAAATTCCCTTATAATGAAAAGGATGAAAAGGAAGAGGCTCCTAAATTTGAAAACAAGTCTGTGTTAGGGTCCCACCCTAACCCCCTTATTTATGTAATAGGATCGAGTCATAGTTATAGTTAAGTAAAGAGTCAATAAATCCCATATTAATAATTGTAAGTGGTTAACTTGCATTTAATGAAGGGACCACAATTAGTTGCAAATGGGCCACGCTATTAGATAGATGGTATTAATAAGACCCATGGTATTGCCCCATGGTATTGCATGTATGAATCCTATATAAAGGGTAGAGACTCCCCTCGACGAGAATTGTGTCTTATTTTGTAATCGAGCTCAGCTCTATTAGAGGTTGCCCCCTTGAAGAGGTGAGTGAGCATTGTTTTCTGAATAATAAAATACTTGCTATTATTGCTCATTATTCTATGTTTTGGGTATATTTCTTCGCATATTTGGTATTCTGGTATCGTCTTGCACGTTAAGAGCATAACAAGTGGCATCAAAGCGCTTTCCAGGGCTGGTGGGATCTCCAATTTAAAAAAAAATAAAAATTGGCTAGAGATGTGTTCTAGCATATTTAAACCATGAGATCTGTCATCGAGCACATAAAACTATGGATTTGGGGAGGCATGCACGCAGGAAATACAAGAGGTGGTCACGCTTGTTGGACTCCCTTGTAACCCCTATGGGTACCCCTTCGAGTAGTAGCGTATTAGATAGAACCGCGCATGGATTATCTTCCAAGTACCCTCTGGGTATATCGAAAGCCCCCTAGCTCCCTTGAAACCTCACCATAGATAAACTTTCGGCCCTCTTACTGCTACAGTACACCGAGAATAGCACTCAGAGAGATTACTCGTGCATACGATAGGGTAGTTGGGTTGTACATCTAAGGGTACAGTTGATCCTCCTTGGTTAGTGCCCTGAAAAATTGGGCCCAGTACTACTGTCAAACCCTTATGTATATTGCGATCTGTAGCACCTGACGCTCCTGGAGACCATAGTTCCCTGATCTATCTCTGGATCACGCATAATCTTTTCCAGATCAGATCTCGCAAGCGGGGTTTTGTTGTTACAACAACAATTAGTTCCACCATTCAGATCTATCAGATCTGCAGCAGCAATCAGTTCCGTCATTCAGATCTCTCAGATCCATCAGATCCACCATCCAGATCTAAGTAGTTGTGTGGGTTCCTATACCTGGGCGTGATTTTTGTAGGACTTTTCGCAACATTGAAATTTTTGGGATTCCACTACTGCAGTGTTCCTAAGTAAGGAGTAAAACTCCGTTCGGAGTAAAAGAAAAAAAAATTGGTCTGAGACCCCCCGGGCGCTTATTGGTGACTTAGCCCATAAGAATCAGGATGACGAGTTGAGCAAGGTGGTACCATTCAATTGTTAGTGCCGAAAATTTCAGGCGGTCCCAAATTTCAAGTACATTGCCTCAATGCATGGTACAAACTAGAGCTCAAGCAATGGCGAATGAGAAGATGGACAGCCTTGAATCAGCCTTGAAAGAGGTAGTGTCCCAGTTGAAGGATTTAAATGCAACACTCTCTAAGGGCAAGGTGGAGGCACGCAAGGAGGCATATATTGGCACTGAAAATAGTGAGGGTGAGTCTAGCCAGTCTCTTCACCTCTTTGGCACTCACCAACAATCCCATCCGCGACCACCCAAGCTGGACATGTATAAATTTGATGGCTCTCACCCGATTGCATGGATAGCAAAAATGGAGCAATATTTCAATCTGAATTCCATCCTGGATAATGCGACTCAGCTTAGTGTGGGTATCATGTACTTGGACAATGAAATATGGCAATGGCGGCAATGGCATTAACATTGCTATGGAAGGCCATTGACTTGCGAGACATTCAAAAAAGATCTTATGGATCACTTTGACCATGAATCTGACATTTTGGGTTGTCTCACTAAGCTCTGACAGACAGGAACAATGAATGAATATATTGTAGCCTTTCAAGCCTTAGCTTTCTGCCCTAGAGGTCTACACGATGAGTTCTATTAGGAATGTTTTGTCAATGGTCTCAAAGAAGCCATACAAGCCCACGTCCAACTGCACCACCCTAGCTCGTGACTGCAGGCTTGAAGGATAGCTCGTGAAGTCGAATGTGCATTAGCGTCCCATTCCAATTGCCCAAATTTCATCGCCAAGGGTTGCCCCCCACAGGCTCAAAGCACTACCCAAACACTCAAGGTTCAAAAGGTGTCACCAGAAGAAATGGGAGAAAGAAGAAAGCAAGGATTATGTTACTACTATGATGAGAAATACTCCCCCAGGCATAACTGCAAGGAGCCCAAATTCTTTCAAATTGATGCTATTGATCACAGTTCATTGGAGGAAGCCCCACCACTTGAGCAACCAGAGGAGGAAGAAGAGGACAACTAGTAGGACAATGTACCTGAAGAATCAGTTATCTTGTTGCATGCTTTGGCAGGGATTTCTTCACCTCAAACTCTCAAAATTGGAAGTTTTATTAAGCATTTCCCAGTAATAGTCTTGATTGATAGTGGAAGTACACACAATTTTATCCATCAAAGAGTCGTGGAAGCAGTGCATTGTTTTGTCCAAGCAGTTTCTAACTTCTAGGTCCAAATTGCTAATGGGGGAACAATGAAATGTGAAGGCTACTATGAAAATGTGAGACTTCAAATGGGGTATTATCAGTTAAAGACCCACATGTTTGCCATACACATGGGAGGGTGCGACATTGTCTTTGGTGCTGAATGGCTTTGCACACTTGGCCCAATCACAATGGATTTCCAAGAGTTATATATGAGCTTTAAGCAGAACAACCACACAAATACCCTCCGCGGACTCTAGGTGGGAGCTCCCTCTATCATCAGCTCACATCTGATGGAAAAATTGTTAAAGAAGGGCCACCATGGAGTTGTAGCTCAATTTAATGCCATCCAGGCCTTTGAACCCAATTCTCTTCATATTCATCTTGAGATGCAACAGATCTTAAACAACCATCTACCAGTCTTTGACAAGCCTCATGAGCTTCCACCCTCGAAAGGGGAACATGATCATATCATTACTTTGGTCCCAATGACCCAACCACCAAATTTGTGCCCATATAGATATCTGTTCACCCAAAAGAATGAAATAGGAAAAATAATCAAGAAACTCTTGGAAGCAGGCATCATTCGTCCCAATGTTAGTCCTTATTCATCACCAGTGGTCATGGTGCTCAAGAAAGATGGGGAATGGTGTATGTGTCTAGACTTTAGGGCCCTTAATAAGTTGATAGTAAAAGATAAATTTCCCATCCCGATTGTCGATGATTTGTTGGATGAACTAAATGGGGTTCAATTCTTTACTAAGCTCGACCTTTGCTTAGGCTACCACCAAATTCGCATGAAAGAAGTCGAAATTCCAAAGACTTCTTTCTGAACTCATGAAGGCCATTATGAGTTTTGGTCATGCAATTCGGTCTTTGTAATGCCCCATCCACTTTTCAGAGCCTTATGAACCACCCGCTCAAACCATATCTCAAAAAATTTGTCCTTGTTTTCTTTAATGACATCCTCATCTACAGTCGCACCTAGGCTGCACATCTTCAGCATGTAGATCTACTCTTGCAACCGCTTCGAAAGCATAAATTATTTGTCAAGATGTCCAAGTTTTCTTTTGGCATGGAAGAAATTGAGTATTTGGGCCACATTGTGGGGCGTGAAGGTGTCAGGGTGGACCCCAAAAAGATCCAGGCAATGCTGGATTGGCCTCAACCTAAGACCTTGAAGAGCTTGAGAGGATTTTTGGGTCTCACAGGCTACTATTGCAAATTTGTCTGCAATTATGGTCGCATTGCTAGGCCCCTCACTCAACTCCTCAAGAAAAATTCATTCCTCTGGAATGATGAAGCACAATAGGCCTTTACATATCTCGAACATGCCATGTGTTCCACTCTAGTCTTAGCACTATCGGACTTCACCAAATCTTTTGTGGTTGAATGTGATGCTTCGGGTATGGGTATTAGGGCGGTCTTAATGCAGGAAGGTCGACCCTTGGCCTTCATGAGCCAACAACTAAGTGGGAAGAATCTGGGACAATCTACCTATGAGAAGGAGATGACGGCCATCTTACATGTAGTAGATACCTGGTGACCATACTTATTGGGGCGACATTTCCAAATCCGCAAACACCATCAAAGCCTTAAATATTTTTTGGAGTAGCACCTATCCTCACCACAAAAAAATAAATGGCTCGCCAAAATACTGGGATATGATTATGAGATCATTTACAAGAAAGGGCATGAAAATATTGTAGTAGATGCGTTATCCTGCCAATTTGAGGAGGAAAGTACCCTGCTCGCAAATTCCCTTCCCATTCCAGAATGGATTGAAGAGGCTTGCAAGGAATGGTTTTCACATCCATGGCTCTCCCAACTCATTAAACAAATGTAGGTGGATCCAAATTCCACAGCAGGCTACTCGTGGCTGGATGAGATTCTTCGCTACAAGGATAGAGTCGTAATATCACCAACATCCACCCTCAAAAGGTGCATTTTGGCGAAGTTGCACTCATCTCCCACTACAGGAAATTCAGGCTTCCAGAAGACATATGCTCGCACTCGAAGATCATTTTCATGGATGGGAATGAAAAAGGACATTCTTACTTTTGTAGCTAAATGCGATGTCTATCAGCGCCACAAAGGAGAAACAGTAAAATAACACATATTTCATTAAATTTGGAATTAAATAGTGGATCTAGAATTTCAAAATAACCTAATAACTCAATTGTAGTGAAGTTCTTGTAACAAAAAGTTTCCAATTTTAATGAAATATGTGTTAAATCCCTAGGCACATTACAGCCATTACCCATCCCAACCTCAATATGGATAGAGGTTTCTATGGATTTCATTACAAGTCTTCTAAAGTCAGGAAACAAGTCAGTCATCATGGTGGTTGTGGATAGACTTTCTAAGTATGCTCATTTTTGTCCCCTACCCCACCCTTTTACACTGACTTTGGTCGCTCAATCTTTCATGCATCAGATCTTCAAATTGCATGGCATGCCCACTTCCATTGTGTCTAATTGTGACCCAGTCTTCACCAGTAACTTTTGGTAGGAACTCTTTAAGCTACAAGGTACCCAACTACAACTCAGTACTTCCTATCATCCACAAACTGATGGTCAAACTGAAGCAATGAACAAATGTCTGGAAACCTACCTTAGGTGTTTCACTTCAGAAAAGAAACATCTCTGGGTACAATGGTTACCTCTAGTTGAATGGTGGCATAATACCAACTATCATGCCACCACCAAAATGACTCCTATGAAGCAGTTTATGGTCAACTCCCCCTTCCCCTGCTACTTATATTAAGGGATGCTCGAAGGTACAAGCTGTGGATCAACTCATACATAATCACACAACCATGCTGGCCCACCTTACAGAGAATCTTCATCAAGGTGAGAACCGCATGAAGCAATAGGTAGATCAACATCACTCAAAATGCCAATTTTAAGAAGGGGATCAAGTTTTTTTGAGGTTGCAACCATATAAGCAAACATCACTCAAAGCCAAGGGTTGTCAGAAACTATCTCCAAAATTCTACGGACCGTATCAAGTACTTCCGCATTGGATAAGTTTCCTACAAGCGAGCTTTGCCACCCATGGCAAAAATCCATCCAGTCTTCCATGTATCATGCCTCAAGAAAGTGATTGGGAACAATTGCAGAATTCAAACTAGTCTACCTGAACCGGATGAAGAAGCGTAAATCTAGCTCCAATTTGAACAGGTTCTTGACACACTAGAATGGCACCTGCGTGGCCACATGATCAAGGAAGTCCTTGTCAAGTGGAAAGACACCTCTCCGGAAGATGAAACCTGAGAACCAACCACTATTCTTCAGCAGTTTCCTCAGCTTCAGCCTTGAGGACAAGGCTATTCTTATGGGGGAGGGCATGTTAGGGTCCCACCCTAACCCTCTTATTTATGTAATAGGATCAAGTCATAGTTATAGTTAAGTAAACAGCTAATAGAGCCCATATTAATAATTGTAAGTGGTTAATCTGCACTCAATGAAGGGACCACAGTTAGTTGCAAATGGGCCATGGTATTAGATAGAGGGTATTAATAAGAACCATGGTATTGACCCATGGTATTGCATGTATGAATCCTATATTATGGATAGAGACTCCCCTCGAGGAGCATCGTGTCTTATTTTGTAATCAAGCTCAACTCTATTGGAGGTTGCCCCCTCGAAGAGGCAAGTGAACATTTCTTTTTGAATAATAAAATACTTGCAGTTATTTCTCATTGTTCTATGTTCTGGGTATATTTCTTCGCATATTTGGTATTCTGGTATCGTCTTGCAGGTTAAGAGCATAACAATCTGAGACACATTAGAAGAAAAAGATCTATAATAAAAAGCAGTTATATTCTAAAGAGGATAGCTCAACACGAGAGTCAGAGAGTGAAAAATCATCAGAGAATGATTCATATAAGTATCTTATTATTCCTTTTAAAATAAACTCCAAGAAACAAGGTATTATGGACTTTGAAGAGGAAGAACAAGGACTAGTGGATCTTGAAGGGGAACTCATAAGTTCCCATGATGAGTTAAAGAAAGCAAGGAAAACAAATAAGTAGTTGAAGGAATAGTTACAGTGTGTAGAGGAATGTATGTATAACTCTGACAATGAGGAGCTTGACTATCAAGAAAAGAAGCTTGAGCAAGTTATCAAGAGACAATATAGTATAGTCCTTCTACTAGAAGAAAAACAAAGAATCTATGAGAGACTAAAAGAGGAGAACAAGCGTTTGAAACAAGAGATTCTCAAGTTAAAAGGGAAACTATCTCGCAAACATGAAAAGATGATATTCTATCCTTGAAAGTTAAACTAGAGGATGCTAAATGAAAATAAAAGGTTCCTCAAGATCTGTTCCTAGAATGGGAAGAGAACTGTTAGAGTGTTGAAGCAGAGGTTGTCTCTCTGAGAACATATCTTGAGAGAACAAAGACCGAGAAGGGTTTAAATGAAAAATGTGTTGAAGGGACAAGGAGACTGGATCAGATCCTAAGTAGTAAAAAGCCTTTAGGAATCAAAACCAGTATGGGATACTCTAAGGAACAATAATACTCTACGGGGAAGAGAAGCTTCATGTATGTATGATTCAAAGAACCACAAAGTTGTTGATTGGAAAGAATGCCCTCCGTCAACATTAGGGGAGACCACCCAGTTGGGAACTTAAAGCAACTCCTTATCCGTGGAATCTGGTGGTTCCGACTGGTTAGGGTCCAGTTACCCTTAAACATAAATCTAATCTAATCTAAAACTAATATAACCTAGACCAATAATTAATCTATTTACACCTATATTACAACATGTTACATTTCCTTTGCATCTATATTTAAGATGTGGGTTGAAGAAGTAAATCGATACAAATGTTTGATCAATTTTAGAAAGGTTGATCAAACCACAATGAAATCATTTATTTGCCTCTTTAAGATAGTGTTATCACTCAGGTTATTCCCAAAATTTGTAAGAAATGGAATACGGCCGAGGTAACCACAGACCAATCTTTTAGATATAGATTCTAGCCAATCTGCATCCAGAGAGGGCTCTCTCTTTATGATTTAGCTTTGTTTGTAAATATATTAGGCTAGTTATGAAGTTCAAGGGTTTTATTTTGAGTTTGGGTGTTAGGATTCAATAGAAAAGAGAGGTAAAATAGAACAATTCAGTCCATTGGGCATGATGGAGTCAAAAGGAATGGCTTTCTGGATTTTGTTTCTAACAAAGGATGGCATCACAGAGCAAGGTAGTCAAACATGGAACAAATTAAAGAGCTGAAAACAGATGGAATGGGCTCAAATGGGTGAAGGGCAGTTAAAAATCTTTCAACATATTGAAAGAGGGAAAATGGATGCTTACCAACAAAGATCAGTTAAGAATTCTTTATCAAATAATCAATATGAGAGAATCAGGAAATAGGAGCAATTAAGAAGTCACTGTTTATTCTAATTCTGAAGAAAACACAGAGAATAATAAAGACTGAAAACAGAGTGCAATTAAGGAAATTCTGAATTAATCTTTCTCTTTATCATTCAAATCATGAAACATAGATGATATATGAACTCAGAAAACTGTAAAACACAAGATTAGGGGACTTATTGATCCAGTGGTTGTTTCAAGAATTCTGTGACAAGTCCTCTACTTCAATCCTTCATCCAGTAGACTAGACAACAGATGTTTCCAACAGCTTTTTATTCCAAAGTTTTAGTATTATAGCAGGGTCTAAGAAATCCACATACACCCAACCTCTTTACATTTTTTATATTTTTTGATTTGTTGATAATATGGAAAACCTTTGCAAAAGGGATGAACATATTATAGAGCTCAACCAGTCAATCATGAAATATGACACCTATTACTATAGGAGTATAACACTGGCTCCACTTGGAGATGTCTTTCCCTGGTGGAAAGTCAAGAACAAAAGGTCATATGGCATTATGTATAACATCTTTGACTGTCTACTGAAATTTCCTTTTGTTGTATCTTAGAAACTATACAAAAGTATGTTGTAAAATATATACACTTTTCTTAAGCTGATTCAAAAAATTGTACATCTGTTCTGGATAGCTTTCACTTGGATTATTTGTTCCTGCTCCCAAGTCTTCTTCTATAATCTCTAATAACTGGAATAAGGAAAAAAAAAAAGGTAAAGCTCCTTCACTGATTTCAAAATTTTATGCACTTTCCTTCTCATTCTTATTGCTGAAATGAACAAGCTGATCACTTCCTTCAAACTGCTGATCCTGAATTTCCTTATGTACATGTTCAAGTTAGAATTTATCAAAAATTTGGATCAAAGTAATGTTTCATCATTGGACCATTCACTGGTCCTTCTTCTGTTTCTGCACCATCCAGGCTCTTCAGAAAGTAAGTATTGTTCCCTTGCAATGCATGGATGATAAATGGCCCTTTCCATAGGAAGTCAAACTTCCCATGTTTTCCTTTATCTTCTTTCCTAGAATCCCACTTTAAAAATTTGTCTCCAATGTAGAAGTCTTCAGCTTTGGTCCTTTTATCAAATATTTTCTTGAGTTTTTCTTGTAACACTTGGGATCTTTGGTGCACTTGTTCTTTGGTCTGCTACAAATGGATGGTTTGATTTATTCTCCTTTGAATGTTATTTGGTTCCACCTGACTTCTTGCATTAATTTCATCATAGGAACTCCTAAAGATGAAGGAAACACAACCTCCATGCCATAAACTAACTCATAAGGGCTATTTCCAATAGATCTCTTTGTAGTAAGTCTATCTACCCATAGTGCATTTGTAAGTTTCTTGTGCCAGTTTTTCTTGTTCTCTTCCAGTAGTTTCTTAATAATATTAATCAGGCTTTTATTGGAGGACTCAACTAGACTATTACCTTGAGGGTAATAGGCTGTGGAATGGCCCAAAGTGATATGGTATTTGCTGCAAACATTTATCAATTTCTTGGACTTGAGGGCAGCAGCATTATCGGTTATGATCTTTTCAGGATAGCCAAACCTAGACAATATGTTGGTTTCTAAGAATCCTATGATCACTGTATCATTGGCTTTCTTCGAAGGAATGGCTTCTATCGATTTGGTGAAATAGTTTGTGGTAGTAAGGATCTATTTATGTTGGCCAGAAGAGGAAGGGTGGATTTCTCCAATGAAACCAAACCCCATTGTTGAAATGGTCTCTCAGTGGAAATTGGTCTCAAGGGTAAGGCAACAGTTTCCTTTTGCCTTAAAAAATTTGGCATTTGTGGCAAGCAGTGACAAACTTTTTTACATCAGTGAACAAAGTTGGCCAATAAATCCAGCCCTTAGGATTTTGTCTGCAGTTGATTTCCAGTAAAGGTGTCCACCGCAGTCCCTTGCATGAAATTCTTTGAGAACTTTGTCAGCTTATTCCTTTATTAAACAATTCAGTAAAATACCTTCATGATTTTTCCAAAAAAGAGTACTATCTAAAATACAGAATTTTGATGCTTTCATTTTTAAAATCCTTTTCTTTGTTCTGGTAACCCTAGAAGAGCCTGTAGGTTTAATAATACATGAATTATATCAGCATACCAAGGTGATTCTAAGAAGGCCTGGCTGATTTGTGGAGTCGCCATCTCCTGTTCGTTATCTAGTTCATTGATATCTAGGGCTTGAAAGTTTGTTTCAGTCATGAGTTTAGCTAATCCCTGTCCTTTTATTAGTTTTGTAGGTTTTATTTCAATGTCATACTCTAGTATTTTAGCTATCCACTTACCTCGTTTGCCTTCAATTCCATCCTGAGTCAGGATATCTTTAACAACAACATTTGGTACATAAGCTATCACATGTGAGTATAGTATATAGACTCTAAAGTCTTGAATAGCTTTCACAAGTGCATAAGCCTATTTTTCCATGATTTTGTAATTCAGAGGTGCATCTCTAAGTGCTTTACTGAAAAAGGCTATGGGTTTTTCACATCCTTGATCATCTTTTTGCAGTAAAATAACTGCTATGGTGTGTTCTGATGCAAATGAGAAAATTATGAAGTCTCTGTCAAACTTTGGACTTGTAAGGACTGGTGTTCTGGTCAAAGCCAATTTAATTTCTTCAAATGCTTGTTTGGTTTCTACTGTCCATTTGATCTTTGAATCCTTCTTCAACATGTTGTTTAGCAATCTAATTAATTCAATAAAGTTATGTATGAATCTTCTCAAAAAATTTAATCTTTCCTAGGAAAGCTTGAAGCTCTTTGACATTTTTGGTGTGGGGTATTTGCAGAATAGCTTCTATTCTAGCAGGATCAATTCTGATGCCATCTTTGGAGATGATATGGGGCCTAAGAGTTTGCCTTCTTCTAGACCAAACAAATATTTTTTAGGATTTAGTGAAATACCTATTCTCTGCATTTTAAGAACACTTGTCTCAAATGATTTAAATTTTGTTGATCTGATCTGGAAAACACAGTGAGGCCATCTAGATATACAACCAGAAAATAGTGAATCTCTTTTACAAATGCTATGTCCATTGCTCGTTGAAAAGTTGCCCCTGCATTCTTAAGACCGAATGGAATTTTAACATATTTGAATGTACCCCATGGTGTTGTAAATTCAGTCTTTTCTTGGTCATCAGGATGAACTAGAATCTGATTAAAAGCCAAAAACCCATCCAAAAGTGAAATCCTAGAAGCACCTACTACCCTTTGTAAAATATGATCCATCTTACGTAAGGGGTAGTTGTCTTTCAAAGAAACCTTGTTTAAATTTCTTAAGTCAACACATAATCTGATCTCTCCTATTTTTTTCCTTGTAGGCACTGGATTAGACACGCAGTCTGAAACTTTGATTGGAGCAATTATGACTGCATCATGCATTCGCCTGATTTCTTTTTCAAATAAAGGAAGCAGTACAGGGTTGATTCTTCTGAGTTTTTGTCTGAATGGTTTTTTATTTTCCTTGAGGGGTATTGTATGCTGAATTAGAGAGGTCTCATAAGATTTCAGGTGTTCATAGCTCCAGACAAAAACATCTTGGAATTCTTTGATCAGTTCAACATATTTAAGCTTTTGATTAGGGGGCAAGGATTTGGAGAATTTTACCATTTTTGGGCTTTTTTCAATTCCTATGTTGTAGCCTTCAATGTCTACTTTTGGAGGATCCATTTGAGGTTTCTTTGGAATGTCATTGAAATCAAAGAGATCTTCCAAAGAAGTTAATCCATTGGGAAAATGATTGTCGTTCAAATTGATAATTTCAGAGTCTCCTTTAGAAATCTCATCAACATCTGTTTCTATCTGATTTGTTTGATCAAACTCACTAAGTGTATGTCCATCTATGTTAGTCCTAGAAAATTCTTCTTCTAGGGTCAAAAAATTGTTGATCTGATTATCACTGTCAAAAACTTGCCATTTCTTCACATTATCAGGTATGGATGGCCTATGCCTAATTTCTGCTGTGAAGTGATGATTTGGTTCAAAAGGCAATTTATAGGTGCTGGAAAAAATTGCTAGGCTATGAGCTTGCAAGTTATGTTCTCTCGGGATTTTGGCAAGCTAAGTTTCTAGAAAAGTATTGAGGATCTCTATGGATATTCCTTTGTATTCTCTCAATCTGGGATCATTTGTCAAGAACATCCCTTTTATTTGTTAGATGATTAAATCAGAATCTCCCAGGACTAACAGTCTAGTTGCTCTCAATTTTTTGACTAGTTTAAGACCTGGCAACAGAGCTTTGTATTCAACCATATTATTAGTGCATCTAAAGTTCAGCCCGTAGGCATGGCCTTCAGCATGATTGTTTTCAAGATTGTGCACCCAGACTCCTGCTCCTGCCCCTAGTTTGTTCACAGAACCATCAAATTCTAAGTACCAAAGGATTTGTTGTTTATAATTAGTATTTGGACTTTCATGGGTCTGTTCAATAGGGAGATCTGGTTTTTCAATTTCTTTTGGTTGGTCCAACGTTTCATTATTTTCAGAGATCTCTTGGATTCTGGCACTAGACTTTTCATTTGCAAATTTTTCTGTTTCAACTACTATAACTTCTATTTTGTTTGTTAAACCTTTCATTGCATGTGGGGGATCAATTTCAGCATTGTAAAGGATAAAAGAATCTATATCTGAATGTACTGAGTAGATAGGGAAATTTTGAGGTTTCTCTTGACTGCTTACTACATACTTCATTAAGGTTTCTTTGTATAGTTTCTTGGGCTGACCAAACACTGAAATAGTAGTGTAAGACATGTCTAATTGTAGGGAACCTTGAAGCTTTGCACCCCAAGATCTAGACAATAACGTACCATACTTTGGAGGAATATCAGCTACTACTACGTCCATTAAGATGGTTTTTGTAGGATATTGGACAAGTGACACACATAAGTCCTTGATTAAACCCAAACATTTGACCTGAATTGAATCAAAAGTGAAAAGGTCTTTATATGGCCTGGTGATGTCAAGGTCAAGTTTCTCCATTACAGATTTAGGCATTAAGTTATGGGAAGCACCAGAATCAAACATGGCATTATGAAGTATTTTATCATGTATGTTTAAACCCACATAGAAGGGAGGAACTTCTCCCTCTACTATTTTTCCATTTGCTCCAGGGCCAAATATCAATTCAGGCTAGTCATCAAAAACGTTTATTGAATCTTCGTTCACAGATATTTCGAGTGATCTGCTAATTTGAATCCTATAGACATCATGTTTAGCTAATTCTGATAATGGAACAACTATCTTTAGTTTTCCTACTTCTGTCTCAAGATTGAAAGGTTTTTGGCTCTCAGTTTTTGTATTTCGGACAACTGAATATTTTGTGTTTTTCTCTTCTTCAGGAATGGGATTATGGGCTGAATTTTCTTCCAAATCAAGTTCTAGAGGCTCTACGTTTCCTTTAGCAGGAATTGAAGTGGAAGGTTGTCTGTTAGGTGGTTGATTTTCTGATACATCTTCAACAATTGGGTTATCCGGGTTGGGATATTTTTTAGAAAGAATATGTATAGGGGGTTTATTTATTTTACCGTTGTTAGGTTGCTTGGTATCTTTCTGTTTGCCGATTTCTGGGACATCTATTCTTCTGCTCCTCAGATTGTATTGTTTGTGGACCTCATAAATGGCTGTATCATATCCCTCCCTAAAGTCAAATGATTCACCTGACCGAGTTTGGAATTGCTTCACAATGTGAGCTTCTTGATCCTCTTGCGTCAAGAAAACTTGTTTTTCATTGTTGAGCCCCATGAAATTAATTTGAGTGTATTCTGTTGGTTCATCAGATTTTGAGGTTTCAGCATAATTTTCTTGAAATGGGGGCCTAATATTTTGGTCAAGCCTTGTCTTTCCAGTGTTAAGATTTTGGTTCTTCCTAAAATTTGGATTTCTCCCAGTATTTCTTGGTTGTCCATTCCAATGGGATTTTCTCTCAATTGTTTCCACTCTATTTGCAAGTTTGTCCATTCCTTTAATGATAGTTGTTACACAATAATTTGTCACCATTTGTCACCGTCCCTGTTACCCTTCTCCCACACATTGGAGGACTCATTCTGGGACCTGTGAGAAGTGACATGACCTGAAACCACTTGCATCATATTCCTCTAAGTATGAGCTTCATATGCCCTAAAGACGTCTCCTGCAGAATATCCATGAAAACAGCTCTTTTTGCATTAGCGCGGGTCCACAGTGTACTGCCCGCGCCAATGGGGGAAATCCTCTAAAGAGGGCACGCTATTGGCGCTCTGTCTCAGAGTCGCACTCGTGCCAACCGAATTGAGTAAAGTTTTTAACCAACAAGCTTCCGAAGGTTCTCCTTAACCCATTCACCAACTGAATCTATGTTGAGCTAGGATGGTTTGGCTTTGAATCTCCATAGAAGGGAAGTGGTTTTCCACCTTTCATGGAAGTTTATAAAGTGATAAAGCCAATCCCATGAATAATGTGGTTGATCCTATCTCTTTCCTCTCTATCTATAAAAGCTTGTCTCTATGCCTTGAGCAAGCTAGTTCCAGTTCTAGCATAGTGATAGAGAATTCCAGGAGTTCAAGAGTTTGAAGCTGCAAGAGCCTTCTTTGCACCCATAAGGCCAAATCTAAGTGAGGAGATTCTTGTCACCCAAGAGAGAGAGAGGCTTGTTTCCCATCCCAACAAGCTTTGCAAGACTTGTGTAGCTGACTACCCAGCCAAAGGAGGATTTGACGTCAGAACTATGGTTGTATTCTTCTTTGTTATTTATCAATAATAGATGACTATCATTATGGTTCCACTCTCATTGTCCTATGATTGATGTTGAGTTATATCTTTTCTGACTGATATATAATTGCATCTATTGGATTTTACACTTGTATTTGTTTTGTTCTTTGCATGTGCAGGTGTCCAATCATAGAGATCGTGGGGATCGTGACCGGCCGAGGCAAAGGAACGAGAGCAACGTCTCTTCTACGAACATTAGCGTTGGAATCCAAGTAGGTTCTTACCATCCACTTTTTATTTGCAATTAGGAACTTGCATGATAACATTGTTTGATTGTTGCTAGACCCGGTCTGGGCTAGTAGGGATCGTCTCTGTCCGTAGAGAGGATTTACCTCCACAACAATAGCATCTAATTTTTGTTCAAAGGTAGAAGGTTGTTCTTTGAAAGGTGTCCTCCTTTCAGCTCTGGCCCTAGACTGTTTAGATATCAGGTTGGCCTCAACGCTGACAGCTATACTCTGCATCTCTTCTAAGCTTCTAGGATGTCTTTCCCTAAGTTGGCATGCCATATTAGAATCAAATGCATCAGGGAATTTGACCAAGGCCAAATCTGGAGGAGGTCTGAGATTTTGAGGAATAGCGTTGTAGACATTGTTGAATCTGGTACAGTAATCTTGGACAGTTTCTTGTGTGCCTCTTCTTAGGTTGTCATACTCTATTAAAATGTGGAGAGGATATTTCTTCTTTTCCCATCTATTCAAGAAGGTCTAACAAATAGCTTATGGGTCATTGATACTGTTTGCAGGGAGGGCTCTAAACTAGGTTTTAAAATCTCCAGTTAAACTTTGAACAAATACTTTCATTCTGACATCATTGTCATCAATCTCATAGTTTTCAAAATAGTCGGTCATTTTATTGGTATGTTGTTGAGTTGTGTAAGTACCCATACCTTCAAAATAGGTGATTTTACTTTGATAGTCTTGAGGCATAGCCCCTGGATTGGCAGGTAAGTTCAGGGGAGTATATCGGTTTGCCATGATTGCAAAAACAACTGTAACAACTACTGGAGAAGGGATAAAAATGGAAATATGTGTTGTAGATGGAGAAGTGGAAAGGGTGGCTTGAGGTGCTGATGGTGAACTAGGAGAAGCTGTAGTAATCACAGAAAGGTTTGGGCTTGTTGCAGAGGTAAGCTCAGATTGAATGGGATTCTGCAAATGTTTTTCACGATGTGAAATAGCAGAATTTTCTTGGCTCTCTTATCTTCTAAGGATCCTAGGAATCAAATTAGGATTTTTAAACACAGGTGGGGGATACGGATCAGGATTTGATCTTGTGTAATGAATCTTTTCTTAAGCCAGTTTCTAGGTGTGTTTTGGTTTTTTCTTGAGAGAGATTTGACAATACAACTTTAACAGTCTCTTCTAGGAGTTTTTGGATGTGGGAGTTTTGAACTTTCCTAAAGATTTATTGAAAAGAGGAACTAATCAAGTATTTGCAAACTACTATCCAATCTATAAACTAGACTGGAGATAGATTGAAGCAACATTTATTTACTTCTACAATTGCAAAGCAAAAGCAGTTTCAAAGGCTACCTGGCTAACTTTCAGGCATAGTCTGTAGTTTATAAAATAAACAATAGTAACAAACAATTATTCAGTTCCCCAGTGGAGTCGCCAATGATGTTATCATCAGGTTGTTCCCAAAAGTTGTAAGAAAGGGAATACGGCCGAGGTAACCACAGACCAATCTTTTAGATATAGATTCTAGCTAATCTGCATCCAGAGAGGGCTCTCTCTTTATGATTTAGCTTTGTTTGTAAAGATATTAGGCTAGTTATGAAGTTCAAGGGTTCTGTTTTGAGTTTGGGTGTTGGGATTCCATATAACAAAGAGGTAAAACAGAACAGTTCAGTCCATTGGGCATGATGGAGTAAAAAAGAATGGCTTTCTAGATTTAGTTTCTAACAGAGGATGGCATCACAGAGAAAGGTAGTCAAACATGGAACAAATTAAAGAGCTGAAAACAGATGGAATGGGCTCAAATGGGTGAAGGGCAGTTAAGAATCCTTCAACATATTGAAAGAGCAAAAATGGATGCTTACTGATGAAGAGCAGTTAAGAATTCTTTATCAAATAATCAATATGAGAGAATCAGGAAATAGGAGCAATTAAGAATTCACTGTTTATTCTAATTCTGAAGAAAACACAGAGAATAATAAAGACTGAAAACAGAGTGTAGTTAAGAAAATTCTGAATTAATATTTCTCTTTATCATTCAGATCATGAAACATAGATGATATATAAACTTATAAAACTGTAAAACACAAGATATAGGGGACTTATTGATCCAGTGGTTGTTTCAAGAATTCTATGACAAGTCCCCTACTTCAATCCTTCATCCAGTAGGCCAGACAACAAATGTTTCCAACAACTTTCTATTCCAAAGTTTCAGTATTACAACAGGGTCTAAGAAATCCACACACACCTAACCTCTTTACATTTTTTATATTTTTTGATTTTTTTAAATTTTTTGATAATATGGAAAACCTTTTCAAAAGGGATGAACATATTATAGAGCTCAACCAGTCAATCATGAAATATGACACCTATTTCTGTAGGAGTATAACAGAGAGGACTTGATCCAAACTAACATGTAAATGTAGAACAAATCTAAAACAAGAAAAACCTATCTCGAACTAGAATGGAATAACCCTCTCCCAATCCAAGAGAAAATTAGATAAAAGACAGGGAAGGATTGGTTTAAGAATGAATCCATAATTAATACTCGATTATGAATTCCAAAATTGTTTGTAAACTCATAAAAGTTTAAAAAAACCATGTAAATGGACCTAATTTAATAAAGAGTTATTAAGCTAAGTACTCCTACAAGCCTAAATTCATATTAAACATAATTCATTATAAAATGTGTATTAATCAAAAGAAATCTAGTTAATTTCAATTAATACACATAAAAATAAATAAAAATAAAAAAATATTGTAAATGAATAATAAATAGTTATCATTCACCACAAGCATAATTCAATGAATTAAGTATGATTTCGATCTCATTCTGCCTCTTGAAGATAGTTCCAGTGAGACTTCAATAGCATATCACAATATGAATCAATAGTAGTGTTATAGATCAAAGAAACATACTACTTAGGATGTATATCAAACCAATTATAAAACCTTGACAAAAATATGAAAATTCATCATTCTGATAATAGATACAAGAATGGAAATTTATTAAATTGTTCCAAAGCTTATTACCAAATATGGAGTCCTAGAGTAGCTCCAATCCATAATCACATTGCCTGTAATAGTGCTAAGCAATGAGCACAGAGCTGGAAACCCTATGTTTTCTCTATAATCGGCCTTTCTGTACATAACAATAGTGCTATTGCACAAATTGAACAACTACAAAGAGTCCTCCTTGAGTGGATTGTGACCTCCCCTCCCATGGATCACCTGGCAAGTATTTATACATTATTTAGAAATAATAACAATTTCCCCAAATATCTCAACAACAGAGTTAATTACAACAAAGTTGACTTTAATTAGAACTCTGGCCAAACGTAGATGAACACACTAAAATGAATTTCCCAATTTGGTTTGTGTAGATAAGAATTATCCCACTTGTTTGGAATGGATAGGAATAATTAATGGTCAATGTAGTCGCTATTCAACTGATTCAACAACCTATTTTCCAATTAAGAAATCCTTTTTGCCACTAGGAGGAGTTTCATTGGTGATTGATATGTTTTCGCAATCGGCCATGTATCAAAAGTCAAACTGAACAAAATTAATGGTAAATAGTTGGTTTTTTCTATTAAAATAGTGAAAACGGAGATTAACTAGAAAAATGCATTAAACCATACTTATGCCAAAGGACATTTTTTAATTAATTAAGTGGATTTTACATATACGTGGAAAGAGTTGAGTGGTATCAGAGTTAAGCTCACCAGAACTTTTAAAATGAGACAAAACGAAATAGTTGTGATATTGGGTGGCTTTGATTGGAGAAATTCTGATATCACATTCAACTTTGTTTAATATTTTTATCGTGTCCATTGTATCAGAGGTCTTGTATCGGAGATTTAATATCAGGGGTTGAAAAGAGTGATAATAGATATAAATTTTCGATATGGATAAGAGGGGTTTATTGGAGAGTCAGAGGATTGGGAATATTAGAGGTGAGGATATGGGAGTATCAGTGATCATGACCATCATAATATCAGAGATTGGAGGCATATGATTATTAGAAGTCGGAGAGGCAAGGTGTATCAACATTTTGGGAGATTGACATATTAGAATATCGGTGACGAACCATATTGGAGTATCAGTGAATGATGTTATCATAGTTTTTTTATCAAAAGGAAATCCCTGATATGCATTACCTATGATATGTGGGAGTGGAGACAATGATGTGGAATGTGGTTCGTTTACTCCTACAGTTGATTATCATAGGTTTTATGTCCTAGTCACTTTATAATATACTTTTATTGAAAAGATCAACATTAATATGATGGATCGGACTTTCAGTATAGGATATTTCCAAAAGGATTATTCTAATATCAAAGTCTCAATGCCCAAAAGCTCTGATATATTTTTAATCAATATGCCACAGTGTTTAAAGATTAACGCTTAAATCCTATGTACACATCTTGTTCTTGGGTGTTATCTTATTCATTAATCTAATTAATTAAGATGTTTAAAAAAAAAACTTAATCAAACTTAGGCAAACTATAAAAATAAAATAAGTGTAAATAAAAAGAAAATTAGACTTGAAATGAAGAAATCACACTCAAAGTCTACATGTAATGCCAAAAGGGTCCCCATGTCTATTATGATAGAATAAAATGGGGGTGTTGTGTTTTCACTACAACAATGGCGACACACTCAAGAGAAGCAATTATCTCTATTGTAAAGATATGAAACCTAGTTTAAAAATGAAGGAATTATAATTACACAATTTGAAATCCTCAAATTTAGATATCCTAACCATTTTGTCCCTATTATATGTTGTCAAATAAATAGATATACCATTATCATTCATGAACTTGTAAAAATTTACCCCATGAATTCAATGTTTCAGTAAATTTATATATACAACATTCACCTTAGTTGGGCATTAGTTTTCGAGTAAACAAACTAATCAAGAAAACATAGTATTGATTTAACCTCCATAACATAGGCATGGCCCCTGCTACCCACAGGTGTCTATAGCCTCGTGTTGATAGTGCTAGACCCACCAACATTCAGGGGATCACCCCAGTATGAAGTCCCAACTAGAACTCACACTGTTTGGTGTGGGAATCCCATTCGGTATGATGGCCCGGTTTCCATTGTCTTAAGGATTTGCCTCAAATCTTGCTTTGCAGCACATGAGAGTGGTATGCTTCATCTTCGAGAAGTGAGGTTCATGTGCCTCGTCATTTCTAGTGTTACTTGTGTCAATGGTTCTTTCACTGTAGAGGGAGAGGGTGAAAGTGAGTCCTAAGTCAGATCGGAGGAAGATCTAACTCTGCTAGGAATAGACAACACAATAGGACATGCACAGCTTCTGGAGGAGAAGTCCACATGGATGTGGTAGTCACAACACACAAGGGAAAATAACACATAAAACACTCAGCAGATGAGTCCACACAAGTGCAATGGTTGTTACAACAAGTTTTATGTGAAAGGTCTATCTGATGTCCAGGGAGATAGACACCACGGGCAAGATAGCGTTAACAACATATACAACACATTTTCATTAACAAGTTATGCATTACAATAAGTAAAATAAGTTCAAGTGCTCAAGACAGGTTAAAGCAACATGCATTAGAAGTGTTGAAGATTTGTCTTACAACAGTTACAATACATGTGTGAAAATGTGCTGGCCTGTTTAGAGGCTTCTGAATTAAGTGAAAGTTCCAAGAAACATCGTTACACCATACATCACTAACTCCGTGCGTGGGGCATTGGAGCCACTACTTATTCCTCAAAGAAAGGATTACAAAATCTCTTGGTTATGTGGGAGGAGCTAAGGTGTAAAGTTCCTTGCATGTACAAATGAGGGGTTATTTATAGCTAAGGGTGAAACCAACCCTTGTGGCTATTCGACTACCCTCATGACTCTTTGACTTCCATGACTTTATACTTTACATGACTCTTTGTAGAACAAGTGGGTCTCTTGGACTACCACGTTACATTAAATTGATAGATAGTATGGCCCACAGTAGAGATGTGGGTGACATGACCATGACATGACTCGAAATGATAGTGCCGGTACATTCATGCTGCTACTGGTGTGGATGTCGAGTTGTAGTGCTACTAGGTGATGGATGCCCTCATGGTGTGTCATAGCTCCACCTCCCCATGGAAAAGTGTGTGGAGTCTTCTATGGTCATTGGTTTGCTTGATGTCAATTTTTGATGTTGCTTCTTGCTTGTATGTTCGAAGGCTTGACATGTTCACCTGTTCGCAAAAGGTGCAAGTTCATTCATTTGTTCGTCCATGAGCACTTCTTGCATGTTTTCTCATCTGCCCATCTGTGAACACGTCTTTGCATGATCATCTATTTTCAAGCACATCTCTTTGCATGCATCATGTGTTCATGTGTTAGTGAACTTGTCCTTTTTCATGTGCTCCCCTTCGTTCATCCTATTTCTTCATCGCGCCATGTTTGTTTGTGTACATGTCTTACAGTCACTCATGAAAACATGACATCAATTCCAAAAACCTCCTAGTCTACCATGATACATGACCATTTTGGATATAGGTGACCAAGAGAGGCAACAAGATTGCGAGGCGGGCTGGAGGCTCCAGGCGGTACTAATGAAATTGTGCAAGAGTCAATGGGTGATGAAGATGGACAATCTGGATCGACAGTGAATGTCCGTGAGGTGTCTCCTGGCTAGGGGACAAAATTGCATAAATTTTGGGAGGAACAGTCCCGGCTATGGGAAGGAAGGGCAGACCAAATCTATGCATTTTCTGAAACAAGCGGGTAGTGGGGGCTTGACAACAAATTTGGGAAATTTCTTGGAGGACCAGGCCAGCCTACAGGTAGGATTGGTAGACAGGATTTGCGTAGTTTTTTGGAGGAACTAGTCGGGAGTCTAGAAGCCAAAACTTCTCAATTCCTGGAGGGAACTAGTAGCTGGCTGTTGGGTCACTGGTGGCAGAAACTATGCAATTCCCAAGGGGAACAAGCAGTTAGCTGTTGGGAACTTGGCAGTAGAAATTGCACAATTCCTAGAGGGACTCGTCAGTCTACTACTGGTGAGAGAAATTGCATTTATGTTGGGAGGTTAGCCTACTGATCATCTCTGCACAATTTCTAAGCTGGGCAGACTACTGAGAAGCAGAGGGCCTGCTCATGAAAACTGCACAATTTTCTGGATGAGCAGTCGATCGACTGTAGGGAGGACTGGCTGAAAAATGTGTAATTTTCTAAGGGAGACAGGGACGGGCATTGGGTGTTTGTCTAAGCTATCTGTGCAATTTCTTCACTCAGTAGAGCGGGTAAGGTTAGTAGCCTCTGCACAAATTTTTGGGGGAGTTAGTCCTGGGTTGGCTGCGAGGTCCAATTCTCTGGGTGGCCAACATGAACGCTGATTGAATTTCTTGTGGGAAGCATAGCTTGAAATTAATTTCTTGGTGCTTCTCCATTGTTATGGGCGACAATCAGTCGAGTCGATGGCGAGGTGAAGATCTGGCTATCAGAGGGGAGTTTGGTCATCAGAAATTTAGCAGAATTACTAAGTGTGTGAACGAGTGAAAGATGCAAATGTGATATTACAAACACACACCCACATGACTTGATGATGAGACGACTCAAACCAACCAGACATACATGTTCCACATGACTAACTGATGGTGCAACCGACAAATGCGACACTTGTGATTGATCATTGATCGACCATGATGATGTTTGCACGACAGCGAATGGGACTCTGTGTGTGAATGTGATAGATGTTTTCATAGCGAGCATAACATGTACACACGAAGCAAAGACCTTAAGCATGAATAGAACATGGTCGCAAGAAATACATTGACATCAACATGCAAAAGCTTTGGTGGAATGAACAAGAAAGATGGGTATGAAGGCTAACATGAGCTCACAGAGTTAACCCAAGTGTATGCAACCATCAAGTGAAACTATCAAGGGAGGCTCTGAATTTGGGTGCAAGCCAAAATTTTAGTGTGGTTGTAGCTACTACAATACTTGGTGACACACTAGTAGAACTCCAGCTTCTCTGTTTTGGTTCATTGAGAGCACAGGGCATTGGTCTTTCAAGAAGTATTGAAATGTTGCACAGGTTACTTCGGCTTCCCCATTTACCCAATGGACATACATGGTTCACCATTTTCCAACTCAGTCAAACTCAATCAAAATTTTCTCTTGATAACAATGTTTTGAATCTGGGAAGGGTAGTTTAGCTCACAACTTCAATATTTTCAGATGATGAGTTTTCATCTCTGGTGTTGCTCCACTACCAGCAATCCTGGACAGTACCCTAATAGAGTCATGCAGGAACACACAAATTCGTCCACTACCAGCGAGCCTAGTCAATACCATGGTGGAGTTGCATGATTAACCTCTTTGCATAGGAATCCTTTCTCTTCATTCTCCTTTGTATTTTTCAAGAGGAATGTGTATAGGGACTTATTTATTTTTGGGGCAAAGGAGGGATCCTGACTTATTGAGAGTATAATATTTTGTTCCTTCAGGGAATCATATAAGACCTCTAACATAGGTTTTCTCATTTAAATTTTCCCCTTCTCCATTTCTACTAGTTGGATAAGCTTGAACACATAGAGCAGAAGGCTGAGTATAAGCATGGGGATCCCTAGTGTGGACACAAGTTCATGGTTGGACCAAAAATTCCCTTGCAGAAGATTCATATTTTTTGTCAAGAATTCATCAGCTGAAGGTTATAACCAAGAACAAAGAAGACGTACACAAGACTGGCCAAGTGTTGCAGTGTCACAAGTCTCTTCAAAATTCCACCACATACTCTATTCAGAAGCCAGAACGTAGTAGTTGGCAACACTTATTTCTAGAAACAAAAATAGTAATATATCAATCAAACAAAACAAACGTAAACAAAAATAGCAAGCAGAACAATTAAAATGAAAACAAAGATAGTAAGAAAAGCAAACAATATGAAAAGAACAAGAAACAAGTAGACTATGTACATGGCACGGGGCATGGCCCGACCTACTGGAAGTAATGCTTGATATTTTTTCCATTGATAGGAAGGTTTCCAACCCTCCCATCAAGTGAGTGAATATGGCATGTATGTATGCCAAGTTTGTCATGGACCAGGATAAGTCTACTCGGTTCTGCTACCGAAACCTAGTGGTATTCCAAAAGACCTTTAAGTGAAGATGACACCACTGCTTTAGATATTGCATGCAACATAGGTTCAGATGATGACATGGGGTAGTTGTTTTTATTTTGGGAGTGATTCAAGTTCTTGAAATCAATGCATAAGTGGATTTCCTTAGATTTCTTACATGGAAAATTTAAATTAGAAACCCAAGTATGATGACGAACTTTGTAAGTAATCTAATCTTCCAAAACCTTAGTCAATTTTTTCCCTATAAGGATTTCAAATCACATATGTGTTTTACCTCACCTTTGCTGCAACAGCTTGTCTCCTCCTTTACTTGGAATCTCGTGTTGGATTTCTCACGTGTAGTGTGTACTCAGGTCATCATCTGCCCATATAGACACATCCCAATATTGTTTGATCAAGTGGTCAAATACTTTTCATTGTTGCAGTGTGTAGTTTGTACCGAGACTAGCTATCTTTGGATTGTGATTGGTTCCCAGGTTGCTCTATTCATTCATAGTGGTGGACCCATGGGTTCTACTATTTCTAGGTGCTTGATAGAAGTTCTCCAAATCATAGAGCTTGTTGAGGGAAACCACACCCTTGGGGGTGGGGCTTCCTTTCTTGCCCAAAACTACAATTTTTAGGGGATGCTTGTGCTTACCTTCAACAACTGTTGTCCTTGAAAGCATCAACACTGTCCGCGAGGTGTAGTATCACTTTGAGTGCAACCACATTGAGGTCGGTGGTTCTTTGTAAGCTCAACACTAGTGCTTCATACTCAGCAACATTGTTTGTGCACTTGAACTTTAAGCAGCTTAAAATCATTCATTTTTTGTTCCTTTGGGTGATTGAGATACACCTGGTCCTTGAATCATCATGTCTCTTTGATTCGCTAAAATCCATGGCCGATAGCTTGTATGTACACAGACTGTTTGGCATGCTAGTACTACTGCTACTATTCTTGCTACTTCTACTACTACTATTGGTATAATGCACTGTACATGTTTCATTTCCATCAGTTGGGCAAGGAAGGAGTCTAAATGGTGTGTCTGGTGGGGTTGGAGCTAGTCGCGTTGGATAACACCCCAATGTTGTTTCTGTTAGCTCTACTATGCAACGCTGATTTTCCAAGGTCAGAGGAAAATTTGGTCTGTGTGATGGTGTCTTCAAAGGGGCCCCTCATTGGTCATTTTCCCTTTTCCTTCCATCCCACTTTCCCTTTGCCACCTCCATTCCTCTATTTTCCTCCTAAACTCAGCTAAATAGCCCCTTTGCCTTAAGCCCCGAGCACAAAGCCTAAACCTGCCATAAAACCTCAACTATATGACTTTGTGCCTTTATAACTCATCGCCTGTTAGCTCCGTTGTTGATCTGCCCCATAGCTCTAACGAGTCCCATCACACCCGACAAAGCAACCTGCATGATCATTCCTCCACCATCAGATCCATCTCAGCCCGATTCGATGAAATTTTCTTTCCCCGCGCCCACAACCCGATCGAATGTTCGCGCACGATGAGAGTGGTTTTTCTCTCTCATCTGCCGCTACATGTCGATCGTTGAGTGGCATCACACACCCCCATCCATTTAATGCTCAATTCCCAAAAGTGGTGCGATCAATACCATTTACCGCCCAATTGTTTCATCTCGCTTGTTAATGCCTACGCAGCTCCGTCACCCGATCATCGTTCGATCTACCCGCCAAAGATCCAATGGCCCTCATTCACCCCACTCTTACCCCGGCTAATAACCTTCGTCGAGTCATCTCCACCATCCATTTCCTCGATCCGACGACCATCCTTTCCACTCATCCAACTTGTCCACTCGCCCATGCATTCCACGTCCTTCACCACTCTGCTTGCCAGAGAAGGAAGATGACCAGCTTGCCATTACCAGTCACTGACAGGCCCCAACAACCATGTTTAACAGACAGTATGGCAAAGGGGAAAAAAGACAAGCATGACCTAGTGACTGCATTTATCAGTTATGTAACCCCAGTAGTACGAGCACTTCAACACCCTAAAGGGATAGCAAAGCACCTGAGCAGATAGGATTTACTCACTGCAGCAAACAAACACAGTTAGAAACTACATCAGACAGTTAAATGCAATTGGTGGTCAATTATGACCCCTCCATACCTAAATGGCCAAAGTGCCCGTGTAATGTAAATCTATAAATACCCAGAAACAAGATGTAATTAGGGTGGATGGTTGGCATTTTGATGTAAGGTTCAACTTCTGGAGACTATAGATATTTTGTCACTTGCAGCATCTCGTCTTCATTTTCAGCTAATACAAGCTTCTTTTGTTGTTAACTGCTCACTTTCCATTTTCCTCTATTCTAAACTGTGCCTGATATGTTGTGTTTCTTGACGTTTAGCATTAGATAGCTATCATCCTATCTCTGTGTTAAAATCTTGTATGCATCATTGAATAGGTGGTCCAGGTTTCTTTCTATCTAATGTAGGAGAGTTGTCATCTTGTCTTTACATTATTAGATTAGATTTACAGACTATTTTACTGGTTGTAGCCTGCCATCACATGGTCTTGTGCAT
Source organism: Pinus tabuliformis (assembly GCA_031772625.1). Taxonomy (NCBI): domain Eukaryota; kingdom Viridiplantae; phylum Streptophyta; class Pinopsida; order Pinales; family Pinaceae; genus Pinus; species Pinus tabuliformis. The sequence goes on from CM062811.1 coordinate 1,208,415,829, forward strand.
CTGGTGGTGTGGTTAGTATTCTTTGTATTCACCAAATCTCTAAACTATGAGTAGTTGGTGGTCTAAAGCCTTGTAGTCTGCGGGTGTTCACGCATGTCTCGAGTGAAACAAAGTAGAAGTGGTTATCGAGCTTGAACAAGCATCATTCCTTCCATTCATCCATTGCAACAATAGTTGAATTTATATGTTACCAAGCATCTCTGAGATACAACCAAGGAGAGTTTCTTGGAATCCTAACAGAATTGGCGCCATTGCCGGGGAGAGGAGATTGAAGCTTAGCTTCCCTAGGAAAATGACACAGATCTAGCTTTGATGATAGACAAAGTCAGGACACATTTTTGGTTGTAATCATCTATCTGGCGACTCTACTGGAGGACCAACCTTTTGGCGATTCCACATTACAGTCCTGGCTTAGTTTGTGAGGCATACCCGGAGAAATCCTCAGAAATCACCAGCTAACCCAGTGCCCAACCCTAAGAAGATTGTTAAGAATAAAAATATCATTCAGAAAGGAGCATCATGATCAGGTAAGCCTAAACAATCTTATGTATCTCTGCAAGAGAAGCTTGTAACTGAGCATGTTCATTTTGAATATATAGAGCCTAGCATTACCAGTGAAGAAATAACCCCATAGATTCATAAAGCTCCTTGTTCAATTAGTTCCCCTTTGGATCTCAGTCCATAGAAAACCTCCCCTATAGTCCATCATATTCCTTTATCCTTGTCAGTCATTTCTCAGCTCCCTACCTTTCAAGCTGCCAGTACCCTTCCATCTACCCCAGTCATGGCAGGCCCACAAGCACCCACTAAGATGGAAAGAATCATAGCTGCTAGGTATGGACCCCTGATCCTGCCTATTCCTCTGAATCCCATGCCTGCAGGAGAATACTAGAAATACATGACTAAGTTCAATGGTACAGAGGGAGTAACAGTGAAAGAACACCTTGAGTCTTCTTATAGCTATGCTGATAGCCTAGATATCAGTGAAGATGATGTGTGGATGAGGGTATTTGTCCAAAGCCTAGATGGAGAGGCTAGAAAATGATTCAGAGAATTAACCACTAGGTCTATAGCAGACATTGAGGCCTTAGATGATGTGTTCCTAAAGCATTGGGGGGATCAGAAAGCTCTGCTCTACTATCATACTGAATTTGGGAACATGTAGAGGGAAAATGGTGAGTTGCTGTCTGATTTCAATAAGAGATTTAACCACAATTATAGTAGAATACCAGCTGAAGTGAAACCCACCCCTACTTCTACTAAGCTTACTTATGCCAATGCCTTCGATTCTCATTTTTGTTTACTACTGAGGGAGAGAAGATGTGCTTCTTTGGCTGATATTCAAGGTGAAACCCTAGAAGTAGAATCAAACATCATAGTTGTAGAAAGGCTCGAAGGTAAAATTGATAGGAGAAGATAGGGGGGAGCCCCCGTCATCCTCAGATACCAAGATCAATAAAATGGCTAGGATGATAGAGTCATTAGCCTCCAAAGTTTCCAAATTAAGGATTGAGTAGCATTCAGGGAAAGGACAAGCTCCTTGTACCTTTGCTATTCCAACTCCAAATCTATATAGAGGAGAAAAGGAGTAGTTGCAAATCTTGCAAAGAAACAAATGTCAAAGGGTGAAGACCCTTTTTCAGAGTATAGTCATGGAAGAAGAGAAATTTGAAGAAGAATATGAGGTCCACGGTATGGAAGACAAGGAAAGTGCCCCTTTCTTAACCAAAGTTGCCTATGAGAAGTCATTATCCAAAGGCCTTCCTCATAATTTTGTTGTCCCTAAGAACAACAAGCTTATAAGCAGGAGCAACCAGCAGCAGATCCCATCATCCTAAAAGTTCCAGCCATAGAGGTAAGAGGCCTTAAAGGTTCCCCTTGTTCTTTAAGTTTTCAATCAGAAACTCAGAAGCAAAGAATACACATGCCTCTGATCGAACCAGTGAAGAATGAGCCCCTCAAGAAATCTATCCTTGAAGATCTTGAGCTTAAAGCTAACCCAACTTCCCATGACTATGAAAATCTGCAAATCGACCAACCTGTTGTTATCTCCAGCCTAGTGATTAAAAAGTGTGAAGTTAGTTCCCCATCATATTATGTTTCTCTATTTGTTCAAGAGACAAGCCCTCATAATTTCCCCCTAGGCGTCGAGGCCAGTCATAACCCAATGCCCAAGGCTGATATTGATAATCTTAGTCTTGATATTCCAAAGCCTACCCAGGTGGCCTTGACACAGCTTGAAAGGGTAGTTAGCCAGATCACAGAGGAAGAAGGTGCACAGATTTGGGACACCTCCTTGGATGGGGCTGGTTCTAAGCAAGCTACAGAAGCAGGTGAAGTTTTTGTGTCTCACACACAAGAATACATCAATTCACCATTTATATTAATTGTTCAGGCCACAAATGACACTTTTGAGTACACAACAACTATTGTTATTCAAAAGGTGTACAAAAGCTTCCATGAAGAACATCCAAGGATGAGAGAATACGGAGAGGGGGTGAAATATAAACCATCTCTACTTGATCAGGTCAGATGCCCTAAATTTTTTGAGGTAGATGATCAAATCAACCCAATTTTGCAAATGTTTGATGAATTGGCTAACATGCATAATGACCAAGAGAAGGAGACCTTTCATAGAAAGTCAAAGAGTGTCAATCTTCAGTATGATGACTATTTTCTCTAATGGGATGCACTAAAGGAAAGGCAGGGAGGTCCTGGTAAAATAAATGCTCTATGGATAGGATCATTCATCATCACCCAGGTCCATGGAAACAATACTCTCATGCTGCAGAGTTTGGAAAGAGAAACAATTTTGATAGCCTAGTAAATGGGCAATTTTTGAAGATTTCTATGGTTTAAGGCCCTTAGGCCTCAGCATTGTAAATGTGTTCTTTCTACAAGTTTTAGTGTAGGCTTAAATAGACTCCATGCCCAATGGAATACTATGCAATGTTTTTAATCTTGTTTTTATGTAGAAGGCAGTGGTCTATGGTTCTTGAGACCTCACAGGGAGGATATCATCCCCAGAAGGAGCCAGTGTTAGCTCTGTTATGCAATGCTAATTTTCCAAGGTCAGAGGAAAATCTGGTCTGTGTGATAGTGTCTTCAAAGGGGCCCATCATTGGTCCTTTTCCCTTTTCCTTCCATCCCACTTTCCCTCCACCCCCTCCATTCCTCTATTTTCCTCCTAAACTCAGCTAAATAGCCCCTTTGCCTTAAGCCTCGAGTGCAAAGCCTAAACCCGCTATACAACCTCAACCATATGACTTCACGCCTTTATAACTCATCACCTGTTACCTCTGCCATTGATCTGCCCGACCGATCTAACGGTTCCCATCGCACCCGATAAAGCAACCTGCATGATCATTCCTCTACCGTCAGATCCATCTCCACCTGATTCGATGACATTCGCTTTCCCTGCGCCCGCAACCCGATCGAACGTTAGCACATGATGAGAGCAGTTTTTCTCTCTCATCTACTGCTACGTGTCGATTGCTGAGTGGCATCGCATGCCCCCATCCTTTTACCGCTCAATGCACAAAAGTGGTGCGATCAATACCATTTACCACTCGATTGTTTCATCCCGCTCATTAACGCCCAATCACCATTTGATCTACCCGCCAAAGGTCCAATGGCCCTCATTCACCTTGCTCTTACCGCGATCGATAACCTTCATCGATTCATCTCCACCATCTATTTCCTCGATCCCATGGCCATCCTTTCCACTCATCCAACTCGTCCACTCACCCATGCATTCCACATCCTTCCCCACTCTGCTTTCCCGTGAAGGAAGATGACCAGTTTTCCATTACCAGTCACTAACAGGCCCCAACAAGCATGTTTAACAGACAATATGGAAAAGGGGAAAAAGCACAAGCATGACCCAGTGACTGCATTTATCAGCTATGGAACCCCACTGGTACGAGCACTCCAATAGCTGAAAGGGACAACAAAGCACCTGAGCAGATCAAATTTACTCACTGCAGTAAGAAAACACAGTCAGAAACTACATCAGATAGTTAAATGTAGTTGGTGGTCAATTATGACCCCTCCATACCTAAATGGCCAAAGTACCCTTGTAATGTAAATATATAAATATGCATAAACAAGCTGTAATTAGGGTGGATGGTTGGCATTTTGATGTAAGGTTCAACTTCTGGAGACTATAGATATTTTGTCACTTGAAGCATCTCATCTTCATTTTCAGCTAATACAAGCTTCGTTTGCTGTTAACTGCTCACTTTCCATTTTCCTCTATTCTAAACTGTGCCTGATATGTTGTGTTCTTGAGCTCTTGATGTTTAACATTAGATAGCTATCATCCTATCTCTGTGTTGAAATATTGTACGCATCATTGAATAGGTGGTCCAAGTTTCTTTCTATCTAATGCAGGAGAGTTGTCATCCTTTCTTTGCATTAGTAGATTATATTTGCGGACTTCTTTACTGGTTGTAGTCAACCATCACATGGTCTTGTGCATCTGTTGGTGTGGTCAGTATTCTCCGTATTCACCCAATATCTAAACTATGAGTAGTTGGTGGTCTAAAGCCTTGTAGTCTGCGGGTGTTCACGCATGTCTAGAGTGAAACAAAGTAGAAGTGGTTATCTAGCTTGAACAAGCATCATTCCTTCCATTCATCCATTGCAAACAATAGTTGAATTTATATGTTACCAGGCATCTTTGAGCTATAACCTAGGAGAGTTTCTTGGAATCCTAACAGTTTCTACGAGGCAGTTTCCAAACGTGAGTTCTGCAAAGTCCAACAGTTCATTCTTGTCGTTAAGGGGAGTGACATTATGCTTCATCATGTACCTCTCAGACAACATACATATTTCATTGCACTTTCCCTTGTATGGAAGCCACATGTGAGACCAGTCTCTACTGAGTAGTAGACCATATGCTTCCAGTATGTCCAAAACCACTATTTTAATGCATTGATGGACTCAACCATCATGAGATAGTTGGATGATCACATATCATAGTTCACTAATGGCTAGTAGCATTGCTCGATCAAGTCGGATGATTCGCATAGATGTCTCACTCCATTGTGCATTGATATTTTTCGAAATGGAGAGCAGCATGACGTTGGTTTCCACACCAGAATCAACCAAGCAGTTGTGGAAACTATAGTTGAAAATAACAAAAGATAGTAGGAATGGAGGACAACCTTAGTTCAATTCTTCCATTCGGAGTGTATTGTGCAGAGTGGAAAGTGATCTAGGAGGTGTCCTTGCTCCCTTGCTGGTAGAGGTTGCAGTGTCCCTTGCTGTCTGTCCCAATGCACGCATCAGGATATCCCGCTAACTATGGATCTTAGCCAACTCGAGCAAACTGATGTTCACCCAAATTTGCTTCATGTCATCAACAATGTTGTATTCCCAAACTTGTATTATGTTTTTTGCTTTAGTGCAGCTAGTGGGTCAGCCTTCCTCATTGGCAATCTCATCTTCTCTTGCATTTCCCTAAGTGTGGGGGGAGCCCCTTTAATGCTAAGATTGTAATCGTTAGTATTCTTTAGGGGATGTTTCCTGATATTCATCTTTGTCATCATTCGCAAGCACTAATATGCTTTCACCACATGCCTAGAGCTTGATGGTTCATTAGGTGCAACCTCTTCATCGTCATTAGTGTCTTTTAGTTGCTCCTGCATATTACTTTCTGCATCGAGTGTATGACTATAAAAAGAGCTTGCGACTCATTTCTAGTCTGAACACGAGTTATCAGGGTGATGTTCTTCATGGAAAGAACAAAGCTTAGGATCTGCACATTGTTCGACCTAGCACATCGGTTTCTACGTAGTTTTTGGAGCGAACTAGTTTCTGCCCAATGAAATGCTCACCTGTCTTTGCATGGGCAGATGATTGCTTGCACATGTGTCTGCTTTTCATTGGTTAAGCTCAGACACTTCTGTTGTCAAATTCTTGATGAGGCAAGTGAGGGTTTCAATGTCAGTTGCTTCCTTGTCTCTACCCATGATTGCCATCACTTGGGACTTCCCACTCATGTCTTTGGAGTCCTTTGCTAGTTCATCATCCTTGATGACTCCAATCGCATGTAGGTATTTCTCAACAGGAATAGCCTCTTCGAAACTTTCTAAGAGTGTTGGTTTCGTAGCTCACTTAACGAACTGCGCAATGCTAGTTGGCTGTGCGGATGTGTAGTAATCAATAGTGATGGAGTCATGAGGTTTAGTGTCCATTGCAAACTTGTTCAATATGCATGTAAACCTTTGATTGAAGTAATTTACTTTTTATTTTCCCTTCATCTTGAGGCTTCCCAATTCTTTGAGTAGCATGACTAGGGTCTTATCATCAACAAAGTTTTCAAGGAACATGCATTTGAATGCACCCTAGTTCTGTATAGAGTTTGGTGGAAGGCTATGATACCATGCAGCTACGAAACCATCCAAGGTACATGGGAACGATCTACATGCTATGTTGTCATACCATACCTCAAGGGTCTACAGCTATAGGTAGAAGTTGTCTAAGTGGTCTTCTGCCTTCACCGTGCTATCAGGGTTGAACTTGATGTTCATTCTCTCCACTTGCTTCGACATCTTGTGCAAAACAAACAGGAGAGTTAATGGTCCTTGATTCATCCATTCCAAATTTGGTTCAACCATCTCTTCATCTTCCTTCGCATCCTTCGCTACCCTCCCCTTCGCCTCCTGTACCATTTAGATCCCAAGATCACAAGAGTGTCTTGTTTTCCTTGCTGGAAGACCTGAGGTTCCTCTCCATCTTCAATAGCTTCTGCCATAGCTTCAAGTGTGGCAAGGACTACTTCTTCCATCGATGGTACAACAACTCCTGTGGGAGTGGCTTTTGGCTTCCTATATGCATATGGAAGATGTTGTATGCCTGGGATTAGTACGACTACTTTCATGAACTAACGAGTGATGGGACAAATATAGAGAATTTGTTGATACAGAATCTCATGTTTAATCCTGGGAGGTGAGGAGTAACCAATTGCAGAGTTGCGTGTAGGTGAGAGGGAGTGTGAGTTTCTGCCTTGACCAAATGGTTGATGAATGAGTGTGAAAGGATGTTTAGCCATATATAAGTGGCTGCCCTACTTCTAGCACCAGAAATATTGACGGTGCTCGACCCGCCAACATTGAGGGGATCATCCCGGTATGAAGTCCCAACTAGACCTCACACAGTTTGGTGTGGGAGTCCCATCTGGTGTGATGGCCCAGTTGCCATTGTCTTAAGGACTTTCCTCAACTCTTGCTTGTCAAAATAGGAGAGTGGTCTACTTCGTCTTCGAGAAGTAAGGTTCGCGTGCCTAGTGCTTGCTAGTGTTACTTGTGTCAATGGTTCTTTCACTATAAAGGGAGAGGGTGAAAGTGAGTCCCAAGTTGGTTGGGAGGAAGCTCCAACTCTGTTAGGAACACATAACACAATAGGGAATGCACAACTACTGGAGGAACAGTCCACAAGGATGTGGTAGTCACAACACACAAGGGAATATAACATGTACAACGCTCAGTGGATGAGTCCACACAAGTGCAACGGTTGTTACAACAAGTTTTATGTGAAAGTTCTGTTTGATGTTCAGGGAGATAGCCACCATGGGAAAGACAACTTTAACAACATATACAACACATTTTCATTAATAGGTTATGCATCACAACAAGTGAAATAAGTTCAACCGTTCAAGACAGGTTAAAGCACACATGCATTAAAAGTGTTGATGATTAGTATTACAATAATTACAATACATGTGTGAAAACGTGCTAGCCTATTAGAAAGATTCTAAATTAAGCGAAAGTTCCAAGACACATCATTACACCATACATCACTAACCCCGTGCACGGGGCATTGGAGCCGCTACTTACTCCTCAAAGAAAATATTACAGACTCTCTTGGCTTGCTAGGATATTGCGACACATGGGAAATAGTTAAGTAGAACTTGGTCTAGTGTAGAGTTAGGTAAAGTGTGTATATTAACTATGTACTTTTGTAACTTGCAATCCGACGGCCACGATATGTTCTAGATATTAAGTGATCAGATGGTTCATTCTCTCCTCGGTATTACTGACACTTGATCCATGGCTTAACACCTGATTGGTCCATGATCTCTATTTAAAGAGCATAGACGGTCATTTTTAAGGTGATTGTTCATGAGAGAAGCTTATGTAAATTTTCTTTCTTTTATTAATAAATTTCCTGAAGTGGTTGCGTTGGCTTAGGCCATGGAATATTTCCCTCTTTGAGGGTTTTAACCACATCTATAATATTGGTGTATTGATCTGTGATCTGTTTCTGAGCGGTGTCCTTTGGTGTTCTATATGAGGAACTTATCCTATAAGTCCCTACATGATATCAAAGCTATTTGAGGGTCGCATCTGTTGGTGATCAAAATCCAAAGCCGATACAACTGCATCTGACTGTCGTTTTCTAGATATATTATTTTTGACAACTTTCGAGCTGAGAGGACTGCTCTATTGTGTTAGGAGCATCTGTTCTAGTGAGGAATCCATTTTGTTTCACGTGAAAAGGTTTCTGGTAGCCCTAGCTACGTCATTTTCAAGATCTGGAGGCATAAAGTCTTTATTTGCAGTATTATTTACTTATCTCTCTATTTATTTTGATATATTTATCTCTCTCTTTTTTATTACTGGAACTATACCTTTCATTTCTGTATATGCTCTTTTCCCCGCAACTATGTGTGATCTGGGTAAATCAAAAATAGAAATTAAGGTTTTTTCTCATGCGTATGCTCTTTTCCACTACGCCTTAGAGTGATCTCGGAAAATCAGAAACATTGAGTAAAATATTTAGTTTCTAATGAAGGCTAACTTCAAGCCATAAAGTTTGGTTTTTTTAGTATGTCCGTGTTGGGTTGTGTGGTTTTTTTTTTGCAGGAAAAAAAGAGTTTTTTCAAGTAAGCACACACCCCAAAGCTTCAGCGACTATAATAAATAAATAAATAAATAAATAACCCTTCCTCTATTCCAAAAATTACTAACCTTTTAAACTAGCTCACTTGATCCAAAGTTACTTTATGAGAATAGAGGTCTTTAGTGAAAGTCTTTCTTTTTGTTGAGTTACTTTTTCAAAAAGCACATGTAACTTATGTTTTAAAGCTACTTTATGTAAAAGTGTTCTCACCCATTATAAAAAGTGAGTCACTTATAATTCTAAAGTCTCATTATCTTTTATTTAAGTTACAATTTAGTGGGTTGCTCATAAAGTACCATTGTAAAAGTGACTTTCACTTATTTATAAAAGTGGGTCACATAACTTTTTTTAGTTAGCTAATTAGATTAAGTTTAGAAATGGGGGGGATTTTTTTTTAATATAACATTATCATTCACTTCCACACATTCACACACTTCGTCAGCATCTTCAACAACTTTTCTTCAAAAAGTCGTAACTTCTTCATCTGGAAGCCGTTTTGAGAGCCGTTTTTTTTTAATCAGCCTAATTTTTCGAGATATTTCCATTGGAACACTGAGTTTTAGTATCTACAGCTTCATTTTCTATTAAAATGGAAAGTACATGCCAAGTTATTCTTGACAGCACCAACTACTTCCAATGGTGGTCCTACATTGTGGATTTACTTAGAAGTAAAGGTCTTTATAGAATAGGCTCAGGCCAAGAAACTAAACCTAAAGATGAAGGTAAGGCAACCAAATGGGAAAATAGCCAAGATCAAGCATCTGGGTTGCTAGGGATGTCTATTTCTCCAGACCTTAGATTCCATATCGCATAACCTGATACCCCTAATGAAGCAATGAAACAACTCACTAAAGTTTTTGGAATTAAATATGAAATTAGAGCCCATCAACTCAAAAATGAGTTGCTTACATTGGACCCCAATAACTTTTCTTCCATTTTTGTCCAAGTTCAATACCCTTAGACTTCTCTTGGAAGGTGTTAAGGTTCAAAAAGAAGATGGTAGCCTTATCTATTCCATTGTTACTAAGTTAGGACTAGCCTACTCTGTGTTTGTTTCCACCTTCCATTCTACTATAGAAGCCTTTATTTTTTAAGGACAAGATTACAAGCCTCCCTCTTTTGATGCCTTTTTTGATTCTTTAATAAGAGAAAAAGAAAAACTCTTACATCTTGGTCTTCTTAATCTTGGAAATTCTTCTAAGAAAGCCTTAGCCACTCAGCAACAACCAAATTTAAAGAATCCTACGAAGCAGTATCCTAAAAAGAATGGTACTAAACCAAACAGGGGTCCTAAGCAATTTTAGTCTCAAAATGAAAAATCATTTCAACAAAATGATAAGGCAAATAAAAACAAAGGGAAGAAGACTGATAGACATTACCACTTTTGTAATCGAGATGGCCACTTAGAATCCAAATGCTTTATGAAAATGGAAGCCTTGGAAGCAGCAATGAATAAGCATAAAATCCATTTGGAGCACTCTTCAACTTCAACTTCATCTTCAGGAATAGCACTTTTTGCATGTGGTTGTCAAGCATCTCGGTTTTGTTATGCACTAAATGTGTCTTCTTCTTCTCATTCTCATGAGTGGCTCATTGATTCTGGAGTTTCTTATCACATGGACAAAAACAAAGCCATGTTTTCTTCTTTAAATGATTGTAACACCAAAAATATATATGTTGATGATAGATCTCTTAGTGTTGTAGGGGCTGAAACTGTTCATCTAGACAATGGTCAATTTAATGATGTATTATGTGTTCCAACCTTATCCTATAACCTTCTATCTATATATCAAATAACTCATTCAAGTGAAGGTGAAATTGTTGAATTCTCACCTCATGATGTTGTAATTAAGGACCTAAGAGATCCTGGACATATTTTAGCTACTAGCATTGTTGATGATTCTACAAGGTTGTATAAGTTTAACAACTTTGGGTCATCAACTCTTCCCTCAGTATTTATTGCTCATAATGATGAAGTGAGCAAACTTTGCTATGAACAATTTGGTCACCTAAACTATCACTCCCTTCAAAATCTATGTAAAGAAATATGGTGACAGGACCTCCTATAATATTTTGCAAAGATGGTATTTGTTCCAAATGTGTACTCAAAAAACATCATCGGGATAGTATTGAAAAATGTGCCTGTTGGCATGCCTCAGCCCCTTTAAAACTTGTGCATAGTGATTTATGTGGTCCACTTCCAGTTTTTTCATTCTCTGGCTACAAGTATTTCTTAACTTTCATTGATGCTTTCTCAGACACACTTAGGTATACTTATTAAAACTCAAGAGTGAATTATTTAACATGTTCTTGGACTTTAAGGCCTTTGTTGAGAAATAATCTGGACATCAAATTCTTAAGCTAAGATTTGATAATGGTGGAGAATATGTTAACAATAAATTCATCAACTTTTGCACTCAGCATGGAATTCAAATGCAACATATTGTTCCAAATACTCCACAAAAAAATGGTGTAGATGAAAGGAAGAATCGCACCTTAAAGGAAATGGCTAATTGTATGCTTCAATCTAAAGGACTTATTCTTAATTTTTGGGTAGAAGCAATTAACTGTGAAAATTACATAGTAAATCACACTCCTACTAAGGTTTTAAAGAATATCACTCCAAAAGAAGCATGGAGCTCAATTAAACCGGTTGTAAATCACTTTCGTGTTTTTGGAAGTGAAGCACGGGCACATATTCCAAATGAGAAACATAAAGCTTTAGAACCTAAGAGTGAAAAATGTATTTTTGTTGGATATTCTAAAGATGTCAAAGGATATAGAATTTTTTAACCTAAGTCCAAAAATTTTATCATTAGAAGAGATGTAAAGTTTGCTGAAAATATATTGGCCTATGAGCCTAGTTTGGCGGATGTGCCACCTCTCTCTATCCCTTCTACTTATGAAAATATTTCTTCTTAAGATGATCACAGTGAGGATGACGATCCTCCCCCACCTTCCCAGTATCCTCCTTCAACTCCTCAGCTTGCAAAATGGGTTTGTGCTACTTGGGATGGAGCAGGTGTTCTTGCCGCTGATCCTACATATCAACGACATACACATTCTTAGTTCGATAGAGCCTCTTCTTTACTTGCTCAAGCTTCAGTGAATTGTGATCCTGGCACCTTTGTAGAAGCTTTAGGCCATCCAGATTGGGACGCAGCTATGAATGAAGAATATCATTCATTATTGGAAAATGATACATGGGATCTTGTTCCTCTTCCAAATGGATGAAGACTTGTTAGATGCAAATGGGTTTACAGAACCAAGTTTGGACCAGATGGAAAAGTTCATAAACATAAAGCTCCTCTTGTTGCTAAGGGTTTTTGACAAGTTGAAGGCATTGACTATACTAAAACCTTCTCTTATGTTGCCAAAATGAACTCTATCTTCCTTGTTCTTTCCCTTGATGCCTCTTTCAAATGGGAATTCCATCAAATGGATGTTAAATATGCCTTCTTACATGGGGAATTGCATGAAGAAATATATATGGAACAACCTACTGGCTTTATACAAATAGTCTCCAGCCTTGTATGTCGGCTTAAGAAATACCTTTATGATCTCAAGAAATCCCCTCGGGCTTGGTATGCCAAAATGGATAACTTTCTTTTAGATACTGACTTTTATAGGTTGTTGGGCTGTTAATATGCCATTATTATTATCACTTTTGAACACTTATTCCACCCATTTCTATTATTCTTCATCATGTCATTTATTATAATTTATTATATAAATCCATTTTATGATGATTTATGCTTCTATGAAGGAATATTATTTATTCTCCTTTATTTCTAATAAATTGATGATTATGCATGATTTTATCAATGATAGTTTTAATAAATCAGTTGTAACATTATTCACCATTTTTAGCCTCCAAGATAATTTCTAGATTGAAGATTTGATCATTAAAATTGCCAACTCAGAAATTCGCTGGAATAAGAAGTGACGGTTTTGCGGTTGAGATTCTGAGCAAATGATGCAGAACCTGGAAAATCCGGAACATGGGTTTTGTCCAGCACAGACCCAATTAACTTTAATAAAGAACGGTTTGCCCAAATTCGGCCTGTACTAAGAGAAATGCAGGGTTCTTTGAGAACGATTTTCTTATATTTGTTGTTGTGGCAGTCCTCCAAATCTCAGCTGCAAAGCCAAATTCGTCTTGCTCTTGTTGAAAGCTGGATGGAAATATATCTTCTTGTTGATCAATTGGTTAGAAGCAAACCAATTTTGTAATAGAAATCATGTTGTACTTATCTTTATTGTAACTGCTCTCTGATCTCTCTTTATTTAAATCAGAACATAGATCAGAGATGGGGATGATTCGAATGATGGAAAAATAATGGAATTGAGGATTTAGAATTAAGAATTCATGATAGGATAGGAGGAAGAAAGGATTGTTTCAGGCTGTAAGTCTCAAAGCTGCTTCTGTTGTAATGATTTTACCATTTAATGATTAATACCTGATTTGGGAGTTGTTGTTCATTCTTTTCATCTGAAGTAGCCCAGCAGCATCCGCTGGCGGCTAAGGGCCTAGCCTCTGGTGGAGTACGCTGCTACTGTGTATCATATCTTTACAATTGCTAATGTGTGATGGTTTGATTTATTTCCTATTCTTTTGAATTGCGTTATTTTACAGTTTCATGTTTTTATAGTGTGCTGTTAGAATATTTTATGGAATTGTTTTATTGCACAAGTTGAGATTGAATCACGTGGCTGTTCTTTTCCATCATAACAGAGATTAATATCCTTTTCAACTTATATTGTTACGTTGTTCATTTCAAATGTAAAGCTTCGTTGTTCATTTCAAATTGTTGGTTATTCGATTCCACTAATCAGAGTTTGCTGTTCAGATTTATTAAATATGATTCGTTGCTTAATTCCTTTAATTATAAGTTTGTTGTCCATTTACTTCACTGTTTAGTTTGGTTGATTAATTGCAAGAGTTTGCTTTTAAAGAGTTTTCCTAGTTTACTTTCAATGACAATTTTAGTTCAATTTCTATTTCTTTTTGATTGCTTTAAAGCAGGACTGTCAACTGTAGAGAACATTGGTTATTGCTTCCTCGTTCCTAGATTGATTGTCTTGTTCCGGTTTGATTTCAATTGCATCAATATCCAGAGGAATGAGTTATTGCTACTGTATCCTCGATCGATGGTTGTTTGAGTGAATGATTTAGTTTAAGAACATTTCAGTTTCTTGCTATTCCATTTCTTAATTGTTGTTCCATTTCTTATCTGCCGTTCCATTTCCTGTTATTCGCATTATATTTGCTTTGGTGTGAAGAACGATCTGAAACTGTAGTGGGCATTGGCATTTGTTGTCTAATCCCTAGATTGATGATCTGTTCCTTGATTACTTTTGGTTGCATCAGTTTCCAAAGGGATGAGTTATTATTACTAGACCCTTGACTGATACATTGCTTATTTTTCCGAATGCATGATTTAAGTCTTAAAGTGCTTTGTTGTAAGTAGATTTTATTTCCAGCTTTCATTTACTTTTGGATTTTGAGCACTATACTGCAAAACATTACTCTTGAGTAAATAGCCGCCTCAGACTGAGTACACTCTTGAAATAAAAAGTCGTCCCTGGGTTGATAATTAATGTGAAGGTAATTAGGAGTTCAAAAGACACCTTTTTATTGCTCCATATTTTGGCGCCGTTGCCAAAATGTGGAGCGATAAAAAGGTGTCTTTTTAACTCCTAATTACCTTCACATTAATTATCAACCCAGGGACGACTTTTTATTTCAAGAGTGTACTCAGTCTGAGGCGGCTATTTACTCAAGAGTAATGTTTTGCAGTATAGTGCTTAAAATGCAAAAGTAAATGAAAGCTGGAAACAAAATCTAATTGGAACAGCAAGAAACTGAAATGTTCTAAACTAAATCATTCACTCAAACAACCATCAATCGAGGATACAGTAGCAATAACTCATTCCTCTAGATATTGATGCAATTGAAATCAAACTGGAACAAGATAATCAATCTGGGAACGAGGAAGCAATAACAAATGTTCTCTACAGTTGATAGTCCTGCTTTAAAGCAATTAAAAGGAAATCGAAATTGAACTAAAGCTGTCATTGAAAGTAAACTAGGAAAACTCTTTAAAAGCAAACTATTGCAATTAATCAACAGAAATGAACAACAAAGTAAATGGGCAGCAAACTGTAATTAAAGGAATCTGAACAACAAACTCTAATTAATGGAAATCAACAACAAAATACCTTGAAGCCTAAATCATTCATTCAGAAAAATAAGCAATGTATCAGTCAAGGGTCCAGTAACAATAACTCATCCCTTTGGAAACTGATGGAAAGGAAATTAGAGCATGGACCACGAGTCTGGGAGTTAGGCAGTAAATGCCAAGGCTCACTACAGCCACAGATCGTCTCTCACACCAAAATAAAGATAATGCGAATAACAGGAAATGGAACAGTAGATTAAATATGAATCTACAACAATCCAAATCAAGCACGCAACACACTTACCATTAAAAGGGACAGTAATCTGAGCTTTGATACAATATGCATGAATCACAGCTATAAAGTAACAGCAAGTGTAACAGAACAACAATCCCGAATAAACAACAATCACAATTTAATAATACATCATACAGTTGTACCGATTTAGGAACATACAACGCGGTTAATCTGTAGTCGAATGACAATCTGTAAGGAACAACAATGTTATATCAATTATCAACAGGAACAGCAATGCGATACAAAGTTAAAATGATAACATAGCATTCCTGTTGCAGATAACGATAGTATCCAATCAAGTATATCTAATAGCGCTGATATGTAAAATAGTAAAGTGCGTCAGATTACTGAACAGAGTAAAAGAAAGAAATCAAACCATACATGAAGCATAAAGATATAATACAGTAGTAGCGTACTCCACCAGAGGCTGGGCCCTTAGCCGCCAGCGGATGCTGCTGGGTTACTTCAGGATCAAAGATGGAATGGCAACTAGATTTATATTAAAATATCAAAGCAGAGTTACAGTGGATTACAACAAGAAGTCTCTCAATCTCTCATCCATTATCCATTCTTTCTGCCATCCTCAATTCTGAATCTCTAATTCATCCTCAATTCCATCATTCGAATCCTTCCCATCTCTGATCTCTGTTTTCATTTAAATAGAGAGAGATCAGAGAGCAGTTACAATAGAGATAACTACAACATGATTTCTATTACAAAATTGGATTGTTTCCAACCAGTTGATAAAAAAAAGATATATTTCCATCCAGCTTTCAACAAGAGCAAGACAAATTTGGCTTTGCAGCTGAGATTTGGAGGACGGCCGCAACAACAAATCTGAGAAAATCGTGCTCAAAGAACCCTATGTTTCTCTCAGTACGAGCCGAATTTGGGTAAACCATTCTGTGATAAAGTTAATTGGGTCTGTTCTGGACAAAACCCATGTTCCGGATTTTCCAGATTCTACTTCATTTGCTCAGAATCTCAATCGCAAATCCGTCACTTCTTATTCCAGTGAATTTCTGAGTTGGCACTTTTAAGGATCAAATCTTCAATCTGGAAATTATCTTGGAGGCTAAAAATGGTGAATAATGTTACAACTGATTTATTAAATATAGGTAAATATTTGGTAAATTTTAAAATAATTAGGTAAATAATTAGGTGTATTATTCTTATTATGTACATATTTAATTAAGATGGTTATTATATCCCCTAATATATATCATATTTAATTATTATTCCAATGTCCAGGTAACCAAACCCTATTTTTCTACTAGATAGTTGTGTGATCATTAATTCATGGTCTTTGGTAAGTAAGATCTATATCATATTTAATATTTTTAGTTAGATTGGTCCATTAAATCAATCAGTTATATAAGTAAATAATAATCTAAATATTCTTAGAGAATTAGCTATATTAGGTGAAAATTATAACTACTATTATGGTAAATCATAATTACCTAGTAATAATTATTCCAAGGTAAACTATTATTACTAATAATTTAAGGTCGATAGTTTATTATTAAAACTAATGTTATGGTACCTAAAGGTTAAAACAATATTTATTAAAAAGATATTTATTCCAAATTTATTAAGGTTAATAATGTCATTATTATCTATTATAAGTTAGGTCTATATCATATTTATTATTTAAATAGATTGGTCCAGTAGATTAAAAGTTTATTACATAATCTAAATCATCTTGATAGATCTAAACAATTTGTTCACCTATTATTCCTAGAGTTTTATTATATTAGGTAAATATTAGGTAAATCATAATCCAAAATCTATTCATTTATAATCCAAGGTTGGTGAGTTTATTAAATATTAAGGTATCTTTAAACCTACAGGTTAAATCACTAATTATTAAAACGAATATTTATTCCAAATTCTTATTAAGGATAACCATATCAATATTATTAATTATTGATATTTATAAGGTTTAAAAAGCGTTAATAGGAATTCGTTTAAGGGAAACTTAATTTTAAGGTTAACCTAGAGATACTTAAATAGTATAATACTAATATGCCCCATAGATACAATAATAGCCCGAAACAAACTCAACCGTTCCAAGATCATAGGACAAAACTGACAAAAGAAAAATAAGGGAGGGGGAAGACAGAAACCCTAAGACCTAACGAAAGGAAATGAGAAGGCTAAGAAGACAAGGCTGGGACCCAGCAACTGCTAATCTTCCAGCCATCATCCCTATTAAGGTTGACCGGCCTTTTTTCGATCTCCAGGGCCTCCCTAAATTTGCGATGGTGAAAGTGCGCAATTTTGGCAATGACTTGAGCCTCCTCTATACACACATGATGCATAGTCTTTCCCGCATGCTCAGCCAGGGCCGAGGACTTGGTCCTTCCATGTCTTAAGTCAGCCGAATGCTCGCTTATCCGTTGATTAATAGAGCGACCAGTCTCACCAATATAAGGGGTCCCACAGGAACAGGGAATGACATAGACGCCCTTCATGTCCTTAGGGTCAATCGGGTCTTTCACCGACCTGAGGGAACCACGAATAGTATTGAGAGGTCTAAAGGTCGCGGCCACATCGTACTTCCTCAGAATCCTTGCAATCCTGTCCGTGGTTCCTTGGATGTACGGAAGGTTCACACCCATGATATGATCCTTGGGAACCTTAAGAGTAGAAGGCTCCTTCTTAGCCTTGAGGAAGGATTTTTGACCGAGGTGTCTATCATAACCATTCTTCACAAAGACTTCTAGGAGGTGAGCCTTCTCCTTTTCTAGGCTCTCCTCATCCGAAATTCTAACAGCACGGGTGGCAAGCGTGCTAAGAACACCTAACTTTTGAGCAGGGAAATGGTGGGAAGAAGCATGCAAGTATTGCTCAGTATGCGTCTTCTTCCTATACACCTGATGAGAAAAGGAACCATCCACCTTTTTAGAGATGAGAACATCCAAGAACGGAAGACAACCATTCTCCTCTTTTTCCATCGTGAATTTTATGGCGACGGATTGGTTATTAAGGTGACAGAAGAAGCGATCGAGCTCATCAGGACCATGAGACCAGACAACACCAGTGTCATCAACGAATCTTCTCCAAAGCTTTGGTAAGAGACGAGAGGAGGCCAAAGCCTTCGACTCAAAATCCTCCATGAAGAGATTCGCGACAACAGGGGACAAGGGGGAGCCCATGGCAACTCCGCAAGTCTGCTCATAGAATTCTCCCTCGAAGCTGAAAAAGGTAGAGGTAAGGCATAGCTCAACTAACTTGGCCGTGTCAGGGTCAGTAAGCTTATTAATCACCATCATGGCCTCACTGATAGGAATGCAGGTATAAAGAGAGACCACGTCAAAACTAACCAAAATGTCCTCGGGTTCAATATTAATATTCTTGAGATCCTCACGGAGAAGCCGCGGCTAAGAAGATTCATCATTTCGAGCGGTCACGCTTGCAGGTTACTAAGTTGAAATCTGATCTGGTATTTCTTAAGCGTTGCAGAGATTCCTCGGTTATTCCTAACTTTGCCCGGATTAAGCACAATCTCAATGTTCCTAAAAATCATGGCGTTTTTCTGAAGGCTAGCCTAGGGTTGGTCAGATCTGAGATTAGCAGAGTTAGGAGGGATCTGGATCATCGATCCAGACTTCTTCTGGCGGCTCATTTGGAGCTGGCGAATTTTTTCCCTGCTTCTCTTTGGTCCCGGATTGATGCCTGTTCGGCATTGAAATCCCAAAGACTGGAAGAGTTCCTTAAGCTCAGACAGTCAGCGAAGTTTAATAGACTTTCTGGCTTGTCGGTTCAGGAATCTAGTCTTTCTGATATTCGGGATAAAGGCAGTCGTGTCTCGTTTGATCAAGTTTCCGCCCTGAGGGCTTGGATTTTAAACGGCCCTTCTTCTGGCGGTCTTGATCCGCCACCCGAAGGTTCTGATCTGTTGGGAGATAGCGTTGATGTTAGGAGAGGCGTGGTGTCGGGCTCTGCAGCAGGCTGCGGTAGCCAGGAGCAGGTAATTAACCAAGCACTGGGCTCAGTCGGTGGCTCTCCTTCCCGTTCGCAGCTGTCAGATGGAGTTGCGGCTGGATCTTTGGATGTTGAGCTGCGGGGGGACGCGATTCCGGTGGGCACTGTTATTCATAGATCTGAAGGTATTGATCATCGCAGAGTGACAGGCGCAGAATGGTCAAGCCATTCAGATTCGATTGGACTGCGGATTGAACCGGCCGTCTGTGAGCCTGTGGTTCCATCTCCGTCTTTCCTGCAGCTTGGCTCGTTGGTGGATGAAACCGTTAGTAATTCTGGTCCGGTTGGCTTCGAGTTGGGTAAGTCTGAAGTCGGTGTTCCGCGCGGAGGCTCTGGTGGAGTGTTAGGCGCTGAAAGGTCAGGCCCTGGGCTGGAGTCGTTGTTTCCATCTACTTCCTTCCAGCAGAGCGTCCCTTCGGTCGATAAAACGGTATGTGGTTCTGTTCGCATAGAGGACCCTAATTCTAACTTCGGTTGTAGCGGTAATGGCAGTATAGATAACGAGCAGATTGAAGTTATGAATAACGTTACCATTTCGAATTATAATAATGAAGCTATATCACATAAGAATAACAAGGATAAAATTAATAAAACTAATATTCCTAATTATGATTTTAATAAAGTATATAATAATAATATGAGTGGTCGTGGTAATATAGGTGGTAATATAGTTGGGATGGACTGTAGCAGTAATATAGATAGCGTAAACGTTAAACATGTTAATAACGTTAACAATTGGAATGATAGGAATGGAGCTATATCTCATAAAAATAACAAGGATATAATCAATATTCATAATTATGATTTTAATAAAGTATATATTAATAATATTAATAGTCATGTTAATAAAGTATATAATAATAATATTAATAGTCATGGTAATAAAGTTGGGATGAATAGCCGTTATGATAAGTCTGAGATTAAGGGTATGTCAGTGTGTAAATCGGGTTCCCTTCCTCAGGGCAATAAGGTGGTAAATTTGTCGAGTTCTTCCTTCCCGCCTGCAGTTTTTAGTCTCTTAGGGAAAGGTCTGAATTTTGCCTTAGCCCCCAGAAAGATCCCGATTGAAGACATCATTTGCGATGTGGAGTATGGCATTAAGAACCTTCCTGATAAGATTAAAGACACGATTAGGCAGGATTGTGCCGTTACCCTGAGGAGGGCTAAGCCTCCCCGTAGCAATATCAGCAAGGCCGAGTTCGAGGCTCTGAAAATCTTGAACAATAATCGTGACGTCGTGGTCTTAAAAGCTGATAAGGGTGGGGCTGCTGTGATCTTGGATAGAAAGGATTACAGGAATAAGATGCTGGACCATCTTAGTAATAGCGGGAGTTATAAGAAGCTTTCGAAGAATCCCCTCAAAAAGGTTTCCAGAGCAGTCGCTCTTGCGATCAAGTCGTGCAATTCCACGATTCCTCTAGCCCAGAAACTTATTGAGGGTAACCCCATCACTCCTAGGATTTATGGTCTTCCTAAAATCCATAAGGAGGGGGTCCCCCTGAGACCTATTGTCAATACCATCGGTGGTCCGACTTACCTCCTGGCCAAGTTCCTCACGGCAAAGTTGAGACCCTTGGTCGGGCAGACTGAGTCCTTTGTCAAAGACTCGGCTGCTTTTATTGAGGATCTCAAGAATATTAATATTGAACCCGAGGACATCTTGGTTAGTTTTGACGTGGTCTCTCTCTATACCTGCATTCCTATCAGTGAGGCCATGATGGTTATTAATAAGCTAACTGACCCTGACACGGCCAAGTTAGTTGAGCTGTGCCTTACCTCTACCTTTTTCAGCTTCGAGGGAGAATTCTATGAGCAAACTTGCGGAGTTGCCATGGGCTCCCCCTTGTCCCCTGTTGTCGCGAATCTCTTCATGGAGGATTTTGAGTCGAAGGCTTTGGCCTCCTCTCGTCTCTTACCAAAGCTTTGGAGAAGATTCGTTGATGACACTGGTGTTGTCTGGTCTCATGGTCCTGATGAGCTTGATCGCTTCTTCTGTCACCTTAATAACCAATCCGCCGCCATAAAATTCACGATGGAAAAAGAGGAGAATGGTTGTCTTCCGTTCTTGGATTTTCTCATCTCTAAAAAGGTGGATGGTTCCTTTTCTCATCAGGTGTATAGGAAGAAGACGCATACTGAGCAATACTTGCATGCTTCTTCCCACCATTTCCCTGCTCAAAAGTTAGGTGTTCTTAGCACGCTTGCCACCCGTGCTGTTAGAATTTCGGATGAGGAGAGCCTAGAAAAGGAGAAGGCTCACCTCCTAGAAGTCTTTGTGAAGAATGGTTATGATAGACGCCTCGGTCAAAAAGCCTTCCTCAAGGCTAAGAAGGAGCCTTCTACTCATAAGGTTCCCAAGGATCATATCATGGGTGTGAACCTTCCGTACATCCAAGGAACCACGGACATGATTGCAAGGATTCTGAGGAAGTACGATGTGGCCGCGACCTTTAGACCTCTCAATACTATTCGTGGTTCCCTCAGGTCGGTGAAAGACCCGATTGACCCTAAGGACATGAAGGGCGTCTATGTCATTCCCTGTTCCTGTGGGACCCCTTATATTGGTGAGACTGGTCGCTCTATTAATCAACAGATAAGCGAGCATTCGGCTGACTTAAGACATGGAAGGACCAAGTCCTCGGCCCTGGCTGAGCATGCGGGAAAGACTATGCATCATGTGTGTATAGAGGAGGCTCAAGTCATTGCCAAAATTGCGCACTTTCACCATCGCAAATTTAGGGAGGCCCTGGAGATCGAAAAAAGGCCGGTCAACCTTAATAGGGATGATGGCTGGAAGATTAGCAGTTGCTGGGTCCCAGCCTTGTCTTCTTAGCCTTCT
The DNA here is from genome assembly GCA_031772625.1 of Pinus tabuliformis. Lineage (NCBI taxonomy): Eukaryota > Viridiplantae > Streptophyta > Pinopsida > Pinales > Pinaceae > Pinus > Pinus tabuliformis. Next base: position 1,208,438,039 of record CM062811.1, read on the forward strand.
CATTACCTTTCGTTAGGTCTTAGGGTTTCTGTCTTCCCCCTCCCTTATTTTTCTTTTGTCAGTTTTGTCCTATGATCTTGGAACGGTTGAGTTTGTTTCGGGCTATTATTGTATCTATGGGGCATATTAGTATTATACTATTTAAGTATCTCTAGGTTAACCTTAAAATTAAGTTTCCCTTAAACGAATTCCTATTAACGCTTTTTAAACCTTATAAATATCAATAATTAATAATATTGATATGGTTATCCTTAATAAGAATTTGGAATAAATATTCGTTTTAATAATTAGTGATTTAACCTGTAGGTTTAAAGATACCTTAATATTTAATAAACTCACCAACCTTGGATTATAAATGAATAGATTTTGGATTATGATTTACCTAATATTTACCTAATATAATAAAACTCTAGGAATAATAGGTGAACAAATTGTTTAGATCTATCAAGATGATTTAGATTATGTAATAAACTTTTAATCTACTGGACCAATCTATTTAAATAATAAATATGATATAGACCTAACTTATAATAGATAATAATGACATTATTAACCTTAATAAATTTGGAATAAATATCTTTTTAATAAATATTGTTTTAACCTTTAGGTACCATAACATTAGTTTTAATAATAAACTATTGACCTTAAATTATTAGTAATAATAGTTTACCTTGGAATAATTATTACTAGGTAATTATGATTTACCATAATAGTAGTTATAATTTTCACCTAATATAGCTAATTCTCTAAGAATATTTAGATTATTATTTACTTATATAACTGATTGATTTAATGGACCAATCTAACTAAAAATATTAAATATGATATAGATCTTACTTACCAAAGACCATGAATTAATGATCACACAACTATCTAGTAGAAAAATAGGGTTTGGTTACGTGGACATTGGAATAATAATTAAATATGATATATATTAGGGGATATAATAACCATCTTAATTAAATATGTACATAATAAGAATAATACACCTAATTATTTACCTAATTATTTTAAAATTTACCAAATATTTACCTATATTTAGCTTTTTAGAGAAATATTAATTGAATAATTTAATAATAATTTTTTAATAAAAAAAAATAAAAAATAAAAAAAAATAAATAAATAAATAAATAAATAAATAAAAAAATAAAAAATAAAAAAAAAAATAAAAAAAAATTTAGTAGTTTGACCAGGGTCTCTTGGTCAAATTAGCCGTTAGAAATGTAGCCGTTGGGATCTCTGCACACTCTATTTATTCACGCTAAGCTAGATTGGTTCTTCAACTTGTCCTGACGATGAACCACACTGGTTGGTTCGAAACGCGTCGACAAAAGATTCGCTATGTGATTTTGCCGAAGATTATCTTACAATATTATGGATCACAGAAGTCTAAATTCCTCAATTATCTTGAAATTGTCTGGGTTTGTATTAATGATACGTCTGTGTCTTCCAAAAATCACAAGAATTGAGTTCATAGCTTTAAAAATATTATGGAAATCAATTACTACACTGAAATTGTATGCCTTAAATGAGAAAGAAAATAGAAAACATCCATCATGCATAGAAATTCCTCCCCCTCTTTGAAAAATTAGCATGCCCTCATGCGATGCTAGAAAACAAATAGAGGTGGTTGCTACTATCTGTTGAAGTCTATGCTTGGTGTAAAACAACATGGAATAATGGAGGTGTTGAGAATGAATAAGAATAGCAATGGATGATAAAGAATATGAATGGCATGGTCATAAGAAAGAAATGAATGAAAGCAACACTCCCCCAAACTGAAAGATGATATGCCGCTGAAAAAGGGAAAGTGGTAAAGATGTGGAATGAAAGATGATAAATAATGCTCAAAATGGATTTCAGTAAATTCTCCTAAATTCGTAATAAATCAGAAAATTATACTATTTTACCTCAAGTTTTACCTCCAAAAAGAAAAATGTGGAATGACATATATGTATTGGCATTTGTTGAAACTGATGTAGGCAGAGTTGGCACTAAAAGTGATGCAAAAGGTGGAATCCAGGTAAGCACATCATGTCTGAAGAATTGTTCACGTTCACGAGTTTCTCGAGCCTCTTTTGTTAGTTGCAATAGTGTGGTCATGCTGTGAATAGAATTCTGCCGATACTTATTTTTCTCCTGTAAACAAAGCACTATTTTGCATACAATGTTCTTGAATCCATAGTGTTAGCTTTGAATAGAAATGAGTTATTATTACTAGAACCTTGACTGATACATTGCTTATTTTTCCGAATGCATGATTTAAGTCTTAAAGTGCTTTGTTGTAAGTAGATTTTATTTCCAGCTTTCATTTACTTTTGGATTTTGAGCACTATACTGCAAAACATTACTCTTGAGTAAATAGCCGCCTCAGGCTGAGTACACTCTTGAAATAAAATGTTGTCCCTGGGTTGATAATTAATGTGAAGGTAATTAGGAGTTCAAAAGACACCTTTTTATTGCTCCACATAGGTGTCATTCTGACAACACTGTCTACACCAACAAAGTGGGTAAGTCTCTTATCATTCTTGATCTTTATGTTGATGATCTTATCCTTACTAGTAGTCATACCAACCTTATAAACCATGTGAAATACAGCCTTAAAAAGTAATTTGAAATGATAGACTTAGGACACTTGCATTATTTTCTTGGTCTTCAAGTCTTACAATCCAAGGAGGGTATTTCCCTTTCCCAGTCCAAGTATGCATGTGATCTTCTGTGCCACTTTCACATGGAAGACTGTAAACCAACCCCTTCTCCCTTTTATTTTGGAGCCAAAATTTCATTCACTTATACTTCCCCTAAAGGTGATGCTACCTTATAGTGTGAGCTTGCAGGAAAATGTTTGTATCTGACCCATACTCGTCCTGACCTTTCCTTTGTTGTCGGCCTTATTTCTTGGTTTATTAAAAAGCCACATGAAAGTCATTGAAAAGAAGCTAAAAGAATAATTCATTATGTTTGAGGTACAGTTCAGTTTGGGATTCATTACAGTGTAGAAGCATCTCCTCTATTAGTTGGTTTCACTGATTCCGATTGGGCTAGTGACCCTGATGATCGGAAGTCTACTACAGGTTATGTATTCACTCTTAGTTTCAGACCTATTACATGGGCTTGCAATAAAAAAAGTTCCATTTCTCTTTCTTCAGCAGAAGCAAAGTATCGTGGTGTTGTAGAAGCTAGTAAGGAAGCCCTGTGGATTCTTCAGATCCTATCAGAGTTTGGCTTTCAGCACATCATCCGACTACACTTTCGTGTGATAATCAAAGTGCCATTCAATTATGCAAAGATCTATTCCAACGTCAGCGTAGCAAACACATTGAAAACACATGCACTTCATCAGAAAGCTCATTCATGACCATGTTCTTGAAATGAAATATTGTTAAACCGATGATCAAGTTGCAGACATCTTTACAAAGTCTCTCACAGAGGTGAAGTTTACTAAACTTCGATTTATGGTTGGAGTTCAGGAAGTTGTCACTAAGGGGCGATATTCTCTAATGCCTCCTTCCTTCTCCTATTGTGGCATATTTGTACATCCTTCAATCCTATCCCAAGTTCTTAAGGGGTGATGTTAGGATATTCCGACACATAAGAAATAGTTTAGTATAACTTGGTTTAGTGTAGAGTTAGGTAAAGTGTGTTTCTTTACTATGTACTTTTTTAACTTACAATCTGACTATCATGATATGTTCTAGACATGAAGTGATCTGACGCTTCATTCTCTCATTGGTATTACCAACACTTAATCTATGGCTTAACACCCGATTGGTCCATGATCTCTATTTAAAGAGCACGGAGGGCCATTTGTAGGGTGGCTGTTCATGAGAGAAGCTTATGTAAATTTTCTTTATTTTATTATTAAATTTCCTGAAGTGGCTGCATTGGCTGAGGCCATGGACTATTTCCCTCTTTGAGGCTTTTAACCATCTCAAGAGTACTGGTGTATTGATCTATGATCTATTTGTGAGTGGTGTCCTTTGTTCTTCTATCTGAGGAACTTACCCTAGAAATTCCTACATGGCTATTTGGGAAGAGATAAGTTGAAAAGCCCCTTGCATGTACAAATGAGGGGGTATTTATAGCCAAGGGTGAAACTAACCCTTGTGGCTATTCAATTACCCTCATCATTGTTTGACTTCCATGCTTTTTCCACTTTACATGACTCTTTGTACAACAGGTGGGTCTCTTGGACTACCACGTTACATTACATTGATAGACAATATGGCCCACGGTAGAGATGTGGACAACATGACTCATGAAATGACTCAACATGACAGTGCTAGTACATTCGTGTTGTTGCGGGTATGCATGTCGATATACAGTGTTGTTGGGTGATGGATGTCCTCATGATGTGTCACAGCTTCACCTTCACATGGAGAAGTGTGTGCAGTCTTCTATGGTCGTTGGCTCGCTTGATGTCACTTTTTCATGTTGCTTCTTTCTTGTATGTTGGAAGGATTGATAGGTTCTCTTGTTCACAAAAGGTGCATGTTCATTCATTCATCTATTCGTGAGCACATCTTGCATATTTTCTCATCCATCCATTTGTGAACACATCATTGCATGATCATCCATTCAAAAACACATCTCTTTGCATGCATCATTTGTTTGTCTGTTGGTGAACCTGTCCTTTTCCATGTGCTCCCCTTAGATGATCCCATTCATTTTCATGCGATGTTTGCTTATGTACCTATTCCTACAGTCACTCATGATGATACGACATCAAATCCAAAAACCTCCTAGTCTACCATGATACATCACCATTTCGGATGCAGGTGACTGGGAGAGGTAATAATATTGCGAGCTAGGATGGAGGCTCCAGGCAATGCTAATGAAAAATGCACAAGAGTCATTGGGTGGCGGATATGGACAATCTAGATCTATAGTGACTGTCCGTGAGGTTTGGACCAGTTAGGGGACAAAACTACACAAATTTTGGAAGGAACAGTCTGGGTTGTAGGAAGGAAGGGCAGACCAAATCTGTGCATTTTCTGAAATGAGTGGGAAGCGAGGGCTTGACAACAAAATTTTCACAATTTCTTGGAGGAACATGCTGGGCTACAGGGAGGAATGGTATACACGATTTGCGTAGTTTTTTAGAGGAACTGGTTGGGAGCCTGGCAACCAAAACTGTGCAATTCATGGAGGGAACTGGCAATTGGTTGTTGGGTCATTGGCAGCATAAAATACATAATTCCCAAAGGGAGTAGGCAGTCAGCTACCAGGAGCTTGACAATAGAAACTACGCAATTCCTCGAGGGAAATGTTAGTTTGCTACTAGGAACGAGTGAAAGATGCAAATGTGATCTTACAAACACACACTGACATGACTTTATGACGAGACAACTCAAACCAAACAGACACACATGTTCCACATGACTAACTGATAGTGCAAGAGACAAGTGCAACACTTGTGATTGATCATTGATCGACCATGATGACGCTTGCATGAAAGTGAACAAGACTTTATGTGTGAGTGTGACAGATGTTTTCATAGCTAGAATAACATGTACGCATGAAGTGAAGGCCTTGATCATGACCACAACATGATCGCAAGCAAGACATTGACATAAACATGCAAAATCTTGGGTGGAATGTGTTAGGATATTTCGACACATAGGAAATAATTAAGTATAACTTGGTCTAGTGTAGAGTTAGGTAAAGTGTGTTTCTTTACTATGTAGTTTTGTAACTTACAATCTGATGGTCACGATATGTTCTAGACATGATGTGATCTGATGGTTCATTCTCTCCTCGGTATTATTGACACTTGATCCATGGCTTAACACCTGATTGGTCCATGATCTCTATTTAAGGAGCATGAATGGTCATTTGTAGGTTATCTGTTCATGAGAGAAGCTTATGTAATTTTTCATTATTTTATTAATAAATTTCCTGAAGTGGCCGCGTTGGCTTAGGTCGTCGACTTTCTCCCTCTTTGAGGGTTTTAACCACGTCAAGAATACTGGTGTATTGATCTGTGATCTGTTTGTGAGCAGTGTCGTTTGGTGTTCTGTCTGAGGAACTTTTCCGCATCAGAGCTATTTGAGGGCCACATCCGTTGCTGATCCAAATCTGAAGCCGGTAGAACTACATCCGACTGTTGTTTCCTAGATCTACTGTTTGTAACTGCTTTCGGGCTGAGGGGACTGCTCTATTGCGTTAGAAGCATCTGTTCCAGTGAGGAACCCCTTTCATTTGACGCGAAAATGTTTCTAGTAGCCCTAGCTACATCAATTTTAAGATCTTGAGGTATACAATGTTTACTTGTTGTTTTTAGTTATTTTCTCTCTATTTATTTCGGTTTATTTAGCTCTTTGTTTTTTATTACCAGATGTTATACCTTTCATTTCTGCATATGCTCTTTTCGCTGTGACTTTGCGCGATCTGGGCAAATCAGAAATAGAAAGGAAGGATTTTTCTCATGCGTATGCTCTTTTCCACTGCACCTTAGTGTGATCTCAGAAAATCGGAAACATTGAGGAAAATATTTAGTTTCCAGCTAAATCTAACTTCAAGTTGCAAGGTTTGTTGTTTTTGTATGTCCGTGTTGAGTTTTGTGCTTTTTGTTTTGTAGGAAAAAAGAGCTTTCTCAAGTAAGCACACACCCCAAAGCTTCAGTGACTAAGGAAAAAAAAAAAAAAAAACCCCTTTCTCTTTTCCAAAAATTACTAACCTTTTAGACTAGCTCACTTGGTCCAAAGTTACTTTATGAGAATACAGATCTTGGGTTCAGGTCTATCTTTTTGTTGAGTTACTTTTTCAAAAAGAATGTGTAGCTTATGTTTTAAAGTTACTTTATTTTAAAGTGTTCTCACCCATTACAAAAAGTGAGTCACTTATAATTCTAAAGTCTCTTTATCTTTTATTTAAGTTACGATTTAGTGGGTAGCTCATAAAGTACCATTGTATAAGTGACTTTCACTTATTTATAAAAGTGAGTCACACAATTTTTTTTTAAAAAGTGAGCTAATTAGATTTATGTTTGGAAAGGGGGGAGTTTTTTTTAAATATAAAATTATTATTCAGTTCCGCACATTCATGCACTTCATCAGCATCTTCAACAACGTTTCTTCAAAAAGCCATCACTTCTTCATCCGGAAGTTGTTTTCAGAGCCGTTTTTTTTTAATCAGCCTAATTTTTTGAGATATTTCCATTAGAACACTTATTTTCAACATCTACAACTCCAGTTTTTGTAAAAATGGAAATTCAATGCCAATTTATTCTTGATAGAACCAAGTACTTCCAATGGTGGTCCTACATTGTGGATTTACTTCGAATTAAAGGCCTTTATAGAATAGCCTCAGGCCAAGAAACGAAACCTCAAGATGAAGATAAGATAGCCAAATGGGAAAATAGGAAAGATCAAGCATCTGGGTTGATAGGGATGTCTATTTCTCTAGACCTTAGATTCCAGATTGTAGAACTTGATACTCCTAATGAAGCAATGAAACATATCACTAAAGTTTTTAGAATTAAAAATGAAATTAGAGCTCATCAACTTGAAAATGAGTTGCTTACATTGGACCCCAATAATTTTTCTTCCATTGAATATTTTTTATCCAAGTTCAAGACCCTTAGACTTCTCTTGGAAGGTGTTAAGGTTAAGAAATAAGATTGTATCCTTATCTATTCCATTCTTACTAAGTTGGGACCAGCCTGCTCTGTGTTTGTTTCCACCTTCCATTCTATAAGAGAAGCCTTAATTTCTCAAGGACAAGACTGTAAGTCCCCTTCCTTTGATGCCTTTTGTGATTCTTTAGTAAGAGAACAAGAAAATCTCTTACATCTTGGCCTTCTTAATCTTGGAAACTCTTCTAAGAAAGCCTTAGCCGCTCAGCAACAACCAAATTCAAAGAGTCCTAAGAAGACGTATCCTAAAAAGAATGGTCCTAAACCAAACAAGGGTCCTAAGCAATTTCAGTCTCAAAATGAAAAATCATTTCAACAAAATGATAAGGCAAATAAAAACAAATGGAAGAATACTGATATACATTCCCACTTTTGTAATTGAGATGGCCACTTAGAACCAAAATGCTTTAAGAAGATGGAAGCCTTGGAAGCAGAAATGAAGAAGCATAGCATCCATTGGGAGCACTCTTCAACTTCAACTTCATATTCAAGAATAGCACTTTCTGCATGTGGTTGTCAAGCATCTTGGTCTGGCTATGCACTAAATGTATCTTCTTCTTCTCATTCTCATGAGTGGCTCATTGATTCTGAAGCTTCTTATCACATGGCCAAAAACAAAGCCATGTTTTATTTTTTAAATGATTGTAACACCAAAAATATATATGCTAGTGATGATAGATCTCTTAGTGTTGTAGGGCCTGGAACTGTTCATATAAACAATGGTCAATTTAATGATGTATTATGTGTTCCAAGCTTATCCTACAACCTCCTATCTGTATATCAGATAACTCATTTAGGTGAAGGTAAAATCATTGAATTTTCACCTCAGGATGTTGTAATTAAGGACCTAAGATATCCTAGAAAGATTTTAGCTACTAGCATTGCTGATGATTCTACAAGGTTGTATAATTTTAATAAATTTGGTTCATCAAATCTTCCATCGGTATTTGTTTCTCATAACGATGAAGTGAGAAAACTTTGGCATGAGCGATTTTATCACTTAAACTATCGCTCCCTTCAGAATCTATGTAAAGAAAATATGGTGACAGGTCTTCCGATGGTATCTTGCAGAGATGGTGTTTGTTTCGGATGTGTACTCAGAAAACATTATCACAGTAGTTTTGAAAAACATGCCTCTTGGCATGCCTCAGCCCATTTACAACTTGTGCATATTGATTTATGTGGTCCACTTCCAGTTGTTTCATTCTCTGGCTACAAGTACTTCTTAACTTTCATTGGTCATTTCTCCAGACGCACTTGGGTATGCTTCTTAAAAATCAAGGGTGAAGTATTTAACATGTTCTTGGCCCTTAAGGCCTTTGTTGAAAAAACATCTGGACATCAAATTCTTAAGTTAATATCTAATAATGGCGGAGAATATGTTAACAAAAAATTCATAAACTTTTTCACTGAGAATGGAAATCACATGCAAGATACTGTTCCATATACTCCACAACAAAATGGTGTAGCTGAAAGGAAGAATCGCACCTTAAAGGAAATGGCTAATTGTATGCTTCAATCTAAAGGACTTAGTCTTAGTTTTTGGGAAAAAGCAATTAATTGTGCAAATTACATAGTCAATCACACTCATACTAAGGTTTTAAAGAACATCACTCCAGAAGAAGCATGGAGCTCAATTAAACCAGTTGTAAGACACTTTTGTGTTTTTGGAAGTGAAGCATGGGCCCATATTCCAGATGAGAAACATAAATCTTTAGAACCTAAGAGTGAAAAATGTATTTTTGTTGGATATTCTGAAGATGTAAAAGGATATAGACTTATTCCACTTAAGTCCAAAAAAGTTATCATTAGAAGAGATGTAAAGTTTGTTGAAAATATATCAGCCTACGAGCCTAGTGCAGTGGATGGGCCACCTCTCTCTATCCCTTGTACTTCTAAAAATATTTATTCTTTAGATGATGACAATGAGGATGACAATCCTCTCCACCTTCTCAGGATACTCCTTCAGCTCCTCTACTTCCAAAATGGGTTTGTGCTACTCGGGATTCAGCAGGTGCTCTTGCCGGTGATCCTACAGATCAACATCATACACATTCTCAGTTTGATAGAGCCTCTTCTTTACTAGCTCAAGCTTCATCAAATTATGATTGGTGCACAAGAAGGATGGATCATGGCACATGTGTCCGGATTATAGGGAGCTCAACAAGCTCACTATTAAAGATAAGTTCCCCATTCCTCTCATTGATGAATTACTGGATGAATTGCATGGATCAATTTACTTCACCAAGTTGGATCTTCATTCGGGATATCATCAAATCAGAATGAAGATTGAAGACATTCTGAAAACGGCATTTAGAACTCATGAGGGTCATTATGAATTTTTGGTCATGCCTTTTGGCCTTACCAATGCACCTTCAACATTTCAAGGTTTGATGAATTCAATTTTCAAACCATTCCTTAGAAAATTTGTGTTAGTATTTTTTGATGATATACTAATCTACAGAAAGTCTTGGAAGGATCATGTTGAACATGTTGACAGGGTGTTACAACTATTGGAGGAGAAACAATTATATGAAAAAGATCGAAATGTTTCTTTGGAGTCCAGGAGGTGTAATATTTGGGTCATATTGTATCTCATGAAGGAGTTAAGGTAGACCCTAGCAAAATTAAAGCCATTAAGGAATGGAAAATCCCAACATCCATAAAGCATCTGCGAGGATTTCTTGGGTTGACAGGGTATTATCGCAAGTTTGTTAAGAATTATGGGAGAATAGCAGCACCTCTAACAACATTATTGAAGAAAGATTCATTTTCATGGACTCCGGAAGCAACAAAGGCCTTTGAACATCTTAAAGAGGCAGTGTGCCAAGCACCGGTCTTAGCTACACCAGACTTCACAAAAACCTTTATTGTGGAATGTGATGCTTCAGGAAATGGAATTGGTGCTATTTTAATGCAAGATGAAAGACCCATTGCTTTTGAAAGTCGTCCAATCAAGGGAAAGTTTTTAAGCAAAGCTATTTATGAGAAGGAAATGTTGGCAATACTCCATGCACTTAAGAAATGGCGACCCTACCCAATGGGAAGGCACTTCAAGGTAAAAACGGATCATGATAGCCTTAAATACTTTTTAGAACAAAGATTATCCTCTGAAGAGCAACAAAAGTGGGTCACAAAGATGTTGGGTTATGACTTTGAAATCATCTACAAAAAAGGGAAGAAAAATGTGGTGGCAGATGCACTCTCAAGAAAGGATGAGGATGTGGAATCATTGTTGTGTGTCATTTCTATTATCCAACCAGATTGGATAAACGAAGCAAGGGAGGAATGTCGAAGAAGTGTGGGCACTTATTCAAAAGCTACAACATGATTCTAGTACTTCTGATACATTTAGCTGGTAAAATGATTTGTTATGGTACAAAGATCACTTATACCTCTGTAAGAATTCCCAGCTAAAACAAAATATTCTTACAGAATTGCACACTTCTCCCTTAGGAGGGCACTCAGGATTTTTAAAAACTTACCACAGGGTTAAGAAGGAATTTTTTGGGATGGCCTTAAATCAGATATTCAAAAGTTTGTGGCGGAATGTTTGGTTTGCCAACAAAATAAAGTTGAAACAATTAAGACACCGGTCTATTACAACCTTTATCCATTCCAAGCCAATGTTGGGAGGAGGTTTCAATGGATTTTATCACAGGTTTACCCAAGTCTGAGGGAAAGAGTGTCATCATGGTGGTAGTTGACAGACTTACCAAGTATGCACACTTTTGTGCATTATCACATCCATTTAAAGCCAATACAGTTTCTACTGCATTTATGGAAACAGTTCAAAAACTACATGGAAACCCAAAGATTCTTGTAAGTGACAGAGATCCCATTTTCACTGGAAATTTTTGGACATAATTATTTTCTTGTCTTGGTACTCAGTTAGCTCATAGCTCATCTTATCATCATCAATCTGATGGTAAAACCGAGATAGTAAACAAATGTTTGGAAGGATATCTTCATTGCTTTGTATCTGATAAACAAACACAATGGGTCAAATGGTTGCCTCTGGCTGAATGGTGGTATAACACTTCCTTCCATACAGCAACAAAAATGACCCCATTTATGGCACTTTATGGGTATCAACCACCATCCATCACATCATATTTAAGAGAAAATTCTAAGGTTCAGGCAGTGGAACATCACATCGAACATCAACAACAAGTCCTCCAACTCTTAAAGGATAACCTTGTGTTGGCACAAAATAGAATGAAACAACAGGCAGATCAACATCACAGTGAAAGAAGTTTTGATGTAGGTGATTGGGTATACTTACAGCTACAACCATATAAGCAAATGTCCCTAAAGCAAGCTAAGAAGGATAATAAATTATCACCAAAGTATTATGGTCCGTACAAGGTGTTGCAAAAGATTGGTACTATGGCATACAAATTGGAGCTTCCTACAGATTCTCGATTGCACCCAGTTTTCCATGTTTCATGTTTAAAGAAGGTTATAGGTGACAAGCTCCCAATTCAAACAATATTGCCAGAACTTGACGAGTAAGGAAAAATTATATTGGAACCGGAAGCAGTCACATAAACAAGAACTCGACAGCTACGAAATCGATCAATTTCAGAGTATCTTATCAAGTGGAAGAACTTATCCGCTGAACATTCCACATGGGAGGATGAAAATTTTATGCAGAAGTATCCAGAACTACTCAAGCGTTGAGGACAACACTTTTTTGAAGGAGAGGGGCATGTTGGGTCCCTATAATACTAGTGATTACCCCATTACTATTGTAGTTATACCCCTTATTTATATTGTTGTGCCCCTATTACCCCCATATTGTTATTTCTGTGCCCCATAGAATCCCTCTATTGTTATTTTCGTGGCTTTATATTATTATTGTTAGGTCGGCTGCATTATATTGTGACTCCTTAGACTCCTATATATAGAAAGGAGGTTTTGTCATTTGAATCATCCAAGAATTGTTCATTTATGTAATGAAAGGAGGTTGCCCCCTCCAAGAGGCTGAATTCTAAGGCGTTGATCTATATTTTCTATCTTTTCTTGAGCTGGTTTCATAACAGCAAATGATACACGGGATCTTGTTCCTCTTCCAAAGGGATGAAAACTTGCTAGATGAAAATGGGTTTACAAAACCAAGTATAGCCTAGATGGAAAAGTTTATAAACATAAAGCTCATCTTGTTGCTAAGGGTTTTTCACAAGTTGAAGGCATTGACTATATTGAAACCTTCTCCCCTATTACCAAAATGAACTCTATCCACCTTGTTCTTTCCCTTGCTGCCTCTTTCAAAGGGGAAGTCCATCAAATGGATGTTAAATATGCCTTATTGCATGGAGACTTGCATGAAGAAATATTTATGGAACAACCTATTGGCTTTATACAAACTGACTCCAGCCTTGTATGTCAACTTAAGAAATCCCTTTATGGTCTCAAGCAAGCCCCTCGAGCTTGGCATGCCAAAATGGATAGCTTTCTTTTAGACACTAGCTTTTCTAGGTGTCATTCTGACAATACTATCTACACCAAGAAAGTTGGCAAGTCCCTTATCATTCTTGTTCTTTATATTGATGATCTTATCCTTAATGGTAGTGATCCCAACCTTATAAACCATGTGAAGTCTAGCCTTAAAAAGAAGTTTGAAATGACAAACTTAGGACACTTGCATTATTTTCTTGGTCTTCAAGTCTTGCAATCCAAGGAAAGTATTTCCCTTTCCCAGTCCAAGTATGCCTGTGATCTTCTATGCCATTTTCACATGGAAGACTATAAGCTAACCCCTTCTCCCTTTCAATCTGGAGCCAAACTTTTAGTCACTTGTACCTCCCCTGAAGTTGATGCTACCTTATACCATCAACTTGTAGGAAAACTTTTGTATCTGACCCATACTTGTCCTGACCTTTCCTTTGTTGTTGGCCTTATTCCTCGGTTTATGGAAAACCCACATGAAATTCATTGGAAAACATCCAAAAGAATACTTCATTCTATTTGAGGTACAGTTCAGTTTGGGATTCATTACAATGTGTTAGTGTCAGTATTTGCATCCTGCCATCAGTGATCAAAAATCCTCTTTTCATATCATTTTAAGGGTCCAATTCAGAATTTTTTTTATCATTCCACTAGGTCATGTGAAAAAAAAATTAGTCACTGACAGTAGTCCTAGTCCAAAACCATCACTCTTCCATAAATGTGATTACTTGCTGGCATAGTTTCATATCTTGTTGACTCTAAATCATCCATAAAGTTATTTTTATCGTACCATTTGTATCAATCATAAGGTCATTATGTCATCTGGAAATTCAGTCCTTCAAGGTCTCATTAGGTTTTTATAGTTTTTCAAGGTTTCATAACAAAGACAGCATGGCTGATGAGGAATATAGGCCACAGAGTGAAGAGACAGATTAGATAAAGAAGGAGAGAACACAACATTTGAGGTCTATTGTTGTGCTACTAATCCTCATCTCAACATATGGCGAGCTCGTTCTGCTTTGATTGAAAGAGATATCAATGAATCTGTGTAGGGGACACTATACATTGCTGATAGTGATATTTCTAGTGAAAGGTTTATAGTTGCTGGTCTCATGGTTCTAGAGAGGAATTACTTGGAGTTTTATAAGTATGAATCTTCGGGTAGATGTTGATGATGAAAGATGCAAAGGAAAAATTTATATATTTCTTCTGGGCTCACTAAAATTTCACAAGGAGGTTAGCTTCCTTTTTGCAGTATCTATTGTATTTTCTATTATAATATTGATGGAATATGGAGAAATCAGTTGAGAGTAAAATGGGGAAACTTGTAATGGTTGCAGAGGGTATGCTATTGGAACTTGATTTTGCTGATGATTCCCAAATGGATTTACCATGACAGAGAAATTTGCAGAGTGAAAGTGATGAAGATGAGAACAATGAGCTTGCATCCATGTGGAAATAGATGTCATTATCTTTCTAGTGTTCCAAGATCAAATCCACTCAAGAAAAGGTTGTAGCTACTCAGGAGGAAACATATCCAATAGAAGCTATGAAAGGAAAACTTGTAGTAGAATTAATGTTATCACAACAACAAGTCCACAAGTGGTTTTGTCATAGAAGGCAAAAGGAGAAGGACAAGCTTGACCTATTGGTGGAGGCTTGACTCCATGCTTAGTCACCTTTAACATCAGCTATGTCAACCATTTTTGAAGACCCTAAACTCAATTTTTTTCTTTTTAGAATTTCCTATTTTCTTCAAGCAATTTTTTTATCAGTCCCTTGGTCAAACACGCAGAAGCTAGGGTGTTGCGCACTTTTTTGGGGCATCTTTTGGAGGAATGGCCACCACCATTGGATTCAGAAGACCATTTACACTCAAGAAATCCAAGTTTCCAAATTTGAAAGTCAAAACTACTAGGTGGAAAAGTAAAAAAACCACCTAAAATTCATGTTTCTGCCTATTTTCTGAGCCAGGCACTATGCATTTGAGCAGTCTTGGAAGATTTTAGTTTTGGAGGGGTAAATCAAGCTCAGGAAACTAGGGGATTTTTTGGAAACTATTCAGGATAAGCTTTCCAATGAGCTATCCTGAGCTAGATTTGGACACCAGGAAGGCAGTCAAAACTCACCTTGAAGATGGCACTACGCATTTCCTTCAGGCACTGCGCGTTTGACACTGAGGCTGTGCATTTGATAGGTAGCGAAATTTTTCACTGTTTCTCTCAGAAAATACTTTTCACCTGTGGGATCTTGATTTTTCACTGATTGTAATTCATAATGATGATGTAATTAAAGTGTGTTTTTGTTAGCTAGGGTAGATACATCAGATGAATGGACTAAGTGGCATGTAATGAATTAGTTTGCTTCATATTAGGGATGATTCAGTTTGACCACCATAGTCTTTAGCTATCAGTTCGGTCTTTTGTGTAACTACTCCTCTCATGGATTCGACTCCTGAGGCTAGGATTAGTTGTTTTGAGGCCTATATCATGCAGTTTCACAATCATTTTACAAGTTGGACTTAGTTGGATTCTCAAAGCTTGATTGTACACCTATATAAGTAGTTGGTAGGAGATTAATAAGAATTGCAACTATTTTTATGGGATCCCTATGGTACAGAGTTCTAGTACAATTTCTTCTTCTGTGATTATATGTTTATATGTTTTATGTATGCCATCAATAATTTCATAGTTTCTGGTTGAATGTTTTCAAGTTTGATAGGTAGAATCCACTGAATCCATTGCATCAGTGCTCTACCTTGGGAAACCATTCACTATTTCACGTTTTCTGCAGTCCAAGAAGAATCCATGATTGTCACATGCCCTTCTTAGCTTCTCACTAGTCTAAAACATCTCACCCCATCAAACCCAGGAGTGCTAAAGTCTATGCCTACCTTGCCCCATAGAACACCCTGCATTTCTAACCTAATTTCCCAGACCTAAACTGCCCAGCTCCTCCTAATTGAGAAAAAGCCCTACAAAATCCAATCAAAAATTTCATGCTACTATACCTAGCCTAAAATCCTTTACCTAATCCAGTCATATTGACTGAAATCCTTACAGAGAGAGCCCTCTCTCGGCCTAGTAGGGCTAGATACTTGGCTAAGCTTGGTTTGTGGTTACCTTGGAATTGCCTTCCTTCAGCCTAAGGTTCAATCCAGGTGATAACATAGTGGTGACCATACTGGGGAATGTAGTTTTATGTTCCTCAGCAAAATGTATCAAGTTCAGATCTGATTGTTGATAGTGGACAATGATCAAACATCGAAAGGATTAAATCATTCACCTGGCGAGTCCAAGTCAGTTTCAAGATCAGATCCAAGGACTCCACTAGAGGATGAACCTGACCAGTAGAAACATGAAATGACAATATGGAAAGATCAGGCATTCAAGTTGTAATTTCATCCAAGACATTACATTCTTTGTTGTAAATTGCCTCTTCTCTTTTCCTGAGAATGTCAAGAAGGCTTTACAAAGTATATTGTATTTGAGAAAAGATCCTAGACCTGCATTTGATCTTTCCCTTTGAAGATTTTGAATACAAAATATTTGTGTGCCTTTGATCTTGATCAAGACCCTTCTTCTGAATATTATGATGACCGTCTTCAAACTGATGAGCCTCAAGAGACCAAGACTGATTCTACAGCTTTTGTATATACTCCTATACCTTGTAAAATTCCAGATAGATACAAGCCTCTGATTTTACCTCCTATATCCCATGCCTTCCCTAAAAACCATTACCTATATCTAACAAGATTTAATGGTGAATGCAACAACAATACTACTGAGAGACATGTACTAAATTTTGAGTATTTTCTTGACCTTCTTGAAGTTGATGAAGAGGATGTCAGTATTAGGCCTTTTTCTCTTTCTTTGTAAGGCAAAGTCAAGAGTTAGTTTAAAACCCTACCTGATGCGAGCATCTCATATTTCTAGGAGTTCGCCAAAGTTCTCCTCGACAAGTGGGTGGTCAGACATAACCCTTTCTTGATTCTAGAAGAGTATAACCAGATGAAAAGGCATCCAGGGGAGACAGCACAACAATTTTCTACCAGATTTAGCCAAGCTTATTGTTCAATGCCTCTTAATATAAGACCTCCTCCTGATTTAGCTCTATTGCATTATCTGGAAGACTTTGATCCAGAAATGGAGTTTCAATTGAGGGAAAGGAACCTTAAAACACTTGAAGAGATGCAAATAGTGTAGTAGATGTAGAGGCTAATCTGTTGATCAGAAGGGCAAAGTTGAAGGGAGAAAAGATGAAGAACATAGATCGAGAGGAATTGACATCTTTAGAGGTAAAGCTTGACATTTTGGTAAGTAAAGTGGAAGAGATGATGCAAAAGATCACCAAAAGGAATGAGTATGATGTTCAAGACCATGGCTCGTTGATTGAAGAAGAACAAGTGGTTGATCCAAAACATTTTCTTTCTTATCTCAGTTGTCATAGATCTAATAATGATTGTTTTATAGATCATCTTGGAGAAGAGAGATATGTTAATCTGACATGTATGCTTGATGATGTATTTTATACTGATGATTTTCCTAAGTTTGATTAGTATGATGATGATTCTGTTCTCCAAATAGAAGCTAGTCTTGCAGAAAAATTAGCAGCTAGTTTGTGAAACGAGGAAGTTCACTTTCAGCAGCTCAAATATAGTGAACATCCATTGCATATCAGCTATAGAAGTGAGGAGGAAAGTGCAAAAAGTTTTGAAGTAACTGAAGGATCTTTACCTCTTTGTACTTCATTTCAGTTCATCGGAGACCACTTTCGTGCAATCATAAATCAACCGTCAATAAGTTTTCATCTGGATCACCTAGAGCGCAATGAAATCCTTGTTCAAGACTTCTCATATATAGATTTTCAGCCCCCAAATTCCATTGAATGTCAGTTTGCAGATGAAGACTTGGAAGCTGAAACATATGATCAAATGATGCAAGATGATTCTGAACCATTATGTTTTGAATCATTTCAGTTTTTGAATCGAATTTTTCGTAGTATATCTTCAAATGAGCAGCCTGTATAAAATGTTGCAATCTCATTGGAACCAAAAGAAAATGGGTTGCTACAGTCTTTTCAAGTTTTTCATGATCCAATAGCTGATGTGTTGGATGATGTCTATGTTGGTGTCCAGATATGAATAATTTATCCACTCCTTTCCTACATTAATGTATCAATCCAGGTGTGTATTCTTTTCAAGGCAACACATGAGGTATATGCAGGGACAAGGTTATGATTTTCCCTCAACCAAGGGTTCGTGATTGACAATCAAAACATTGCTGAGGCAGAAGTAAAACTTGACTGTGGAATGTAAAAAGGTATTCAGAGTTATCTAAGAGATTTGTAGTAGCAACAAGAAATAAACACATCAAATAGAAAATACACAGAACATAAGGAAACACACAGCACCTGATCAGGAAAGCAGGCCCAACACTTTGATCAGGGCTGCGTTACACATAGCGATTGATAGATCAAAAAAAAGGTTATATCTTATTAATCTGAATAAGGCTGTTACAATATCATCCTCCTGAGGTCCCCATGATATAGGAATGACCCTTCTTTTATACAATATAAAGGAGAATAATTCTCCCTGAAACCTAGCAACTCTATGCCCAAAGATATACATAAGTTGTATCGCAGCACTAGAGCCGAGAGAACCAAGAATAGGAATGGTCAAAAGTGGGTCGAGAGAAATTGCAATCAGTTATGCTATTTTTTCATGGTCGATCAGCTGCTCTGAATCACAGAACTATTGCAATATGTTGCGCGGTCAACACCTGTGCTCCATAATCTGTAGTCATCACAAGTTTTAGTGGTTTGTGTAGGTAGAAACCTTCATGACTCTACTTCATTAATTAAATATCCTAAGAGACGATAAAGGGGAATTAAATCATAATGTTACACAACAAATATATGCGAATGAATGCAAAAAGGGTGAAAGAGGAGTGGAAATGCGGGTAAAAGATAGGCCAATTTGGTGCCCAACATCTCCCCCCAACTAGCCTTCTGCATGCCCTTACGTAGCTCGTCGTAATCCATAGGTCAGGTTGGATAGGCTGTGTGCTTCTGAGAGGAGAACTTCCTTCCACCAATCATTTGGTACATTATAGTTTTGGGTGTAATTTTCCGCTAGCAGCCATAGAATAGGGCACTGGAATCGAATTCCCATCCATCAGACCCCACAAGTTTGGATGCACGCCACATATCTTGTCACCCTGTTGAGTGCCTATGCAAGATTTGGTGCTCCAAACAGTTCTCTGCTCCGAACAGATATGGGTGACATCATCCACCTCTTCTGACAACTATCTAAGGCCTCAACCTGAAACGTGACTGATTTTTTGACGCAGAGATCAATGCACTACTTTTTTGTCCTCAGCATCCGTTCCTTATTTCCAATAATTTCCAAAAATGTAGTGTGCTTATTATACATATTCACTGATCTCTTGGGTTCTCCTCTTACCATAAAAGGCTTCGTGGCCTGATTTGACTCAAATGTGTCAGAAGCCTTCTACCAACTTATCTGATTAAAAGTGTAAGAGGTGAAGGCCCTTAAATGAATGTCCCCCACACATGGAACCGGATTAAATTCTCTCTCAACCTGTAAGAGATACCCATGCATATAAAGTTCGCACATCAAATACTGAGTTGGCACATCATGGGCTCTCAATATCCAAAGGAACTGTACACCATCCTCAATCTCATGACTAATTTCCTTCTGTATGCTTTAAAAAAAATAGAAAATAAAGCACTCATGTAAAAATAATGAGTAACAGGAAGCAAGAGGGTGACATGCCATTGCCTCCTGTGCTAAATGGAGCATCTACTCTTTATTGGCTTTTAACTCTGCCACCTGTCCTTCCAACTGTTCCACCTTGAATTGTTGTCTTGCATGCCTCATTCACATCTTGTCAATGTGCTCTACATATTCAAAGATAGCCACGGATGCTTGCTCTTGGGCTTTCTTAGCTCCATTCCGATATTGCACCGCGGTGGATTTCCAAGTCTAAACTTTAGTCGACAAAGAAAATTCACAGCCCTCAAATAAATATTCTATTGGGTCTGTCTGAGTGGCAATAGAATTTGTTGCCACTACCTCTACCTACATCCCTGCTTCAGTCATCATGGGTTTGGGCTTCTTAGCCTGCCGCTTTTATTTCTTCACTTGATTCTTCAACCAGTGCATTTGTTTCCTCAGCTTCTTAAGCTCTATTTTGAGTCACATCGTTTCTTTGAGCTGAAGCTGATATTTCTGCTTCACAGGTAGCCTTCGTCATTCACAAAACTCCACCCATTCTTGTTTTTCCACCACCTCATCTGGTACTATAGCAAGTTCGACAGGTGGTGATTTACCTGAGGAAGTATCCACAAGTTTACTTGATGGGGCTTCTTTGCTTGGTTTCTCTTCCTGGGGAGCAGTCATTTCCTTACTTTCTCCTTCCTCTATTCTGGGTCCTTGAGAAAGGTCTCTATGAGGGTCTGTGGCCAACAAGCCTGTCGTAGCTAGTCCCTTCTTCGAACTATGATTTTTCAAAATCGGTGGAACAGGCACCTCCTCTTCTATATGTTGGGTAGAGCGAGACACGCTTGCCCCTTTCGGAATGGAGAAGTACAAGGAAAATTGAAATAATTCTCCTACCCGATCTATCTCAGCCCCAGCTATGGTCTCGGGCTCTTTTCCTCTATCTATAGCTACTTTACTCCAGGTTAAAACCCCTGTCTGTGAATTTCCTTGTTTTGAGGTTGACACTGGTTCTTGTGGAATAGTGTCAATCCCAACATTTACTTCCTCTGTGGTCTCCACAATCAGACAGGTTGATGGTGGTTCTTGTGGGTCACCACCTTCCATGTCCAACATTTCTTGAATAGGCGATGCTGGCATTGTTTCTTTTAGGATAGCATTGATCCAAATGGATTCTTGCATAAACACATTGATTCCATGAATTAAACCCCTATCCTCTTCTTTTGTCGGCCCCACAATTCTTTTAGCTTCGAACCTTTCTCATTCTGGTTCTTCCTCCTTTGGTTCTACGGTCAAGGGTGGTTCTTGTGGAACACCCCTAGCCACAATATTAATGGACTTCTCCACATTAGCCTCATGTGGTCGCTCTTTACTTATTATAGTGCTGCTACTTCTCTCTACTGGCTCCATAGTCAAGGCTGACTCTTGAAGGACAACTTGGGTCATGGTGCCAGTAGCCATTTCTATATTGGCCCCTTGTTGCAACACTTCTTCTTCCATTGGTTCTGAGGTCGAGGTTGATTCTTGTGGAACAACCTCGACCGTCTCTCCTGGTTCACCTTCCTATTTTTGTTCCTATTCTTCAAGTTCCATCTCCATTTCCTCTGGTTTCTCTTGATCTATATATTCATCCTCTGCTTTGGTTCCTTCCTCCATTGCTTCCAGTTCTTCCTCTCTAGTAGCTCGAGTAGCCATTATTTCTTCCTCTGTAGGATCCCAAAATGTTTCCCACGGGATTTGAAATCATCCAATTGCATGCATGACTAGCAGCTGGACCAAGCCATGGTTGGTAATGACTACTGCTACCTTTCACGAACGCCGAGCAGAGTATTCCATCAGCTGGAGACTTCTTAACAGGAAGAAAGGCATATTCAATGAGAATTATTCTGCCTATGGGAACCGAAGATGAGCCAATATTCTGAAATAGTACTTAAACATGGTGGTATACCTCCCCTTGCAGGTTATGTATCTCATTACAAAACCTGCTACCTCACCCCATGGGTGTGGTAATGAGTTTGGGTCGTACCCCTAGCACTTCTAAACAACATTTTCTCCAGCCTATAAGAATGCTTCAGGGAACTCTGGAAGGGCGGTTCTCCGTGAAAACCGTTTATGCCCCTGCTGTGGTAACCCATTGTCCTCTGTAATGGTTTCTTCAGTGATAGGGATTACTATCCCCCGGACCCAAGAGCTTTCTTCTTCTAGATTGAGTGTGAATTCAATCACAATTGCCTCATTAAATCCTTGCAATCTGTCAAAATAAATGTTCCACCCTACATTTATGAAGACCTGCCATACCTCCGGATTACTTCTAACCATTGTAGTGCCCTCCGGTTCATGGTGCATAGCCAATCCACCCATCGCTGTAAGAATTGGATCAGTACAATGGATACAGTCAGCTGGTAGGGGCGAGAGTAACAATAACCCAACTGATGATGACAATATTATTAGCATGGTAGCTGCAGGGTGAAAGGATAATAATGATTGGTACACCTTGAAAAACACAACAATTAATGGCAGGGTGTCGTAGTACGGGTGAATGATTTTGTCAATTGAATACAACAGACTGGGGAAATGAACAGTAAATTTCTTGGTGTACATTTTCAAATTCCAATGTGTGGGAATCATGATTTCAAAATCGCATGAATTTTTGGTTTCTGTTTTCATTAGATTTGGTAATGATGTGATATGATTACAGTTTTAGGTATGCCATCGTTTATTTATGACGAGAGCCCACCCAACTTAAATGATGCCATCCACGACACATACCAGTCTCTTTTTGGAATATTTTAATTAAATCTGTAAGAGTCAATGAATGCATACCTGGTGACCTACCTAACGGTGGAGTAGCAACAAAGATAACTGGCAGAGTAACGACAATAGTGGAGTAACAACATCAACAAAGTAACAATATTAGTGGAGTAACAATGTCAACAAAGTAACAACGTTAGTGGAGTAACAACACGGAGGAGTAACAACACCGGCTGAGTAACAACAAAAATGGAGTAACAAAAATAGTGAAGTAACAACACCGATGGAGTAACAGCAACAGTGGAGTAACAACACTAGTGAAGTAGTAGTGATAATGGAGTAATAATGCTAGTGGAGTAACAACAACAGTGGAGTAACAACACCGATGGAGTAACAATAACCAGTGGAGTAACAGCAACAGTGGAGTAACAGCACCAGCGGAGTAATAGCAACCAGTGGAGTAATAGCAACAGTGGAGTAATAGCACCAACAGAGTAACAAGAACCAGTGGAGTAATAGCAATAGTGGAGTAACAGCACCGGTAGAGTAACAACAACTAGTGGAGTAATAGCAATAGTGGAGTAACAACACCGGTAGAGTAACAACAACCAGCGGAGTAACAACAATAGTGGAGTAACAGCACCGATGGAGTAACAGCAACCAGTGGAGTAACAACAATAGTGCAGTAATAGCACCGGTAGAGTAACAACAACCAATGGAGTAACAACCATGACTGTTACTTGCAAAATTTCTCCATTTCTCCTTGCCATAATTCAGTTCTTATTCCTACAAAAAGATAAACAAGTAATTAGTAACATCATATTATTATTATTATTATTATTATTATTTATTTTATTTATTATTATATTTTTATTTATTTTTTTCAGAAGGCAAAGGGAGCATTCTCTGCACTAACAACCATCAAACCAGATGTATCATAAAGATTTTTTATGAAGGCACCTTTAGACGTTGGATGGTGGTATAAGTTCAGATGGTGTCCATTCACCAGAAAGGAAGTACGATTTTCATCTACTGTAACCAATCTGACTATACCATTGGCGAATACAGCATCGACTTCATAGCGTCCCATCCATCGAGTGCGAATATTTCCTTTGAAATATTTGAACCGAGAGTCAAATAAGAATGCCCAGTCCCCTGTATGAAACACCTTATTCTTGATAAATTTATCATGCCATTTCATTCTCTACTATTGGACAACAGTAGTTCTCTGGACAACTTCTGAACGAAACTCGTCTAGCTCATTGAGTTGTTCCTAGTAGTGTTTCTACGCCTCTAATAAGTCCAATCCTACTTCCAAAGCTGTTCTGAGCATACTGATCTCGAATTCAACTGGAAACAAGGGAGATTTCTCGTAGACTAGCTCAAATGGGGAAAATCCAGTTGTATTTTGCCATGTCGACCTATATGCCCAAAGAGCTTGTGGAAGTTTCTGTCACCAATCTTGGTGATGACTTGCTACATTTTTTGTCAAGATATTCTCCAACACCTTGTTTGTACTTTATACCTATCCATTCGCTTGGGGATGGTAAGGAGTTGTCACTCTGTGTTTGACACCATATCTATGCATAAGCTTCTCTATCATGTAGGATGTGAACTGTGCTCCTCCATCTGAAACAATTTCTCTCGAGCTACCATATCGGGTAAAAATCTCTTCAAAAAGGAAGTCTACCACCATCTGTTTTGTTGCCTTCAAAACTGCTCTAGCTTCCACCCACTTAGTCACATAATCAGTACAGACCAAGATGTGAACCTTCTGATGGGAGGGTGGGTTGATGGGTCCAACAAAATTAGTGACCCATTTCTCAAAAGGTTCCAGGACTATCTAAGGCTGTAGTGGCATTTCAATTGATTTCCTAGGTTGTCCCATACATTGACAGCTATCACATCTTCGGAAATAATCTCTAGCATCTTGAAAGATAGAAGGCCAGTAGTATCCCATTTGTAGCACCTTGTGGCCTGTTCTTTTATCTGTAAAATGTCCTCCACATGGCTCACTGTGGGTGGTCTTTAATATCTTATAGATATCATCCTCTGATACACAACGTTGAATCTGTTGATCCACCCATGTATGAAAGAGGTATCCTACCATCCATGAATATCGGGTACTATGATGAATAATTTACTGTTGGTCCTTATATGACAATTGACGAGGTACCTTTCCTGTAGCAAGATAGTTATCAATATCTGCATACCACAGAGTGTTAGTGAAAATTGCAAAAAGACGTTCATCTGGAAAGCTATCTTCGATAGTTGTACCTTCGGTATTGTTTTCTAATCTAGACAGAAAATCTACAACCACGTTGTCCTTTCTTGGTTTCTCTACTATAGTAATATCAAATTCCTGATGTAACAAAAGTCATCTTGTAATACGACCAAAAGTAACGGGTTTATTCATCAGATACCTGATGGTTGCATGATCCGTGTGTACAAAGGTGGGGTAACCAGTGATATAGTGTCGGAACTTGTTGATGGTGTAGATGACAACGAGGAATTCTTTTTCAGTCACTGTGTAGTTTAACTCAGCAGAGGCCAAGTTCTTGCTAACATAGTAAACTGCATATTGTACCTTATCCACCTGTTGTCCTAAAATTGCCCCAATTGTTGTTTGGGAAGCATCAACACGAATATGGAATTGTAATTCCCAGTCTAATCCTCTAAGGATTGGAGCACTACAGATCAATTTCTTGATCTTCACAAAGGCTGCATCATAGTCCACACAAAGTTTGCACCTTTTGCCAGTAATTGAAGAAACGAACGTGCTGTTTTAGCAAAATTTTCTATAAAGCGCCTGTAATAGCCAGCACAACTGATAAAGCTATGTACCTGAGTGGGTGTTCTGGGTATTGGAAAGCATTTTATTACCTTTATCTTGGCTAGATCCATCCAGATTCCTGCAGATGAAAGCAAGTGTCCTAGGACTATTCCTTCGTTCATCATCATATGGCATTTTTCCGTACTTAACGATACATGCGCCTGCTTGCATCTTTCAAGAACTTTTTCTAATTTTCCCAATGATTCTTCAAATGAATCTCCATATGCCGTGAAATAATCCATGTAGATTTCAACACTATCATCCTTCAGGTCAAAGAAAATCCCCAAAATTGCCCATTGAAATGTTGCAGGTGCATTACAAAGACCAAACGGGAGGACTTTGTATGCAAAGGTTCCCCAAGGGCATGTAAATGTGGTCTTATCCTAATCTTCAGGAGCTATCTAGATCTGGTTGTACCCACTAAATCCATCTAGGAAGGAAAAAAACTTCTTCCCCACTAATGTATCCAAGACTTGGTCAACGAATGGTAACGGAAAATCATCTTTCTAAGTTGCCTTATTTAGTTCTCTGTAGTCCACGCATATTCGCCATTTACCATTTTTCTTCAGGACCATTACCAATGGGGAAACCCATTGGCTGTCTGAAATGGGATAGATAAATCCCACATCCAATAGCTTTTGGAGTTCTTCCTTAACAATATTTTTCAGGGCAGGGTTCATTCTTCTTTGGGGTTGTCTTACAGGATGACAGTCCTCCTTAATGTACATGTGATGAGTGCACAAATTAGCAAGAATTCCGTTCATATCTGAGTAGTCCCAGGAAAAAGCTTCTTTGTGTTTCTGAAGGACATGAAGGAGTTGTTTTTTCTGGGTATCTGACAGCTCTAGATTGATATTCAAGGTCTTTCCTGGTTCTATTTCCATGGAAACATTGTCATGGGGCGTGGTTGTAGGTAGCTCCTTGAATTCATCTACTGCTCCCATACTTTCCTGAGTCTCACAACTCAAGACAACCTCTAGGATTTGTTGATTCAAATCTGAAATAGAACAAGGATCACTGATAAAGGTAGCAATTGCATCATCTTCTGTTTCATCTTTCAACTGGAGGGTCTGCCCAATAGTGAGAACTGGTCTTAACTCCCCATTTTCTTATTCAGACTCTTTCTTATGTATAGGTTTCTTGTGGCTTGCTGATTTTGCTGATGGGTTAGGTTCTGCTAGTGGATATAACACCAAATTCTTAGCATTTTTCCCATTTGAGATGATCATATGCCTAGACTGACACCCAATATAAGCGTTTGGGTTTTCCAACCATTATCTTCCCAGAATCAAGGGATGGCCTCCAGCTAGAGATTGCATTTGGAGTACTAGGAAGTCCACAGGGTAGTGCCATGAATCCACTGAAATCATGATATATTATAATTTCCCTACTGGCTTAACTATAGATCGATCAGCCAGTTCTAACACCGCAGGTGTATGTTTTAAGTTACGAAGTCCTAATGCATGCATGGTTTCAGCAGTGATGACATTCATAGCAGTGCCCAAATCTACGAACACATTTACAATTTCTACCCCATTAATGTGTACAGTCAAAATTGGGTTCCCGGGACCCCCATACTTTACAGGCATGGACCTTTCCATCATGAAATCTGATAGTTTCCCCATTACATGAATGGTGAGCGGATCTCTCAATTTCTTTTTAGGCTTCTTAGCAGAATATTCCCTAAGAGTTTTCATGTATATAGGTACATATTTCATGGCTTGTAGCAGGGGAATCTTGACAAATAAATTCTGTAGCTCCTCTAACAAGTCAAACTCAGTTTGAGGATTGGTTTACTCACAGCCAACCTTTCTAGATAGGGTGCTTCAGCTTGGGGTTTCTGAGTAGCTAATCATTGAGGAGGTGTATGATTTTTGTTAACTTGGTTCGGTTCCTCTCCGACCATTTTTGGTTCCTTTTCCTCACTGTCAATCTACTTAATGATAATTGGTGAGGAATGAGTGCCTGCAGGCTGCCCAGATCGTAAATGCATCTCATAGAATTCTGCAATGGAGATGCCGTATGAAGGCAGGTTGAGGGTGTCAGCTTGCTAAACCCCTTTATTATTAGGATTAAGATTGGGTTGGATAGGGAGTTGAGGACGAATAGGCTGATTACCAGGAGGCACATTAGAGGGCAACTGAAGTTGTTGTTGTGGCATTGACTGAGAAAACTAACTAGGAGGGGAAGGTCCTTGCCAGTTCGAAGCCCATGAGGAGCTTGAACTAGCTTGAGGAGCCCACTGCTGCCAGGATGGAAACTGGTATTGGGGCCATAGGGGTGGATAAGGCATAGTTTGGGGACCCATATTAAAATTGCTAAAATATTGAGATGGATCTAGAAACATACCTTGATTTCCCATTGATGGCTGAGGTTTCCATGGCTTCTTAGGTCCCATAAAGTACAACTGCTCCATATCTTCTCCTGTTCCTTGAAAAACCACTTTTACTCCTGGCAAAGATGGGCATCAACTTGTCACATGCTTCAGTTCACAGATTGCACACTCTTCTATAGATTTCAACGGACATTCCCTTTGTGAGTGTTTCTTTCTACATGTGGGAAAAATACGGCCAAAATGTAGGTTTTAACCTAGTACAGAAATTACCTGCATACGCATTCTAAAACACAGAAAATAAACAATGAGAGAGCATAACACATAAAACACATATACACAAATATTTCCCCCTGGATCCCAAAACCGGGACTACTAGCTTGATTTTTCATTATTTTCCTTTCAATTTTATAATACATATTTATACATGTCGAAGCATCCAATACCATGGACCGAAAACCATCGCATCCAAAAACATGTGCAAAAATCATGCACAAAACCATAGGTGGGTCCGCCCAACCTAACATAGGGTCCAAAACCAAAACTTTCCAGGGCACTGCCTCGAACCCCATAAAGTGGGATTACGGGTACGCCTCAAACCCCCTGTGACCCCCCCCCCCTCCTGTTACACAATCGGCGCAACGAAGGGGGGCTCCCCCCCCATCTAACCCCCCGATTAGCTACATGGCCTAGTCGTGGAAAGAATATAACATGACCAAACATTCTCCCACTTGTTGTTTTCTTTCCATAGGGGGCCACAAGAGATCTTAGTCATTTTTCCAGCCCTAAAATGCCCATTGTCTCTCTACACGAAGAGAACTTCTCAGAGCTCACAGATTGTTTCAATGCATCTACAATATTCTTCAAAGTGTCCACCTTTACCAGCAACACCTTTTGTCTTCTATCATATCCCTCACAAGGTGATATTGAACATCAATGTGCTTTGTCTGTGAATGATATGTGGGGTTCTTTGCCAAGAAAATTGCACTTTGGTTGTCACAGTCCATCCTTCTAGCTCCTTGTACTAACCCCATACTTGGACACAATCTTTGCAACCAAACTGCTTCCTTGCTTGCATGAGTGGCTTCCATGTATTCTGCCTATGTAGTTGATAGTGCCACTACAGATTGTTTCTCACTCATCCAACTGACTGCACCCCCAAATAGGTTAAACACATACCCGCTTGTAGATCTTCTCTGATGTAGATCTCCAACCAAGTCTATATCAACAAAGCCACAAATATCCAACATTCCATCCAATCCTAATCTTCCTTGGTAGCACAAACCATAATCACTAGTGCCACGCAAATACCTGAAAACCCACTTCAATGCTATCCAGTGCTCCTTCCCTGGTTTTGACATAAACCTACTCAATATTCCCACTACATGTGCAATGTCTGGTCTAGTACAAACCATTGCATACATCAGGTTACCAACTGCACCTACATATGGAACACAGGACATGTCCTCTTCCTCTTCTTGTGTCATGGGACACTGTTCAGGAGATAACCTCACACCTACAGGAATAGGAACCTTCACCAGTTTACTATCTTGCATATTAAACCTCTGCAGTATTGTCTCGACATAATTCCTTTGGTTTAACCAGAGCTTCCTCTTTGCCCGATCTCGTTTAATTTCCATGCCCAAAATATAGTTTGCAGCACCAAGATATTTCATGTAGAATTAGGAGGACAATTGGGTTTTCAAATCCTGGATAATTTCTTTGTCATTTCCAACCAGAAACATATCATCCACATACAAGACCAGATAAATAACATGGTCACCAATTAATTTAAAATACACACAGTGATATGCTTTGCTTCTGGTGAAGCCAAGTCCTCGTATAAATGTATAATTTCTAATATCACATCCTTGGTGACTGTTTTAACCCATACAACGACTTCTTTAACTTTTATACCAGTTCTTTCTTACCCTTCACCACAAAGCCTTCAGGTTGCTTCATGTATATTTCCTCTTCTAGATCCCCGTGAAGAAATGTTGTCTTGGCAACAGGAGAAGAAATATCACCAAAATCAATTCCCAGCACCTGGGAATAACCTTTTGCTACCAACTAAGCTTTGTATTTCTCCACCTTTCCTTCTACATTTGTCTTCTTCTTGAACACCCATTTTTTTCCAATGGGCTTCCTTCCATCCGGTAACTCCACTAGATCCCAAGCCTCATTTTTGTGCAAAGATGCCATTTCATAAACCGTGGTCTCTTTCTAGAGTTTTCCATCCTATGAATCTATTGCTTCCTTCATAGTTCTAGGATCATCATCAATAATAAATAAACAAAAATTTAAACATAAAGTAGATGGACTATATCTTTCTGGTTGCCTTCTTTCTCGAACTGACCTTCTCACACTCGAAGTTTTTGGCTCTTCATCTTCTGATTCCTCCTCTGCTGTAGAGTCTGATTCTTCCTCCTTTAGCTCAAACTCTATCTTCTCAGGTTCCTTTGGTTGGACTTCATGTTTAATAACATCTTTTACCTATCTGAACACCACAGCTCGGTTGTACACAACCTTCCATGTGACTGGGTTCCAAAGCTTATAACCCTTTAAACCATCCTTATACCCAATAAAGATGCACTTTTCAAATTTAATATCCAACTTGGTTCGTTTCTCCTTTGGAACATGTACATATGCATCACATCCAAATACCCTTAGATGTGAAAGAGAGGGTTTCTTACCAGTCCATACCTCTTATGGAGTCTTATCCTCCAATGCTAATGAAGGTGACCTGTTAACCAGGTAACATGTAGTATCCACCACCTCCGTGCAGAATTCCTATCCTAACCCAGCACCACTAAGCATGCTTCTTGCCCTTTCCATCAATGTCTTATTCATTCTTTCTGCAACTCCATTTCGCTAAGGTGTATATGGAGTATTCTTCTATCGTGCTATACCACACTTCTTACAGAATTCTTCAAATTCCTTGCTACAAAACTATCCACCATTATCTATCCTCAACACCTTTATCTTCTTCTCTGTCTAATTTTCCACGAAAGCCTTAATTTCTTTAAACCTATCAAAGGCTTCAGATTTCTTCTTAAGGAAATATATCCATGTATTCCTTGAGAAGTCATCTATAAATGATACATAGTACACAGATTTAACCAGTGATGGAACCTTCTGTTGGAAATAATACTGAGAGGGGGGGTGAATCAGTATTATCTAGCAATTTAACAAATCTTCCTTATTTGATCTTTTGAATTATTCTTGCATATCAGTACCATAAAATAATGAGCATGAACAAAGAAAATAGATAGTCACACCAAAGAACACAAGATGTAAGGTGGAAACCCAATGTGGGAGAAAACCACCTGCTGCAATATGTCTCTATCTTCTTTCAATTTAGAAACTTCTTTTACAATGATTTTGTACTGGTGCAGTCCTTTACCAGTACGCAGGCTGCAACCTGCAGAGAGCTACAACTCTCTCTCTTTCTCGTTTTCAAGTCTACTCCTGGAAGGGAGCTACAACCCCCTACTTCTTTTCATAAAGCATCAGATGATCAACAAGTACATAACAAATATAGACCACTACAGATATCAGATCAGCAATAACAGAACTAACCCAGAACACCTTATCAACAGAGAAATTCAATCAACAGAACATCTTAAAACAGAGACGTTGTTTTTCCTTCTGTGGCCTGCGACCAGACGCAGTAAACCTTCTGCTACTCTGCGTCCACACGCAGATATCCTTCCGCTGCGCTGCGTGCCCACGCACTGTTCCTTTAACTGTTCTGCGTTCTGTTGCTTCAGGGACGCGCCCAAAGATACTATCGCGCCGCGTCTTTTGCTACAGAGACGCACCTTAACACACTATCGCGCCGCGTCTTTTGCTTCAGAGACGCACCTGAACCTTGATTGCTCTGCGTCCCCACGCAGATCTACAGTCACTGCGCTGCGTCCAAGACGCACCTGAACTTCGTCTCCCCTGCGTCCCCACGCAGATCTCCAGACTCTGCATTGCGTCCCGGCGCGCTTTTCTTCCACTGAACCTGCGTCCCTTCAGATATAAATGATATGAAGACTTCAGGACTAACCCAAACAGTCAGATCTACAGATCTGATCATGCGCCATAGAGATCACAGTCCATTAGAAGATTCGCCCTCTTAGATCTGGACTAGATCTCACCAAATAAGATATTCAACCAAAGACAATGCTCAATCCAAATGAACTCCTTTTCTTTATATAGGCAAGCTCCTCCCCAAAACATGGAACAATACCACGAGCCGACACCATAGAAACACAAAACCGTCGGCTAGATACCACACAAGAAACCCCCACATGCTTTTTCTCTACCTTGAAATGTGTGCACTGGGTGGATGCACCCCCTGAACGGCTGGCCAGCGTCGCTGGACGCGGACCCTGCATGGTGTACCTGCGGGTACGCACCTCCTGAACTGGTTTCCTGCGTCCTTCTTAATTTTCAACAAACTGAGAGCCTTGCCACTAGAGTTGCCATCAAGTACAACATCTGTAACATACAGTCATACCAGAAAACATAATGCCAACAATCTCCCCCTTTGGACTTGATGGCAACCTTACAAACTTCAGCTTCATTCTCCCCCTTTGACATCAAGGGCAAAGGGTATGCTCCCCCTAAGCTCATGCTCCTCCAGATCTGCAACAAATAACCAGAGATCCACCATGAAAGAGATAGAGACATATTGCAGCTATTTCCAAGATCTCCTTCTCCATAATGCCAACAATGCATTATGTGCTCCCCCTGAGCCTGTACCACCAATAAGAAGATGTTCAACAATAAGATGATGCATCAACAAACCCCAGCTTTTTCCTGAGGTATTCAAACGTGTCCCTGGGCAATGGTTTGGTGAGAATATCAACAACTTGTTCCTTGGAAGGAACATACTCCAACTTGACTTTCTGTTCAAGCACTTGTTCCCGGAGAAAATGGTACTTGATTGGTATGTGCTTCGTTTTTGAATGCATAACAGGGTTCTTTGAGATGCTGATTGCACTTGTATTATCACATAAGATGGGGATTGGTGGTGTACAAGTGATTTGAAAATCCTGCAAAGTCTGCATCATCCAAAGAAGTTGGGTGCAACAAGATGCAGCATCAACATATTCCGCTTCATCTGTAGACAAGGCGATCGAACTCTGTTTCTTGCTGAACCAAGATACCAGTCTGGAACCCATAAAGAGCGCACCACCACTTGTGCTTTTCCTGTCATCCACGCTTCCGGCCCAATCTGCATCTGTATAAGCATGAAGAGTAAGATCTGTATCTCTAGGATACCATAAGCCATAATTTTGAGTCCCTTGAAGATATTTGAAGATTCTCTTTACTGCCTGAAGATGAGTCTCCTTCGGATTTTCCTGAAATCTTCCAACTATTCCAACTGCATGCATGATGTCCGGTCAGGTACCTATCAAATATAGTAAACTTCCAATCATAGATCTGTAGGTTGGTTGATGTACTGCTGCAGATTCATCATTTGCACTGAGACTACATCCTGTGACCATGGGTGTACATACTGGTTTTGCATCTTCCATGCCATATTTCTTCAAAATCTGTTTGAGATACTTGGTTTGAGATAAAAAGATTCCTCCTTCCTTTTGTTGGATTTGCAAACCAAGGAAATATGTCAGTTCTCCTAGCAAGGACATTTCAAATTCTTTCTGCATGACTGAGGCAAAACTTTGACTCATAGCTTCTTCATTGCTGCCAAAAATAATGTCATCTACATACAAAACAAGTATTAGCAATTTGTCATTTTCAACTTTTATATACAGATTGCTATCTGCTGAACCTTTTGAAAAACCTTGTTGATGAAGATATTTGTCCAACCAGTAGTACCAAGCCCTTGGAGCTTGTTTGAGACCATAGAGAGCCTTTTTCAATCGGCATACAAGATTTGGATCATTTCCAAGAATGAACCCATCTGGCTGTTCAATGTACACTTCTTCTTCCAAGTCTCCATTCAGAAAGGCTGATTTCACGTCCATTTGAAATACTTTGAAGTTTTGAAAACTTGAGAGAGCAAGGAACATTCGGATGGCCTCAAGTCTTGCAACAGGAGCAAAAGTTTCTTCAAAGTCTATTCCTTCTTGCTGCGCATACCCTTTACAAACAAGTCTGGCTTTGTTTCTAATTACTTCTCCATTTTCATTCAATTTATTTTTGAAGACCCATTTTGTTCCGATAACATTCTTATCCTTTGGTCTAGGAACCAGCTCCCAAGTGTTGTTCTTTTCGATTTGCTCAAGTTCTTCATCCATTGCTTTTACCCAACATTCATCTTTGCATGCTTCTTTCACATTTTGTGGTTCAGTAGAGGATAGTAATGCCAAATAGCTTGAGGCTTCTGCAACTGTTCTTCTTGTTTGTACACCTGCTTCTTTCTGCCCCACAATCTGAGATTCTGGATGATTCTTCTGAACATATCTGGATGGAGTTTTCTCTTCTATTCTTGTCTGCTCCTCTGGTTCTTCTTGAGGTTCTTCTTCTTCATCATTCTGTCTTTGAGGGTAGCCTTCATCTTCTTCGATATCTTCCCGATGTACTTGCCTAGGAATGTATCCCTTCTCATCAACCACCACATCAATGCTGTCAACAATTCTGCCAAGTCTTTTATTGTAGCACTTGTATGCTTTGCTATGTGGAGAGTAACCAAGAAGAATTCCTTCATCTACTCTAGGTTCAAGTTTGCCAAGCTGCTCATCAGTATTCTTGATATAGCATTTGCTCCCAAAGATTTTGAAGTGCTTTACCGAAGGAGTTTTACCACTCCAGAGCTCATGAGGAGTTTGAGTGCTGTTCACCCGGACATTTGTCTTGTTGAGAATAATAACCGCAGCATGTGCAGCTTCACCCCAGAAAGTTGCGGGAGTTCCTGATTCATCAAGCATAGCACGAGCCATTTGTTGGATTGTTCTGTTCATTCTTTCAACAACTCCATTTTGCTGAGGAGTTCTAGCTGTAGAGAATTCTCTCCTTATGCCATGTTCATCACAGAAATCGAAAAATTCATTTGAAGTAAATTCCCCACCTCTGTCGGATCTGAGGCACTTAATTTTGTGACCTGATTCATTTTCAACCAAGGCTTTGAAGGATTTGAATTTTTCGAAAGCTTCATCTTTGTGCTTCATAAGTCCTAACCAGACAAACCTGGAGAAATCGTCAATAAATAATATCAAGTATTCCTCTCCTCTAGGTGTTCTTTTCCTGAATGGACCACATGTATCTGTATGTACTAGCTCAAGAGGCATGCTAGCTGATCCTTCCTTCTCTGGAAAGTTAGTCCTGGTTTGTTTTCCAAACTGACATGATCTGCATATGGTGTTGTCAGGAATTTTGATATCTGGAAGATCGCGAACTGCCTGATATTTGCATGCTTTCCTTATTTGTGAGAAGCTTAGATGTCCCAACCTTCGATGCCATAACCAGTGCTCTTCATCCTTGCTCAGATAGCATTGTTGTTGTCCTTCTTCAAATATGTACAGATTATTTGGAGTTCTTTTGCCTTTGAGTACTGTTTTACCTGTATCAAGATCACGAACAAGACATCCATTCGATCTGAAAATAACCTCGGTTCTTTGATCACACATCTGGCTGACACTTAGAAGATTATGCTTCAATCCATCAACATACAAAACATTTCCAGCCTTGACCTTTTCTTTTAAAGGAGCAATCCCTTTTCCTTTTATAGTTGCAGGAGTATCATTTCCAAAAGAAACTTTCTTTCCCTTTTCTAAAGTAGAATAAGATTCAAGTTTTTCTTTATCACCTGTCATATGTTTCGAACATCCACTGTCAATGTACCATAGATTTTCCTGTCCTTCTGCATAAAATGCTATCCCACATCTTTCTGTTTGAGGTTCCTTTATTCTCCATGTTTTGGTGCTTGTGGCTTGTTCCTTTTTCCGCTCTTGTTCCTTTTTCTCCTGAAACCTGCTCCTGCATTCAGAGTCTTCATGACCAAAATTATTGCAAATAGAACATTCAACTTCATTTTCAAGAGCCGAAAAGTTGTTATAGGTCCTTTTTGTAATCCCTGTCATACTTCTTTGTTTTTGAGCTTCCCTAGTCATGATTGTTTTATATGCAACACATTGAGCTGCTTTGTGACCAAAGTTATGGCAAGAAAAGCATTGTCCATTGAAGAAGCTTCTGCGGTTATTGAATCTACCAGCCAACTGATTGTAATTTCTATTTTCATCTATTCTTGAACCAAACTGAGAAGATTTTACCTGTGGCTGGTTGTAGCTTTTGTTCACCCTTAAGATGGATTGCCCCTGATAGTTTTTGTTTGTAATTCGTCCCTGCTTTACCTGATTATCTTCATTGTTCTTCTGCTCATTTCTTCTTGCTGCATCAAGATAACTTTTTGAGGTGGATGCTTGAGAGGTTTCTCCATTATAGCCCAAACCTGTCTTGTTTAGAGGAGACCGCTGCACATTGATAATCTCATCCAAAGTTTCAGATCCTTTGACAAACTTAAGATTAATAGCTTTTGTTTTCTCAATTTCTTTTCTGAGACCAACAATTTCACCTTCTAGTTTTTCAAGATGTTTTTCCTTTTCATCAATTTGAAATTGTAGAGTATCAATGATCACATTCTTTTCTTCTATACATCTCTTGAGTCTAGTAATTTCATCATAGAGATTATCCACATCTACAGCATCCTCATAATCATCATCTTCAAATGCCATTAACAGCTTATATTTATTACCTTGTTCATCTTCATCACTGTTTGATAAGCCATCACTATCTTCATGGGTGTAGTAGCTTTTCTTATTTGTACTTTGTTTCTTATTCCATCTAGCAGGTTCCTTTCCTTTATCCTTATAAGGACATTTTGCAGTATAATGACCTACTTTTCCACAAGCAAAGCATTTAAAAGGTAGCTTCCTCTAAACCTCCCAGAACCCCTTTGAAGATTTCCGACAAAGTTTGATTCTTCTTCCTCTTCTTCTGGAACATGGCTTGCTTCATAGTAATCTTCTTTGCCTGATGCCTTAAAAGCAGCTTCCCTTCTGTCTGATGGACCTCCCTTTCTCATTTCATAAGCAGTTAGAATTCCATGTAGCTGAGACATAGTGAGAACACGGAGATTTTCCTTTTCTTCTATTGCAGATACTTTAGATTCAAACTTGGGGGATAATGATCTTAGAATCTTTTCAACTACTATAGCCTCTTTTATTTCTTCACCCAAATTTTTCATACAATTAACAATCTCATCTACCCGAAGAAAATAATTAGCCACACTTTCATCATTATACATCTTGAGAGTCTCATATTGAATCCTGAGAGTTTGAAGTTTAGCTCGTTTTACCTGTTCATCTCCTTCATAGCTCATGACCATTTTGTCCCATATCTCTTTTGTTGATTTAAAGTGCATTACCTTCATGAATTCTGTTTGGGATATACTTCCTAATAGAGTACTGACTGCTTTTGCATTTGTTTCATACTTCTTTTTCTCAGCTGGATCTGTAGGAGTAGCTGAAGGAAAAGCATAGCCTGTTTCTACAATGTCCCAAACTTCTGTACCAAGAGATTGAAGATATGCAGTAACTCTTACCTTCCAATAATTGAAGTTTGTCCCATCAAAAATCGGTGGCCTGATTGATGCTTCTCTCTCGTAGTTGCTCATGATGAATGATCTACCTTCAAGCGATCAAGCTTCTCTGAAGGACCTGCTCCGATACCAATTGTTGGAAATAATACTGAGAGGGGGGGTGAATCAGTATTATCTAGCAATTTAACAAATCTTCCTTATTTGATCTTTTGAATTATTCTTGCATATCAGTACCATAAAATAATGAGCATGAACAAAGAAAATAGACAGTCACACCAAAGAACACAAGATGTAAGGTGGAAACCCAATGTGGGAGAAAACCACCTACTGCAATATGTCTCTATCTTCTTTCAATTTAGAAACTTCTTTTACAATGATTTTGTACTGGTGCAGTCCTTTACCAGTACGTAGGCTGCAACCTGCAGAGAGCTACAACTCTCTCTCTTTCTCGTTTTCAAGTCTACTCCTAGAAGGGAGCTACAACCCCCTACTTCTTTTCATAAAGCATCAGATGATCAACAAGTACATAACAGATATAGACCACTACAGATATCAGATCAGCAATAACAGAACTAACCCAGAACACCTTATCAATAGAGAAATTCAATCAACAGAACATCTTAAAACAGAGACGCCGTTTTTCCTTCTGTGGCCTGCGACCAGACGCAGTAAACCTTCTGCTACTCTGCGTCCACACGCAGATATCCTTCCGCTGCGCTGCGTGCCCACGCACTGTTCCTTTAACTGTTCTGCGTTCTGTTGCTTCAGGGACGCGCCCAAAGATACTATCGCGCCGCGTCTTTTGCTACAGAGACGCACCTTAACACACTATCGCGCCGCGTCTTTTGCTTCAGAGACGCACCTGAACCTTGATTGCTCTGCGTCCCCACGCAGATCTACAGTCACTGCGCTGCGTCCCAGACGCACCTAAACTTCGTCTGCCCTGCGTCCCCACGCAGATCTCCAGACTCTGCACTGCGTCCCGGCGTGCTTTTCTTCCACTGAACCTGCGTCCCTTCAGATATAAATGATATGAAGACTTCAGGACTAACCCAAACAGTCAGATCTACAGATCTGATCATGCGCCATAGAGATCACAGTCCATTAGAAGATTCGCCCTCTTAGATCTGGACTAGATCTCACCAAATAAGATATTCAGCCAAAGACAATGCTCAATCCAAATGAACTCCTTTGCTTTATATAGGCAAGCTCCTCCCCAAAACATGGAACAATACCACGAGCCGACACCATAGAAACACAAAACCGTCGGCTAGATACCACACAAGAAACCCCCACATGCTTTTTCTCTGCCTTGAAATGTGTGCACTGGGTGGACGCACCCCCTAAACGGCTGGCCAGCGTCGCTGGACGCGGACCCTGCATGGTGTACCTGCGGGTACGCACCTCCTGAACTGGTTTCCTGCGTCCTTCTTAATTTTCAACAAACTGAGAGCCTTGCCACTGGAGTTGCCATCAAGTACAACATCTGTAACATACAGTCATACCAGAAAACATAATGCCAACACCTTCACAGGTCCAAACACATCATTGTGCACAATTTCTAATATCTATTTCGCCCTCTTACTACCAGAGGGGAAAATCACCCCATTCTGCTTCCCATATACACAATTTTCATAGAAATGAAAATCTAGAGAGCTATTACTCATACCTTCTACCATACCTTTACCATGAAGTATTTGAACGCCCTTCTCTCCAATATGTGCAAGCCTTTGATACCACAACATGGCCTTCTCTCTAGAGAACACTAGATTTTCTGCTCCACTTTCAGGAACCATAGAACTGTTGCACCCATCAATAACAATGCTACCTTACAGCTTGTACAGAGTTCCAATTAGAACTCCCCGCATCAATACCAATGCTTCCCGAATCATTTTGCAAGTATCCTTCTCGAACACTATTTTTACACCTGCATCATCCAACTTCCTTAGAGAAATCAAATTTCTGGCCAATGTAGGAATATGCAGAACACCTGAAAGTTTTCTAACCCTTCCACCTTGCAACTTCAACTTTACTTTTTGACGACCGATGATTCTAGCCTTCCTATCATCCCCTAAGAAGACATCACCACCATCGTATTTCTCATACTCGCAAAACCACTCTCTATGGGGAGTGAAGTGAAAGGATGCACCTGAGTCAATCAACCATGCCTCATGATCTACATGTGTACTTGAAGAAGCCAAGTGCACATCCCCACCTTCATCTGAGGTGGTTTTCACCTCTAGAGAAGGAGAATCATCAGAACCCTTTCTTTTATCAAGAGCTTTAGATTTACAGTCCCTTTTGTAGTGCCCTTCCTTTCCACATTTCCAGCACACCACCTTTACAAGTTTTGTTAGAGATTTAGATCTCCCTCTAGATTTAGCTCTCCCACTTGATGACTTATTTTTTTTTCTATTCTGGGACCGTCCTCATACAAACAAGGCATCACCATTCTAGCTCTCCATATTTTTCCATCTCATCTCCTCTGTCAGCAAGGATGCGACTATTTCATCAAA
The DNA here is from genome assembly GCA_031772625.1 of Pinus tabuliformis. Taxonomy (NCBI): domain Eukaryota; kingdom Viridiplantae; phylum Streptophyta; class Pinopsida; order Pinales; family Pinaceae; genus Pinus; species Pinus tabuliformis. Next base: position 1,208,477,856 of record CM062811.1, read on the forward strand.
CTACAAGGTAGTTGCATTGCTGCCTATTGCAATAACCAGACTATCCCACAAATCTGGTAGAGAACACAACAAATTGATGCACTTATCTTCATCTAAAATTTTAATATCAACAGATGCTAACTGACTTACCACAGTATTAAATGCGTTCAGATGCTCTGTCATCGAGTCTCCATATTTCATCCTTAGGTTATACAGCTTTTTCCGCAGTAACCATTTATTCACTAGAGACTTAGATTGGTACAAAGTCCCTAAATTTTCCCATAAAGCCTTTGCCGTAGCTTCCCCTGATACATTCAACAATACTAAATCTAAGACATACAAACGTATTGTGCTCTTTGCCTTCCGATCTAACTTTTTCCATTCTTCATCAGATAGTCCCGTTGGTTTAGTACCTGGATCTACCACGATCCACTGATCTTTATCCACCAACAGATCCTCCATCTTGAGTTTCCACAACTCAAAACTCTGACAATTAAATTTCTCGATCTCTATCTTTCCACTACTCGCCATCTTCTTTCACCACCAGAATCGATCTCGCAGATCTCCTATTGAACAGGGTCTACCACAAGCCTGAGAAAAACCCCTCAGCAATAAAGGCATCCCCTTGAAGCCAAAACTGCTCTGATACCAAAATGTAGGTTTTAACCCCATACAGAAATTACCTGCATATAAATTCTAAAACACAGAAAATAAACAATGCGAGAGCATAACACATAAAACACATATACACAAAGATTTTCCCCTGGATCCCAAAACTAGGACTACCAGCTTGATTTTTCATTATTTTCCTTTCAATGTTATAATACATATTTATACATGCCAAAGCATCCAATACCATGGACCAAAAACCATCACGTCCAATACCATGGACCGAAAACCATCGCATCCAAAAACATGTGCAAAATTCATGCACAAAACCATAGGTGGGTCTGCCGAAACCTAACATAGGGTCCAAAACCAAAATTTTCTGGGGCGCTACCCTGGACCCCATATAGTGGGGTTACGGGTATGCCTCACACCCCCTTTGACCCCCCCACTGTGGAGCACTTGGAAGGTATGCTTTTTGACAAGCAATCTAGTGGTTTTTCAATAATATTTCTAACCTTTTCTGCATTATGAGTCTAAAGAATATAAGGGTTTTGATAAATTGTGTGAAAATGGACAAAAGAAGCTCAATCACTAATAATTGATGTTTTCTATGCAGAAGGACGCGGAAACAGGGAATCATCGAGTAAAAACAAGAAGCGAAGGGAAAGTAACTGCTGTCCCGTCGACAGGGAACCGGATGCGGACAAGATCAAGTAAAATTAGAGCCGAATAGTCCAGGAAAAGAATGCAGGATACCGAGACGGAGAACGCAAGAAAGGAAAGAGAAGAACTGAACGATTAGCGAAGATCCTGAGGGATCGCTGCTTTAAGCTTATCTTTTGTATCTAGATATCTCCGTCATTTCTGTTATATAAAGGTACCACGCCATCGAGCGTGGGGGACGACTGTTGTTGTAATTACAAGCTTCAGAACAACTTTGATCATTAAGTTTTGTTAAGACCTGATTTTGTATACTTTTGTTAATGCAATCAATATAAAGGACTTGGTGTTCACTTCGTTTCTGCATCTGAAGTAACTTTAAGCAGTGTACCATTGGTAGCCAAGGGCCCAGCTCCGACGGTCACTTGCTGTTGTATCATACGGTGATTTGTGTGGTTTGCTTATTTCTCTTGTTTCAGTAATCCGATATATCTTTTATATGATAGATTATGCTTCCTAATTAATATCTGAATCTGAATAAGTTCTTTAACCCACGTCTCGGTATTACACAAAGTGAATCTATTCGAATTGCATCCATTTCTATAGCAAGATATTGGTATGAATGTTATCATCATTGGATTCATATAAAATAAGTATTTGCAAGGCTTGAAGATAATATCACTTTGTTTAGAAACATAATCACATCATACATTACTCTCGGATTGCTACAGTAGTCTAGAACGTGTACATACATTTGAGTTTGCTGTTCCATTTGAGTTTGCTGTTCCAATTTATATGATTGACGTTTCCTGTTTATGATAGTTTGCGGTTCCATTTAATTACTGCTGTTCCATTTGATTACTGCTGTTCCATTTTAGAATTGTTGTTCCATTTTACTTTCGCTAATCTGCCTTTATTGCTTTTGCGTGATAGCAGGCCTAAGGCTGTCGTGAGCCCAGCAAGACGCTGCCTAGCTCCCAGCCCTATAAGTCCATGCTTTGGTTTTCTTTCTTTATCAGTTTCTAAGGGGAAGGGTTAATGTTTCCGTACCCTTGACTGATCAACTGCTTTGTGTGATTTTATCTTTTAAGTTGGTTTAGTTACAGCTTAGTGTTTGTTTCCTTTCAAATCATTAGAACGCTATACTACCGAGCATTACTTGGACAAAACAGCCTCGGATTGAGTTACTCCTTGAAAGAACAAAATGATCCCGGATTGACTTAATAATGTGGAATAATTGGTGGTGTGAGAGACCCTAGTTATCGCTCTACATTTTGGCGTCGTTGTTGGGGAAGGGGTAATAGCCATTTGTCCTTTATAGAGTAGTGCGCAAATCTGCTAGGAGGGAGTTGGATTTTAAAAACGGAAGGTAAGAACCTGCGTACGGAGGATGTAAAAGCCCTGCTCCACCGTCCGCTTTCCTAGCAGAATTGATTGGTTAAATAGGATTTAGCAGTTTAATTGGAGTGCATGACTAAGCAGAAAAAGTTAGAGAAAGATCAAAAGCCTCCATCAAAAGCCAAGGGGCCGGTGACCCTTGGACGAACGACCTTCATAGACGAAATCTATAAGAAAGCCGACTCTCAGCCATCAGTAGGTTATAAGAAAGTCAATTCTAAATAGCCTACTAGTTCCCTTCAGGCCTCGGGATCACCATCTGAAGCCTTTGCTGAAGTGCACAGTCAAACAGAGGAGCATGATTTTCAAGAAATTGAAAATTTGACTCCTGGACCATTGCACGAAGGGACCCAAAGTAACCTTTGTGAAGGAGAAGGAGAAACAGGGGAAATCGCGGAACCTAGATCTCCTATTGAATTAAACCAGCCTTTAAATAGCCCGGACAAGGGAAGCGCTGTAAAAATCCTTGTTGAAGGAATTCATTCACCGCAGACAGTTGGGGCCATTATCATCCCTGATCAAGGGAGTGGTGTCAAGACAATCCCTGTTAAGACTACCCCTCCTCAACCAAGGAACACTCTCTTGGAAATTCCTGAAGATTACTGGCATATATTCGATCCCATGGCGCAGAATCAGCCAAACACCCAGACCTCCACATTGCAATATCCGATAGTAGATTCTGCAGCAAATGCGCCCATGAAAGCCATCCCTCTCCAGCATATTCCCACATTTCATGGCCTTACATCAGAAGATCTGGACGCATTCTTGTTCGAATTTGATGTATTATGTAGAGGATACGATTACACCACCAATCCCCAGAAACTGAAATTGTTCCCCTCTACATTAAAAGGGGCTGCGTTAAGATGGTTTATGGGCTTAGGTGGTGGGGTTATTAACAATTGGGATCAAATGAAAGAAGCTTTTTTAAAGAAATATCAAGATTACTGTAGGTCGAGAGAACTAAAAGATGAAATCTTTCAAATGTCAGCCAGACCAAACGAAACCCTAGAAGAATATGTGGAACGTTTCCAATATAACTTGCAAAGATCCCCTTATGCATCGCTACCTCTGCCTGATAACGTGTTTAAAACTGCATTAATTAGAGGTATGAAAGAACAATGGATCGAAACGTTAAACATTATGGGGAAAGGAGACATTTATCAGGAAAATTTTGCTGATATCATTGATCTGTGTATCAGGAGCTCAAGAGGCAGCACGAGGATAAAACCAGCGGAATATGATCGCTTCCCCAGAGATAACAGAACATCAGCAGAGGGAGTAACACGGGTGGAACTTGGAAATTTGCTAGAAAATTTTAAAACTGATATCCTGGGAACATTAACTACACAACTTGACATTGTGCAGGCTAAACAGAAGCAAGCTGAGGCGGAGCAGAATCTAGCAGTTTTTTGCCCACGATGCAGGAAGAAACACAGCCACAAGGAATGCCCACTGGATACAGTCCAAATATGTGCTATCTGTACCAAGGACCACCTGACCGAAAGCTGCCCTTCACTTCCTGGTTTGAAGGCAGTATACAAAGAAGCAGAAGAGGAGCTAGAACCAGCATATTTTATTAACCAGCGTCGTCAATGGCAGCCTAGGCAATCAGGTATGTTTTCAGACCCCTCCTCTTCTTTTCAGCCCCCGCAGTTCAATACTCAGCAACAGAATATGTGGCAAAACCAGTCTCAACCCTCGTTTTCAAATTGGTCACCTCAAATGTTTCCTACTCTGAATCCTTGGATGTCCCAATTTGGTTGGCCAAACTGCCCTTATCCTCCACCATATTGGCAGAATAATTCATATCCTCCGTAGTGGACCCCTTCCACTTCGCAAAGCTCATCCTGGCAGACAAGCTGGCCAAGATTGACATATCAGCTAGCAGGATCAATTCCGTTCCCTCAACCGACTCTGCCAGCCTTACAACAAAACCCCCAGCCTAATCTGAGACCGCAGCTCCCAGCCCAACCCAACCTTAATCCAAATAATAGACCAGTTCAATCTCTTCAAATTATAGAATCCTCAGAAATTGAATCTGATCTGCGGGAGTGCAACGATCTTCAGTTAAGATCTGGGCGAATAATAGAAACAGAGGGAGACAAAACAATTCGCATTGAAGATCAGTTACCAATAGAACAACCCCCACAACAGAAGGATGAAAACAAAGAGCAAAACAATAAACAAGCAAGTACATCCTCTCCTCCTTTCCCAGAACGATTAGTCATATCTCGACCTATACAATCTCCAGACTTCGACATTTTGGGAGAATTACAAAATTTGTATATAAAGATTCCATTCCTCCAAGCCATACAAGATATTCCTATATATGCAAAAACCATAAAAGAATTGTGCATCAAAAAATCAAGGAGGAATACAAATACTAACCCCAGAGTCCAAGTAGTTGGTACTTTATCCGACCTATTATCAGGAAAAGAGGCACCTATCAAATATGAAGATCCCGGGAACCCAATTGTAACTGTCCAAATCTATGGCCAAACCCTGACTAACGCTCTAGTTGACCTGGGAGCTGCAATCAACATTTTGACAACCTCCACCTGCCAAAAGCTTGGCATTACGTCAGTAGAACCTACCTCTACTCTGTTAGAATTGGAAGATCGATTTGTAGTTCGACCAGAAGGTACTCTGAATGATGTCATGGTTTCCATAGATTCCTGGGAATATCCCACAGATTTCCTGGTAATTAATCCTAAAACCCGACTAGATGGACATCCGTTAATCCTAGGCAGATCCTGGCTTGCTACTACCGATGCCTACATTGGCTGCCGGTAGGGAAACATGACTATAACTAAAGGACCAGATGTTAAAAATTTAATTTTATATCCTCCAGCACAGCCAAGCCTGCCAATGATTAAAACTAACTCTTATCCTGTGTCATATCTTGCTAACAATATCAGATCTCCATTAACTATACAGAAGGCTTTAGACTTTAAAGATCAAACAGAAGACGACGCCATTAACAATTTTATTAGTCAAACTGAAGCTAGAACACATATGCAATGTTTTATGATAGAAGCAGCATTTGACAGTGAGCTAGAAGAAGATCCTTTAAAAGATCCACATGACCAAACAATACCAGTAACTGTTGTTGCCAATAGTAAAGTAGTGGAAATTGAACCTGGTAAAACTCTGAATATTAACGCCAACCTTACATCAGATCAAGAAATAAAGCTTGTTAATCTGTTACAAAAATACAAGGATGCATTTGCGTGGGATTATCCTGACATGAAGGGGATTGATCCTCAATTATGCACCCATCACATCTATATAGAGAAAGATGCAAGACCTGTCCGTCAGCCACAAAGAAGACTCAACCCTCACCTAAAAGAGATAGTAAAAGATGAACTTCAGAAGCTCTTAGATGTTAACTTTATTTACCCTATCTCTGACAGTAAATGGGTCTCTCCCCTTGTGGTGGTACCCAAGAAAAATGGAAAATGGAGGATTTGCGTGGATTACAGGGAGTTAAACAAGGCTACACAGAAGGATCACTTTCCCCTCCCATTTATAGACCAAGTATTGGAAACGTTAGCAGGGAAGAAATTTTTCTCCTTCCTGGACGGCTTCAGTGGATATAACCAAATCCAAATTGCCCCTGAAGACCAGGATAAAACTACCTTTACGTGCCCCTAGGGAACGTTTGCCTATCAAGTATTACCCTTCGGCCTATGTAACGCCCCTGCTACATTTCAAAGGGCTATTCTCAGTATTTTTGCAGATCTAATAAACGATGGACTTGAGGTGTATATGGACGACTTCACACCGTATGGGGATGAATTTGATCCAGCTCTGGATACCCTAGAAAAAGTTCTACAACGTTGCATTGCTACCAGACTTTGCCTGAGCCACGAAAAGTGCTACATGATGATGACGGAAGGGCTCATTCTAGGGCACTACATTTCAGCAGCTGGCATCCAGGTAGACCCTGCTAAAATTCAGATTCTTTTGCTCATCCCTACCCCCACTACTCAAACAGAGGTACGTAGTTTCCTTGGATTTTCTGGATATTACAGACGGTTTATAGAACATTATTCACGAATTGCAGCACCTCTATATGCCTTAACTGGTAATGTTGATTTCTTGTGGACAGAGAAATGTGACCAGGCTTTTAAAGAATTGAAAACGTTGCTGTCAATAGCTCCAGTCCTTCGAGGACCAAACTGGAATTTGCCATTCCAGATCTCATCTGATGCCTCGGATACAGCAATCGGTGCAGTCCTAGGACAAGAAGAGGATAAGAAGCCATACGCTATTTACTATATTAGCAAAAATTTATCCTCTGCCGAACTCAATTATACTGTTACAGAAAAGGAATTCCTGGCTGTAATTCATGCTGTTAATAAATTTAGGAATTATATTACAGGTTATCCTGTCGTGTTATATACAGATCATTCTGCTATCAAATATCTAGCAAACAAACCTGTCACGAATGCTAGAGTAACTCGATGGTTGATCCTGTTGCAGGAGTTCGACATCACAATTAAGGATCGACCCGGCAAGGAGAACCCTGTAGCCAACTTCCTCTCAAGAATACCCAAATCAATCAAAACAGCAGCAGTAGAAGATCAATTCCCTAATGAACATCTGTTTGCCATTGCCATTCGAACACCCTGGTATGCTGATGTCGCCAATTACCTTGCAGTGGGTAAGTTACCAAAACACCTAACCCCTCAGGAACGAAAGCAAATTGTTCAAAAAAGCACTCGATTTTCGTGGATTGGAGACCATTTATTCCATACAGGGGCAGACATGCAAATCAGGAGGTGTATTCGAGAGGATGAGATCCTAGACATCTTAAAAGCTTGTCATAATGGACCATGCGGGGGGCACTTTGCCGACAAAAGAACAGCACATAAAGTACTACAGACAGGATACTATTGGCCTACAATTTTTAAGGACGTGAAAAAGTTTGTACAAGCCTGTGACAGCTGCCAGCGAGCAGGAAAACCTGGTCAAGCTGATGAAATGCCTCTGAGACCACAAGTGGTTATTGAGCCATTTGAACGATGGGCTCTCGATTTCGTCGGGCCCATTAATCCACCATCAAACCAGAGGACATACATCCTGGTAGCAACAGACTATGTTACTAAATGGGTTGAGGCTGAATCATTAGCTAGGGCTACAGAAGATTCGGTAATACAATTTTTGTTCCATTTGTTTGTACGTTATGGACTTCCGAGAGAAGTAATTACAGATGGTGGACCACAATTTGTTGGAAATAAACTAGCTGCAACACTTAACAACTATCATATCCAACATAAGATCACTACTCCCTACCATCCGCAGGCAAATGGACAAGTAGAAAACAGTAACAAGATAATTGAATCAATCTTAACAAAGACTATCGCATCACACAGGCGTGACTGGGCTGCTCGGCTACCTGAAGCACTGTGGGCTTATAGAACCACATGGAGAAGTACGACAGGCTATTCACCTTATCAATTGGTGTTTGGGAAACAACCAATCTTTCCTATCGAATTTGAGATCCAAACACTACGAACTGCACAAGAGGTCGGCCTAGATCTGAATGAGGCACAGATCAATCGACTACGACAAATCAACGAATTGGATGAGATTAGGCTCTCTGCATTACAAAACACAACATTAATCCAACAGCAGCGAGCTAAGTGGCATGATGCACTTATAAAGAATAAAGTCTTCCATGAAGGAGACTGGGCTCTGTTATACGATTCTCGGTTCCAGGATTTCCCGGGGAAACTCCAGACTCGCTGGCTAGGACCATATGAGATCCAGAAGGTGCACGACAATGGGACCCTCACTCTGATCACAATTGATGGTTCTGGACATACGTTCAAAGTAAATGGCCACCGAGTTCGTCTCTATCGAAGACCTCTTACTCGGGAATCCTTTTGTCAACAGCTACAGCAAGATACTGATTTGGAGATCTTAGGAGAGGAAGCGAAATCTTCCTCACCTATAACTTAAGCAACTCGTTTTTCATAATTTGTACATAACATCCTGTACATATGTTCTTTTCATCTTTGTTTGTAGTATTTTTGTTACCTTATTTTGCACAGCACTTTTTGATTTTGCTGTTCCTTTTCAAAAGGAAGAGCACTGGTTTGATTTTGCTGTTGCTTTTCAAAAGGAACAACACTCGTGTGATTCTGATGTTCCTTTTCAAAAGGAACAACACTTTTGGTGTTTTGCTGTTCCTTTGTGAAAAGGATCAGCACTTGGTGTTTTGTTGTTCCTTTGCGAAAAGGAACAACACTTGTTGCTTTGTTGTCCCTTTGCGAAAAGGAACAACACTTTTTGCTTTGCTGTTCCTTTGCGAAAAGGAACAGCACTTTTTGCTTTGTTGTTCCTTTGTGAAAAGGAACAACACTTTTTGCTTTGTTGTTCCTTTGCGAAAAGGAACAACACTTTTTTGCTTTGTTGTTCCTTTGCGAAAAGGAACAGCACTTTTTTCTTTTCCGTTCCTTTGCGAAAAGAAACAACACTTTTTGCTTTGCTGTTCCTTTGCGAAAAGGAACAGCACGTGTGGATTTTTGCTGTTCCTTTGCGAAAAGGAACCGCACTTTTGTGTTTTGGAATTTTTTTGTTGTTCCTTTGCGAAAAGGAACAGCACTTTTGTGTTTTGGAATTTTTTTGTTGTTCCTTTGCGAAAAGGAACAGCACTTTTGTGTTTTGGAATTTTTGTTGTTCCTTTGCGAAAAGGAACCGCACTTTTTTGCTTTGTTGTTCCTTTGCGAAAAGGAACAACACTTTTTTGTTTTGCTGTTCCTTTGCGAAAAGGAACAGCACGTGTGGATTTTTGCTGTTCCTTTGCGAAAAGGAACAGCACGTGTGGATTTTTGCTGTTCCTTTGCGAAAAGGAACAACACTCTTTGTGCTTTGCTGTTCCTTTGTGAAAAGGAACAGCACTCGTGTATTTCTTTTTCCAAGATACAGAATTTGGCTAATTCTGCTATTTCTTTTCCACAAGATAACTCATTTACATGCTTCTCTCAGAGAGGACACCATTAGAACCTTTCTGCTCCTATTGGGACGTTTTGCGATTATGCTCTCCTAAATCCTTTAAGATATAGCAATGACATTATGCAATGAACATAAAGCATGATATACCGAAACCAGCATATCATAAATCGCTACTATTTTAACAGTCAGTATATATAAGAAGACAAGAGGAGGGACATTAACTTTTGTCTTCACTGTCATTATCTTATTCCCGAACCGTGGTTTGGTAATTTTTATCATGTCAATCTCCCTAAAAACTTTCTTGATCATTACTGAGGAATATGAGCAAACGATTTATATCTGTCTGTTGGGATTGTAAGACTTCTTCCACCATTCCCCGCTCTTAAGGAGTGCGGAACCACCCTTATGTGTAATTGAACAAAGAAAAAGAGAAGTGTGCTGCAAAAGAAGAATAAAAGAAAAAATAAAAACAAGATATGAAATCGTCAAATGCAGGATAGGGGGTCTCATTCAGAGCCAGCCTACCATGATCATAAGGATGGAAGCGAAGTGGCATTCCCATTACGGCCACCACACCAGGGATATGGTCCAAAGGTAAAATAACAAGCAAACCTTGGAACAGGAGGTCTCATCACGAGCCGGCCTGACCACGTTTCGTGCCTACCTTGTGAATGGCATTATGGTTATCTGGTCACCAAGCCAGCATAATGGCCTGCATTTTGACAAAGCACTCTTCAGTAGATACACAAAGGATAATGGTTCCGGAGGGTGAGATAAACAACTTTGCCAAGGTTATGAACACCTGTTGGCAGCAGAGCTCTCTTAATGGCATTGGAGTCGTAATATTTACACCAACAAGTATGATATTAAGTCTGTTTGTCTTTTATATCCTTTGCATGTATCATATGTCACACCCTGATATAATTATCGCATGAACATTATCACCAATCATGGCAACAGAATTGACAATGACTACTGGAGACTTGGTATAGTTGACAGACGTCCAACCCCTCGGTTCCTCATTATATCACACTGGCTTATCTAAAAAGCGATCCACTTTTTTGCCTCGGTTTCGGTACTCCATTGTCCTTTTACAACATGGCATAATTCTACCTGCTGTACTTTATGATTTGACTCCCGACTGGCTGTTGCTCCTCTCTTTGACGGCTGGGGGCAGCCTATCAGATCGCGGGGGGGGAGGTAACCTCATTACTCTAATGGTTACGTGGCTGCACACCATTCGGGCAAAATAATGGCACGATTTAACGGTATGATGATCTCATTCTACGGACTGCCATCCACGATCTTTCTCTTTGCTGCATGCTCTGCGAAGATCCTTCCTAAAATTAGCATCGAGTATCCTCTCTGCTTGGTAAATACTGCAAACAGTTGCTGTTTCATTCCTGAGTCTATTTTTGGAGTAAGCTATGGGCGGGAGGACAATCCGAAGTGAACCGCACAAGCTGACCGCGTCCACTGCTGCCCGCGAAATTCTGGAAAATGCAGGATGGTTGAATTACTTCAACCACCTGCAAGAATCGAATGAGGCTGTAGCGTTGGAATTCCTGCAAAATTTGCAGGAAAACCACTCTATAGTCGGAGGAAAGTGGATAGGAGTTACGGAGGACATTATCGCAGAAACCTCAGGATTACCAGCTGTTGGACCCAGATGGGAGCTGAAGAAGGAAAGACTGCAGAAAGTAATGGAAATTTTCCAAAGCGAAGGCCAAAGTCTGACAGTCAAAGGGAAAGGAGTTCTGCCGACAACACTGGGGGAACCCTGGACCGAGCTGGCGAAGATAGTGCAGAGCTATATCACCTGCGAAGGGAGAAAAGGTGTGGTAAGGGCTCGTCACTTAAAACTTCTAGCTGTTTTAAAGGGAAAATGTTCTGTAAATCTCCCTGCCCTTTTAAATTCGTTATTACATGATGCGGCCCGAAGCCTGAATAAGGCTCAGCACACAGATACGGTTGCTAGCCACCACGGACTGATTCGGCTAATAATAAGCCACAGTCTTACCCAACAGCAAGGCACCTGGGAGGAATTGGTCGAAACAGTTAAAGAGGGACTGGCTGTACCACCCCCAAAATCTGAACGAACCTCCAGCACACTGGAACGTTCAGAAAAACATAAGAAGCCAGCAGCAGAAAAGCATGCTGTTTCAAAACGAAAGCAGTCCTCCAGCACGCCGGAACAATCAGAGAAACGTAAGAAGTCGGTGGCAGAAAAGCATGCTATTTCGAAACGGAAGCAACCCTCCGATGCGCCGGAACGACCAGAGGAACCTAGAGAACCTGTTGGCACTCCCAACCTGCCTGAAAGACCTAGGAAGTCAGCTCGATTGGTTCGAATACGGGGAAGGTTGGAAAAGATTCAGAAAACTGCGGCCCAACCAATTGAAATCGAGGACGAACCTCCGGAAGTGGAAGGTGAATTACCTGAAGGAAATACTGAGCAATGAGAGGCTGGAACTAACCAGCCAGAAAGAGGAATTGAAGAAGGACATGACCAATCTGAAGGAGAAGAGACCACCAAGCGAGACAATCAAGAAGAAGAAAACGCACAATCTATGGGTAGCCCGTTGCAAGACCCTCCAGGAGAAGAGGAATTGGCAGCAGTTCTGGCCAATATGAGAGGATACGGCCAAGCCTCCAGTACAGGAGGCGTCCTTGATGGCCCCGTAGAAGAAGAATTACCCGAAGAAAGGCATGCAGAAGAGGCAGGGGAAGAAAACCTTCCTGGCTATGGTAATGAAGCAGAAGACATCAATCCAGGACAATCTGTCCCTAGGACGTCGGAAGATGTTCCAGGAGAGGAAGAAGAAGTAAGATTGAAGGCCAAACCCTCTGCCGAGGCAAGGGAAATTGAAAAATTGAGAAAGAAGCAGCAGAGGATGCTGGGCACGATAGCCAGACTCCGACAACAAATTAGAATGTTGAAAGCCAGTCTGAGAATACAAAAAACTGCAAGGAAAAGGAAGAGGACCACGGCAGCAAGAACCCCGAGGGTTAGAGTTCGTTTTGATGGACGAAACCCCATCAGGAGACCTACTTTCGAGGATCAGTCTGCTGTTCCAAATGATAATGAGGAACAAGGTGCTGTTCCAATAGAAACTGCTGTTCCATCTGGCCCGGAGGAACGAATGGACATTCCAATGGAACAACAAGAGGCTCCGGTGGCAGGAAGACCACAGCAACCCTTTGTTCGCATTAAAAAGGAAACGGATAGCAAAGAGGTTCAAACATAAGCACCTCCCTCGGGTGTAATTCGGGTCCGAAATTCCAAACAACGTAATAAGAAGGTCCAGGTTAAACTTCCAGCTTCTACGGCTGTGTGGAAGAAAGACCCAAAAACCAGAACCTTGCATAAAATGATGAAGGAAGCCCAGCAGGAGGCCGAGCAGTTGCGAGAACAGACGGTCCCCAAGGAAAGATATGAAGAGCTCCAACAGCAACTTCGAAACATCAGTCAGTCTGAGAGCCAGGCCTTTGAAGGATGGCAGAAGGAGCAGGAAAAGGTTGCTAAGGTAACTCGTTGACTAGATAGTGTTGTTAAGCAGATGGACACCCTGTGTTCCTTGTATACTGATGTTTTGACTTGTAGAGCCCCTGCTAAAAATTATGCTTTGTTTTTGCTTGAACAATATTTGAGATTAAAAATAAAAGCTGTTAGGGTAGGAGCACCTATCCATATCAACACTGTTAATGATTTTATAGACTGCTGCAAGCACTATGGAGTTAAAGTTCAAAGGTTGTTATGTGAATTTTACCTGCACAATCTTGTCTTAGACCAGGAAACTGATTTGAATCCTGGCCCTTTCGTTGGCGATATACAATTCCAAGCCTTTATCTCATTTGGGGTGAATCAGTTAAAATGGCTTAAAGCTTACAACATCTTCCAGAGGCAAGAGAATAGTTTAGACCTATGGCTACAAGCTGAACCTAGGGACCCAGCGGCATTATGGAGAGAGCATAGGAGTGTGATGAGGATCCCAGGTGTCATGAAGATATTAGGTCCCATGCATGGAGACTTGATCCGAAATGGTCTGGAGTATTTCCTGACTATTAAAGACCATGCCCTCCATGCTGCAAAGTTTCGCTACCGAACCTCTAACCCAAACATCCAGCTCAGGGAACCCTTTAACTTTGAGAATTTTGAATTGGTTGCCAGTCGATTGAGTCTATATGGGGAACGGATTCTGCGAGCAGGACCATTCTGGTTGGGGTATCGGTTTCGCAGCCCAATTATTTGGCATCCTGCACCTGGATATCAGGCCCTATATGAGATGCCTGCAGATCAGTTAGATCAGTTCTTTGACCATCTAGTTGCTAATCATGGTTGTCGACCTCTTCGTGAGATCCCTTCTCCGGCCTACTCTCTCACAGCCTTGCATGTCAATTATAACGTTTTCATGAGGACATGAAACAGGGTAAGCAGGGGGGTGTGTGGAGCACTTGGAAGGTATGCTTTTTGACAAGCAATCTAGTGGTTTTTCAATAATATTTCTAACCTTTTCTGCATTATGAGTCTAAAGAATATAAGGGTTTTGATAAATTGTGTGAAAATGGACAAACGAAGCTCAATCACTAATAATTGATGTTTTCTATGCAGAAGGACGCGGAAACAGGGAATCATCGAGTAAAAACAAGAAGCGAAGGGAAAGTAACTGCTGTCCCGTCGACAGGGAACCGGATGCGGACAAGATCAAGTAAAATTAGAGCCGAATAGTCCAGGAAAAGAACGCAGGATACCGAGACGGAGAACGCAAGAAAGGAAAGAGAAGAACTGAACGATTAGCAAATCCCTCAGGATCTTCGATCCTGAGGGATCGCTGCTTTAAGCTTATCTTTTGTATCTAGATATCTCCGTCATTTCTGTTATATAAAGGTACCACGCCATCGAGCGTGGGGGACGACTGTTGTTGTAATTACAAGCTTCAGAACAACTTTGATCATTAAGTTTTGATAAGACCTGATTTTGTATACTTTTGTTAATGCAATCAATATAAAGGACTTTGTGTTCACTTCGTTTCTGCATCTGAAGTAACTTTAAGCAGTGTACCATTGGTAGCCAAGGGCCCAGCTCCGACGGTCACTTGCTATTGTATCATACGGTGATTTGTGTGGTTTGCTTATTTCTCTTGTTTCAGTAATCCGATATATCTTTTATATGATAGACTATGCTTCCTAATTAATATCTGAATCTGAATAAGTTCTTTAACCCACATCTCTGTATTACACAGAGTGAATCTATTCGAATTGCATCCATTTCTATAGCAAGATATTGGTATGAATGTTATCATCATTGGATTCATATAAAATAAGTATTTGCGAGGCTTGAAGATAATATCACTTTGTTTAGAAACATAGTCACATCATACATTACTCTCGGATTGCTACAGTAGTCTAGAACGTGTACATACATTTAAGTTTGCTGTTCCAATTTATATGATTGATGTTTCCTGTTTATGATAGTTTGCTGTTCCATTTAATTACTGCTGTTCCATTTGATTACTGCTGTTCCATTTTAGAATTGTTGTTCCATTTTACTTTCGCTAATCTGCCTTTATTGATTTTGCGTGATAGCATGCCTAAGGCTGTCGTGAGCCCAACAAGACGCTGCCTAGCTCCCAGACCTATAAGTCCATGCTTTGGTTTTCTTTCTTTATCAGTTTCTAAAGGGAAGGGTTATTGTTTCGGTACCCTTGACTGATCAACTGCTTTGTGTGATTTTATCTTTTAAGTTGGTTTAGTTACAGCTTAGTGTTTGTTTCCTTTCAAATCATTTAAATGCTATACTACCGAGCATTACTTGGACAAAACAGCCTCGGATTGAGTTACTCCTTGAAAGAACAAAACGATCCCGGATTGACTTAATAATGTGGAATAATTGGTGGTGTGAGAGACCCTAGTTATCGCTCTACACCCACCACATTACAGAATCGGCACAACGAAGGGGGGCTCCCCCCCCCCACCCCCTCTAACCCCCAGTTAACTACGTGGGCTAGTCATGGAAAGAATATAACACAACCCAACAGTTCCTTGAAAAACCACTTTTAGTCCTAGCAAAGACGGGCATCAACTTGTCGCATGATTCGATTCATAGATTTCACACTCCTCTACAGAGTTCAACAGACATTCCCTCTGTGGGTCTTTCTTTCTGCATGTGGGGCAAAATACGGCCATAGTTCTTTCTAGTTCTAGCTATTTCCGTTTTACCTGCAATGTGTCCATCTATTCAGACAAAGTACTCAGGATATCAGTCCTCAGGCTGTCCAACAGGTTCCTAATTTTTTCTTTTGTAACACGCCCAGCAGATACCTTAGTTAATTGAATCCCTCATTTATTTCTTGCAATTCCTCTTGAGCACTAAATACACAAATCACAGATGGTATCGAAGTTCTCCTTTGATATATCCCCTTTTCCGACTATATTCAACAAATTCGAAGAGTCTTCTCGGAATGCCCGAAGGAGGACAACTTTCAAAATTTCTTTATCCAGGTCGAAGTGACCTGACCTTTGCAACGTGTATTTGAAGCACTTCACGCTGTCTTCCATATTTTCATCCTCTTTCTACATAAATTTAAAGAACTCTTCTTTAATATCTTGTGATTTACAGTAGTCTTGGTATTTCTCCAAGAAAGCAGTTCTCATTGCTTCCCACATGGTGATAGACCTTCCCCCAAGGCCCATAAACTATCGTAGGGTTGTCCCTTTTAGCATAGCAGGGAAAATTTTTATTTTTTGAGTGTCCGTTATGTAGTCATACCCTCGACACACAATGTCAAATTGAAACAAAAATGTGTCAGGGTCTTCTGAAGTAAGCCCATGGAAACTAGGTAACATTGTTAAAGGGATAGGCTTTGTTGGTGCACCAGTCCCAAAATCCCCAATTAGGAAGTCAATTGTAGAGGTTGTAGGTGCCATGAATATCCTCCAATACTCACTGGGGATTTCAGCTGGCTCCACAAGAAGGGATTCTATCACAGGGGTTCGAGTTGACTTGATAGCGCTTCCTCTCTCCTTTGGTGATAGAAATGTCTCTACAATCTCTTGCCCCCTGTCACCATGGTTGGACCCTTTAGATCACCTCTCTGCAATTTCTTCTTCCCCACTGGGATGGGTGGTTCCTCCAGATGGTTTACTTGTAACTTCCTCTTCTTCGGTTGCAAGCAACGAGATTCCTTTAGCAGGCGTACTGTTGCTTGTCTCTCCGGTTGCTGGGAAAGTCTATTGTATTGAACTGACAGTGGGTGCTGTGAACAACACTGGTTGATCTATAGCTTGTCCCTCTGATATTTTTCGTGCACCTGGCCTCACGACTGCATGAGAAGATGCCTCCAACTCAGCTTTTGCAATGATTTGTTGGATATAGGTGTTCCTCCCCAAATCCTATCTTCCCTTCTTTGGGGCTCTCCATCTACCCCTTTTATTTGGCTCTTTGTTCATACAAGTTGGTGTGGTAGCAAAAATCAAACCACTATGCTCAAGGTCTTGAGTAGGGTGTCAAAAGACCATTCCCTCCCTAGGACGAGAGATTTCTTTGAAGAGAGGGTTGTTGACGAAAAAAAAATAAAATAAAGAATACATGGACCTAGGGTTGAGGATCTGGAGCAAGACATCAAAAGACTCCTCTCTCCCCAGAATCAAGACCTTAATCAAGAAATAACACACACACAAGAGAACCTTAATACTTCAAGTCCTAAAGTAGGCCGTCAGACGACTCTTCCCTCCCCGGCAACAATGCCAAAATGTTGGTGTCCAGATATGAATAATTTATCCACTCCTTCCCTACATTAATGTATCAATCTGGGTGCGTATTATTTTCAAGGCGACACACAAGGTATATGCAGGGACAAGGTTACGATCTGCCCTCAACCAAGGGTTCGTGATTGAAAATCAAAACATTTTTGAGACAAAAGTAAAACTCGACTGCGGAATGTAAAATGGTATTCAGAGTTATCTAAGAGATCTGTAGCAGCAACAAGAAATAAACATAGAAAACAGAAAATACACGCAACACAAGGAAACACGCAACACCTGATCAAGAGAGCGGGTGGGCCCAGCTCTCTGATAAGGGTTGTGTTACTCACAGCGAACGATAAATCAACAAAAAGGTTATATTTTATTAATCTGAATAAGGCTATTACAATATCATCCTCCCTAGGTCCCCTAGATGCAGGAATGACCCGTATTTTATACAATACAAAGGAGAATAATTCTCCCTAAAACCTGGCAACTCTATGCCCAAAGATATACATCAGTTGTACTGCAACACTAGAGCCGAGAGAAGCAAGAATAGGAATGGTCAAAAATGGGTCTAGAGCAGCTACAATCAGTTATGTTGTTTTGTCATGGTCGATCAGCTGCTGTGAATCATGGAACTACTACGATATGCTACGTGGTTAACACCTATGCTCCATAATCTAGGGTCATCACAAGTTTTAGTGGTTTATGTAGGTAGAAACCTTCATGACTCTACTTCATTAATTAAATATCATAAGAGACGATAAAGGGGAATTACCTCATAATTTTACATTGTAAATGTATGCGAATGAATGCAAAAAGGGTGAAAGAGGAGTGGAAACGTAGGGAAAAGATAGGCCAATTTGGTGCCCAACAGTTTGCAGTCAAAGTCCCTCTCCATTAGCTAATTGTGAGCTTGAAAAAATTATCGATACAAACTTGATCTGGTAGCCAATTTCTTTGTCATTTTTAGTAGGAGTCTCGTCACAAAGCTCAGATGAAAGTTTTCATTCATGGTATGAGGAGAATCAAAGTAATCCATTGGATGAGCTAAGTCCCAGTGCACATGAATTTTAATATCCTTATGCAGTATTTTTAGAGTCAGATAGAGAATCCATATTATTCAATCTGGGAAAATTTGGATTTGTTTACAAGTTTTCATGGGAGTTTCATTTCAGTAGTTCTCTCTTGTTTCTCATAAACAAGCACTTGCGGAGAATTCAAATAGCAGCCAGAATGCTTACTTGGCTGCATTGGTTGTTCCATTTCACTTGATCACATGATGAAAGGAACAATTAGAGTAGGTTTTATTAAATAAGCTCCATTTTGAACATTTTTTTCTAGTTTGTGAGTTGTTTTTTAGTATTGAGTTAGTTTTTAGTTGAGTAAAACTCATTTTGTGTCATCAAGTTGTCAGTTTCCAGTCATGCATTTCAATTTACGGTTTTTACTGTATTGGCCCACATGGTTAGGCACTTGGTCTACAGTGTTCTTGACACCTCCAAGGAGCTTCCATCCCCAATAAGGCCGATGTTACTGTTAGTATTTGCCTCCTGCCATAAATGATCAAAAATCCACTTTTCATATCATTTTAAGGGTCCGATTTAGAAAATGTTTATCATTCCACTAGGTCATGTGAAAAAAAAATTAGTCACTAATGGTAGTCCTAGTCCAAAAACATTACTCTTACATAAATGTGATTACTTGTTGGCATAGTTTCATATCTTGTTGACTATACATCATCCATAAGTTTATTTTTATCATGCCATTTGTATCAGTCATGAGGTCATTATGTCATCTAGAAATTTAGTCCTTCAAGGTCTCATTAGGTCTTTATGGTTTTTCAAGGTTTCATAACAAAGACACCATGGCTGATGAAGAATATAGGCCACACAGTGAAGAAGAGGGATCAAATAGAGAAGGAGAGAACATATCATTTGAGGTCTATTTCCGTGCTACTAATCCTCATCTCAACATGTGGCGAGCTCATTCTACTTTGATTGAAAGAGATATCCATGAATCTGTGCAGAGGACACTATACATTGCTGACAGTGATATTACTGGTGAAAGGTTTATAGCTTCTGGTCTCATGGTTCTAGAGAGGAATTACTTGGAGATTTAGAAGTATGAATCTTGGGGTAGATGTTGATGCAAAGGCAAAATTTATATATTTTTTCAGGGCTCACTAAAATTTCGCATGGAGGTTAGCTTCCTTTTTGCAGTACCTATTGTATTTGTTGTTATAATATTGATGGAATATGGAGAAATTATTTGAATGTAAAATGGGGAAACTTGAAAAGGTTTTAGAGGGTATGGTGTTGGAACCTGATTTTTCTGATGATTCCAAAATGGATTTACCATGGCAAAGAAATGTGTAGAGTGAAAGTGATGAAGATGAGAACGATGAGCTTGAATCCATGTGGACACATATGTCATTATCTTTTCAATGTTCCAAGATCAAATCCACTCAAGAAAAGGTTGTAGCTACTGAGGAGAAAAAATATCTGATAGAAGCTATGAAAGGAAAACTTGCAGTAGAATTAATGTTATCGAAACAGTAAGTCCACAAGTGGTTTTGTCATAGAAGGCAGAAGGAGAAAGACAAGCTTGACCTATTGGTGGAGGCTTCACTCCATGCTTAGTCACCTTTAACATCAGCCATGCCAACCATTTTTGAAGACCCTAAACTCAATTTTTTGATTTTTAGCATTTCCTGTTTTCTTCAAGTAATTTTTGTATCAGTCCCTTGGTGAAACATGTAGCACCTAGGGTGTTGCGCACTTTTTTGAGGCATCTTTTGGAGGAATGACCACCACCATTGGATTCAGAAGACCATTCACACTCAAGAAAACCATGTTTCCATATTTGAAAGTCAAAACTACTAGGTGGAAAAGGAAAAAAAATCACCTAAAAATCATGTTTCTGCCTATTTTTTGAGCTAGGCGCTATGCGTTTGAGCAGTCATGGGAGATTTTAGTTTTGGAGGGGTAAATAAAACTGAATTTGGAAACTAGGGGCATTTTTAGAAACTAGATAGGATAAGATTTCCAATGTGCTATCCTGAGCTTTATTTGGACACCAACAAGGCAGTGAAAGCTCACCCCGAAGATGGTGTTGCACACTTCCATCAGGCGCTGCACGCTTGACACTCGTGCTTAGGCAGCCAAATTTTTCACTGTTTCTCTCAAAAAATACTTTTCACCTATGGGATTTTGATTTTTCACTGATGTAATTCATAATGATGATGTAATTAAAGTGTTTTTTTGTTAGCTAGGGTAGATACATTAGATGAATGGCCTAAATGGCATGTAACGAATTATTTTTCTTCATATTAGGGATGAGTCAGTGTGACCACCCTAGTCTTTAGCTATCAGTTCAATCTTTTTACAACTGCTCCTCCTCTCATGGATTTGACCCCTGAGGCTAGGATTCATTGTTTTGAGGCCTATATCATGTGGTTTCTAAGTCATTTTATAGGTTGGACTCAGTTGGACGCTCAGAGCTTGATTGTACACCTTTGTCAGCAGTTTCGCAGGAGATTAATAAGAATTGCAGCCATTTTAATTGGATCCTGTTATAGACATTTTTGGGCCCTACAACCCCAAGCATGGAATGTCCATAAACCAAGGGTTCCTAAGTCCCTAAAAGTGTTGTTCTAACCCTTAAAGGAACAAGGTCAACAGATTACAGCTTCTCCCAGAAGTTCTCCATGAAAAACTGCTCAGAACTGGTCAAAACTGGATCATTTCATTTGCTCCATGGCCAGGGTGCGATGTATTGCACCTTGTACACACAGGAAGTGCGTTGCATTTCAAAAATCCCTTCTATGGGGTGCGATGGATGGGAAAAGACAAGTGGCGGAGATAGTTTGCGAGATGGATGATCATGGAATCTTCCAGAAACTTCTCCTGGGACACTTGCCTCTCAGAATCGCCCAAGGATTAGTAAGAGATCAATGAGATCTCTAAGTGGCATCAAGAACTATCAGAGAGAAGACACTAATCAAAAACCCAGAGCTGACTCACACCTCTGCAAATATCTATATATAGATCTCTCATCCCAGAGATCCAGAGGTTAGGGGCTGGAATTTTGGATATTGTAAGGAATTGTTGTTGGTTTCTAGAGACCAACATCAGATTGTTGGGTGATCTAAGCTTTGTTTGAGGTGAAGAGGAGCTTCTTTGCTGGGAAGTTGATGCTGGGTCGGAACAACTGGTTGTAACTCCTCCTGGATCTTTTCTTGTTTATCAATAAAAGCTATTTGAGTTTTCCTCCATGCTTTTGTATCATTGATGCTTATTACATTTGTATGGTCAATTTACATCTGATCCTAGATTGTTTATGATTATAGATCCATGTCTTTATATAGTGCTATGCTTCTGTGATCTTACAGGTACTTTGTGAAGTTGGGCGTGGAAGGGAGCAGATAGCTGGGGACTATCAAAGAAGAGAGGGATTGAATCGAAGGATTAGCGCAAGACAGAGGTTGGTCTTTCTGTTCCTCTCTATCTATAATTCATAAAGGAAAAACAAAAGTAGTTTTTCTCTGTTTGTTTCTAAGGCAGCTGTCACACCTTAGTGGGATAGAGCAGTTCTAAATAGACACTTGTCCCTGTAACAAAATGGCGACTCCGCTGGGGATTTACTTAGTTTGTTTGTTTATCATTCTTTGTTGTTTGTTTCATAGACTTACAAGTAGCGTTCGAACTGCATTTGCCATAACAAATGCAAAGTAGATAACTTCTACTTCAATCCATCTACCGGATCTGTTTATGATTTAAACAACTGATTCACAAACTATTTGATTGCCCTTGTGATAGCTCTTAGATCCTCCTTAGATCTACCCCTGATTGTTGCATTACTAATTGCTTTTTACTCGGCCAAAACCCAAGAACTGAATTGCAAACTGTGACCCGGAACCCGAACAGAGTCTCATTTCTGGCCCAGCGCAGGTACTGTTCAGAGATTCTAAATTTCAGCGCACTTCCCGAGTGGACAACTTGCGCTGCATTTCAGATTCTCTGTGTTACAGGTGCGCTGATCAGACTAGCTCTGTGCAGTTGTGGCTTCTGTGGTTCATTCTTTCCAGTTCTATTCCTGAATTTTGCTGCCTGTGATCAGTATATGTCTATTTGAAACCCCTTTTCCTTGCTGTTATTCCGCCTCCTTTGTACAAAAGAACTATAGATGTTTTTGTATGTTTGTTGAGTCATTTACAGTTCTCCTTTGCAAAAGTAGCATAATCATACTGTCGTCCTTTGATATGAAACTGTCGCAAGTGTCGATTTCAATCATAGGAAAGAGTTTGATTGTTGTTGATGGTCAATTATCCTGTTACTATTGCTTTTGGTATGAATTTGTAATTTTCTAGTGTCAAGAACAAGTATTCAGTTCAAAATCGTAAAGTGTTGTGATCGTCTCCATTTTTTATTTCGAAAAGAAACTTGTTGATATTTGTCGCTTGAAAAGAAATTCAGATTTGTGCATCAACTTTCTTTTTAGCATTCATATACTAAGAAAGTCGAAAACAAATACATGCATGTGCATTTGCATATAGACAATCTGATTGGCTTGATTTAGGAAAGTGCATTTAGAGTGTGCTCTTTGCTCTTTGTGAAAAGATTATGTCTCTCTTTTCCCTAGTAGCTAGGATTTTCATTGCACAAAGAAGATAAAAAGTTTGTTTATCATCTTAGATTGTATTTTAGGAATTACATCTACATCTCGTGGTGAACCTGAAAGGAAAACTTCATAAACAAGATCAACTTAAAATAAATTCAATGAATCTAACAACGCTTTGGAACTTAACACACAACATTTAGAAGTCTAGGCTAGGGACGTATTCCGGCGTCGTAAAGCCTGGTAACTGTTGTTCTCACTGATGGTTGGGTGATTCCTCCACTTTGAGACGATAAGTGCCAATATGGACTTGTGCTCCCACATACCGTCTAGTATATTTTGGGAGACCCCAATAGGCTTAATCCTTTATCCATAGGAAGCCGTGTCTGTCGCCCTATCGATTGCAATGCACTGAACACAGCATTCGGGAAGATTGACTTCCGTACCGTAAAAAGTATTCTGCAGTTTTGCGATTGGTTTGGTAATCCCTCTACCCAGATTTCCAGAGCAGTCCCTTTCATTCCTTTTCAGACTCTTTAACAGAAAAGGTCCGTCTGAGCACTTGTCACTTCAGGTTCATTAAAAATCGAAGGAGACTAGAGTCATCTTTTGTTTTTTCTCAACTCTTAAAAATTGAAAAAACAAGTTGTGTCAAAGCGTCTAAAATTCATCTAATTCGAAAACATATTTCCCCTTTATTTTTAGTTGATCGAGTAATCCTCAATGGTGGAAGAAAGTCAATCGAAATCGCTAGAAAATCTTTTGGATAGACTAGATATGTCTGAACAACCGTCGACATCCAAGACTGTGTCATTCGACGCAGCAGTAGCAGAGCCTCCTGCTGCTACTCCAACGATGTTCGCCGGTACACCATCTATCCCAGCAAGTTATCAACAACAAGCCGGAGTCCAATCAGGGACTGTTTCGACGACATGGTCAGTTCCTATTTCTTCAGCTGGATTATCATCTGGTATTTCTTATGTTGAAACTCAACAAATTGATCCAATGTGTCTTCAAAGGCCAATCTACCCTTTAAGTACTGGATTACCACCATATGGAGGGCAGTATGCCTTTTCATTGTTCCCTCCCGGAGAACAACCATGTGGGAGTTTACAACAAAGTTCAGGTCAAACTGGAATTACATCCAGCGGTTGGGTACCAATACTGTCTCAACAACCAAGGGTTGTATACTTAATGCAACCAGTCCACCCTATGTCAAATATTCCCACTATACCTGCTATGGTGACTGCGTTGCAAGTACAAGCGCTACCTGTTGTATGTCAACCCCAAGTTTCTTAGGTTGCAATACAACAGCCTCTTGTCTCAACAACTCAATCACAACCTCAGGTTAGTGCCTCCTTATCTGGAGCGACTCAGGCTCAAACAAGTACTATGACTTCTCATCTTGGTCAATCATCCAGTACTGGGCAACATCCAATGGTCCAACAATCATGGCTGAGTCAATCTCAACAACCGCCATTCCAGCAATCATATCAAGGACCTGAGGAACAAGTCTTTGTAAGTAATGGGAAACCGCATTTCTAAAGCAGTTATCAACAACCATATTATAATGGTTATGCCCATAAACCTTTTCAAAGTTTCCAGCATCAAATACATTATGCTGGTATGCAAAGACCCACTGCTCAGGCGATTCCATCTTATCCTGGGTATGATTTGCCTAACCTGAATCAACAGTTGCCCTTTGTAGCAACTCTAGAATTACTAGATCTAAACCGGCTGACGAATGATCTAATTGCTTATGCCCCTTGGTGGCTAGCGATTCCACATAAACTTCCGTCAGATATTCCTAAATTTAATGGAAATCCGGGTGAAGACCCGTCGAATCATGTGATGACATTTCATCTGTGGTGTTCATCAAACACCCTAAACGATGATTCGATTAGGCTTCGCCTTTTCCAGAGGACGTTAACTGGTCTGGCAGCAAAATGGTATATCGAGTTACCCAGAGCTTCGTTTGACAACTTCAGTACCCTAGCCACAACCTTTTTAACCCATTTTCAGTTACCGATAAGGTACGAAACAGGAACAGAACTCCTTACCAATTTCAAGCAAACAACGACCACTCACATATTCGATCATATACATGAGTGGCGACGTCGTCGTAGAATGGTAAAAACGTATGTTCCTGATCAGCTCTTAGCTAAATGGTTTATCAAGGCATTACTACCTTCCATCACGGAAGATGTGGCAAAAGGGGGAGTCGTCACAGAAGAGCAAGTTATCGCTCATGCGCAATATTTGGACTTGATTTACACTCCGTCTGGCATGCTCTACGATAAAATACCTGACGCCCCTAGACCGGAATTCTCAGTTCCTCCTCCTCCTAAATCAAACAATGACTCTCATGCCGGCAATGGCGTGATTGGCGCAATAGACACGAAATCGAAAAAAGCTACATCTAAAAAGGCCTGTAAGATTTCTAGTCATGATGCAAATCAGGAACTTCTTGCCTCGGAAGTAAAAGCTGTGTCGGCCGACAAGGGCAAACAACTGAAACAACCAGGGGGCAAGAAGAAAAAGAAAGGGAGAAAAAAGAAGCAGGATGAGTCATCTCCTGAAAATCCTTCTACAAACCCTTCTGGGCAAAGGAAACCCCCTGCGGGGTGTCATATATATGATGAGGATCATTGGACGAAAGATTGTCCACATAAAGCTGATATTAAGAAACTCTTTAAGAGTTCAAAAACCTCAGTAGTATTGATTGATCCATTTCCAAGCCCGGGAACCAAACTGGTTGCTAATCAAAATGCTCCCCGATCCCAAGTGCTTATGTTGTCTATCTCAAAGTAGAAAAACGATGCTTTGACAAGGAATAAAGATTACGGGAATCCCCAGCTGTCGAATAGCAAGGCTAATGAACAACCTAGTAGTTGGACAACAACTTTGACCGAAGTTGTGCCACCCATCATTCTTGAACCAATGATAAAGTCGTCAAAGGGAGTAGTACACAAATCGGCATTTAATCCTTGTGCAAAAGTATCACAGAATTATAATATAATAGAGGACCTGGCCCAACCGCTGTTATAGCTCCAAATCTCACTCTTATGGTTTGTGATGCTGCACTTATGGCCTAGGGCAACCCCTCCTTCCAGACCTGGTCCAAAAATTAAAAAAACAGTGTTTTATTCTCTGTACGCGACTTTGCCCTGTGTTAAACACGTGTACACGCGGGTCTGTCATACCCAACCCGCGTATATCTATTAAAACACTTAAAAAAAATATAATTTCCTCTTTTTCGGGCGGTGATCGCGGGTTTACCTACTGGATCACCTGTTAGTGCCCGTGGCCCAACTGTTCCCAACCAACTCCTAACTAAAAAACTACTTTGGAGAGGGTATAAAAAGACATCAAAGGGAAGGCCAAGGGGAGAGAGAAAGGAGAGCAAGATTATTATGCTGAGATTTTTCCCTTAGACCAGGTCTGAAGTCCTTGGTGCATCCTGCACTTCCCCCATTTTGCATAGGAAACCCTTGTTTCCATGTGTATTGGTGATCATTCATCCTTGACATCATCATTGAGTAAGACTTGGAAGGAGCTCTTGTTGAGGGCTGGAGGCTGGAACGAATCCGGGAGGAAGCTTGCTTGGAGCCTGCTGAAGGTGTTCAGGTGATATCTTTCCGATATATGTACTTTATTTGCCTTTATATATAAAGAAACACGTCTTTGTTCCCGAATAATCTTTCTTTATGCTTATGAGATTCTTGTGTTGAATTCTTATGAAAGTAGTTACTTAAAGATTATTTATAACTAACTTTATAGCATAAAGATGATTTATACATAAACTTCTATACATGTACTGTTGTGTTCTTTGATTTGTTTGTCTTGCAGGTCAGAGAAAGAAGAAGGGAACTCCAAGAAGGGTTTGCACCCTAACGGTCTTCTCGGACGTAGGACCTTAGGTATGTACCCTAAACATTAGAATTTGCTTAAAAGTAAAAAAGATGGCTGTGTGTGTGTGTTTCTTTGTATAAGCAATTTTCAGTCTGGTAGAGTCTCAGCCCAAAGGACTCTAGGGGTACTTTCCCTTCAACCAGAATTGGCGACTCCACTGGGGACAACACTCTTGTTGTTCCTAGATTGGGTAGTCCTCAAGCCAATCAAGGCTCAGTCCCTCTGTTTGTTGGTTCTGACTGTTTGATATTTTCTTGAACTCCAAGCTTTTCCAGTTTTTCAGTTTGTGTTTTTTATTTTTCTTGAAACACTTCATATACGCACTTTTTCTAGATTACAGAAGCGTATATACGCAAGTTGCACTAAGTAAACCCGCGTATACGCAGGTTTCCTTAGTTACAGTCGCGTGTACACGCATTCTGCAAATAATTGCAGGCGCGTATATCACATAATTTTCAAGATTTATAATTTTTCTTTTGGCTGAATGTCTGTCTGGTGGTTTGGGTCAGTTTAAAGCAGTCAATTCCCAGTGACAGTTCTCTGTTTAACAGGGGGCATCTTGTTTCGAACTCTCTCTAGGAGTGCTAGTCTTGTTTTTCGTTGATTGCAAGCGTCATTGATTTTTGACACACAAGGTTTCTGTTTAAGAATCTTGATTGCTCTGTTTCGGCAGAGTGGGAAGATTGTCTTAAAATCTTTGTGTCCATTTTGTTTTCATGACATTTGTGTTTGCTTAACGAAATCATTTTTATGACCATTTGCTCCTTCGTTTCGGGAAAGTTGTTTGTTACCATTTCCTTGAAACTCGTCTTTTGATTTCTTGGACTTTCATTGCTGCTTTTGATTGTCAAAAGCGATTTCGAACACATTTTATTTTTGTTGAGTTCTCATCATTTCATTGGTGTCAATTCACAAAAGTGTTTGGTTGCTTGTTTATCAATCATTGGTGTCAGTATTTTTGAGAGTTTTTCCTTTGAAAAAGACTTTTTGGTTTGATTGAAAGAAAATCTTTTGAAAGTTTTTGAGTTTCGCTTTCTTAAACTTGCTTCTCATCTGATTTCCTTTTTTGCGAAGTGAAAGTGCTTTGTTTTTTATCTTAAAACTTGTTTTTATTGTTTGGACGAAATGATTAGTAACAAATCATCTTCTATCTAAGCATTTCAGTGGCAAGACAAAATTTGGTAAAGCAGCAACTTTCCTTCTTTGTTTTTAGAGTAGTCTTTGAATCGTGCATCCACATTTAGTTCTTGCATTAGGGTAAGATTTGCATCTCTTTTTAGGCATATTTAGTTTTGTTAGTTTTTGTGAGTGTGGAGTCTGAAAAGAAAAAGGAAAAAATTTTTTGTTTATATTACAAGTGCCTTCTGAACCTCATAGAAATTGCTATTCATCGAAAACAAAAGTGCATGTGCATGTAGCTAGGTTTTATTAATTTCTTTTGCGTCCATAAAACACCACAAGTTTCACCTCCATTACCTTTGACTTAAAGAACAGCCTAATAAAATCAAGCGCTTAATTAAAATCCACTAGAACTTTTTGTTTTAGTTATTACACCAACAAGTTTAGGATTTTAGGGCCTTGGATTAGGCGAGTGGAGAGTTAACTCTCCAAGGCCACACAAAACGTCAAACATAAGAGTCTGATTAAAGAGAGTAAATCCAATAGCGTTAGGGAGACCAGGAAGACTCCGGATCTGGGAGTTAAGCACGAGGGTCTGTGAAGACAGGGAAGAGAGATACCCCCTCTCCTACTTGTCCGAACTTACCTCACGACTGTTCCGCCTGGCTTCTGCGACGAGTTGGTACCCATAGTTGCCTCTCCTAGGGATCTGCATAGGTGGCTGCGGAGGGGAATCCCGTGGCACCTGAGGTCGACGTTGTATCACTCTCGACAGTACTTCCGGAGGGCACCCTTGCGAAGCTTGGGGGCTTGCATCGGCGCAGACTGTTGTTAGGAGGTCAGCGTAACTTCCTCTGATACCTTCGCTGATAGGACTGGGCCCTCATCATCCCAGACTATCCTCGGAAGGCCCTTTGATTCACTTTCTCGTATTTTGGTGTCCGGTCTCAATCACCCGGAGCGGAAATACTTGAAAGTTGTTTGACTGGCTGTATCTTTAGGAACTTTATACTGTGTGCTCTGTGCTCCTAGTCGGCTTAGCTTTTAATTTTTTTGAGTCTTCAGTTAGATCTTTAAAAAAATTCAAAGTGGCTGACCGGTCTCCAAGACGGTCTCGAAGACTTCGTGGTCTCTCGCCACCTAGTTTAGAGCCTTCTCCTAGAAGGCGCAGAGGGAATACTACCGGTGGGGTCCGTCCCACGCCGGCTGACGCATCGGGGATTGATCCTCCTCTCGGGGATATTAGTGGCCAAGCAAGGCCTGGTACTTTTGAACAAGAGAGGGACGCTCCAGTCTTTTCTCAAGTTCGCTTTCAAGCGGAGGATAACGTAGAGGTAGAAGAACTTTCAGAATCATTAGTGATTCCAAATTCTCCACTACCATCTAGTTACCCAGACGTATTGCAATACGTTGGGCCTCCATTATATAGACCAGCGAGTCCAGGTTACGCTACGCGCTTACCATTTATGATCACTACTGGAAGCATGGCTTCCACGAGTGCTGCGACTATGCAAACCCCAACATCGATGCAAGGGGGAGGAACCATTTCCATCCCCTCTGCTTCCTTGTTCGGATCGTTTGCTAGCACATCTTTGGTTGGGTCTACCTCCATTCCGTCCACGAGTGGAAATGCCCAAACTAATGCTTTTAGTACTGGTTCCTTCCTTTTTGGCACCCAATCACAGGGTATTCCGTCAGTTCCGTTCAATGCCGCTACGTCCATGATGGGCGGATCGGCTTCATTTCAGGGTTTTCCTTTTGGAAGTGGTCATATTCCACATTCCAACCCAACGGTAGGATCCATGCCTTTTTCTTCAATAGGACAAAGCAGCAATCCTTTCCAAGGTTGGAATAACCCTGGGGTTAGTAACGCAGGAACTGCGAATCCATTCATTGGCCAACAAGGAAGTAGGCCGTATTCCACGGTTAGCATGTTTCAAAGTATTCCTCCCCTCGCTTCGGCTTGGAACCCATATCAGGGGTTATCGACTCCTTACAATTCTATAGGAGGAAACTTTGCAAGCTATGGAGCTTATACGGCAGGAGTTGGTCAAACTCCGAATTTTGCTGGACCACAAGGCTTGCCCTTTGGTTCAGCTGGTTCTATTGGTCACTTGGGGCAGCCTGGTGCCTCTCAAATCCCAGGACAATCTTTTCAGAACTTGGGGAGTTCTGCCCAGTCTGGGTGGAATCCCCTAGGTCCTCCTAGGCTTCCATTTCTGGCAACGTTAAACTTGCTAGATCTCACTAAGCTAACGAACGACCCTATCAGATACAATCCAGCCTGGCCTCCGGTCCCAACCAAACTCCCTTCGGACATCCCAAAATTCGAAGGGAAGAGTGGTGAAGATCCGGGCGATCATGTAACCACATTCCATTTGTGGTGCTCATCTAACTCCCTCATCGAAGATTCGGTTAGGTTGAGACTTTTTCAGCGCACCTTGACTGGTAATGCGGCTAAATGGTACATAGAGTTGCCAGGGGGCAGCTTTACATCGTTCGCAGACTTAGCTAATATCTTCTTGAATCACTTTCAGTTGCCTGTCCGCTATGATGCCGGAACTGAACTTCTGGCTACCTTTCGTCAGGATAAGGCAACCCACATTTCTGATCACATACAGGAATGGAGACGGAGAAAAAGGCTCATTAAAGCCGAAATCCCTCCGGAGTACCGTCTAGAGTGGTTTTTGAAGTCTTTGCAACCTGAGATCTCCAAGGATGTCTCCATGTCTGGGGTCTATTCTGAGGAGCAAGCCATTTTCAGGGCCCAGCAGTTAGAACTGATCTACTCTCAGTCTGGGATCCTCCAAAAGTACTTGCCAGATGCTCCTGGATCTAAGGTTGATTTAGCTAAGCCAAAGCCAGGTCCGCATGCGGATGGTATCGTAGGGTCTGTAGAATCGACTACAGTGAACTTGTTGAATCAATTGCAGCAGTTGTCATTACAAACTGCTCCTAACAACCAAGTCACAATGTCTAATCCTCCTGCTTCCCAAAATTCTTCCATTAACGCCGTCCAATCCGATAACCCCAAAGGAAATCAAAATTTCGATGGGAAAAAGAAAGGACGTGGTAAAAAGAAGAACTCGGATGGGAAGCCCGATGCAAATAAATCCGGCAACAACGCTGGTGGTGGTGGAAATGAGTCGAGAAAGAAAGTTAAGTTTCCTTGCAAGTTATGCAAAGGAGACCATCTAACTCATCTCTGCCCTAGAATTGAAGACGCTCAGCGCTTGTTAGGACAGCAAGGGACTTCTAGTTCGCAAGCTGTGTTAACTAACCCGTTTCCCCAAGGGCAGCAACTTCTTGCTGGCGCAAGTTCGAACCCTGGTACCTCCGCAGGGGGTAACCAGGAAGGGGATAAGTCATCAAATGTTTTCATGATGGGTGCTCACGCTAATGTGGCCACACGGTCACGCGATTATGGTGAAGGTGAAAATTCTAAGGGTAAATCAGTTCCCGAAACTAACAACCCACTTCATATTGAGCGACCTTCTGTTGAGACTATACCTCGGGTGCCGAAAGGTTCAGCTAAACGCGCGACTATCAACCCTAATATTAGGGCAGCCCAGAATTACTCCATTGTAGAGGATCTGGCTCAGAGTCCATGTGCTATGTCCGCGTTAGAGGTTCTCCAGACATGTCCTACTCAACGAAGTGCCTTGCTATTGGCAATGGGGGCAGTAGATCCAAGTAATTCCTTAGCTCTCTCTTTTGATATGAGTAATGTCAAAAAGAGACTTCCTCATCACATGGCTTTCCAGATAAAGTCTACCTACCAGAAAACGAATATTTTCCGGACGGTACCGCAAAATTGCCCCTCCCAAAAGCAAGCTTTATTATCAGCAATAGGTGGGATTGACCCAATGGATTCCAATCATGTGGCCTTTGATCATAAAGGATATGACCCTCAATTACCGGCTCAACTAGCTTTCCTTATTCAAGTGAAAGCCCTCAACAAAACTGTTCATCGAACAATTATTGATGAGGGGGCATCTACATGTATTATGTTGATGAGATGCTGGAAAAATTTAGGCTCACCACCCTTGTCGCCATCATCAACGATGTTAAAATCATTTGATGGACGATCATACACTCCATATGGGATTTTAAGTAACTTGCAAATTGAACTGGGGGGCAAAACAGTAAAAATTGATATTGAGGTTATCCATGAAAACCTCGATTACAACATCCTACTGGGAAGGCCCTGGATATATGCCATGGCTGCAGTTGTGTCGACCTAATTCAGAAAGATTGCATTTCCCTTTCAAGGAAGAATTACAATCATCGACCAACAAACATTTCTCCCCAACAGTTCACAAGTTACGGGAAGCATTCCAATGATCCATGGAAGAAATCATTCGCTTCAAAATATTGGAGTAGGCCTCCTAAAAGACCCTACCTTAATGGATACTTTTTCCCTACCACCTCCGAGCAATTTGGTGGAAGTGGCCATAGTGGAAACCTGCAATATGAAATCTTCTATATCTAATGGATTCGGAAGATTCCTAAACATTTTGTCAGCATGGATCATCGCCATTTTAGAAATATTGTAGCAATCAATTTTCTTGGCTTGGGGGGCAAACCCAAATCAACGCTCATCGAGTGTTTGGATAGATAGGTCTAAGGAATATGGCACCTCCTCAGATCCTTGGTTGCATGTACATTCTACAGATGAAGGAATCATTCAATCAATGATGATAGGAGAGGCACCATGGGAATATTACCACCAACGCTCCCATCTTCCGGATTACCACGAAGATTATTCCAGCAACCTTAATCATCCATCAGTTTTTTATTTGCTATCAAATACTGTAAATACGGTGGATGTCGAGGATGGTTCTTATCTCGTGTCGACCTCGTTAAAAAATGAAACAAGGAGTCATGAGGATAGTTCTTTTACTGTGTCAACCTCATTAAAAAATGAAACAAATCCCCTTTCCAAATCTCAAAGGTAAACCTTCATTCCAACCACCGAGTTGAATGCAATGAAGCTTGGGGGGCATGCACCTCGATTTGCGTTATTATGCTTGGGGCATGCAAACTTATCACGAGCAGTGTTACTGCAGGGTTCAAGCTTGTTAAAAAATAAACCCGCCATGAGCAGTGTTACTGCAGGGTTCAAGCTCGTTAAAAAATAAACCTGCATCGAGCAATTTTAGCACATAGTTCAAGCTTGTTAAAAAATAAACATAAGTCATGAGCAAATTTTTCCCCCTGCATTTAAGCTCGTTAAAAAATGAACCACTCCCTGGTAAATATGTTGGCATTATGATTCAGGTGTTGTCCTTGATGGCAAACCCATTCAGGGGATAAATCAAGAAGGACGCAGGAAATATGTTCAGCACGTGCGTCCCCGCAGGTATACCATACAGAACCCGCGTCCAGGGACGCAGGCCAGCCGTTCAGGAGGTGCGTCCGCCCAGTGCACACATTTCAAGGCAGAGAAATGCACGTGGGGGTTTCTTGTGTGGTATCTAGCCGACGCTTTTGTGTTTCTATGATGTCGGCTCGTGGTATTGTTCCATGTTTTGGGGAGAAGCTTGCCTATATAAAGCAGAGGAATTCATTTGGATTAGGCATCATCTTGGTTGATCATCTCTTGGTGTGATCTAGTCCATATCTTTAAGGGTAAATCTTCTAAAGGACTACGATCTATATGGCGCATGATCAGATCTGTGGATCTGAGTGTTTGGGTTGGTTCTGAAGTCCTCTTATCTTCTATATCTAAAGGGACGCAGATTCAGTGAAGGGAAAGTGCGCCGGGACGCAGTACAGTAAAGGATCAGGTGCGTCTCTGAAGCGAAGGACGCGGCGCGACTGTGGTATTGGGTGCGTCTCTGAAGCGAAGGACGCGGCACGACTGTGGTATTGGGTGCGTCCCTGAAGCAAAAGATGCGGCGCGATAGTGTTGATGTGTGCGTCGGTCGCAGACAAGCAAAAGTAACAGTGCGTCTGCACGCAGAACAGCATAAGGTATACTGCGTCCAGTCGCAGGCCACAGAAAGAAAATATGCGTCCCTGTCTCAAGATGATCTGTTAACTGTATATTTCTGTTCATAAGGTGTTCTGGGTTGTTTCAGTAATTACTGATCTGATATCTGTAGTAGACTGTATCTGTTGTATACTTGTTGATCATTTTGAAAAAGAAGTAGGGGGTTGTAGCTCCCTTCCAGGAGAAGTCTGGAAAACGAGAAAGAGTTGTAGCTCTTTGCAGGTTGCAGCCTGCGTGCTGGTAAAGGACTGCACCAGTACAAAATCATTGTAAAAAGAATTTCTTGAAAGAAGATAGAGACATTATTGCAGCAGGTGGTTTTTCTCCCGCATTGGGTTTCCACCTTACATCTTGTGTTCTTTGGTGTGACTGTCTATTTTCCTTATTCATGCTCATTGTTTTATGGTACTGATATGCAAGAATATTTCAAAAGATCAAATAAGGAAGATTTGGTAAATTGCGAGATAATACTGATTCCCCCCCCCCTCAGTATTATTTCCAACAATTGGTATCAGAGCAGGTCCTTCAAAACAGCTTGATCGCTTGAAGGTAGATCGTTCATCATGAGCAACTACGAGAGAGAAGCATCAATCAGGCCACCCGTCTTCGATGGGACAAACTTCAATTATTGGAAGGTAAGAGTTACTGCATATCTTCAATCTCTTGGTACAGAAGTTTGGAACATTGTAGAATCAGGCTATGCCTTTCCTTCAGTTACTCCTACAGATCCAGCTGAGAAAAAGCAGTATGAAACAAATGCAAAAGCAGTCAGTACTCTATTAGGAAGTATATCTCAAACAGAGTTCATGAAGGTCATGCACTTCAAATCAGCAAAAGAGATATGGGACAAAATGATCACTAGCTATGAAGGAGATGAACAGGTAAAAGAAGCTAAACTTCAAACTCTCAGGACTCAATATGAGACTCTCAAGATGTATAATGATGAAAGTGTGGCTAATTATTTTCTTCGAGTAGATGAGATTGTTAATTGTATGAAAAATTTGGGTGAAGAAATAAAAGAGACTATAGTAGTTCAAAAGATTCTAAGATCTTTATCTCCCAAATTTGAATCTAAAGTATCTGCAGTAGAAGAAAAGGAAAATCTCCGTGTTCTCACTATGTCTCAGCTGCATGGAATTCTAACTGCTTATGAAATGAGAAAGGGAGGTCCATCAGACAGAAGGGAAGCTGCTTTTAAAGCATCAGGCAAAGAAGATCACTATGAAGCATGTCATGTTCCAGAAGAAGAGGAAGAAGAATCAAACTTTGTCAGAAATCTTCAAAGGGGTTCTGGAAGGTTCAGAGGTAAGCTACCTTTCAAATGTTTTGCTTGTGGAAGAGTAGGTCATTATGCTGCAAAATGCTCTTATAAGGATAAAGGAAAGGAACCAGTTAGATGGAACAAGAAACAGGGTACAAATAAGAAAAGCTACTACACCCATGAAGATAGCGATGGCTTATCAAACAGTGATGAAGATGAACAAGGTAACAAATATAGATTGTTAATGGCATTTGAAGATGATAATTATGAGGATGCTATAGATGTGGATAACCTTTATGATGAAATTACTAGACTCAAGAGATGTATAGAAGAAAAGAACATGATTATTGATACTCTACAATTTCAGATTGATGAAAAGGAAAAACATCTTGAAAAATTAGAAGGTGAAATTGTTGGTCTTAGAAAAGAAATTGAGAAAACAAAAACTATTAATCTCAAGTTTATTAAAGGATCTGAAACGTTGAATGAGATTATCAGTGTGCAGCGATCTCCTCTAAATAAGACAGGTCTGGGCTACAATGGAGAAACTTCTCAAGCTTCCACTTCAAAAAGTTATCTTGATGCAGCAAGAAGAAATGAGCAAGAACACAAGGAAGATCATCAGGTAAAGCAGGGACAAACTTCAAACTATCAGGGGCAATCCAGCTTAAGGGTGAACAAAAGCCACAACCAGCCACAGGTAAAACCTTCTCAATTTGGTTCAAGAATAGATGAAAATAGAAATTACAATCAGTCGGCTGGTAGATTCAATAATCGCAGAAACTTCTTCAATGGACAATGCTTTTCTTGCCATAACTTTGGTCACAAAGCAGCCCAATGTGTTGCGTATAAAACAATCATGACTAGGGAAGCTCAAAAACAAAGAAGCATGACAGGGAATACAAAAAGGACCTATAACAATTTTTCAGCTCTTGAAAATGAAGTTGAATGCTCTATTTGCAATAATTTTGGACATGAAGATGTTGAATGTAGAAACAGGTTTCCGGAAAGAAAGGTACAAGAACAAAAAAAGGGAACAAACCTCAGGCACCAAAACATGGAAAATAAAGGAACCTCAAACAGAAAGATGTGGGATAGCATTCTATGCAGAAGGACAAGAAAATCTATGGTACATTGACAGTGGATGTTCAAAGCACATGACAGGTGATAAAGAAAAACTTGAATCTTATTCTAATTTAGAAAAGGGAAAGAAAGTCTCTTTTGGAAATGATACTCCTGCAACTATAAAAGGAAAAGGTATTGCTCCTTTAAAAGAAGATGTTAAGGCTGGAAATGTTTTGTTTGTTGATGGACTAAAGCATAATCTTCTAAGTGTAAGCCAGATGTGTGATCAAAGAACCGAGGTTATATTCAGATCAAATGGATGTCTTGTTCGTGATCTTGATACAGGTAAAACAGTTCTCAAAGGAAAAAGAACTTCAAATAATCTATACATTTTTGATGAAGAACAACAACAATGCTATTTAAGCAAGGATGAAGAGCACTGGTTATGGCATCGAAGATTGGGACATCTAAGCTTCTCACAAATAAGGAAAGCTTGCAAATATCAGGCAGTTCGCGATCTTCCAGATATCAAAATTCCTGACAACACCATGTGCAGATCATGTCAGTTTGGAAAACAGACTAGAACTAACTTTCCAGAGAAAGAAGGATCAGCCAGTATGCCTCTTGAGCTAGTACATACAGATGTATGTGGACCATTCAGAAAAAGAACACCTAGAGGAGAGGAATACTTGATATTATTTATTGACGATTTCTCCAGGTTTGTTTGGTTAGGACTTATGAAGCACAAAGATGAAGCTTTCGAAAAATTCAAATCCTTCAAAGCCTTGGCTGAAAATGAATCAGGTCACAAGATTAAGTGCCTCAGATCCGACAGAGGTGGAGAATTTACTTCAAATGAATTTTTCGATTTCTGTGATGAACATGGAATAAGGAGAGAATTTTCTACAGCTAGAACTCCTCAGCAAAATGGAGTAGTGGAAAGAATGAACAGAACAGTCCAGCAAATGGCTCGTGCTATGCTTGATGAATCAGGAACTCCTGCAACCTTCTGGGGTGAAGCTGCACATGCGGCAGTTATTATTCTCAACAAGACAAATGTCCGAGTGAACAGCACTCAAACTCCTCATGAGCTCTGGAGTGGTAAAACTCCTTCAGTAAAGCACTTCAAAATCTTTGGGAGCAAATGCTATATCAAAAATACTGAGGAGCAGCTTGGCAAACTTGATCCTAGAGCAGATGAAGGAATTCTTCTTGGCTACTCTCCACATAGCAAAGCATACAAATGCTACAATAAAAGACTTGGCAGAATTGTTGAAAGCATTGATGTAGTGGTTGATGAGAAAGGATACATTCCTAGGCAAATACATCGTGAAGACATTGAAGAAGATGAAAGCTACCCTCAAAGACAGAATGATGAAGAAGAAGAACCGCAAGAACAATTTCAAGACGGACCTCACGAAGAAGCAGTAGAAAGAACAAGAATAGAAGAAAAGACTCCATCCAGATATGTTCAAAAGAACCATCCAGAATCTCAGATCATGGGACAAAAGGAAGCAGGTATACAAACTAGAAGAACAGTTGCAGAAGCTTCAAGTTATTTGGCATTACTCTCCTCTACTGAACCACAAAATGTGAAAGAAGCATGCAAAGATGAATGTTGGGTGAAAGCAATGGATGAAGAACTTGAGCAAATCGAAAAGAACAATACTTGGGAGCTGGTTCCTAGACCAAAGGATAAGAATGTTATCGGAACAAAATGGGTTTTCAAAAATAAATTGAATGAAAATGGAGAAGTAATTAGAAACAAAGCCAGACTTGTTTGTAAAGGGTATGCACAGCAAGAAGGGATAGACTTTGAAGAAACTTTTGCTCCTGTTGCAAGACTTGAGGCCATCCGAATGTTTCTTGCTCTCTCAAGTTGTCAAAACTTCAAAGTATTTCAAATGGATGTGAAATCAGCTTTTCTGAATGGAGACTTGGATGAAGAAGTGTACATTGAACAGCCAGATGGTTTCATTCTTGGAAACGATCCAAATCTTGTATGCCGATTAAAAAAGGCTCTCTATGGTCTCAAACAAGCTCCAAGGGCTTGGTACTACCGGTTGGACAAATATCTTCATCAACAAGGTTTTTCAAAAGGTTCAGCAGATAGCAATCTTTATATAAAAGTTGAAAATGACAAATTACTAATACTTGTTGTGTATGTAGATGACATTATTTTTGGCAGTAATGAAGAAGCTATGAGTCAAAGCTTTGCCTCAGTCATGCAGAAAGAATTTGAGATGTCCTTGCTAGGAGAACTGACATACTTTCTTGGTTTGCAAATCCAACAAAAGAAAGGAGGAATCCTTTTATCTCAAACCAAGTATCTCAAGCAGATTTTGAAGAAATATGGCATGGAAGATGCAAAACCAGTATGTACACCCATGGTTACAGGATGTAGTCTCAGTGCAAATGACGAATCTGCAGCAGTTCATCAACCAACCTACAGATCTATGATTGGAAGTTTACTATATTTGACAGGTACCCGACCAGACATCATGCATGCAGTTGGAATAGTTGGAAGGTTTCAGGCAAATCCAAAGGAGACTCATCTTCAAGCAGTAAAGAGAATCTTCAAATATCTTCAAGGGACTCAAAATTATGGCCTATGGTATCCTAGAGATACAGATCTCACTCTTCATGCTTATACAGATGCAGATTGGGCCGGAAGCGTGGATGACAGGAAAAGCACAAGTGGTGGTGCATTCTTTATGGGTTCTAGACTGGTATCTTGGTTCAGCAAGAAACAGAGTTCAATTGCCTTGTCTACAGCTGAAGCGGAATATGTTGCGGCTGCATCTTGTTGCACCCAACTTCTTTGGATGATGCAGACTTTGCAGGATTATCAAATCACTTGTACACCTCCTATTCCTATCTTATGTGACAACACAAGTGCAATCAGCATCTCAAAGAATCCGGTTATGCATTCAAAAACCAAGCACATACCAATCAAGTACCATTTTCTCCGGGAACAAGTACTTGAACAGAAGGTCAAGTTGGAGTATGTTCCTTCTAAGGAACAAGTTGCTGATATTTTCACCAAACCGTTGCCCAGGGACACTTTTGAATACCTCAGGCAAAAGCTGGGGGTTGTTGATGCATCATCTTACTGTTGATCATCTTCCTATTGGTGGTATAGGCTCAGGGGGAGCACATAATGCATTGTTGGCATTATGGAGAAGGAGATCTTGGAAATAGCTGCAATATGTCTCTATCTCCTTCATGATGGATTTCTGGTTACAAATCTGGAGATGCATGAGCATAGGGGGAGCATACCCTTTGCCCTTGATGTCAAAGGGGGAGAATGAAGCTGAAGATTATGTGGTTGCCATCAAGTCCAAAGGGGGAGATTGTTGGCATTATGATTCAGGTGTTGTCCTTGATGGCAAACCCATTCAGGGGATAAATCAAGAAGGACGCAGGAAATATGTTCAGCACGTGCGTCCCCGCAGGTATACCATACAGAACCCGCGTCCAGGGATGCAGGCCAGCCGTTCAGGAGGTGCGTCCGCCCAGTGCACACATTTCAAGGCAGAGAAATGCACGTGGGGGTTTCTTGTGTGGTATCTAGCCGACGCTTTTGTGTTTCTATGATGTCGGCTCGTGGTATTGTTCCATGTTTTGGGGAGAAGCTTGCCTATATAAAGCAGAGGAATTCATTTGGATTAGGCATCATCTTGGTTGATCATCTCTTGGTGTGATCTAGTCCATATCTTTAAGGGTAAATCTTCTAAAGGACTACGATCTATATGGCGCATGATCAGATCTGTGGATCTGAGTGTTTGGGTTGGTTCTGAAGTCCTCTTATCTTCTATATCTAAAGGGACGCAGATTCAGTGAAGGGAAAGTGCGCCGGGACGCAGTACAGTAAAGGATCAGGTGCGTCTCTGAAGCGAAGGACGCGGCGCGACTGTGGTATTGGGTGCGTCTCTGAAGCGAAGGACGCGGCACGACTGTGGTATTGGGTGCGTCCCTGAAGCAAAAGACGCGGCGCGATAGTGTTGATGTGTGCGTCGGTCGCAGACAAGAAAAAGTAACAGTGCGTCTGCACGCAGAATAGCATAAGGTATACTGCGTCCAGTCGCAGGCCACAGAAAGAAAATATGCGTCCCTGTCTCAAGATGATCTGTTAACTGTATATTTCTGTTCATAAGGTGTTCTGGGTTGTTTCAGTAATTACTGATCTGATATCTGTAGTAGACTGTATCTGTTGTATACTTGTTGATCATTTTGAAAAAGAAGTAGGGGGTTGTAGCTCCCTTCCAGGAGAAGTCTGGAAAACGAGAAAGAGTTGTAGCTCTTTGCAGGTTGCAGCCTGCGTGCTGGTAAAGGACTGCACCAGTACAAAATCATTGTAAAAAGAATTTCTTGAAAGAAGATAGAG
The DNA here is from genome assembly GCA_031772625.1 of Pinus tabuliformis. Taxonomy (NCBI): domain Eukaryota; kingdom Viridiplantae; phylum Streptophyta; class Pinopsida; order Pinales; family Pinaceae; genus Pinus; species Pinus tabuliformis. The sequence continues at coordinate 1,208,518,569 of CM062811.1, forward strand.
ACATTATTGCAGCAGGTGGTTTTTCTCCCGCATTGGGTTTCCACCTTACATCTTGTGTTCTTTGGTGTGACTGTCTATTTTCCTTATTCATGCTCATTGTTTTATGGTACTGATATGCAAGAATATTTCAAAACATCAAATAAGGAAGATTTGGTAAATTGCGAGATAATACTGATTCCCCCCCCCCCTCAGTATTATTTCCAACAAAATAACCATCGTAAATGTAGTACTTCAGCCATTAAAGCCTTGGTCGTGTTTGCACCTTCACCTCCACTTTTGCATTGGCCGATCATTCACCTCCATTTGATTTTTTACCCATTTTGAGGAACAGCTGCGAAGAGTGATTTCACTAGCCATCCTTGTAACACTGCCATGATTGGAAAATTCCAAACCTTACCTGGAATCAGTTGCTACCCATTTTATCACTCGTTCCTCAAAAGACGAGTCTCCTTTAAGCTCTTTTCAACTGACTCATAAAATATGGAAAGATTGCTGAGCCATTGGCCTCTCCAGCTTGTTAAAGGGACAGGAAGTGCTATCCCTCCTCTAAATTTTAATCTTTTTGGACTTGAGGGATTATTACACAAAAATATCGAGCGCTTGTTTTGTTCGGCTCATTAAAAGTATCGAAAATTCATCCCTTTTGTATTGTTTTATACTTTTTTGGACTTAAGGGATTAGATGACAAAAAAGGAATTTTGGAGTTACCTTTACGTTCCTTTTTAGACTCTCTAAAATTGAAAAGGACCGAGTTATCTTTGTCGTTAAACTCGTTAAAAAGATTAATAGCGACAAACTTGTCTATAGACGAGAACGAGTTTCACTGTCGCTAGGCTCATTAAAACATAGCGATGGGTTTTCCCGAAGGGAAAATTATAGAACAAGCATATGTTATCCTCCTCAAGCTTGAAAAAAATAAAGAGGTACTGGTCAGCAATGACTGGGGAAAAATTGGGAAGAAAACTGAAAGAAACTTTGTTGGTAGCAAGTCACTCTTGAACATGACACTTCCACTCCGTGTCCGAGTCGGGTTGGGTTGTTTCATTCACCGGTCACATCACCATGGTCACGCCATACCATCCACATTTGGGGTTAATGCTACCAATCCATCACATCAGTGTCACCGATATGTTCAAGAGAAGTCATTCAGAGAATTCACCTGTGTCTCACCCACTACCATACATTATACTCCATTCTTTCATGACCGCCACCCTGAACCTTATATCACCAGATCGTTTTCACCTCCATTAAAATCATTTGCTCCGTTCCATGTCATTGATGTGGGATTCATTAAGGCCCTCCTGTGACAGATCACTTCTTGTCAACATCAGCTCATTATCCAAGAAGTTGATCTAGGAACACCCCATTCAGTACTTTGAAGCTTGCATGCCTCAATGGCAAGTTTCTCACTTCCGGCGACAGGTTTACATCAATGGCCTTCGACCAAAAGATTTTGCGTGGTGTTCGACGCCAAGTCCTTTATTCACACCACGTGAATTGTACTGCAGTACCTTGAGGGTCATTATCATTATCGGTGATTCCTCTCGCGCCTGTTAAAAGCTTACATCATTGGCTAGTAATCAGGCGATGTCTTTCCATGTCCGACTCCAGAACATCCTTCACATGGATCGAATTGTACTTCGAGTGAAGATCGAACGAGATTGAAGACCCCAGATCAAGTTTCATCCATCCGGGCTGCGATATATATTCAGGGAAATAAAGACATCAAATGTACATCATTGCTACGCAGATAATCATCCAATCAAAGGGATGATCGCTCTACCAGAATCATCAGTCTACACTCAGACGATTTTCTGTCCTATGTACATGAAAATGAATTTATAAAGTTGAGCATGGGAATGCCCGCCTCAGCTAGATCATGAAAATATTATGAAGATAATGTATTGTATTGTATCTTATTACAGGTCTCCTCCCAGCTTGAAAGAACTTTGGATCCTCATAATAAAGCATTTCACCCGACATCCAAAATATTAACGACCTCATGCTTTAGAGGGCAACTGTTATAGACATTTTTGGGCCCTACAACCCCAAGCATGAAATGTCCATAAACCAAGGGTTCCTAAGTCCCTAAAAGTGTTGTTCTAACCCCTAAAGGAACAAGGTCAATAGATTACAGCTTCTCCCAGAAGTTCTCCATGAAAAACTGCTCAGAACTGGTCAAAACTGGATCATTTCACTTGCTCCATGGCCAGGGTGCGATGCATCACACCTTGTACACACAGGAAGTGCGTTGCATTTCAAAAATCCCTTCTATGGGGTGCGATGGATGGGAAAATACAAGTGGCGGAGACAGTTTGCGAGGTGGATGATCATGGAATCTTCCAGAAACTTCTCCTGGGACACTTTCCTCTCAGAATCGCCCAAGGATGAGTAAGAGATCAATGAGATCTCCAAGTGGCATCAAGAACTATCAGAGAGAAGACACTAATCAAAAACCCAGAGCTGACTCACACCTCTGCAAATATCTATATATAGATCTCTCATCCCAGAGATCCAAAGGTTAGAGGCTGGAATTTTGCATATTGTAAGGAATTGCTGTTGGTTTTCTGAGACAAACATCAGATTGTTGGGTGATCTAAGCTTTGTTTGAGGTGAAGAGGGGCTTCTTTGCTGGGAGGTTGATGCTGGGTCGGAACAACTAGTTGTAACTCCTCCTAGCTCTTTTCTTGTTTATCAATAAAAACTATTTGAGTTTTCCTCCATGCTTTTGTATCATTGATGCTTGTTACATTTGTATGGTCAATTTACATCTGATCCTAGATTGTTTATGATTATAGATCCATGTCTTTGTATAGTGCTATGCTTTTGCGATCTTACAGGTACTTTGTGAAGCTGGGCGTGCAAGGGAACAGGTAGCTGGGGACTATCAAAGAAGAGAGGGATCGAATCGAAGGATTAGCGCAAGACAGAGGTTGGTCTTTCTGTTCCTCTCTATCTATAATTCATAAAGGAAAAACAAAAGTAGTTTTTCTCTGTTTGTTTCTAAGGCAGCTGTCACACCTTAGGGGGATAGAGTAGTTCTAAATAGACACTTTTCCCTGTAACGGATCCCTATGGTATGGAGTTATACTGAAGTTTCTTCTTTTATGATTATATGTTTATATGTTTTATATTTTCCATCAATCATTTCATTGTTTGTAGTTGAATGCTTTCAAGTTTGATAGGTAGAATCCATTGCATCAGTGCTCTACCTTGGGAAACCATTCACCATTTCATGTTTTATGTAGTCCAAGAAGAATCCATGATTGTCACATGCCCTTCCTAGCTTCTCACCAATGTAAAACATCTCACCCCATCAAGCCCAAGAGTGCTAAAGCCTATGCCTACCTTGCCCCATAGAACACCCTACATTTCTAACTTAATTTCCCATACCTAAACTTCCCATCTCCTCCTGATCCGGCAAAACCCCCACAAAATCCAATCAAAACATTCGTGCTACTATACCTAGTCTAAAATCCTTTACCTGATCCAGTCATCTCAACTGAGATCCTTACGGAGAGAGCCCTCTCCCTTCCTAATAGGGCTAGCTACCTGGCTAAGATTGGTTTGTGGTTACCCTGGCATTACTTTCCTTTAGCCTGAGGTTCAATCCATGTGATAACACAGTGCAAAAGCATCTACTCTATTGGTTGGTTTCACTGATTTTGATTGGGCTAGTGACCATAATAATCAAAAGTCTACTGCAGGTTATGTGTTCAGTCTTGGTTCAAGACCTATTACATGGGCTTGCAAGAAACAAAGTCCCATTTCTCTTTCTTTAGTAGAAGCAGAGTATTGTGGTGTCATAGATGCTAGTAAGGATGCCCTATGGCTTCACCAGATCTTGTGAGAGTTTGGCTTTCAGCAGCAGCATCTGACTACACTTTGGTGTGATAATCAAAGTGCCATTCAACTATGCAAAGATCTAGTCCAACATCAGTGCAACAACCATATTGAACTGCACATGCACTTCACCAAAAACCTCATTCATGATCATGTTCTTGAAGTGCAATATTGTTCAACAGATGATCAAGCTGGAGACATCTTTACAAAGGCTCTCACAGAGGTGAAGTTCACTAAACTTCGATTTATGGTTGGAGTTTAGGAAGTTGTTAGTAAGGGGGGATAGGCTCTAGTGCCTCCTTCCTTCTCTTATTGTGTCATATTTTTACATCCTTCAATCTATCCCAAGTCATTCCTAAGGGGGGATGTTAGGATATTATGACACATAGGAAATAGTTAAGTATAACTTGGTCTACTGTAGAGTTAGGTAAAGTGTGTTTCTTTACTATGTACTTTTGTAACTTATAATCTGACGATCACAATATGTTCTAGACATGAAGTGTTTCAACAGTTCATTCTCTCCTTGGTATTACTGACACTTGATCCGTGGCTTAACACCCGATTGGTCCATGATCTCTATTTAAAGAGCATGGAGGGTCATTTGTAGGTTAGCTGTCCATGAGAGAAGCTTATGTAATTTTTCATTCTTTTATTAATAAATTTCTTGAAGTGGCCACATTGGCTTAGGCCGTGGATTGTTTCCCTCTTTGAGGATTTTAACCACGTCAAGAATACTGGTGTATTGATCCGTGATCTATTTGTGAGTGGTGTCCTTTGGTGTTTTGTTTAAGGAACTTACCCTATAAATTATTGGAGGGAACTCTCAGTTACTTACCTTGTAAATTTGCGCAATTTCTTAGAGGAACATGCCAGGCTACAGGGAGGATTGTTATATAGGATTTGCATAATTTTTGGGAGGAACTACCTAGGAGCTTGGTAGCCAAAACTACGCAATTCCTGGAGGGAACTGGCACTTGGTTGCTGGGTCATTGGTAGCATAAACTATAGAATTCCCAAGGGGAAGAGGCAGTCAGCTACGAGGAGCTTAGCAATAGAAACTACACAATTCCTGGAGGGAACTGTCAATCTGCTGCTGGGAACGAGTGAAAGATGCAAATTTGATATTACAAACACACACCCACATGACTTGATGACGAGATGACTAAAACCAACCAGACACACATGTTCCACATTACTAACTGACAGTGCAAGTGACAAGCGCGACACTTGTGATTGATCATTGATCAACCATGACAATGCTTGTGTGACAGTGAATGGGACTCTGTGTGTGAGTGCAACAAATGTTTTCATAGTGAGAATAACATGTACGCATGAAGTGAAGACCTTGATCATGACTAGAACATGGTCGCGAGCAAGACATTGACATCAGCATGCAAAATCTTGGGTGGAATGAACAAGCAAGGTGGGTCTGAAGGCTCACACAACCTCACAGAGTGAACCCTAGTGTATGCAACTATCAAGTGAAACTCTTAAGGGAGGCTCCAAATTTGGGTATAGGCCAAAATTTTGGAGGGTGGTTGTAATCGCTACAATACCTCCATAGGGATGGATTTTAACCCTTTTAGGTGTCATTGTCCCATCTATTAGGAATAAATTCATAGTTGCAAAAGATCAACTTCAAATTATTTGGATGCCAACTAAATATCACTGTCCTAGCCTAGTAACCACCTAATGAAAATTCCATTCACGAGATATAACATGGTGAACAAGTCTACTCATGATCATACATCTTGTCTCTCAACCTTGTGGTCAAAATCCATTACCTTGGCTTGGTGACCATTAATGGTAGTGTCACGATGTTATAAATTATGATCATGGTTGGTCGGCTCATGATGAGACCTCCTATCCTTCAATTGACCATTTTTTCTTTTATGTTTAATTATGGTTACTATTAATCTCATAAATTAGTTAATAGATGGGGTGGCATACTGCTCCTTAAGAGTAAGGGATTCTGTAAAAAGTTTTAAGATGAATTTTATTCACTTGACTAAACTTGTTAGCCAAAAGAACTCATGACCTTAAGTATCTGTTGTTAAATGTGTTTTACTTTCTTTAAAGATAGGGGTTGAAGATAGTTCATTAACAAATCACATAAATGTTTAAACTCAAAGAACAAAAAGCCAAGGAATCTACTTGGTTATGAAAGATGAAAGTGAACATAAACGGAATCATCTTCATTGAAGTGATCCTTAGAGATTAAGTTCTGTTAACATAAATTAGAGCATAAAACTCACTCGCCCAATCATTATGCTAAGCTGAAAGAGAAAACATTACTTCATTTCATTGTGAAATGAAATGAAAAGACAATCTAGCTAAGTCTAAAATTCTTATCAATTTAGAAAGAAGGAAATCAAGAAAACAAACCTTGAGATACATCTTACAAGATAAATAGAGGATTAATATGAAAATGAGATTATGTTGATTTTATCTTGTATGATGATTTGTTAATAAAGCTCTTTTGTTTCAAAGCATAGTTATTGATTTAGAGTTATTGTTGTATTCTTTGACAAGGGTTTTCTTACTTTTGCAAATCTTTCCTAAAGATAGTTTGTCAGCCATTATAGATTCAATTTTAAGAATAAGACTAACAATTTATTTCAAAATGTACGCAAAATTAGAAAAGAGAAAACTCCCTAATGTCATATGATGATTGTTCTTCTGAAATGTTTGTTTCTAGCAAAGCTTAATCTACAAATAAAATCCATGGGAGCCTGGAAGAAGAACAACAAAATATAAGAAAGAAATAAAGATTAAAAGAGAAAAGAAAAGTTGAAATAAAGCTCAACCCAGATGAGGATGAACATATAAATGTGTACCTGGAAGAATTCAATCATAATTTTACCTAATGAATCTTCATTTTCTCCCATGTATTAATCAACTTTCAAAACCATCTTCTTATTCAATCTAAACTAATTTATAAACTAGTCCTAATCCTAGTCTAAAAATAGACTAAGACTAACTGAAATTGTGCTTCCAATGAAGCCATTCAAGCATCTTATTTTCTGCATGAATATATACATCAAACATTAGTAACAAAAGTATAAATCTACTTAAACCAACATAAATAAATCTGAAAACATTATGTACAACTATTTTTAATGTATGTACAAAAAGTAACTTATTTAAATTCACCCTCTCTTGGAGATTTTAGTCCAACCAGATCTCGATGGGATCATAAAAATATATATGGATATTAGTTAGAGATTGGAAGTGAAATGAAGAAGAGGATATCATGTTAGACTGTGAAAATATTCTTTTAAATGCAATAAATTGCATCAAATTGTAAGTTTTATGTACATATGATGGAAGGTCATCAATTGTATGTTGTAAAGGTACACACGCGAGTACAATTTTTTGTTGGAAATGCATTTAAGAAGGAAAAGAAAATTAATATGAGTTGAACATTAGACAAAATTGGAAGAGTAATGGTTCTTGTTGTTAAGAAATAAAGCTCTAAATTTCAACTTTATTCTTTTTTGTTAATGTATCTCGTGCATGTATAATATCAAGCAGTTTAACATACCAACATAGAATATTAAAGAGTTGAAAAATAAAAGAAGAAAAGAAATCTAACTGATCACTACTTATATTATAATTGCAAGGGAAACTCTAGAACCATATAGGTTTTCCACTAGGAGAGTGTTCTAACAAAATTTCATCAAAACAAGTTCCCAGAGAAGAATTAGAATGAATTACGTTGGAAACTCTTAAATCAGTTCCATCAAAATGTTCATAATATGATTCATGTTTAGCCAAAGGAGACAAAATTAATGCGTGTGAATCTTCTTGATTGAAATATGTTTTCAAAATTGATCACTTTGTAAAAGACGAGAATCCTCATCATAAATATCCAGGTAATCATCATATATTACTTCCCTTTCCTGAGAATTATATAACTGATATGAATTAACAACATCAAAAATGTGGGAGGAAAGTTTAATAACAATGTTAGTGAAGAAAGAATTATCATCCAAATGAATGACAATCTCAAGGTGTTCAGAACTAGTTACGGATCTAGTTTCAACCGAAGGATTATGAAGACCATTATTTAATGTAGTCTGATGTGAAAAGATATTTGGATACATAAAATAATGATTTCCAGAATATAATGACAGCTGAAAATTTTCATCTTGGTAATTCATATCATTATTATCACCATTATAATATTGGCTAAATGAATCCCTTTCAGTTGTGTAGGTATAAACTAGTTCCAAATTTACCTTGGGAGAAGATAGATTTACATTTTCATTATTCATATCTTGTTCTTGATTAATTTTGATTGGGCCTTCTTTATGTTTACAACTATTATTTGTTTGAACTTCACCATCAAATTTTATTGCATAATTGATTTCAAACATTAGAAAGAAATCAAAATATTTTCTTGAAGACAAAAGTTGTGATGTATTTTCATGTTTATTTACAGGCTTAATAGTTGCAGATTCAAAATTAATTAATGAACTTAATGTCTCTTATTCTTCATTATCGGATTGAGTATATTCATTATTAAAAAAAACAAAATAAGTAAAATGGTCAACCAAATCTTCACTTGAAGGTAAATCACTGAGATGGAATCTATAACAAAGTGCCCAAAATCTATTGTAAAATTCGTCTGAAGGTTCATCTTCATACATGCACAAATTTTCCAATTCAAAACACAAATTTTCATAATTATAATTTTGATGAGCGATTAGAAATATCTTCATGAAATGATTCCAGGAATGAATTGATCTTGCTAGAAGTACTTTGAAGCATTTGTGAATATGTTCTTGAAAATCATCGTAAACAACCTGCAAATCTCATTGTCATTAATAATATTATAAGCCTCACATTTATCTACAAAATCACAAAGATGATATAAGGCAGAAAATTTACTCTCACCGTCAAACTTCAAACTAGACAAGCACTCAATATGCTTTTTGGACATGCCCCTAGTAGGTTTACATGAGCTGAAAGAATGACCCAATGTAGGAATGCATAAAGTAGCCATGATTAGTTAAAGTATTTTTAGAAAAAATCTCCAATAATAAAATGAATCCTTAGCCCTCCTTCTAGTGCTAAAAATGTTGATCAGAAAAACTTTCCTCCCTCAACATCAGGGGAGACCAGCTAGTCAGGAACTTAAAGCAGCTCCTTATCCATTGAATCTGGTGGTTCCAACTAGTTAGTGTCCAATTACCCTTAAACATAAATATAATATAATATAAAACTAAGATAACCTAAACTAATAATTAATCTATTTAAACCTATATTACATCATGTTACATTTCCTTTTAATCGATCTTTAAGATGTGTTTTAAAGAATTAAATTGATACAAAGGTTTGATTGATTTAAAAAGGCTGATCAAACCACAATTAAATGATTTATTTGTCTCTTTAAGAGAGGAATTCATGCAAACTAATATGTGAATGCAGAATTAATAAGAAATATGAAAAACCTATCTCAAACTGGAATGGGATAACCCTCTCCCAATCCGAGAGAAGATTAAATAAAACGAAGTGAAGGATTAGTTTATGAATCAATCCAAAATTAATATTCAATTATGAATTCCAAAATAGTTTTTAAACTCATAAAATTTTAAAACAACTATGTAAATGAATCTACTTTAATAAGTAGTTATTAAAGTAAGTCCACCTACAAGCCTAAATTCATATTAAACATAATTCATTATAAATTTTGTATTAATCAAAAGAAATAGTTCATTTCAATTAATACACATAAAAGAAAAATACACTTGTAAATGAATAATAAATATTTATCATTCACCACAAGTATAATTCAATGAATTAAGTATTATTTTGATCTCATTCTGCCTCTTGAAGATAGATTCGGCGAGACTTCATCAACATATCACAATATGACTAAATAGTAGTGTTAGAGATCAAAGAAACATACTACTTAGGATATAGATAAAAACCAATTATAAAATATTGACAAAATTATGAAAATTCATCATTCTGGTAATAGTACACAAGAATGGAAATTTATTTAACAATGCCAAATCTTATTATAAAATATGCATTCCTAGAGTAGCTCAGACTCATAATCACATTTCCTGCAATAGTGCTAAGAAATGAGAAAAGGGCCAGAAACCCTTTGTTTTCTCTATAATCAGTCTTTCTTTACATAACAGTAGTGTTATTGCATAAATCGAACAACTACAGAGAATCCACATTAAGTGGATTGCGACCTCCCCTCCAATGTATCTTCTGGCGAGTATTTGTACATGATTTAGAAATAATATAAATTTTGCCATATCTCTCAACAACATAGTTAATTACAACAAATATTACTTTAATTGGAACTTTGGTTAAACGTAGATGAACACGCTAAATTGAATTGCCCAATTTGGTTTCTGTAGATAAGAATTATCTCACTTGTTTCAAATGGATAGGAAGAATTCATAGGAAATGTAGTCGCTATTCAACTGATTCAACAACCTCTTTTCCAATGAAGAAATCCTTTTTTCCACTGGGAGGAGTTGAATTAGTGATTTTTATGTTTTAGCAATTGGCCTTGTATCATAAGTCAAACAGAAAACAAAATTAATGGTAAATAGTTGTCTTTTTTATTAAAATAGTGAAAACATATCTTAAACTATAAAAATGCGTTAAATTATACTTATACCAAGAGATATTTTTAAATCGATTAAGTGTCTTTTACTTATAGGTGGCAAGAGACGAGTTGTATCAAAGGTAAGCTCATCAAAACTTTTAAAATGAGACAAAACAAAATAGTTGTGATATTGGGTGGCTCCGATATGGAGTAGACCTGATATCACATTCAACTCCCTTTAATAGTTTCATCGGGTCCATTATATCAGAGGTCTTGTATCAGCGATTTTATATCAGCGTTGAAAAGAGTGACAATCGATAGGAATTTATGATATGGATAGGAAGGGTTTATCGGAGAGTCAGAGGATTGGAAATAGCGGAGATGAGGATATTGAAGTATCAGTGATCATGACCATCAGAATATTAGAGATCGGAGTGATATGATTATCGAGAGTCAGAGAGGCAAGGTGTATCATCATATTGGGAGATTGGCATATCCAAATATCGATGAGGAGCCATATTGGAGTATCGACAAATGATTTTATTGGATTTTTTTAAATGTATCTCAAAAGGAAATCGTCGATATGCATTGCCTCTGAAATGTGGGAGCAGAGACAATGACATGGAATGTGGGTACTTTACTCCAACAATTGATTATCATATGTTTTATTGCCTAGCCACTTTATGATATACTCTTACTGAAAAGAGCCACAATAATATGATGGATTGGACTTTGGGTATCCGAGATTTCCAAAAGAATTCTTCTAATATCAAAGTCCCAATGCCAAAAAGCTTCGATATATAAAATCAATATGCCACATTGTTTAATGATTAAGGATTAAATCCTATGGACACATCTTGGTCCCAGGGGATATTTAAACATTAATCTAATTAATTATTATGTTTAAAACAAAACCTTAATCAAACTTAGGAAAACTATAAAATTAAAACAAGTGTAAATAAAAAGCAAACTAGACTTGAAATGAAGCAATCACACTCAAAGTTTACATGCTATGCCAAAAGGGTCCCCATGTATATTATGATAGAATAAAATGAGGGTGTTGTGTTTTCACTACAACAAGAGTCATGGGAAGAAGTATCTTAAAAGAATTAATGAAGACAAAAGAGCGTCAGGGCAATGAGGAGATCGTCAATGGAGAATGAATCAATCATACATATGACCTTGGTATTTTCCTGCACAATATCATAATACGTCTAACAATAGGCACGCCTATTTATTTTATGGTCACTGTTATAATTTTCGTACCTTTGGAAATAAATCTATTGATGGTAGAAGAATCAAAGTTGAAAGAGATGAAAATCCTAGATATAATATGTTTCTGATTTCAAAATCTCAAAACTCTTCTCTCAGAAATTCGAATGTCTTCTCTCCCTTGATAATTGAAGTAGAATGATTCAAATGTAGTAATTTTGGGCAGAAATCTAGTGAGTGCAGATGAAGGTTTGAATAATTGTCTAAGCCCCAAAATATTAGGCATTCAACTATCCAAAAGGACAAAGGGAACTGCAAACGAAAGACTAAAAATGGCATGTAGTGTGGACTCTTTTTCTCAAAGCATAATCAAGAAAAAAAACATATGTTGATAATGGTTGTTCCAAACCTATGACTAGCGACAAGCGAAAATTTCTTTTGCTAAAAGAAAAGACAGAGGAAACAATGTCACCTTTTGAAACAATGCTCCATCTAGAATCAAGGGCAAAGGCACTATCTATCTTGATAAAAAAAATAGAAGCACAAAATGTGTTGTATGTGGAAGGTCTCACACACAATCGACTTAGTGTTAGCAAAATGTGTGATAATGGTTATGATTTAACCTTTTGATCTAGAGACTGTGAGATCTGCATTGACATGAAGAATGGAAAGTTGATAGGAAAAGCAATCATAACCCATAATAATGTATATGTATTTGATGATTCCAAGGTTAACTATTGTTTAAGAAAAACGAATGAGGCATGGTTGTGGCATAAGAGGCTTGGGCATATGAATTTTGATAGTTTGATAAAGGTTAGTAAGATGGGGGAAGTGAGAGGATTACCAAGATTATCAAGGCTTGATAACTCAATTTGCAAGTCATTTCAGTTTGGCAAACAAGCTAGGACTCATTTCAAGTTGAAAGAGTTCTCCTCATCTAGAACTACGGAGCTCATTCACACAGAAATTTGTGGCCCAAATAGAGAAAAAAGCTCAAAAGGAGAGAGGTATTTCATGTTTCTCATTGATGATTTCACCAGGGCCACTTGTATTTTTCTATTAAATGAAAAATCAGAAGCATTCAAGCATTTCAAGAAGTTTAAAGATCAAGTAGAAAATGAGAAAATGTTAGAGATAAAATGCTTAAGATCGGACAGAGGAGGAGAGTACACCTCAAGAAAATTTGAGGAATTCTATGAAGAGCATGACATCAGGAGGGAGTACTAAATGGATAGAACTCTACAACAAAATGAAGTAGTAGAGAGGAAGAAAAGAACAATCCAGGAAATGGATAGAGAAATATTGGCCGAAGTAGGAGAGTGTCACAAATTATGGGGAGAAGGAGCCTAGGGAGCAGTATATTTTTCAAATAGAACTCAACTTGGACCTAATAGTGATAAAAATATGTATGAGTTGTGGAAGGGAACACCTACATCAATTAAACACCTTAAGGTGTTTGGAAGCAAGTGCTTCATCAAAAGGAATGATAAGAATACTAAAAAGTTTGATTCACACGCTCATGAAGGGATATTGCTCAGGTACTTTGCTCGAAGGAAAGGATATAATTGTTACAACAAACGGAAAAAGAAGTTTGAGGATTTCATTGACATGATACTAGATGAAGTAGGTTCCCAACCTGAGTCCTCTAAAAGACATATGAACTCATATGATGAAGAAACTTCAGATTTGAGGTCTGCGGATCTGGAGGAAACAGATTCAAGCAATGAAGGTGAGAAAGAAGGCATGACTTAAAGACCAAAGATACCCTCTAGGTATGTACAAAAGGAACATATTGAGAGTGAGATTCTTGGAAACCAAAGACATGGTGTCAAAACTAGGAGGAAACTTGTTGGCAGTACGAGTTATGTGAATCTCACTCTATTATAATAGATAGAACCCAAGAACCTTTTTCAAGCAAGTGAAGAAAACTTCTGGGTAAAATCTATGAATGAAGGACACTTGGGAGCTTGTTCCAAGACCTAGAGAGAAAAATTTTATTAGAAACGAATGGGTTTTCAAAAAAAATCTAATGAATAGGGTCAAGTAATTAGGAAAAAAATTGATTGATCTGAAAAGGGTATGCCCAAATAAAAGGGGTAGATTTCCAAGAAACCGTTTCACCAGTAGCATGATTGGAAGCTATCAATATATTTCTCTCTTGCCACCCATAAGAATGTCAAGGCATATCATATGGATGTGAAGTCTGTATTTCTCAATGGAGATTTGGAGGAAGAAGTTTACATTGATTAGCGAGCAGGATTTATACTCACCTCCAATAAAGGGTTTGTATGCAAACTAAAGAAGGCTCTATATGGAATAAAATAGACTCCCATAGCTTGGTATGAAAGGATGGATAATTGTTGGATAGTTGGCATTGTGTGCATGGAAAGTGACCTTGAGAAGGAATCTGCAAGTGTGTTGGCATTGATGTCAACATTCATGCTAAGGCGTTGTGTTGGGCAGTTGCCTTGGCTAACAATTGGTAGGAGTGTTGGCATTGATTTCAATATTCATGCTAAGGAGATGTGTTGGGAAGTTGGCTTGGCTAAAAACTGGCAAGAGTGTTGGCATTAATGTCAACCAGAAAAGTTTGGTTGCTTGTTGCACCAGATGCTGGAAGTGATGGCTCAGGAAGAATCCCATGTTAGTTACAGGCTTCATGTAGAGAATCCTCACAGTAGCAAGCTTATTGGAAAAGCCATAAAATGATGATTACAATGATGGCCCAGGATGGAAGTCCATGGGAGTTGTAGGGATCATGCTAAAAAGACATTGTAGATGTGATTCCTAGTTGTCCAAAGAGTTTAGGAGAAAAAGATTGTTAGTGAGGTTGGAGCCATATTTTTAGGTATTAGATATGTTTAATGGATAATTAGACCCCTTCCTTTGGAAAGTGATATGGAAGAGATTTCCAACGATATGCAAAACTCCAAAAATGGACTTGTGGGTCAAAATATATGACCTACTGAAGTTGAGGCTATTAAAGCCTTAAGCAAGGCAGAATCTTGCATATTGCAAGTCCCAGCAATTGAAGGTCCCAACAATTGGCAAACAGAGGTCCCAAAAATCAGGAATCAAAGGTCCCAGTAGTCAGAAATTGAAGTTTCTAAGTTCAATGTAATTTGTTGATTAGCAATTAGAGATCCTGCATATCAGAAATCCCAAAGAATCAGAGGTCCCAATGAATCACAATCAGAAATCCTTGGTGGCTGGCATTGGTGCAACAAAAAAAAAGGTCGAGATTTGAGCCTCTAGTGTTAAATCACCAGGAGATCCAAAAGTGAAACTATAAAGGAATTCATCGCAAAACCAAGGTGGGCGAGGCAGTTTCTCTCTCCTCTAAGCATGACATGTGGTGGCATCTAATTGAGTCCAATAAGGACACATGGTAGCAGGTGGTGAGCTCTGATAAGGACACATGGTAGTAGGTGGTGAGCTCTGATGAGGACACATTATAGGATCTGATTGGTTCCTATAAGGGACACGTGGTTGCTTATGTCATCATGACATCACAGTACAGAGGGACACATGGTAGGATGTTTCGATGTTTATGGATGGCTTAATGGGCCATATCTAAGTGAGATGTGTCACTGGTTAGAGGATGCCACGTGGCATAAGATGACATCACTTTGGCAATCGGAGATCAGAGGTTTCGTATGGTTGGCTCATGTGCCACAATAAAATTTCGCCAGGATGAGGGATGCAGCTTAGCAGGTGGTCGTGAAGGCTTAAGGGAACCAATGGATAGGGCTAAATATAGGTGTCAATTGGCAATTGGTGATCATAAATTTGTGATGGACAACACATTGTCACAAAGTGGAAATTGTCGATAAGGGGTTCCGATGTGGTAAGCGCATGGTCTAAAGGAAATATAAGAAACCAAGGGTGTGACACTTTGTAAGGGAACCAAAGGCCCATGACATAGCGCTAAAAGGCTTAGCACCTTAAGGCCAAGCCCCTGGTCACTGCCCTTGGTACTATGGTGAGAAGTATCCAGTAAGGGTTGAGTGGATGGAGCTAGGAAATCAAAGATCATTAATCAGCAATCTGTGGTTGCTGACATAGGGGAATCATATTAAAATCACATATAAGGGGGCTCCGATATGGTTTCTTCTTGTTCACAAAACTTGGTCCTATGGCTGACATACATCAAGGTACTAATCAAAAGGGTCTTTAATATCGAAGATTGACAATTGGTAATGTGTAACATTTCACCACTATAAAGTTTTGATGTTGAAGCTCTGATATAACACTGTGGTGTCAATTCTCTGATAGCACAGTATAGGACTTTGGAGGTTGGATGGGTTGACAACTGAAGAGTAAATGTAGAAGCAATGGAGTTGGTCACTAGATATATCTCATGCACATATTATAGAAATAAATGCAAAACAAAAAAGTCATGCCGAAGTACTGTAAGCCATGAAGAAGCATGGAGAGTCTCAGTGGAGTGTGTGGGTGGACTAGGATTAAATTCTCAACATGGAGAGCCTCAGTGGTGGGAGAGATGCAGATAGAGAGGACGGTTCCTAGCTTGAGTAAGCAGGGGGACTGAGAATTAATTCTCAGTATGCAGAAGACATTTAGGTCAGTCAAGTGCCCATTGTCAGTGAATGCATTCATAGAGAACAAGTCTGATGCAGACAATAGAATGCAGGGTCATGCCAAGGTACAAGGCATAGTGTTGACACAGGAGAGTGTGGCAGCGTAGATCAGGGAGACAATAGAGGAACAAAACCCAAGAGCTTGATTTAGCATGTCGGGGAATGCAACATAGTTTCTAGTGAGAGCCAAGAGGAAAGAGCTATGTATGTGTGTACTGCTGAGAGAGGTTAAGTGAGATCAAGTTCTACATGTAGAGGTTGAGTGTGCATAAGCAGAAGAAAAGAGAAGACACCAAGAGAAGCACTTTGTGTGTGAGGCTAAAGTGCATGTATGCTCTGTGTGTAAAGGTCGATAGTTTCCTATGTGTTTGAGTAAGGCTTGAAGTGCCTGTGAGTTGTGAGAGAAGGCTAAAGTGCCTGCACTCTGTGTGAAAGGAAATAGTTTCTTGTACATTGTGTAAGCAAGGCTGAAGTGCTTGTGCTCTGTGTGTAAGGATTGAGTGCATGTGTGATTTGTGGAAGCCTGAAGGTGCCTATGTGCTACTGAGAGTAGAAGGCAAAGAGTTGAGCATGTGTTGTGTGAAGCAAGGACGAGAGAAAAAATGTTTGTTGATGAGTGTAGAAGGTTGAGATGTATTGTATACTGATGAAGAGCAGAGGATAGAGTTTCGTGGGTAGAGCAAAGTGACTATTGTTGAGAGCAGAGAACAAAGAGCTAAGAGTGACTATTGTTGAGAAGATCACAAGGCTGTTGAAGGGAGTTTCATAGAGCTGCAAAGTGTATCATAGTGAGCATAGTCCAAATCTATTATTAGGTAGAGTTGTTGCCACACTACATTGAACATTTAGTTCCTATTTGAATGTGGGTTAGTGCCTGTAGATAAGAATTTGGTGCTTCCATCTCTAGTGGAGCTTGGGAAGGCTTGGGGATCAGTGCCTCCTACAATTTTGTGCTTGTATAAATCCAAGGAGCTGAAAGTTGGTGCTTATGAAAAATCCATGAGGTTGGTACCTCATATGGTGCTTCTAGTAAGCTGGACAGGTGTCTACAAATACAGGGATTTGGTGCTTCTTGCTAGTGGGTGCTAGAAAAAAAGTAAAAAGGAATTGGTGCTTCTTGTGATTGGGTGCTCACAAAAATAGATTGATGTAATAGAGTGGGTGCTCTTAATTTACGTCAATAACAACGACAAACTTTGTGGTTTTTTCTTGAAAGGGTTTCCACGTGAAAAACTTGTGTCTATGTGTATGATGCTTGCGGTTTGTTTTCTTGTGTGTTGAGTTTATGTTGCTATCATATTATATATTGTTGTTCATTAAATGGTTGGATGCCAAGTTTAAATAAGAAAAGTAAATTGGCATAAAGAAGTAAAAATTAGCCTTAATACAGATTCACCCCCCAAGTGTTATTATTGTTTCCCAACAACTGGTATTAGAGTCAAGTTACTTCAAAAATAGTTTAAACTATAGAAGATAGATCAAAGGGAAACAATGGCTAATAGAGTTTGGCTAGCAGCAGAAGCAGTTCCATTCTTATATAAATCATGCGATGAGGTCTGGCATGAAATATGGAGGATTAGAATGGAAGCCTACTTGATGTCCCTAGATGGTGATATATGGCTCTCCATTTTGAATGGAGAAAACAACGAGAAAGCTAAGGAGGTCATCCTGAGAGGGCTATCTATGTCAGATGTTGATGAAGTAAGGCATTGTGAGTCAAAAAATGAACTATTGAATAGACTGCAATGTTTGTATGGTGGAGATAGCCATGAGGGTCAAGTAGAGGTTGAGGAGCCCTACTGCTTTGGAAATGAACCAGAACAGAGTAATGTTGCTGCTCATCACATTTCTACTGATGAGGAAGAAGTCTTAGAAGATAGACCATGCTTCTTAGAAGCTAGCATCCCTGATGGTGAAGAAAAGGATCCACATGAAAGGATCTTTTCTAGAAATAGGTTTCCCTCAGCTCTAAAGGAGGTCAAGAACCTATAAGAGGAAATTTTCAAGCAAACGGAGACACTGAAATTCTATGAGCTTGAGAATGGAAAGTTGAGAAAATAATTAGTTGAACTAAATCCTCAACAAGAAGAGTCTATCAGAGTGATTGGCATTTTGACCTATCAATTGAGTGAAAAGGAAGCCTTTTGTGGGAGACTACAAAATGAGGTAATCTCATTGAGACATGACTTAGAGAAGTCAAATAAAGAGTTGTCTCAATATCGAAACATCGAAGGTTCCAACAAAAAAGAAAGAAATGTTGTTGGACAACAACAACAACAAGGAAAGCAACAACAGTAAGAGAAGAAGAAGTAGCAACAACAACTAGAGTAGCTGAAGCCCAAGAAGAAGTAGTAGAAAGTGTAGCAAAATCCCAATAAATAGTAGCAGCAAGTGCGACAGAAGATGGAAATTCAGCTGCAAGGAAGAGTGCAAGATAGTAATGAAAAATGTCATAGAAGGCACATGAGGAGCTAGCAGAGGACCCCTCCTCCTCAATGACAGAACCTTCAAAGAAAAGGTAACTTCTGTCAACAAAACCCCTTTTATGGTTTTTATTTTTCTTGCAATAATTATGGACATAAAGTCATAGACTGTAGATGGAACACAAGGAAAAAAAATGTGCTAGGTAGCAACAACCCAAGGATGCACAGAAAGGCTAGAAGAAGGCATGTTTGCTTAGAGAGGAGTTTTGATAAAAGGGATGTCAAAAGGGGTAACTCCTCTACCCTGGTCTTAAGCCAAATTAGATGCTATGATTGTGGAAATCTAGGGCAGAAGAGAGCTGACTGCAAAAATGAGAAGAGAAAGAATTCCTATCAGCATATGCATGCGAATGTAGCATCTCAGAATTTGAAGACAAGAAGAAAGAATAGAGAAGAAACATACTCATATGTCTTCAATGCTGTGTGTCAACATAGAAAGGTGCATATAGGAGGAAGAAGTCAAAAGAGTAATCCTCTTACTCTTGTAGAAAACCTTCTAAAAGTAACATAGGCTCCAAGTAGATTTAGGTGAATAAAGAGGAGTTGAATGAAAAAAATCATCTACCCAAGTGAAACTAAGAGAATACCCAAACAGGGGTAAAGAAGAAACAAGAAGGGAATTCGTCTAGCAGAACCTAACCTTTAAATGTATGGAGGAAGAAGGAGGATGATCTTCTTAGGGGGAGTAGTTCCTATATTTCTCTTCAGTGAAGGAAGAGAAGGGCCTCAAGGGAGGTGAAGTAAGTCAGATGCAGGAGGCCAAGAAGATGAACATAATGGCCCATCTGATGGATGAAGGTGGAGTGCAGATAGCATGAGGAGTACATAAAAATATCTTTTGTTGTGAGAAGAATATGGGTTGCAGTGAAAGTGTGGAATGACAGGAAGCTCACATTCATGTCAGGTCCACAAGATCAGTCCCCATGCAAAGGAAAGGAAGCTTTGCAAGAGATCAAGGAGCATTGGCTCAGGGAGAGTTGCTTTGCTAAGTAGTAGTAGGCAACAAATAAGCAACCTCAGGAAGGAATATTGTTGAGCAAAGGAAAGGTTTGCATCTTTGATGAAACACTCTTATTTCATTTACATTGTAAATGTATAATGTATAGAAGTCTTGTGTTTATGAAATGAAATTGGCGTATGCATTTTCATGTCCATTAACCAACAATTGGTATAGCTATGTCAATTTTTTGTAATGGGTTCATGTTCAATAACAATGTGTGAAAATGGAGATTTCTTTCAGAGAAAAGAAATAACAGAGTTTCCCTGGTACAATGTTCCACTTGTATCATTTTTTTTGATGCAATCGGTATGAGTTGTGAAGTAGTCCCCATAGAATGAGAATGATCTCAATGGGAGAAGTGGAGATACTCAAGAATGAGAGTAATCTCAGAAGCAGCAGCAACAACAAAGAAGGGTGAGTCAAAATGCATCATTGTAACTTGGTATTTGCAATAGTAGTAATACCATGATCAATTTAATGGGTATCAATCTCTTTTATACAAAATATGCATTGGTGGGTAGAGTGCTCAACTAGCAACCATAATGTTTCCAAAACTGAAAGGACAAATCAGATGCAGTATATGTTGAGGGGGAGCATATCACATTTTCCTAGTTTATGGAGTAGCAACAATGAAAATCCTAGTAGAAAGGTCTGCGAGGTAGAATACACACCTCAAATGCTATACTCTGGTCCTCGCAATTGGCGATTGTGTGGGGAGAGAGGAAACTTGTAGGCTCTTTCCACTGATTTCAAAGGGGGAAAAAAGTTGTGGAGAAGTTGTGATGGCAAGAAGGAGTTTGGTGTCTCATGCCATGAGATGTGTGGCAGCAGCTTGAGGTTTGGCCATCACTTGGAGAGAAGCATTGTGTGTTGTTGTGGAGAAGTTGTGATGGAAAAAGGGTATTGGTGTCTCTTGCCATGAGATGTATGGAAGCAGCTTGTGGTTCGCCATCACTTGGAGAGAAGGATGTTGTGTTTCCATCAATGCCAAAGGGGGACATTGTTGGACAATTAGCATTGTGTGCATGGGCAGTGGCCTTGAGAAGGTATATACAAGTTTGTTTGCATTGATGTCAACAATCATGATGAGGAGTTGTGTTGGGCAGTTGGCTTGCCTAACAATTAGTAGGAGTGTTGGCATTGATGTCAACTAGACAAGCCTGGTTTCTTGTTGCAGCTTATGCTGGCAATGATGTCTCGGGAAGAATCTCATGATAGCTGTAGGCTTCGTGTAGAGAATCATCATAATAGCAGGCTTATTGGAAAATTCATAAAATTATTATTACTGTGATGGCCTAGGATGGAAGTCCATGGGAGCTATAGGCCTCATGCTAAGGACACGTTGTGGATGTAATTCCTAACTATCCAGAGAGTTCAGGAGCAGAAGATTAGTAGTGAGGTTGGAGCCATATTTTGAGTTATTCTATGGGATCAATGGATAATTAGACTTGTGGGTCAAAATATATGACCCACTAATGTTTAGGATGTTAAAGCCTTAATTAGGGAAGAATCCTGCAGATAGGTCCTAGCAATTGGAAGTCCCGACAATTGGTAATGAGGTCCCAGCAATCAGCAATTGGAGGTCCCAGCAATTAGAGGTCCCAACAATTGGAAATCAGAGTTTCTAAGGTGCGTCACACAATGAATGCAATTTTCCAATTAGCAATTAGAGATCGCGCATATCAGCACTCCTAGTGAATTGGAGGTCCCAGTGAATCGCAATCGGTGATCCTTGGTGGCTGAGATTAGTGCAACTAATAGAAAGATGTCAAGATTTGAGCCTATAGTCCTAAATCGTTGGGAGAGATGAAAGAGAAACTATAAGTGAATTCATCACAAAACCAAGGCGGGTGAGGTATTTTCTCTGTACTCTAAGCAGGACACATGGTGGCATCCGATTAGGTCTGATAAGGACACATGGTAGCTAGTGATGGGCTCCAATGAGGACACATGGCAATGTCTGGTAGGCTCTAATAAGGACACAAGGAAACACATGGTGAGCTCCAATGAGTACACATGGCAAGATTTGATTGGTTTTGATAAGGGACATGTGGCCACTTACATCAGCATGATGTCATGGTACAGAGGGACATGTGGCAGACTGTTTCATTATTTATGGATGGCCTAATGGTCCATATATGAGTGACACGTGTCACTAGTCAGAAGATGCCACGTGGCATGAGATGATGCCACTTCAGCAATCATCGATCAAAGGTTTGGTATGGTTGGCTCATGTGCCACAATGAAATTTCATCGGGATGCGAGATAATAGGTAGTCGTGAAGGGTTAATGGAAACAAGGGCTAGGGCTGAACAAAGGTTCCAATTAGCAGTTGATGATCAACGATTTATGAAAGAGAACACATTTTCACAAAGTGAAAATCACCGATAAGGGGCTCCAATGTGGTAAAAACATGGTCTATATGAAAGACAAGAAACTAAGGGCACAACACTTTATAAGGTAACCAAAGGCCCTCGACAGAGTGCTGAAAAACTTAACATCTGAAGGCCAAGCCCCCAGTCACTGCCCTCGGTCCTATGATGAGAGTATGTGATAAGGATTGAGAGAAAGAAGCTAGGAAATTAGGGATCAACTATCGACGGTCTGTGGTTGCTGACATATGGGAAACAGATGAAAATCGTTGATAAGGGGGCTCCAATATGGTTGGTGCTTGGTCACAGTACCCAGTCCTATGGCTGAGATACATTAAGGTTCTAGTTAAAAGGGGCTTGAATATCAGAGATTAACAATCGACAATGTGTAACATTGCACCACTGTAAATCTATGATGTGGAAGCTCTGATATAACACTATGGTGTGAATTCTCTGATAGCACAGTACAAGACTTTGAAGGCTAGATGGGTCGGCAGCTGAAGAGTAAATGCAGAGGTGGTGTATTTAGTCGTTGGAGATATCCCATGCATGCATTATAGAAATAAATTCAAAACAAAAAAGCAATGATTAAGTACTCTAAGCCATGAAGAGGAATGGAGAGTATCAGTGGAGTGTGCAGGTGGACTAAGATTAAATTATCATCATGGAGAGCCTCAGTGATGGGAGAGCTGTAGACAGAGAGCATTGTGCCTGGCTTGAGTAAGCAGTTGGACTAAGAATTAATTTTGAGTATGTAGAAGATAGTTAGGTAAGTCAACTGCCCATTCTCATGGAGTGCAATGGTAGAGACCAAGTCTGATGTAGACAATAGAATGCAGGGCCATGCCGAGGTACAACGCGCAGTGTTGACACAGGATAGTGTCGCAGCATTGACCAGGGAGATAATAGAGGAATAAAACCCAACATCTCGATTGATCATGTGGTGGAATGCAGCGTAGTTTCTAGTAAGATCCAAGAGGAAAGAGATCTATGTGTGTGCACTGGTGAGAGAGGCTAAATGAGAGCAGACTGAGTGTTCCTAAGCAGAAGAAAAGAGAAGACCCTAAGGAAAGCACTCTCTGTGTGAGGCTAAAGTTCTTGTGTGCTCTTTGTGTAAAGGCAGATAGTTGCGTATTTATTTGAGTATGACCTAAAGTTCCTGTGATCTGTGGGACAAGGTCGAACTGCCTACACTCTGTGTGAAAGGTGATAGTTTCCTATGCATTGTGCAAGCAAGGCTGAAGTGCCTATGCATTGTATAAGCAAGGTTGAAGTGCTTGTGCTCTATGTGTAAGGATTAAGTGCATGTGCACTTTGTGGAAGGGTGAAGGTACCTGTGAGCTGTTGTGTGCAGAAAGTAGAGAGTTGAGCTTGTGTTGCATGAAGAAAAGTGAAGAGTAGATTGTCTACTGAGGATTGCAAAAGGTCGAGAGCTACTGTATTCTGATGTAGAGAAGAGGATAGAGCTACATGGGCAGAGCAGAGTGACTGTTATTGAGATAAAAGAGCATAGGGTTGAGAGTGATTGTTGCTGAGCAGATCACATAGTGGCTGAAAGAGCTGCAGAGAGTTGAAAAGTGCAATAGAGTGAGCAGAGTTTAAAGTTGTTATTAGGTAGAGTTGCTTCCAAACTACAACGAACATTCAATTCTTATTTGAATGTGGGTTGGTGTTTACAAACATGAATTTTGATCTTCCATATCTAGTGGAGCTTAGGAAGGCTTGGAAGTTGGTGCCTCCTGCGAGTTGGTGCCTGCATAAATCCAAGGAGCTGGAAGTTAGTGCTTGCAACAAATCCACGAGGTCGGTGCCTCATATGGTGCTTTTGGTAAGCTAGACAGATGTCTACAAATAGAGGGAGTTTGTGCTTCCTGCTAGTTGGTGCTAGCAAACAAATCAAAGGGAGTTGGTGCTTCCTGTGAGTGGTTTCTCACAAAAACAGATTGATGTAATAGAGTGGGTGCTCTTAATTTACATCAATAACAAAAAAAGATTTGTGGTTTTTTCTCGAAAGGGTTTCCATGTGAAAAACCTTTTGTTTATGTGTATGATGCTTATGGTTTTTTTGCTTGTGTGTTTAGTTTATGTTGCTTCCATATTATATACTTTTGTTGGTTATATGGTTGGATTCCAAGTTTAAATAAGAAAAGTAAACTGGCATAAAGAAGTAAAAATTAGCCTTAATACTAATTCACCCCCCCTCTCAGTATTATCATTGTTTCCCAGCAATAACTACCTTCAACAACAAGGGTTTAAGAAATTCATGGTTGACAGTAACCAATATGTAAAGTTTGAGGTGACCATCTACTAATAGTAGTTGTGTATGTGGATGATATAGTATTTGGCAGTGATATCGAACAATTGGGGGATCAATTTGCAAAATATTTTCAAACTGAATTTGAAATTTCCATGATTGAAGAGTTGTCCTTCTTCATGGGTTTTAAAATTACTCAGCCTCCACAAGGAGTGGTTATATCCAAATTGAAATATCTCAAGGAAACTTTGATTAAATTTGGGCTGGAAGATTGCAAATGAATCAAGACACCTATGACAATAGGTTGCAAGTTGTGCAAAGAAGATGGAACACTACCGGTAAATCACACTGAATAGATATCAATGATAGGAATCCTATTGTATCAAATAGCTTCAAGGCCATACATCATGCAATAAGTGGGGCTTGTGGCCAGATTTCAATCTTTCCCGCGTGAGATTCATGTTGTTGTTGTCAAGAGGATATTCCAATATCTTCAAGGAACAATAGAGTATGGACTGTGGTATGCTAAGAGAAAAGAATTTAAGTTACATGCCTACACAGATGCAGAATGGGATATGTTGTAGCATTTTTTGGGTTTTGGTAAGTTAGAATCAATTAGTCAAAAATTGAAAATATATTTCAGAAAAAAAATGTTAAGTTAGGATATGGACAAAAAGAATATTGCTTTAAAAATGTTAGGGATCTTTAATAGACAAGTCCATATCAAATAAAATGTTAGAATAGATACCCTAAAAAATGAAGGCATAAAAGAAATGTTAGGTTAGAAACAAAAGCAAACAAAAACAATAAACTCTAAAAGTGTTGCAAATCTAAATGCCACTACACTTAGTCTAGTTTAGTTCTGCAAATAATAGTTGTGTGCAATTTGTTTAGATGCCACACTAGTTTATTTGATCCAATTATACATGTAATCATGATTGGATTTGATTTAAATTTGATTGTAAATAGGTAGAAAATACAATTGGGTAAACAATTTAATCTAAGCTAATGGAGGAAATAAGGGATAGAGGTAGATTAGTCATAAAAAGGAAATATTGAGTTGCTAGCTTAAATGCACTTGGAAATAAATGAAAATGTTAGGAGTAAAAGGGTAGGTAGACATTTGAAATGAAATTGAAGCATCTAATTGATTTTATCCTAAGCTGTAACATTGGAAATCTATGTATTCATTAATGCGTTTTAATTAACCGTATGTTTTAGAAGCATCCATGCTATTTCATAAATGCCTCAATTTATTCATTTATTCACCATAACCCATAGCTATCACATCCATCCTCAAATTTGTGACCCAACCATCACTTCTGCCTCACGTGTTAAACACCCCCCACCTTACCCTTCATCCCACATACTCACATAAGATCTGATGGCCCACATCCCTCCCTGACCCTCATTCACCGTCCAAACTTTATCGGTGGCATAGTCCGAAATGGGAAGTTTCCTAAACCACTGTCATAAACAACTTTTTCCATGTTTTAGTGTTTCAGGACTTAAAATCCTGAAACTACTTACCGCCTCACCTTAGTCCCAAATGCGGTATATAAGTGATCGTTTACCACCACTCCACGTCCCGCTCCATGTCATGCTCCACGTCACACTCCATCTCATGTCTACTGTCCAATCAACTGCCACCTATCCGTTATATATTCAATTTCACTCCTGTGAATTTATGATTCAAAGACCCATTAATTAATCCCATTAGATCATTAATGCAAAACTTAACCATTCATTGCCACCCTCGCTCCAATTTTTCCATTATAAACCCTGTTAATTGACGAAAGCAATTACATAGTCCATTTATGTAACCAAATTGATCATTGAATGTTTCTTCCCTATAGCTCGACCATTGTCCAACATTAAGTAATTATTTTTCCTGTTCAAGAAAATGACATCTAGGTCCACTTGCTTCTTTTACAGTTATACTGTTTTCACTGTGATCACTCTGTTTCAGGACTATTTCCATCATTCTCAGTTTGAAATTTGTTTGAGAAAATTCCTCATAAGGGAAAATAAATTATAGAAGTCCCAAATCCCCTGATTCATCCACAGGTTGACTTCCATCATACCCCAATGGTCTACAAAGATTGTAAAACCATTGAGACTTCTTCTCAATTTGATTTATATGAAATCTATTTCTGGATGGAAGATCAACGAATTGATCAGACAGATGAGATAGGGATCTAGGACTCCCAACTCCCTCACTATATTTTTCCTCAGATACACAGAGCACCTAAATTTGTGAGGAAATGCCATGAATCTTATGATCCCAATCAAAGAGAAATTATTTCACCCACAGGAGAAATCCTTTGTTTAATCAATTCTGAGTCCATTGAGAAAATGTTGCAGGCCCCTTCTACTATACCAACTCATCCTTTTTCCCATGATAACCTGATAGAATCCTATCAAAAACTAGACTTTACTAAAAGATCCAAAACCCTTGAACTTTTTCTAGTTGTTGATAACCCTCTTCCTAAAAGAAACCCTCCTTATGATTCATCCATCTTCCCTGATAGAACCAAGAAAATCACCTCTATTTTTTCATATTTTCTTGGTTACAACTCTGATCAAAATGTTAATGAAGCCATCCTTGGTTTCTTGTCCATTTTTTCTACTGATTCTAAACCCAGTGTTATTTATGATTTCAGTCAGTTCCTAGCTGAAGCAATACATGAGAAATTTGTCAAGTTTAATACTGAAGAAGTATTCAAGTATGCTTCAGTACATGTATACCTTTTTATATATTTTCAGGGAGACAAACTCCCATTTGCTTTACAGAAACTAGATGAGGAAGGAAAACAACAACCATTGATATTTTTTACGTCAATGGGAATGAAGGAGAAGGAAGAGTTTACATATAAACAGTTCATAGAATTGTTTATTCATCCAGCTATCAGTCTTATGAGCAACAATCCAATACCAAGGATCAGTGAGGAGATTGTCAAAATATTACAGTTGGTTGTTCAAGATGCAATAGGGGATTGTTATTGCTACCAAAACTATACGGAGATCAGGGTTTATAGTTCTAAACTTCCACCCTACAAACTGCCAAATCACCTGCTTATCATAATCTTTGCTTTGGAATACATAAGACAGAGGTTAAATGCAGATGAACTGCACTTTGTGGCTGCAAAGAAGAAATCACAATTCAATCTTAAAGCCCAAGTTGGTCCATTCATCTACAACACAAAGAAAACAGGAGAGGAAGCACACAAATTATTAAAGGAGATGAAGTTTGGTCTCAGTTTCACATTGTCTTATGACCTAATTGGAGTGGTTTCTAAACTCATGCTAGAAAACAAGTTCACTGCATATAACCACATAATCAAGCCTGAAATAGAACAATATAAGAATCAATTGCAATGGACACAGAACACCCTCCAAGAGGCTAAAGAGTAGGAAGTTTCTACATCAAATGTGAAAACTCCACTTGCACAAGAAAAGTTAGCAAAAAGAGGAAGGGAAGAACAGTCTTCTCCTGCAACTAAAGAATCAAGCCAAGGGTTTAGAATAGTGTAGAGAAAGAAGAGACCAAGGATCTTTGTGACTATTGGTGCAACAAATGAACATTAGAAGATAGCATTAGATGGACTTGGAGATATTGTGCTTTATACACAATCTGGTGGACAATCTACACCACCCCCATCTCATTCTACTATTCTCATGAACAACAGGTAATTCAGACTAGTGGAGACATTCTAAAGGATAAGGAGGAAGACATTTTCCATGTCTTCAATGAGATTAAAAGGAGGAATGAAGAATTGAAGATGAACACTTATACCCAATTCTAGAAGCATTCTTCCTACTCTCACGCCAAGCTTCTCTCAGTCTTTGACTCTAAGAAAGGAAAGATGTAGATGGCTTTCTTACAAGCCCAAATTCAATAGCGTAGCACTACTGCTCACTATCAAAAGTAGACTTCTTTTGAGTTCAATGTGAAGGAAGCTATATTGGAGGTAAAGAATATCATCACAATAAAAATCTCATCCTTTAGCTACAGGAAAAGTGTAGCAATGTCAATACAATGGTTCAATGGTTTTTCAGCAGAATAGAACCCTTGACCAACAAGGGTTTATCCTCCATTCTTGTGATTAATGACAAATTGATTCCAATTGAGGATTATGTTTAGACCTGATAGATGTGGGAAAACATGCAGCTTTAGTTTCAAGCATAAGAAGTTCAAAAACACTAGTAGTTATAGTAAATACACTTAGGGATACTTGGTTTATTTTGAATGAAATCAGACACATATTTTTAGTAAAACCCACTTTTACTAAATATACAGAGATGGATGAAATTTACAGAAGAGTAATTAAGATATCTATCCCAGAAAAGAAACGCTGGGAAGAATTGATAGATTTACTTGACTGAAGGGTGGTCTAACAACATTCAAATTTTAAAGGAACAGTCACCATAACTTCAACAATTTTCAATATTTCCAGCAATAGTCATCAACAGCTGAGAAACAAAATAGTGCCACATCAACTAGCAGTTTATATTTATTATTTTGCAATAATCTATTTTTGTAAAATAGTTTGAGATATTTTATGAGTTCTATTATTGTATAAATAACTATCTTTTACGAGTTATTAAGCGTTACACCCGTGAAGAAGAATTTCTAGACATTAAATGTACTTGACTTTTCTAAGACATTAATACAAAGTTGAGGATTCTTGTTGGAAATAATACTAAGAGGGGGGTGAATTAGTATTATCATATCTATAATTTTATTTCCCAAATAGATTTATATACGCTACTTCAGCTAAGTGAACTAGCCTGTACACGCTACTATACTTAAAGCAACCGGCGTATATGTAGAGAACTTTTGATTTAGACAATTTATCATATATTGAGCTTTAACCAGTATATCAAAGATTTATTAGACATTGCAGTAAAAGCAGAATAAAGCATCACACATGAACACCAAGATATAAGGTGGAAGCCCAATGTGTGTAAAAACCACCTGTTGTTGTCGTCTCTATCTTCTTTTAATGATAAAAAGAATATCGTTACAATCTTGTATTGGGGCAGACTCACACCAGTATGCCAGAACTCACCTACAGAAGGCTACAACATTCTCTCATTCTCCAGCTACTACTGGAAGGGAGCTACAACCCCCTAGCTCTTGTACTAGCCAATATGTTTACTAGTACGTAGGTGTCAGCCTACAAAAAACTCCACTCTTCCACCGAGGACCACGTTTCATGAATTTTCAGACTGGATACTCCTGGAACACAACAACACAATCTAAAGGCCATGTTTCATCCAATTTTCATACTGGACCCATAAAAAATATTGAAACTTAGAAAATCATAAGAGCAATACAACCATCAAATACATCTGCTTCAACCAATCACTGAAACTCAATCATCACTTTCTGAATCAACCAAAATTGAATCGATCAATCACTAACAACCCATCATCACTGATATTGAAAATTGAAATTAACTCAAATAGATTACAAAAACACACATAAAAGTTAGAAACAAAATATTGGCAAAAAAAGACTTCAGCCTCATGGCTTCCTCAGATATTCTCTCTCTCATTATTTCATTAAAATAATTGGATATAGTGTTACAAATAAATATATGAGAGATAGTGTTCTCAAGATAGTGTGTGCTATCCTAGACACCTTTGGTTGAGATAATTTCTCACTAGACACACACCAAAATAGGAGTTACCTAAACTAACTCCTATCTTAGAGGAACAACCCAAGAGTTAGGCACAAATTCCTAAATTGGAATATTTAAGTTATTTATTAATTTTTAGATTTATTATTGTTTTATGACAGAGGCTAACATTCCCCCCTTCAATGATAAATCCAAAATAAGAACGAACAACCATCTTCCAAGTTCTCAAGTTGCTCCTCAAAAATCATATGCCTGAAAAACCACCAAATATGGATGCTGAAGAAACTCAAATTTGAAGAGAACATAAATCAGCTGCATGTCTGATTCATCTTTGAGTGTTGCTTGACAACTCCATCATGTGCCAAGCTACAAAAGGATCCAACTATCCTCTGCATGAAAATAACATTCGGTGTCCACTGACAGAATTTGATGAACACCCATTAGTGTATTTGCTGATGATGATCGCCCACTAGTTGAAGATGTCAAGAAACAACTCAATGTTGCTTTTGCTATGATGAAATATGCTCACTGCTTCTTTTGTTGTCAATCTCCCACTAGTGAATTTGTTGATGGTCACTGCTGATGAAAAATGCCCACTAGCTAATGAAGATGCCCACTGGCTGCTTCGCTGATGTTGTCGAGACTTTCATTCTACCAACCACTTGTTAATTTCATTGACATTTCCCCCCTTTGTCAGCTGAAAGGAGAGACCTTCTCCAAAATATATTTGAACTCCCCCCTTCATGTGTAGGAGAGTTTCACTGTTGTACTCCCTCATTCAACTGCATGTGAGTACCATCATTGGTTCACTGTTGGCTGTACTATGTGTGATTGTAGTCAGTTGTAGAACTGAGACAATATTTTTACTGTGGATGACCATTCCAAGGGATCAATCCATGAATAATGTATCTTCAATCTAGCTTATTTTTGTTGGTTGTGAAATTTTTTTGAGGAAGGATTCTACTTGCCACAATGGTGACAAGGATGGCAATCAAAACACTAATCTTCCATATGACCGATTCTTTGACAATGAGAACATTTCGGTTGGAATTCAACTTTAGGTTGCGTGAAATTCTGTTTGTCTATAACTTTCTCAGAACCTGCCAAGGTGTGTTGTGTAAGAAATCCTACACTGACGAATTTAATTGGATTAGAATAATCTGGGATATGTAAGTTGGTGTCATTAGTGACATATCCTAAGCCTCGTTGATTCTTGTTATTTTGAATTTCTTCCCAGGGCTTGATAATGGGTTTGGAAGAAATTTGAACTGGAACACCTTCGACACTTGAAGTTGTTGGGATGAATGACTTATCATCTGGATGGTTCAAAGACTTATAAGTATCACTCTTTTCTTGCAACTCATTCCTTTGAAGTTGTGACTCGAGTTGAAGAAACTCAATTGTTTCATGTGTTTGTCATAGATGTCGTGAAAGATCAACAAGAGTTTCTTTGCTGATGTGCACCATGTCTTCATCACTGGAGATGATCAAACTGTGAAGAATGTTTAACAACTCAATATGTTGCACCGATTGAACTTGCTTACCTGAAATCAAGCTCTCTTGTCATAGATGTCGTGCTTTGAATTGTTTCACTTGATTTTGTTACTTGCATGACAAGCTCGCTTGATTTGTTGCTTATTGCACTTGTTGGGAACACTTGCTCGAGTTGTAGAACTTTCTTACTTAAACTCTGGAATTCACACTCGCTTGATGACGATCGTGTTTGCGTGAATTCTCACTTGCCTTACTTGATGACTTCTTGCTCACTTGAAGGAATAACCACGCTCGCTTGATTTTGATCTCAACTTGCTTGATTGGTGTTATAGTTGAACTTGTTTGGTTGCTTTTATGGTTGCTGCAATGAACTTCATGCTGGCTCACTTGAAGGTTTGAACTTTGTACTGTTTTGATGCAAATTACTTGAATGAATAATCACGCTCGCTTGTAGGAGATGTGAAGTTGTTGCTTGTTTGCTTTAGAGTTAAAATTCGTGGACTCCCTCGAGTGTTGAACACTGTCGAAAATGCACCCAAAAGGCTTACAATGATTTAATGACTCACTACAATGAATTCAATTTGACTCAATTGAAGGCTTGGGTGTTGGTTTCAACCGAGAATGCACCCTTACAATTCAATGTAATTTGAGTTTGATTACAAGTTCAATAATGTTGATGTAGACTGTGCTCTGAAACGTTGAAGTTTACAGATTCATTAGCTTGATTGTAGTGATGTAGACTTTGCTTCGAAATGCTAGAGTTTGCAGATTCATGAACTTGATTGTATTGAGTGAACTTGTTTGTTGAGGTAGAATGTCGAAGTTGAAAACTTTGATTATTTGTTGTAGTGATGCAAATGCATGTGTTGAGCTTAATTATCCTTCCTTGCAGCTATTTTGTTACAGGTGTTGTGCTTGCTGGCATTGAACTTTATGTGTGCATGAAATGAGATCATTTATGTGTCAAAACTAGACACAAATAAAAAGGCAACAACATGAAGCCTGCACCATGATCAACACACTCTTCGTGTACCCAAGATCCCCTTATTCAATTTCGGATGGATCTAGGACACAATCACCACAAAAAATGATATCTTTATTAAACTTTGGAGTACAACATATTTCACATTTACAACATCGTCATGGAATATTCTCAAAGTTCTAGAACTTCTTAAAAGGAAAATTTCTTCAAAAATTCCCTGTACTCACTCAATCACTCTCAAAATCTCTGGCAAAGTAAAATATTACTTTGGATTACAAAAAAAAAAATTCTCTCAAAAATCACTCAATCTCTCATATTCCACTTACTATCTCTTTTTTTTTCATAAACTCACATGCTTTACATTCAATAATAATTACGCTCAAAGGAGAATGTCTCGTTGATAACTATTTGAATTATTTTATGAAGGTGTTCACTTTTAGGCACGTACTTTTATGAAAACACTCATTACTCATTAGTATTCCTCCATAAAATGTATCACTTATTCCTCCTTACCATATAACCCAACAAAACATTTTCTGGCCTTTTGTGGATGGGTAGTTGTTGTTGTTTTAATGCTTCAATGCCTACACATGGGCAGTGCAACATGCCTAGAACGCCAGAATTATCACACCATCTTTGTTGAAAACTTCAAATTTCTGGCCTTTTGTGGATGGGTAGTTGTTGTTGTTTTAATGCTTCAATGCCTGCACATGGGTAGTGCAACACGTCTAGAATGCCAGAATTATCACACCATCTCTGTTGAAAACTTCAAATGGAAAGAGCCACAGGGAGCTGTCGAATGCCCAGGTTCACTTGCAGGTGAGGAAGCGCTAAAACCAGGAGTGCATATAAGACTGGATCATATTCACGAGGCCTTCTCACCCCTCAAGCCCACCAAGTGGAGCCCAAGGATACCCTTGATGTCTCGGATTTTCGAAAGAGACAATGCTCGTTTGAATACAATTATGGGCAGGTCAAAAAACGGAGGCACTTATTCTCCACAGAGCGATGTTCCTATTCATTCTGGAGTCTGTCTTCAACAAAATATATTGTAATAGCAGGGATTGGCACACCTCCACAGAGACAATCGCTGACAATTGATATGGCCAAGGTTCCTATTCATTCTATTAATTTATTACAAATACTTCCTATAGAAATTTAACTGCAAAAACAATTGAGCAACAACTTGAAATATTCATACATAGTTTAATTTGAGTTTTGCCAACAAGAATAGAAAAAATATTAATCTGGTAAAATGAAACAGGTTCAAATCCTAGCAGAGAATTACAAACATAGCTTAGCCCATATTTCCAATGCTAGCATCCACTACTTTGTTCTAGAGAAATTCACCCACATAAGAACCTCTGCCACCAATCATATTCTCAGACCCCCATTCTCGTTCTAAGTCACAGGATCCCTCTGATCATACCATAATGTGCAACACTATAGTAGTTGATGTTAGGAGGAGAAGAAGATCATACACAATGCTCCACAATTCATAAAGCTATTCTTCATGCAGGGTCATAGATATCTGTATTATCTTCTTCATGTAAGCTCCTCTCAATCATTGTTTCACAATTATTGCAACGATAAATCTCCTATGTAGAAGACGTGATCTGACAGATCCCTTTCTCACGCATACTTAGTAGCAGGCTTCTTCACACAACTCACTTTCACTATCCTTTATGCAATTACATTCTTCATAGTCGGTTCTCCTTACAACATCGATCCCACGATGCTTCATGTTGCAGATTTTCAATGATCTTGCAAACTTGCTCTCTGATTTCCATTTGTAATAGAAATATGGAATTCATTTACTCCTTAAATAAATCAACTTGTTTCAGATTCTACCGTCATTGTAAATCTCAACTAAACATACAATCCATATTAAACTGGAACATTTAACAATATACATAATGAATGATAACGCCAATAGAATTGGCCAGATCCATAACACATTTTGAAAATAGAACAAAGTCACTTACATATTTCTTTGCATGTGAATGTTATCCAGTTTTGGCCAGTTTGAAATCATTTTAATGAATCAATTCAACCCCAGGTAATCATATCCATATGATCCTCTGTCATCAACAATAGCTCCTCTAGAACACTCATGCAACAGTTTCTCCCAGAATTTGATGCATCATAGTTTTACGACTTACATTCCACATAGATCTACTGTTCTACTCTTCTCGGTTGCTCCACGTGAAAGATCGATCTGCCATATTCACAATCATAGTCTCCACCATTGGCACTCATCACAACAGAATCAAAGATCTTCACATTGATATGATCTACACAAGATCAACATATCCCTACACTACTTGCGCTTTGCTTAGTAGGCCCTAAGAACAAAAATCACTCTGATACCACATATTGAAAATTGAAATTAACTCAAACAGATTACAGAAAACACACATAAAAATCAAACACAAAATATTGGCAGAAAAATACTTCAGCGTCATGTCTTCCTTAGATATTCTCTCTCTCATTCTGTCATAAAATAATTGAAGATAGTGTTACAAATAAATAGTTGAGAGACAGTGTTCTCAAGATAGTGCGTGCTATCATAGACACCTTTGGTTGAGATAATTTCTCCTTTGGTTGAGATAATTTCTCACCAGACACACACCAATATAGGAGTTACCTAAACTAACGCCTATCTTAGAGGAACAACCCAAGAGTTAGGAACAAATTCCTAACTTGGAATATTTAATTTATTTGGTAATTTTTGGATTTATTATTTTTTTATGAGAGAGGCTAACAACTGAAGCAAATCAAAATCAATCAATTTGATCATTCAGAACACTGTTACCAGAATGCAGTCATCAAAACAGAACCCAGAACTCTGACACAACAAACAAAGACTAATGAAACTTTAAACATCAGGCTTCATAAGGTATACGCTACTTCCATGTGTCGAACCAACGTGTATACACAATTTTACCAAAGGGAGCCAGCATACAGATTTGCAAATTCCAATTTATGATGTATACACTACTTTGATATGTTGAACCAATGTGCATATGCTCTTTTACTAAAGCGAACCTACGTATAGATCTATAAATGCTAACTTAAAACATCACAACTATTCCAGACTTCAGCCATACCTAGATCATCATATTTATAGAATAAAACACACGTTAGTATTCATATCTAGATTGTTCAAGGTCAAACCACATAATGATAATACTTTCAAGCCTTTATGATCCTAGTACATCAACCTTCATCAGCCATATAGGTGTCTCCTTAGATCAGATCAAGAAAACCATCAGAAGCTCATTAACCTACATATATGATCCAACACCTCATAAGATATTCAAAGTACTTGCACACCTGGCCTAATGATCTTCTCCTCTTTATATATTTTTAGGAATTTCTCAATACCATGGACCAATTACCTTGCGTCAAATACCTTGGACCAAATACCTCGGACTAATTACCTTTGGTCAAATACCTTGGACCAAAAACTTTGTTTTTCCAAGATATACACGCTTTTTCTTCTGTGGAAGTGTGTGTGTATGTACAAGCTCCTTTTGTTCAGTAAACCTACATGTATATGCAACTTGGACAAGGTGAACCTATGTATACCTCTCTTTCTTCATTCTTCGTAGTCTGATTTGTAATTATTTGACTTGTTGCACTGTGAGATTTCATCTAAGTGAGTTGCCATCAAGGACAACACCTCTATCATAATGCCAAAAATCTCTCCCTTTGGACTTGATGCTAACAACAACACCAAGACACTCTCCCCCTTTGACATCAAGGGCAAAGGACAGACCAATATATTCTCTCCTTTTAACATACATTATGTTGTTCATGCTCCCCCTTAGTACATGCTGAATTATCTGATTGAGATCCCCTTTTGTACGTGTTGAGATGCACCGAAACCATCCATGCTCCTCCTGAGCACGAGCAGAGTCTGCAAAAATATTTTTCAAAAGAATAACATGACTCTATAACTCTACTATGTGAGTATTACCTTCCTATCACCAATGACTCATACACACGTCCATTCCCCCAACCAAGTGGGGATATACCAAACTTGACTCATCCACTCAACCAAGTGGGATATACCAATTGTTTATACATGATAGAAACAATAAATATTACATCATCCATCTCATGCAAAGTGGGGATACAAATTACATCATTTGTCCAATAGGACTCATTCAAATGTATGAGAAGACATATCACATCCTAGACTTTTACATGGCTTAAGCAACAAAAACTGAAGCCATAGCTGGATTCAACAACCATAATGCCAACAATGCAGAATGCGAGTGAAGGTTAATGCTCCCCCTGAACCTATGCTACCTGTGCATTGTTAACAAGTCAATGATAAAGGCATCTTTGTTAGTTAGATAAAAATTAATGAACAGAGCATATCAATAGGTTGTGATCATCACCTCAGACAGAGCACCCATATCAGAGCCTGCCCACTGTTTTTCTTGTCTAAAAAACATATACGCTCCTTGTCCCACAAAAACATGCATGTGTATGCGACTCAACTTCATGAAACATTCGTATAATAACCTTTCTCTGAAAAAATTACATTTAACAATAGGACGATGCAGCAACTACTCCCAACTTTTTTCTGAGATATTCAAATGTTTCTCTGGGAAGTGGTTTAGTGAATATATCAACAAACTATTCTTTGGAGGGAACGTACTCCAATTTGATTTTTTGTTCAAGCACTTGTTCACGTAGAAAATGGTATTTGATGGGTATGTGCTTGGTGTTGGAGTGCATGACTGGATTCTTTGAAATACTGATGGCACTTTTATTATCACATAAAATGGAGATGGGTGGAGTATATGTAATCTGAATGTCTTGCAAGGTTTGCATCATCCAAAGTAGTTGTGTGCAGCAAGAGGCAACAACCACATATTCTGCTTTAGCTGT
The DNA here is from genome assembly GCA_031772625.1 of Pinus tabuliformis. Classification (NCBI taxonomy): domain Eukaryota; kingdom Viridiplantae; phylum Streptophyta; class Pinopsida; order Pinales; family Pinaceae; genus Pinus; species Pinus tabuliformis. The sequence goes on from CM062811.1 coordinate 1,208,555,934, forward strand.
AGATAAGGCAATTGAACTTTGTTTCTTGCTGAACCAAGACACTAACCTGGAACCCATATAGAATGCACCACGACTAGTGCTTTCTCTGTCATCAACACTTCTTGCCCAATCTGCATTTGTATATGCATGAAGAGTAAGATCTGCATCTCTAGGATACCATAAACTAGAGTCCTAAGTTCGTTGAAGATAATTGAAAATTCTTTTGACTTCCTGAAGGTGTGATTCCCTTGGATTTGCTTGGAATCTTGCAACTATTCCTACTGCATGCATGATGTCAGGTTGGGTACCTATTAGATAAAGCAGACTGCCAATCATGGATCTGTAAGTTGGTTGATGTACTGCTGTTGATTCATCATTTGAGATGAGACCGCATCCTATTACCGTTGGGGTACATATAGGTTTAGAATCTTCCATTCCGTACCTTTTCAAGATCTGTTTGAGATATTTGGTTTGTGAAAGAAAAATACCATCTTTATTTTGTTGAACTTGTAGACCAAGAAAATAGGTAAGTTCATCAAGCATGGACATTTCAAATTCTTGCTGCATTACTGAAGAAACATTCTGACTCATGGATTCTTCATTGCTACAAAAAATTATATCATCAACATAAACAATAATAATTAGCAATTTATCAGTTTCAATCTTTGTATATAGATTGTTGTCTGCTAAACCTTTTGTAAAACCTTGTTGGTGTAGATATTTTTCAAGGCAGTAATACCAGGACCTTGGAGTTTGTTTCAGACCATAGAGGGCTTTTTTGAGTTTGCATACAAGTTTTTCATCATTTCCAAGAATAAATCCTTCTCGTTGTTCAATATAAACTTATTCTTCTAAATCTCCATTCAGGAAGGTTGATTTTACGTCCATTTGGTATACTTTGAATTTCTGAAAGCTAGAAAGAGCAAGAAACATCCTTATGGCTTCAAAAGTCTGGCAAGAGGTGCAAAAGTTTCTTCAAAATCTATACCTTCTTGTTGAGCATAACCTTTACAAACAAGTCTGGCCTTGTTTCTAATGACTTCTCCATTTTCATTTAACTTTTTTTTGAATATCCGTTTAGTTCCTATAATATTTTTATCATGAGGTATAGGAACTAATTATCAAGTATCATTTTTTTCAATTTTCTCAAGTTCTTCATCCATGGCCTTGACCCAACATTCATCTTTGCATGCTTCTCTTACATTTTGAGGTTCAGTGGAGGATAGTAATGCTAGATAGCTTGAGGTCCCTGTAATAGTTCTTCTTGTCTATACACCTACCTCTTTTTCCCCTAAAATTTGAGTTTCAAGATGATTTTTCTGAACATACCTAGACAGAGTCTTTTCTTCTACCATTATCTATTCTTCTGGTGCTTCATTGGTTTCTTCTTCAGTATGATTTTGATTTGATGTGGGAAAGTAATACCAATTTTCTTCATTGTCATAATCTTCTGTTGATTTTATCTATTTTTTATTTTTGCAAGCCTCATCAACTACAACATCAATGCTTTCAACAATTTTTCCAAGTATTTTATTATAACATTTATATCCTTTACTTCTGGAAAATAACCAAGAAGAATACCTTCATCTGCTCTGGGTTCAAACTTCCCAAGTTTTTCATCAATCCTTTTGATATAAAATTTGCTTCCAAAAACTTTAAATTATTTTACATTAGGAGTCTTACCATAACAAATTTCATGTGGAGTTTGAGTGTTGTTTACTCGAACATTTGCTTGGTTGAGAATAGTTATGGCAGCAAATGCAGCTTCACCCCAGAAGGTTGCAGGAGTTCCAGATTCATATAGCATAGCTCGAGCCATTTACTGAATAGTTCTGTTCATTCTTTCTACTACTCCATTTTCTAAGGAGTCCTTGCGGTGGAGAATTGCCTTTTTATTTCATTTTGTTCAAAAAAGTCAAAGAATTCATCCGAGGTAAATTCCCCTCCTCGATCAGATCTGAGGCATTTAATTTTCGATCTGATTCATTTTCAACCAAGGCTTTGAAGGATTGAAATTTTTCAAATGCTTCATATTTATGCTTTAGAAGACCTATCAAACACATTCTGGAAAAATCATCAATGAAAAAAATAAAGTATTCTTCTCCACGAGGTGACTTTTTCCTTGATGGTGCACATAAATCAGTATGGACAAGTTCAAGAGCCTTACTAGCTTATCCTTCCTTTTCCATGAAGTGAGCTCTGGCTTGCTTGCTGATTTGACATGGTTTGCATATTTTATTTTCCGGGATATTGATATCTCAAAGATCATGAATAGCCTTGAATCTACCTGGTTTTCTTATTTGAGAAAAGCTTAGATGTCCCAATCTTATATGCCACAGCTAGTTTCAATCATTTTTGCTTAGATAGAACTGTTGTTGTCCTCCCTTGAGTATGTATAAGTTGTTTGGATTTCTTGTACCTTTGATCATGGTCTCTCGTGTATCAAGCTCATGAATAACACATCCATTTGATCGAAACACCACTTCATTTCCTTGATCACACATTTGATTGACACTCAACAAGTTATGCTTTAAATCGTCTACATACATAACATTTCCAACTTTAACCATTTCTTTCAAGAAAACAGAGCCTTTATCTTTTATGACAGCAGGAGTGTCATTTCCAAATGAGACATTCTTTTCCTTTTGTAAGGCATTATATGAGTGAAGTTTTTCTTTCTCACCTGTCATGTGTTTTGTGTTGGATTGTGTTATATTCTTTCCACAACTAGCCCACGTAGTTAACCGGGGGGTTAGAGGGGTGGCGGATCCCCCACTTCGTTGCACAAATTGTGTATTGGGGGGGGGTCACAGGGGGTTTGAGGTGTACTCGTAACCCCACTTTATGGGGTCTAGGGCAACACCCCAAAAAATTTTGGTTTTGGACCCTATGTTAGATTGGGCGGACCCACCTATGGTTTTGTGCATGATTTTCGCACATGTCTTTTGGGACGCGATGGTTTTCAGTCCATGGTATTGGACGTGATGGTTTTCAGTTCATGGTATTGGATGCTTCGGCAGGTATAAATATGTATTATAACATTGAAAGGAACATAATGAAAAATCAAGCTGGTAGTCCCAGTTTTGGGATCCAGGGGAAAATCTTTGTGTATATGTGTTTTATGTGTTATACTATCGCATTAGTTATTTTATGTGTTTTAGAATTCGTATGTAGGTAATTTCTGTATGGAGTTAAAACCTTCATTTGATATCAGAGAAGTTTTGGCTACAAGGGAACACCTTTGTTGCTGAAGGGTTTCGCTCGGGCCTGTGGTAGACCCTGTTCAGTGGGAGATCTGTGAGATTAATTCTAGTGGTGAAAGAAGATGGTAAGCAGTGGAAAGATAGAGATAGAGAAATTTAATGGTTAGACTTTTGAGTTGTGGAAACTCAATATGGAGGATCTGTTGGTGGATAAAGATCAGTGGAACAAGGTAGATCTGGGTACTAAACCAACGGGAGTGTCTGATGAAGAATGAAAGATGTTGGATCGGAAGGAAAAGAGCACAATACGATTGTGTGTCTCAGATTCAGTATTGCTAAATGTATCAAGGGAAGCTACGGTGAAGGATTTGAGGGACAAGTTAGGGGCTTTGAAACAATCTAAGTCTCTGGTGAATAAACTGTTCCTGCGGAAAAAGCTGTATAACATGAGGATCAAAGATGGAGACTCGGTGACAGAGCATCTGAACGCATTTAATACTATGGTAAGTTAGTTAGCATCTATTGATATTAAAATTTAAGATGAAGATAAGTGCATTAGTTTACTACATTATCTACCAGATTCGTGGGATAGTCTGGTTATTGCAATAGGTAGAACTGTAACTGCCTTGCAATTTGATGAAATAGTCTCATCCTTGCTGACGGAGGAGATGAGACAGAAAAATATGGAGAGCTAGAATGGTGATGCCTTGTTTGTATGAGGATGGTCCCAGAACAGAAACAAAAAAAATTCATCAAGTTGGAGATCTAAATCTAGAGGGAGATCTAAATCTCAAGCAAAACCCATAAAGGTGGTGTGCTAGAAATGCGGAAAGGAAGGGCACTACAAAAGGGACAGTAAAACTAAAGCTCCTGATAAAGGAAAGGGATCTAACAATGCTCCTTCTACAGAGGCGAAAACCACCTCAGATGAAGGTGGGGATGTGTACTTGGATTCTTCAAGTACACATGTAGATCATGAGGCATGGTTGATTGACTCAAGTGCATCCTTTCACTTCACTCCCCACAGAGAGTGGTTCTGCGAGTATGGGAAATACAATGGTGGTTATGTCTTCTTAGGGGATGATATGAAGGCTAGAATCATTGGTTGCAGAAAAGTAAAGTTGAATTTGCAAGGTGGAAGGGTTAGAACACTTCCAGGTGTTCTACATATTCCTTCATTGGCCAGAAATCTGATTTCTGTAAGCAAGCTGGATGATGCAGGTGTAAGAAAAGTGTTCGAGAAGGATACCTGCAAAATGGTTCATGGAGCACTAGTATTGATGTAGGGAGTTCAAATTGAAACTCTGTAAAAGCTACAAGGTAGCACTGTTATTGATGGGTGCAACAGTTCTGTGGTTCCTGAAAGTGGAGCAGAAAATCTAGTGGTCTTTGGAGAGAATACCATGTTGTGGCATCAAAGGCTTGGACGTATTGGAGAGGAAGGCCTTCAAATACTTCATGGTAAAGGTATGGTAGAAGGTATGAGTAATAGCTCTCTGGATTTTGATTTCTGTGAAAATTGTGTACATGGAAGCAGAATTGGCTGAGTTTCCCCTCTGGTAGTAAGAGGGTGAAACAAATATTAGAGCTTGTGCACAGTGATGTGTTTGGACCTGTGAAGGTTCCATCACTAGGTAAGTCTGTGTTATAGATGACTTCTCAAGGAATACATGGATATATTTCCTTAAGAAGAAATCTAAAGTCTTTGACAAGTTTAAAGAATTTAAGGCTCTCATGGAAAATCAGACAGAGAAGAAGATAAAGGTGCTAAGGACAAATAATCGTGGAGAGTTTTGCAGCAAGGAATTTGAAGAATTCTGTAAGAAGTGTGGTATAGCATGACAAAAGACTGTTCCATATACACCTCAGAAAAATGGAGTTGTAGAAAGAATGAAGAAGACATTGATGGAAAGGGAAAGAAGCATGCTCAGTGGTTCCGGTTTAGGATAGGAATTCTGGGCAGAGGTTGTGGATACTGCATGTTACCTGGTCAACAATTCACCTTCATCAGCGTTGGAGGATAAGACTCCACAAGAGGTATGTAATTGTAAGAAAACCTCTCTTTCACATCTGAGGGTATTTGGATGTAATGCATATGTACATGTTCCAAAGGAGAAATGAACCAAGTTGGATAGTAAATCTGAAAAGTGCATCTTTATTGGGTATAAGGATGGTTTAAAGGGTTATAAGCTTTGGAACCTAGTATCAAGGAAGGTTGTGTACAGTAGAGATGTGGTGTTCAGAGAGGTAAAAGATGTTATTAAACATGAGGTCCAACCAAAGGAACCTGAGAAGATAGAGTTTGAGCTAAAGGAGGAAGAATCAGACTGTAGAGCAGAGGAATTAGAAGATGAAGAGCCACAAACTCTAGATGTGAGAAGATCAGTTCAAGAAATAAGGAAATCAGAAAGGTATAGTGCATCTTATTTCTATTTAAATTTTTCTTTGTCTGTTACTGATGTGTTACACTAAAAAATGTCACCATGACTATTTACAGTTAGTATGGCTCAATCAACAGTCATGCTACCCTCTTAGGCAAGTCTTATGCCTCTGCTATCCATCTCAAACTCAAAGAAGAGAGAAAGTCTTGTAAAAAATGTGTTTATCTCTGGGCACGCAGGTTCTCTCAAGCCTTACCTGCGGGGACGCTCACAATGTTCACAAAAGCTGCGTCCTAGGATGCTCTGTATGTTAAGGGACAGGTGCGTCCTTCTGTAAAAGGCAAAATGCGCAAGTTTCATCTTAAAAAAGTTACTTGTGGTTACTTCTAGAACTTTCTAGAGGTCGGTTTGATGAAATGGATGCGCCTCCAGTTGGTTCATGTATCCCTATTAAGGAGGAACTTATCCCATCAATAAGGGAGCTATCCCACCCAAAGAGGGGGATTATCCCATTGATGGTGGACCTGAATAACCTCTTTACAGCACTATAAATAAAGGCATTGAGCCAGAGGGAGGAGAGGTTGAAGCTATACATTTTCTTTGGGTAAATGCTGCAGGAATTAGGACTCCCATTTAGAACCTTGTGAGGAGAGATTGTCTTTGCTTGATTCTACTTGGAAGTGGGTGAGCTTTGTCAAAGTAGAGGAAAACCCTTGATGGACCCTGGGAGGAACTTGCACAACACCAAGGCCAGGTTGTAAGAGTTTCTTTGTTTCATTCTTAATACAAACTGGTTCATTTTTCTCAATAGCTTATGTTAATGAGTTATTTCATGTGTTCCTTGGTCTGCATGTTGAATATATGTTTTATTATATGAGATGCAAGTGCTTGGTAATTGTTTGATTGTTTGTGGTTGCAGGAATTGATGTGAAGGAGGAGCTCATCCAGATCGGCAAGGACGGACTACAACAACAGCGTTTTGGAATAAGGTAAGCCTAAACACTTGTAGTTTTCATGTTTTAAAAGATGTATTTAGAGAAAGATCGCTCCATTTTGTCTTGTTTGTCGCTAGAGAGTTTAGACTCCTAGGGAGGTCAGTTGTGTCCGCACAAACGACTTTTTCCGCCACGACAAATTGGCGACTCCACTGGGGAAGCCATTAATGTGAAAGTCTTTTCCTTTGTGTGAACTTTGCTCTGAGAAAATCATTTTTATTTTCTGGTTTTTGACTGTGAGAATTAGTATTTGGGTGGCTTAGCTTTAGATTTAGTTAGATTTGGTTTTTCTTAACTTTTCCAGAAGGACGCACCCTCTGAGTACTGCACAGTGCGTCTTTGGACGCGCTGTTGCCATTTGCACAGAGCGGGCCCGCGCCTGTTCTAACGGGTTGCCTGCGTCTTCCTGTAAAAATTTAGGAAATCTCCATTTTTGCTTTAATTGCTTTTAGATTTTGTTTTTTCTTAGTGTTTTCTGCCCAGATCCTTTAGTACCCTGTCAAAAATTTTCACCTGAACTTGTTTTGTGAGCTTTGAGTGTTTTAGTGGATTTCAACGAAGTTTAGGCCTAGGGTTTGATTTTTGAATAGGTCCTGTAGTGACTTTGACGGTAGAAAGTTGTCCAGCCTTAGATCTCTCTGGTTTGTCAGCCTTCTTAGAAGTCGGGCCTATCGTAAAGTCTCCTTGTGTGAGCAGCTTGCCATTTAAGTTGTCTTTTGGGTCAAATTTCGAATTACTTGTTTATAAAGTGTTGATTTCCATTTTACAAAAGAACAAAAAGATTAGAGTTTTGTTTTGACTAGTTTTTGGTTCTGCAATAAGCTAGTCCTTGATTTGATTGTGATCAAGTAAAACACCTTAGAATAATCATTGTTGGCTTTGCCTCATTAGGTTAATTAAGGTAATTTCCTTTTGATTTGTTTGTTTTTATTTTTGAGTGAATTTTCATAGATTTCATAGTTTGCAATTGATTTTTATTAAAATAGATTTATGTTTTTCGTTAAATAAGAAAAATACAAAAACATCTCCTTTTAAAAGTTTTGTTTCAAGTAGCATTTAAAGTTTTTGGAAGAAAAAGAGTTTTTTCGTGCAAGTAAAGAGCGGTCATGTTTTTATGCTTGGAAAAGACAAACGAATTGTTTCTTTGATTGTCTTTAATTAAGAAGTTGCTTTTATAAAAATTGCATTCTCTCAACTTTTTAGTTAAGCAATTCATCGAAAAAGTAAAGTAGTGGGTAAATCATCCTAGGTGCATTTTGTAGTGGTTTCGAGTCGAGTCAACACACCACTGGTTTCACTTCCATCACCTTTTGACTTAAGAAACAACCTTAAAAGTAACGCTTAAATTAAAATCAATCTAGTAATTTTTATTTTTCTAGGGCTCTGAAACACCAACATAGCTTAGGCTAGGGTCTTGGAGTAGGTGAGTACTTAACTCTCCAAGACTACAAAACCAAACAGATAGTTTATCTTGAGTAGAATAAATCCAATTGTTTCAATTGCACTCTGGGAAAGCTCCTCTTAAAGGAGAAGCACGAGCTCGTGTCCGAACCAGTGAGGGGATCATTCCCCCTCGTTGGGAACGACGCCAGACAGTACGTATTACAAACGGTAAACCTCGGATTAACCATTGTCGAGGAGCCAGGGGTCACTTATCGGTAAACCTTGGATTACTGTCAAGGAGCCGGTAAGGGGATTGAGCTTGTTACTCTGCCCTTGCGTGCTGTCGGAGTTTAGACTGTTCCCCCAGGTGTAATTGTTGTGATTGGTAACTTTAGTGACCATAATCTTTAGGGTTCTACCGAGGTGACGGTGGAGGGAAGGTCCCACTGTACCTGGAGCAGACGTCGGTTATACTCACTTGGATTTTCCGGGGGGTTCACTTCACTTCGAGACGGTTAAAGTGGAGGAACTTGTGTCGGTCTATTCATTAAGCAGGTTGCCGGGGTAACTGTTCCACCCGCCATTTCTGTACTGAATCCAGCGAGGTTGGACTTCATCACCAACTAGCGCTTTTGGTCCGGAAGACTACTGTTTGTGTTTGGTTTGACGCTCTAGATTCTTTAGGCGTGTGCTTCAAATTTGTTTGCTTCTTTAGAAGACTTTAGGTGGTTTGATTTGAAATTTTTACTTTGTTTTCGTGTGTTGTAGTTAAAAATCTTTAATTGTGGCGGAATTACCGAGACAGTCCCGTCGACTTCGGGGCAAGTCTCCTGAGATTGTTACCGGAATAGATTTGTTAAGAAAACTCCGTAAATCGCGGGGTGAATCTCCTGAAGACATTCCGGGTCAGTACGAAGGGTTAAAGGTCCTTGTAACTCCTCCTAGTGACAGTAGAGTAGGTTCACCTGAAGAAGGAGAATCTTCCTTGGTAGTCCATCCAGATTACCAAAGTTTAGAGACAGGTTATAATCCCGAAGCTGTTTCAGTTTTTGAGCTTGTCAGTAATTTTTCGTCTGCTAGTGATACAGGCGAAGAACCTGAAATATCTGAACCTGTTACTCCAACTTCTAGTGTTCCAGATTCACCGAGAATAGAAAGAATTATCACCGAAAATCTTCCTACTGGTTTGATTGCTATAGAAGAACTTGCTCCAGAAGAGGATATAGGTGTCTCTCACCTTGAAGGTCAACTTACTATTGATCTAAGGGAGCGTGAATCCATCTTTTACAGTCCTCCTAGAAGTACTACTTGGTACCTTTCGTTAACCAATTATTTGGACAACTCAGGGGTAGGTTTTTCTCCACCTCGTACTCCTTTTCCACCTAGAGGTATTTATACTCCTGTAAATATGTCTGGTCAGTCGTCCGTGTTTACTCAAAGTCCTGAATCTTTCTTACACGGCGGTCCTTCTGTTCCCACTGGGTATCAATCTCTTTCTGGTACCTTTGCGGGAGCATCTCCTCAACCCGTTGATCATGGGTTATTAATTGGAAACAGTGGTAATGTACCATTGGGTGTAGGAGACATTTACATGATGTCAGGTTCAGTTCCCGTTTCTCAACCTCAAGGTGGCCAATTACCGCCTGGGGGGCAACCGCAGTTAACGCCTGGGGGGCAACCTCAAGGTACACAAATCGTGTCTGGGGGGCAACCTCAAAGTCAGTATGCACCTATGGTGCAATACGCGCCTCAAGGTCAACCCCAGCCTCAATATGTACCCCAGGGTCAACCTCAGTATCAATATCAACCTCAAGGATGGCAACCTCAAGGATGGCAACCTCAAGGGTATCAACCCCAAAGTTATCAACCTCAAGGGTACCAACCTCAAGGTCAAGGTCAACCCCAGTATCAGTATTTACCTCAAGGTTATCAACCTCAAGGTCAATACTCGAGTCAAGGTTATCAACCGCCTCAAGGTCAGTCATATGTTCCAAGTATGGGAACTGCACCTTACAATTATCAATCCTACCCTCAATCCGGTTATGGATCTCAGTATCCTCAACCTGTTACGGGTCAATACCCTGGAATGTTAGTGTGGGATCCATCACAGGGTCAACAGGTGTTGCAGCCAAGTATACAGATGGTTCCTCAAGCTGGACAACCCGTAGTTTCTGGTCCAACCCAGCAACCGCAACCTGTCCAGCCAAATGTTCAAACTTCTGTAACTTCGGTAGTTACTCAGCCGCCAATTGCACCTAGTACTCCATCTCAAACGGCTGCTGCAACTACCGCTACATCTACCATACTTACTTCTGGAGTATCGACGGCTCCAGTTTCTACTGTCCCTGTTACCACACCTCAGACATCTTTACCGTTGTCTGGATCTACGATTCAAACCACGGTCCAGATGCCTGTAGGTCAGCCTGGTATAAGTACGGTTGTTACTACTCAACCTCAATTTGTTCAACCTCCGTACCAGGGACAGTACCAACATGGGCAAGCTGTCCAACAACCGGTTTACCAGTATCAACCGTATCCTGGGTACACTTATCAACAACCTCAACAACCCCAGTACGGTCCGGTTAATCCTGGTTTTCCAGGAGGATATAATATCCCAAATGCGACTCCTGTTCCTAGTTATCCTGGATATCCTCCTCCTGGGGCTGGTATTGTGACCCAGAGTTTTAGAGATCCTAACCGGCAGTTACCGTTTATCGCAACTTTGGATTTACCAGACTTGACGCGCCTAACGAACGATCCAATTCAATATCTTCGTTCTGGCCGCCAATGCCAAATAAGTTGCCCAGTGATATACCCAAGTTCGAAGGTAAGTCTGGAGAGGATCCGTCCAATCACGTGATGACTTACCACCTCTGGTGTGCTTCGAATTCTATCTCAGATGATTCCATCCGCTTACGTCTTTTCAGCGTACACTCATTGGTCTCGCGGCCAAGTGGTACATTGAGTTACCACGGGCCTCTTTTTACAACTTTAGCCAGTTAGCTACCTCGTTCTTAACTCACTTTCAGTTGCCGGTCAGATACGATAACGGCACGGAGTTATTAACTTCACTAAAACAATCGACGTCCACGTATATTTCTGATCACATTCATGAGTGGAGACGTCGAAGGAGGTTAGTGAAAGTTTTTATCCCGGACCAAATCTTAGCTGAATGGTTTGTCAAATCATTATTACCGAAGATTACTGAAGATGTAGCTAAGGCCGGAGTAGTTACTGAGGAGCAAGTCATTGCTCAGGCACAATACCTTGACTTAGTTTACACTCAGTCGGGTACATTACACGAGAAGATTCCGGATCTTCCAAAGTCGAATCAAATCGCTGCTGCTCCTTCGGGATCTCATGCCGCTGATGGTATGATTGGTATCGTGACTACGAAGAGCAAGAAGAAGTCTTCCAAGGCTTCAACTACTCCAATTATCACTTTGCCTGATTCTCCGACAGGAGAGTCTTCTCCTGAACTTACCGCCGATATTCACGCTGTAGAGTCATCTACGGCCAAATCAAAAAACGGTGGAAAGAAGAAAGGAAAGAAGAAGGCTAAAGCAGACAAGGCTCCAAAGGAGAAAACAGAAAAGTCGGAAACCAATGACGAAAAGCGCAAACCTCGATATCCTTGTCTTATTTGTGAAGAGGATCATTTTACGAGAGATTGCCCTCATCGGGCCGAGGTTGTGAAAATAGTCAAAGGTTCTCCCACTCCTGCTGTGTTAAAAAATCCATTTCCAGAGCAGGAGAATAAGATGATAGGTTCTTCTTCGAATGCCAGTGAAGAACCCATTTTGATGATGTCTCATGTGAGGATTGCGACTCGATCGCAAGATTATGGTAGTAAGAATCCTGTTGATGGTAAGGAAGCAGAATCTTCTCACTCTAACCCATCAACCTCAGCTCCTGGTTCCGATCCACTACAGATCGAAAAACCTAACCCAGACTTAGTGATTAAGCCGCCCGCCAAGGGTGTACTTCGAAGGTCTGCTTTCAATCCACATGCGAGAGCAGCCCAGAATTACAACATTGTTGAGGACTTAGCTGTTTCACCCTCAGCAATGTCGGCGTTAGAAGTGCTGCAATCATGCCCAGCACAACGAAAATTGCTTTTGTCGGCTATCGGAGCTGTTGATGTTCAGGACCCGAATCTAATGATCTTCGATCTAGAAAATAGTACACCGCGTCTCCCCCATCAAATGGCTTTCCAAATTCCAGTGATAGTCAAAAACAGGCCTATTCATCGGACTGTGATTGATGAGGGAGCTTCTACGTGTATTATGTCGATTCAATGTTGGAGATCCCTTGGTTCTCCTTCGTTGAACCAATCCCCCACCATCCTTAAGGCCTTTGATGGCCGTGGGTTCCGTCCGTTTGGTATTCTACAAGAATTGCCTATAGGGGTAGAAGGTAAAACCGTTAGTCTGGATGTGGAAGTGGTTGATGCCCCTCTAGACTACAACCTTCTTTTGGGTCGAAGTTGGTCATATGCTATGACAGCGGTCGTTTCATCGGTCTTCAGAGTAATTAAGTTTCCACATAACGGTAAGATCGTGACTATTGATCAGCTGACATACTTTTCATCCGACCCAGCCTCTTCAGAGAGTATCCAGCATGTCGGTAAGACGACAATCCCTTATAGGGACGTTGGTGTAGGTTTAGTTAAGGATTCCGGTTTACTGGGAACTTTTCCTCTCCCTCCACTCAACGTAGACCCTTCATTTGCAACAATTCATATGATTACATCAGAAAACATTATTTATGATGATCCTTGGATTGTCCCATCTGACTCTGAGATAGACTCATTCGGTGATGCTATGCCTTTGAGTCCATATGAAATTGCTTATGAAGCTGTCATGTCTTTTACCGACTTTCATTCAACCGAAATCGACCAAATGAATGTGGTCAGTGAAGAATCACTTTTCACCTCAACCTTAGAACGGATAGCGTTTCCCGAAGTCGTGTCATCTGACGAACAACTTCGCGAAATCCTAAGTGTAGATGATCTACCATGGGAGGATCTCCATCACAGATCTTCGTTTTTACCTAAGGATGATGCATTTGAAAATGATTTTTCATCTATCTTTACCGCTGAATATGTCAAAGACGCTCAGGATCCAACGAAACATTCTGATTCAGAGTTGAATTTAGGGAATATTTCTCGTACTATTCCCATTGATATTTCAGTGAAGCCCGGAATTGAGGAGAACATTCATATAGGTGCCGCATGTACTGAAGAAGAAATCCAAACTTACAAGGCCCTATTCCAAGAATTCCGCGATGTGTTTGCCTGGTCTTACGAGGAAATGCCGGGAATCGATCCTGCCATTGTTGTTCATGAAATAAAGACCTACCCGGATGCTAAACCCGTCCGGCAACGGTTGCGTCAGATTCACCCTCGAAAAGCGGCTGCGATTAAAGCAGAAGTCGAAAAGCTGTTGAAAGCAGGTTTCATTTATCCGATCCCGTTAACGGATTGGGTATCGAATATTGTTCCGGTCAACAAGAAACAAGGAACAATAAGAATCTGTATCGACTATAGGGATATAAATCGAGCTTGTCCAAAAGACAACTATCCTACGCCTTATATCGATCAAATTATTGATGATTGTGCCGGAAGTGAAATGTTTTCCTTCATGGATGGTTTTTCGGGCTATAATCAAATCAATATTCTACCTGCCGACCAACCAAAAACGGCATTCATTTGTCCATGGGGGACATTTGCTTATTGCAAATTACCTTTTGGGCTTAAGAATGCCGGGGCTACTTTTCAACGGGCGATGTCTTATGCATTTCATGACATCAAGCACATTGTGCAACCCTATCTCGATGATTTGCCTGCTCATTCTTTACATCGAGCTGATCACCTTGTCCACCTACGAGCAATCTTTATGAGGTGTAGGCATTATCGAATTCGGTTGAATCCCCACAAGTGTGTTTTCTGTATAGAAACAGGTCGATTGCTGGGATTTGTTGTTTCAAAAGCCGGCATTCGCGTCGATCCCTCGAAAGTCGAGGCTATCATCAAATTGCCTCCTCCTTCGAGTTTGCGCCAACTCCAAAGTTTGCAAGGGAAAGCGAACTTTTTACGCCGATTCATCCCAAACTACGCCGAGGTCACTAAAGGTTTTACACGGTTGTTGAAACAGAACGCACAATTCTTTTGGGACGAGATTGCCCAACAATCTTTTGATGCACTTAAACACGCGTTGACCCATGCACCGTTGTTGCATCCTCCCAACTACAACCAGGACTACTTCTTATACCTCGCAGCTTCGCATTCCACCATTGGAATGGTGTTAGTTCAAGAAGATGAATTCGGAGCGGAGCATGTGATATATTATCTTAGTAGGACCTTGAATCCCACTGAGCTAAAATATTCGCATGTGGAGAAATTGGCCCTGGCAGCCGTTCAAGCTGTCCAGCGTTTTCGTCACTACATTCTTCTCCGTAAAACTACAGTTATTTCGGATTGCAACCCTATGATTTATATTTTGACAAAACAATTGCTAGGGGGCAAGTACTCTAAATGGATCGTTATCCTGCAAGAGTTCGACTTGGAGTTCGAGAAGTCCAAGTCTAAGAAATCCTTAGTTTTTGCGGAATTGATGTGTGATTTCCCGAGTGCTGACACAGAGACTGTGGCAGAGGAGTCCATTGCGGACGAATCTTTGTTTCTTATCAGTACTGTAGATCCGTGGTACGGGGATATAATCATCTATCTCCAAACCCAAACCTTTCGGCCTGAAGCTTCCAAAGCGGAACGTCGAAAAATTCGGTTTCAATCCCAGCCATACAAAATTATTGGAGATACACTTTATCGCCGGGGGGCAGACTTAGTTTTTCGACGTTGTTTAACTCACGAAGAGGCTGAGAGAGTTTTGAATGATTGTCACTCTGGAGCATGTGGCGGTCATATGTCTGGGTATGCCACAGCTCAGAAGGTGTTGCGCGCTGGCTATTTCTGGCCGTCTATGTTTAAGGATTGTATCATTGCCGTCAGGAAATGCCACAACTGTCAAGTGTTTGATCGCAAGATGCGCGCTCCACCTGCTCCTCTCCACCCTATAATTGCCGCTGGTCCATTCGCCAAATGGGGTATCGACTTTATTACTTGTAACCCTCACTCGGCCGGGGGCATGCGTATATCATCCTTGCGGTTGATTATTTTACTAAGTGGGCCGAGGCGATGCCTACATTCGACGCAAGCGGCAAAACAGCTGCAGTTTTCGTATTCAATCATATCATAACTAGGTTTGGTGTCCCACAAGCAATCATTACTGACCATGGGAGCCATTTTCGAAACATCATGATGACTGAGCTTACAAGCCAGCTTGGTTTGCGCCACGATAGCTCTACTCCTTATTATCCGCAAGCCAACGGTTTGGTTGAGTCTATCAACAAAGTTCTAGTTATCATGATCCGACGAACCATTGGTGTTCATCGGTCGAATTGGCACAACATGTTATTTTCAGCGCTATGGGCATACCGAACCTCAGTGAAAAATTCAACAGGGTTCACTCCTTTCCAGCTAGTTTATGGCTTGGAAGCTGTGTTACCCATTGAATGCGAAATCCCATCACTTCAAATGGCTGTCGAATTACTTCCAGCTACTTCCGAAGAGGAGAAACGTTTATTGTACTTGGCTAAATTAGATGAGACTCGACGTGACGCTACATTGGCAATCGAGACTCACGCGAAACGAATGAAAGCTCAGTATGATAGAAATGTAACCCCTCGAAGTTTTTCGGAAGGAGACCTAGTGCTATTATATGATCAAGCTAACGATAAGCTAGGTGCTGGAAAATTCGTTCCTATGTGGCATGGACCCTACATTGTAAAGCGAAAGCTAGCAAAAGGGGCTTATGAGCTGGTTGATTTTGATGGGGACTCTTTGGGTAAACCCAGAAATGGACTTTACCTAAAGAGGTATTATGCTTAAATGATGGGTATGGAGAAATCTTTAGATAGGTTAGATTTTCTTTCTAGCTAGCGTGTTTGTTAGTTTAGTCAGTGTGCTTAGCTTAGAGAGTGTGTTTTCGTCGTTATTCTGGCTTATCTTGGTTTTACTCTTGATATTGCAGATGTCGACGCCTCTCCAAACATACATTGGATTTGCTGATGGTGCTTGTCGTAGTACACGGAATATCTCTTCCGCAGCTTGGGTTATCTATTCGCCCTCTGACGAGTTAGTTTCTATGCATGGGGTAAGCCTCGGTCAAACAACGAACAACATTGCAGAATACAGTGCAGTGGTTGAATTATTATCCGAATCTATTTCATTTGGAATTCGACGTTTGATAGTGAGGTTAGATTCTGAACTTGTTGTATTACAGCTTAATAGAGTTTATGCCATTAGAAATCCTGTGTTATTAAGGTTGTTTTTGAGAGTGCGTCTCTTGGAACGTGAATTTGATTACATTGAATATCAGCATATTCCAAGGTCTTTAAATACATTAGCAGATGCAATTGCTTCTCGAATGTTGGACAGACATTTACGATAATCATGCAAGTAAATTTAAAAACATTTCATCACATATGTTAAACAAGATAAGCCGGTAATAGTGATATATATATAGATAGGAGTGTGTCAAAAAATATACATCGTCTTCGATCATAGGTTGAAAAACACCTTATGATCGGCAAAAATGATAAGTACAAAAAGTCAAAATGTCACATGTGACTACAAAAGTGACTAGTCAATCACTGGTGGTGCTCTCTGTATGACACCACTGCGCGGGCTACCTTACGCAAAAATCTCCTAAACGGTCCAGGGACCGCGACTACGAAGCGCTGAAGCCTGGTAGGAATGTCGTCCATAGTAGTCTCAGGTATATCTGCCGTGAGACGCTCTAGATCATGCTCCAACTCAGCTAGTACTTCTGCAGCCGCGTCCTGTGGGGCCGGTACCGGTGCAGCTGGATGTAGTCTATCAAAAGGCCGGAGGTTGGCTGGACGCTGTGGACCAACATCTGCATTTTGAAAATTTTACTGTTAGTTTTGAGACGATATATATGAAAAATAAAAAAAAATATACATAATTAGAAAACTTGTGAAAAATAAAGTACCTCTGTCATCCCATTGTTCTCCCGGTGGAAGAACCATGTCCGGATCACCTCTAAAATCCACTCCGGCATACGGAAAGTCCTGTATCGAAAAAACCTGGTCCTCTAACCAGTGAAAGTAACTATCTGAGAATCGAACCACCGCCGTGCCCTCGTCAGGATGCCGGGCCATCACCGCAACCCATCGTATCAGCTTTGGCTCCCGAGGACCCAAGATATCAACAGTGAGTTGCTGAGGGATCAGCATTGGAACTCTCTCCAAGGCAAAGCTCACGACTAGAGGCCCATATCCAAAAGTCTTTAGTCGTCCGTTCTTTGCCTTGGTCAGTTGGCTCTTCATATGAGCCGACACAGCTTCACACCAGTTGAAAATGGTGCCTTGGTAACAGTCAATTGCCATCCGCATTTGGGATCCGGAAGCAATGTGTAAAGCGGTCGCGCCGCAAATTCTGGTAACCGTGAACGCTATGACTTTGAGTTCACGCAGAGTGATGTGTTTTATCTCTATGCCTTTCGAATGGTGAGCCCCAGGTGTGCACCACTCGTCGCGGAGACTATCAAGGGATTGGCCACCCGGCCTAGTCCCCGCAAGACTGAGTTGCTCGCCTCTGTTCGGCAAGCCAGTGAGAAAGTATACATCCGAGGGCTCTATCTCGAGCTGGTGCCCTCCTATGTAAAAGCATTGTTCTTGAACGTTCCATCGCTCAACCAGCCATTCCAAGAATCTTACCTGGCCCCTCATGCCCGGTATGGTCCAGTATTTGTATAACCCGCATGCTCTTAGGGCATCCAGGGAAGGTTGATGATTTATTGCAACTTCATCATCCTCTACATGCTCTCTTTCTCTCCAATCTAACATGGTTAATGCCCTGCACACCAGAAATAGTCATTAGAAATTGATTTGGGAATTTTTAGATAGCTATTTGAGGGGGTTGGGGTTTTGAAATGCGCATTTCACGGAAGACGCACCCCGACTTTACAGCACAGGGCGCCCGGACGCGGCTGGCCTGAAGGCGGACTGCGTCTTCCGACCATTTTCCTGTATAGGAAAAAGTCGGGGGACGCGGGTCACCCGAAGGGCACCCGCGTCCGCCGAGAGGCGCATTCCAAAACCAAAACCCCCCCAAAAAATGAAACTAAGACCTAAAAATTAATTCTAAACGGATAGAAATGCAGAGTAGGATGTGTAAAATACCTGGATAAGACGGTGTTCGATTCCGACGGTCGGATTTTCCGCAGCGACCACGGGGAGTTTCTTGTCAAAAGCTCCTTTTTCAACCTCAACAGTCAAACGGTAAAAATGACATGGTAAAAGGTCTTTTTATAGGTTTTTTGGATGAATTAGTTCATTTTTTACCATGAAAAGATGTTTTTCGATGTATTTTTGCCTATTTTAAACAGGTATGAGTAATGTGTTGCTTTTGTGCAGGACAAAGGGATTTCGAGGGAAATTGTCATTTTTCACGAACAAAAATATCAGAGTCATCTTTTAAGCTCTTTTCTGACTCCTAAAACATGAAAAGATCGCCGAGCGTTTCTTTTACACTCGTTAAAACGGAATTAAAAGACGGTCCCCTTTTAGCTCTTTTCTGACCGCAAAATCAGGAAAAGATTACCGGGTTTTTGTCGTTTCAAACTCGATAAGGAAATAAAACGACGTGTCCTTGATCGCTTTTTACTTTTCAGGTCAACAACACTATTATGAAAGTACTCCTTGGTCGCAAGATCAAGCGGTTCCCCCAGGTATTATTTTATACTTTTTCGGGCTTGAGGGACACAAATGTACGAAAAAGTTCAACGTGGAGTCTCCTTTAGTTTTTTCAGACTCTCTAAAATTGAAAAACGCCGAGTTTCTCCTATACTGGGCTCGTTAAAATTTTACAGTAGAGGACCTGTTCAATTACAAACAGGAATGAACCACTCCTTCCTAGGGTTCGAATTTAAACTAGGTTGGACTCGTCCGAAGGATGAGCTTATAATCAAGCATATGTTATCCTCCTCAAGCTTGTTAAAAATAAAGAGGTACTTGCCAGAAATGGTGGGGGAAAAGAGAGAAGAATGAACCTGTTTGTTACCTTTTGTCTCGAAAGAAACTTTATTACCACTCTTGAACACGACACTTTTTCATTCACCTGGGTTGGGAAATCTTTTACCTCACAGTTGATCAAACCACTTTGAAAGTCTTTAACCGGGTTCCGGGGATTAACTTTGAGTTATTCGTCACCAAGCCATTTGTCGTGTCGTTATGTGTTCAAGAGGTCTGCAAGCAAAACTTTCATCTGCAAAATACTTGTCATCCATTTGACCATCCCTGAGTCAGTCCTTACAGCAACATTTCTTCAACTTGAACAATGATTTCGTGTTGCGGGCTTGCCTGCAACGGGTCGCTTTCTATCGACATCGACACATTATCTAGAAAGATGACTTAGGAATCGACAGTACCTTGAAGTCTGCATGCATCAATGGTAGGTTTCTCGCCTTTGACGTCAGTTTACATCATTGACTTTCGATCAAAGGATTCCGTGAAGTGTTCGACATCAAAACATCTATTCACATTTCACGGGTTGTGCTTGGTATTTTGAGAACCATTGACATTACTGGTGGTCTCTCTCACACTTGTTAACAGTTTACATCATCGACTGGTAATCAAGTGGTTTCTAACATGTTCGACATCAAATCATTTAATCACATGGCTAGAATCGTACCAATTCGGGAAGTAGAAGTGAAGACCCTGGATCTAGTTTCTACCATCCAGGCTGCGAGGAGTTTTGTATTCATTATCTATGTAGACTAATCATAAATAGATGGCTGCGTCCATACTGTGTCTACAAAAGTCTATAAAAATGATGTACTGCAAGATCATTCCTGTATCAGAGTAGTTATTCCATTAGTTAAAGTTTTGAATCTGAGTATGGGAATGCCTACCTCAGTGATGATATAATCTTATACATGTATTTTGTGTTGAAAATTGCAGGTTCCAACCAGGACATCCACAAGACAATCCTTGAAATGATAAAGCGCTTCACCCTTCCTAGAATTACAAAACCCTAATCTATTCGAGGCTTCGCACTTTAGGGGGCAATCTGTTACACTAAAAAATGTCACCATGACTATTTACAGTTAGTATGGCTCAATCAACAGTCATGCTACCCTCTTAGGCAAGTCTTATGCCTCTGCTATCCATCTCAAACTCAAAGAAGAGAGAAAGTCTTGTAAAAAATGTGTTTATCTCTGGGGACGCAGGTTCTCTCAAGCCTTACCTGCGGGGACGCTCACAATGTTCACAAAAGCTGCGTCCTAGGACGCTCTGTATGTTAAGGGACAGGTGCGTCCTTCTGTAAAAGGCAAAATGCGCAAGTTTCATCTTAAAAAAGTTACTTGTGGTTACTTCTAGAACTTTCTAGAGGTCAGTTTGATGAAATGGATGCGCCTCCAGTTGGTTCATGTATCCCTATTAAGGAGGAACTTATCCCATCAATAAGGGAGCTATCCCACCCAAAGAGGGGGATTATCCCATTGATGGTGGACCTGAATAACCTCTTTGCAGCACTATAAATAAAGGCATTGAGCCAGAGGGAGGAGAGGTTGAAGCTATACATTTTCTTTGGGTAAATGCTGCAGGAATTAGGACTCCCATTTAGAACCTTGTGAGGAGAGATTGTCTTTGCTTGATTCTACTTGGAAGTGGGTGATCTTTGTCAAAGTAGAGGAAAACCCTTGATGGACCCTGGGAGGAACTTGCACAACACCAAGGCCAGGTTGTAAGAGTTTCTTTGTTTCGTTCTTAATACAAACTGGTTCATTTTTCTCAATAGCTTGTGTTAATGAGTTATTTCATGTGTTCCTTGGTCTGCATGTTGAATATATGTTTGATTATATGAGATGCAAGTGCTTGGTAATTGTTTGATTGTTTGTGGTTGCAGGAATTGATGTGAAGGAGGAGCTCATCCGGATCGGCAAGGACGGACTACAACAACAGCGTTTTGGAATAAGGTAAGCCTAAACACTTGTATTTTTCATGTTTTAAAAGATGTATTTAGAGAAAGATCGCTCCATTTTGTCTTGTTTGTCGCTAGAGAGTTTAGACTCCTAGGGAGGTCAGTTGTGTCCGCACAAATGACTTTTTCCGCCACGACATGATGATGATCCCAGAATTGTGAAGGAGGCAGTAAATTCAGAGGATGGAAAACTCAGGAAAGAGGCCATGGTTGATGAAATGGCATATTTCCACAAAAATGAGGCTTGGGATCTGGTGGAGTTGTTGGCTGGAAGGAAACCCATTGGTAGAAAATGGGTGTTCAAGAAGAAGACAAATGCAGAAGGAAAGGTGGAGAAATACAAAGCTCGGTTGGTAGCAAAAGGTTATTCCTAGGTGCCGGGAATTGATTTTGGTGATATTTTTTCTCCTGTTGCTAAGGTAACTTCTATTAGGTTACTTTTATCTGTTGTTGCTGCTTTTGATTTTGAGGTAGAACAAATGGATGTGAAGATAGCATTTCTTCACGGGTATCTAGAAGAGGAAATATACATGAAGCAACCTGAAGGCTTTGTAGTAAGAAAGAACTGGTATGCAAGCTAAAGAAGTCTCTGTATGGGTTAAAACAGTCACCAAGGATGTGGTATCAGAAATTTGATACATTTATACGGGGACTTAGCTTCACTAGAAGCAAAGTAGATCACTGTGTGTATTTTAAATTAATTTGTGACCATGTTATTTATCTAGTCTTGTATGTGGATGATATGTTGCTGGTTAGAAATGACAAAGAAATTATCTAGGATTTAAAGACCCAATTGTCCTCCAAATTCGACATGAAATATCTTGGTGCTGCAAACTACATTTTGGGCATGGAAATTAAAAGAGACCACGAAAAGAAGAAGCTCTGGTTAAACCAGAGGAAGTATGTCGAAACAATACTGCAGAGTTTTAATATGCAGGATAGTAAATCGGTGAAGGTTCCTATTCCTGTAGGTGTGAAGTTATTTGTTGAACAGTGTCCCAAGACACAAGAATAGGAAGAGGACATGTCCCATGTTCCATATGCAAGTGTTGTCAGTAGCTTGATGTATGCAATGGTCTGTACTAGACCAGACATTGCACATGCAGTGGGAGTATTGAGCAAGTTTATGTCAAAACTAGGGAAGGAGAACTGGACAGCAGTGAAGTGGGTTTTCAAGTATTTTTGTGGCACTAGTGATTATGATTTGTGCTACCAAGGAAGATGAGGATTAGACAAAGTGTTAGATATTCATGGCTTTGTTGATGCAGACTGGGATGGAGATCTGGATCAAAGAATATCTACAAGTGGGTATGTGTTTAACCTATTTGGAGGAGCATGTTAGAACCTAAATCTGCCTTAGGCTGAAGGAAGGAAAAAATTAGGGTAACCACAAACCACGCTCAGTCTGGTAGCTAGCCCTACTAGAGCAGGAGAGGGCTCTCTCCGAGTCACGCTCAGCGAATGGATAGGCAAAATGGTCTGAGATGACTTACAATGCGATATTTACCTTAGGCTAGTAAGTGAAAAGGGATTTTGGAAAAGATTTTTTAAGTGACCGAGCTTCTGGGATGTATATGGGACTGGCGCTTAGCAAAGAACAGAGAAGTGAGAATGAAGGCACAGATTATTTCGTGAGGCAAGGTAGGAGGGAAGCGCAGCAATTTCGACTTAAGGTGACGTGGAATGAAAAGATTGCTGAAGATAGTGAAAATGGCATGGTCGCGTTAATCCTTTTCAACAGAAGAATAACACTGCACATGAAATTTTCCCACAGGCAGAGCAATATAAATTGAATTCTACCTAATCTCACTTAGAAAATTTCACTGAAATGAAACATGAAATGAATTATGAAACATAAAAAGATACATATGGAACATAAGAACACATTTGCTACACTCACAACCATAAGAATCTCATGAAACAGAGCCGCTGCCTTTCATTAACTCTCTATAAAAAATACACAGTGCAGAAACAAAGTTTCTTTCCCACAGTCTCCCAGAAGTTACCAGCCAGCCAACCCTTTGCAAATAACTTGCATACAATATATAGAAAGTGTAGAGAAGAGATGGAATGCCCAGGGGTTGGGAAGTTACTCAAATCATTTCGAAAAGGAGATGGAGAGCCAACCATCAGCTACAGGTGTAGCGCTCTCAAGCATGACATTTGGCTGTGGTGACCCTTTGCATTCTTTGCCACTTGGATAGATGCCCACCTGGAGAGAAAACTCTTTAAAAGCAACCTTTGGTTCCAGAAAACTGAAGAGTAGATGACCGGGGCCACTTGGAGAAGTCGTGACCCGAAATTTCGTGAAACGGGAGCAAATTGGCCGGTTTTTCCCCTGTGCACTGCGCCAAATTCTCTGTGCATTGCACCACTTTGGAGCCTGTTTTTGGGCACTTGTATGTGTCCAAAATGTGCCCAAGTGGGCTTTTTGGAAATCCTATCCTATCTACTTTCCAACCCAACTAGAATTTCTAAATTTCAAGCTCATTGTCCCCTCCAAAACTTCATTCTCCCAAGACTGCTTTCTGTGTGTCCAAAAAGTGGCAGAGAGGCCATTTTTGGGTTTTTTTGACCTTTAGGAAACCCAAAAATTGTCAAAATTTCTTTCCCGGACACCAGTAGATGTATTTTTCGATGCTGAATCCAAATATGCAAGCGGTTCCGCGATTGGAGTTCTAGAATTTTAGCGTCGCGCCAGTGGCATGGCGCACAGGGAGGAATTTCCTGTTTTGTGCCCAAAAAAATTGCCTATGACCAAAATTTGCCCAAATTTTTTGAAATTTGGGCTTGAGGTTCCCTATGAAGTGCTTTGTTGTGCCAAGGAAACCTCAGCCAAGATTCGAAGCCGGTCTTGCTCCTTTGCCTCCTTTGCCTCTTTTGCCTCCTTTCTCGCTTTGCTTAATTTTGCCTTTAGGCTCCTGATTCTTGCTTTGGAACTCATGTTGTGGGCCTGGTAGTGATGAGTCAAGCACCTTAGCATGTCTTTCTCCCTATTTTCTTTGTCCAACAGCCTCTCGAAATGCATGTTGACCCTCTCAAGGTTGGACTCCCGTCTTCATTGATTTCTTGCTCCAAAGATGTGAGTGGAACCCTTCTTCTTTGAGTAGCTTGGCATTGCTCACGGATGTTCTGCAGCTCCATGATCTTCTGTTGCTCCTCAAGCTGTTTGTTTCTCCACTCCAGGTAGTTCATGTTCCACTTGGCTCTTTCTAGATCAATGGTCAAGTCTTCAATCTCTGAGTGCTGCTCCCTTATGATCTCTATAAGCTCCTCATGGGTTGGTTTTGCATCTGTCCCGTCATCCTGGAGGAGAAAAAAATCAGTTTCTTGCTCTCTTGATGGCCCCTCCTCCTGCACTAGCTCCTTGCCCTTACCCTGTGATGCTGATGGTGGAAGCGAGGCCCCTTCCACCCCGGGTGGAGATAACACTCGCTTTGCTGCTGCAAACAACGGTCTG
This sequence comes from Pinus tabuliformis, assembly GCA_031772625.1. NCBI lineage: Eukaryota > Viridiplantae > Streptophyta > Pinopsida > Pinales > Pinaceae > Pinus > Pinus tabuliformis. The sequence goes on from CM062811.1 coordinate 1,208,580,404, forward strand.
GTGCCTTTCGGATAGCCTCTCTAATATGTAATGAAAACTGGCATGGTGGCAGTCTCATGGCTCTCAAACTGATGTGCAGGACTTCCCATCTTAGGCTCAAACTGATGTGAAGGACCTCCCAGCTCATGCTCAGCCTGATGTGAAGGACCTCCCACCTCATGTTCTGCCTCTGATATCACCGGTGGAGCACTGAAGAAATCACGGGAAATGAAGTCCTCCCAAGCAATACCCTGCAATCCCAACTGATGGTCCACTAAAATACGGATGAGAGAAAAATGATAGACACTGTTTAGCTGCTATCGTGGGGTCTTGCGCTGCATGAAGTTTTTCATCTTCTCAATGTTGTTGCAGATGAAAAATGGGAGGCTCATCATCCTCACCCTGGTGAAGTGCATGAGCAAGCGGATGTGATAGGCGTAAAGGCGAGAAAACCTCCCCTCACAACTAAAATACTTCATGATCAACCTCATGAGTGGGGCATACTCATCCCTCAAAAATCTGAATGGAAAAACCCTGGTGAGCTTACTCAAACAGCTATTCTTGATGTAGGGCTCATAGTGATGCCTCTCCACCTTCTTTTTCTTATGCCACTGCTCCCCAATGTTTGGTATCCCTATTGCCACTGATATAGCTTCTGGTGTCAAGGTGAAAGTGACCCCAGCCAAGACAGATTGGCCTCCCTATAGATGAAGTACAAAAAGGCGGGCCAACTCATGATGGACTTTGACATTTGACACCCTTTGGAAAAATTCATAACATGCCAAGTGCTAGAAACAAGACATGGCAAGTGGGCATGCCTGTAGCTCTGTGAGGGTGTTTGGCTCGTCTCTGAGATGTCTGCCACTCCGGTGATGTATCCTATGGGCCCTCTCTCCTGAAGATGTGTCATTGTGCATATCCCCCTCATAATTTGATGAATTTTCTGATGCCATCACTGCTGCTAGTACCCTGAGTTTAATGTTGCCCTTTGAATCCAATGACACTGATGAATGTTCTGAAAATCTATCACCAAGGGGACAATAAAATAGGGGAATGTTAGGAGGGGAATGATGAAAAGGGGAATAGGAGTTTAAAGTAGAAATTTATCAGGGATTTGGGAGTGTTTGGGGTATGGTTTTGACGGGGTAGGATTTGGGATTTTTTGGGCTATAGGAATAAAAGGGATTCACAGATATGATTACAATGTATCTAGGGTAACCATCAAGGGAAACTGCTCCAGGTGAATTAGCTGATAGAGGTAGGATAGGAGCTTATTTAGCAATCATGTTACTGTAGCAAAACCCTATCTTTTTGCCCTCCTTTGTGTCATTTTTGGTTTTGGTTAAAAAAAAAATTGCCTTCGATTTCATGGTCACCAAAACATATTTTTCTTTGAGTTAAGGATCAATGGTTAAAAGATCTAGGGCCACTTTTGCAATTTTGAGAGCCATTTATGAAAGTTTGGGCGATTCGGTGATTTTTTAGGCTCACAGGCCTGTGCGCCGCGTGCTTTGCCCAGTGCGCCACGCGTCGGGTATGTGCCTTTGCAGTGTTAACACTGTGGCCGGGCTCCCAGTGCGCCACGCACTGTAACTTCACCCTACGCTTGCTTGGAAAATAGGGGAGAGGGTTTTAGGGCATTTTTGGGTGGTTTCTTGAGGAGACAAGGTCGAATGGAGGTGGCAAATGACGAGGAGTGAGGGGGCAAGGGGATGGGAGCAACCTTGGTAGCATCTTCATAAATTTGCAAACCCCGTTTCATTTTTTCTTTGGTGATTATTTGCATGGATGGCCAAAATGCTTTGGATCTCATTCGACATTTTAGAAACACCAACCATTGACCAAATTTATGGAGGAGGGGTTTCATTCAAGCCTACCTCTTGTTTGCTAGCCTTCAACCGGGATATAGAATGAATTTTCAAGTGTTTTGAGCTCCCTGGCTATGTGCATCGCGCGCGAAGCCTAGTGCGTCGCGCACCCTGAGTGCGTCGCGCCCTTGTTGGTTTTTCACTGTGGGTTGGTTGCCGGTGCATCGCGCCCTCCGTGTGCTCCGCGTGCCCTAGTGTATGCGCCGCGCCACCTAGCAATCTGCCCTCCTTACTCGAATTCCTCCTACTTAGCTCTGTTTTCTTCAACAATGCCTCTCTCAAGCTTTTCCTTATCACAATGACTTAGTTTTGGGTCAAAAGAAATATATATAGGCTTTGAGAGAGTTGGGTTCAATTTTTTCTTCTTTGAAAACCCACTTTATAATGTTTATGTTTTGCACTTTTTATTGACTTTAAAGCACTCTGATTTTTCCCTTTTTCTTTGAAATTTTGGCTCTCATGATAAAATTTTTGCCATTTCTTTACGGGGACTGTGTGACTGGGCCTCTAGCTTTGAAATCCATGACTGCATCTGAAAATGTCAACTGTCAATTTTTGGAAAATTTTATCATAGTTGACCTTGTTTGACTTTTCTTCAAAACAGAGTTTTGAAGAAGAGTCGATGTCTCTTCAGGTGATGATGATGCTTTCTTGAACCATAGCTGTATAAGATCTCCCTCTGGCCTGCATGACTTCGTTCTGGACAAGTTTTTTCAAAAACCACATTGATGATTTCCTAGACCCATCAATAAAAAGGACTTTGACCTGTAATATTACCAGACCTTGGCTATCATGAATTTCAGTGATTGTGGATCAAGACCTGAACCAGTAGGGGCCAGACATGAGGGAAAATGAGTAGCATGACTTTCTCCGTCAGATCATGACATGTCCCTAGTGAAATGCAGCTGAGTTGATGGAGCGGGGCACCTAAAATTAAAATGCAGAAAGAGCTTTGATCTCTGACGGAGGGCTAACCAGACCGACTCTAACAGAGCGGTCAGTTGGATGAGTAAGAAACAATCTATAGTGACACTATCAACTACAGAGGCAGGGGCAGAGCCCCCCCTTCGTTGCACTGATTGTGTAGTGGGGGGGGGGGGTCACAGGGGGTTTGAGGTGTACCCGTAACCTCACTTTATGGGGTTTGGGGTAGCACCCCTGAAAATTTTGGTTTTCGACCCTATGTTAGGTTGGGCAAACCCACTTATGGTTTTGTGCATGATTTTCGCACATGTTTTTTGGACGTGGTCATTTTTGGTCCATGGTATTGGACGCGATGGTTTTTGGTCCATGGTATTGGATGCTTCAGCATGTATAAATATGTATTATAACGCTGAAAGGAACATAATCAAAAATCAAGTTGGTAGTCCCAGTTTTGGGATCTAGGGGAAAATCTCTGTGTATATGTGTTTTATGTGTTATGTTATCGTGTTGTTTATTTTATGTGTTTTAGAATTCGTATGCAAGTAATTTCTATATGGGGTTAAAACCTACATTGAGCATCCACTGTTAATGTACCACTGATTTTCTTGTCCTTATGCATAGAAGGCTATACCACATCTTTCTTTTTGATATTCTTCCCTTCTCCATATCTTGGGATTTAATGGAGTTTTCTCCTTTTGATATGTTTTCTGAAATTTGCTCCTGCATTCAGATTCGTCATGACCAAAGTTGTTACAGATTGAGCATTCTATTTCATTTTCAAGAAGAGAAAAGTTATTATAAGAACTTTTCTTGATCCCTGTTACATTCCTTTTATTTCGTGCTTCTCTAGTCATGATGGTTTTGTAAGCAACACATTGAGCAGCTTTGTGTCCAAAATTATGACATGAAAAACATTGCCCATTAAAGAAGCTCCTACGACTATCAAATCTATTGACTTGGTGATTGTAGTTTCTATTGATATTCATCTTTGGAGCAAATTGAGTATGATTTACCTGAGGTTGGTTGTGGCCTTTATTCATCCATGGACTAAACTGAGTCTAATTTTCCTGGTAATCTGTTTTATGCCTTTGTTGATGATTGTCATACTGTTCACTGGTCTTTGCTACATCAAGATAGATTTTGGTGGAGGTTGACAGCTTCTGTTATTGAGATGCTTCTTCAGTATATCCAAGACCTGTCTTTATAAGAGGAGAATGTTGAACATTGATAATTTCATTTAAAGTCTCTGATCCTTTAGCAAATCTAAGATTGAGAGATTTCATTTTCTCAATATCCTTTCTTAGAACCACAATTTCACATTCTAGTTTTCATTGTGTTTTTCTTCTTTAGCAAGTTGGTATGTTAAGGTATCTATAATCATATTCTTTTCTTTCTAAATGAATTTTGAGTTTAGATATTTCTTCATGAAGGTATTCCTCTTCTAAAGCATCCAAAAAAGTATCATCATCATAAGCCATGAGAAGTTTGTAATCTTGTCCAGTTTCATCTTCATCACTATTAGATAAACCATCACTATCTTCATGAGTATAGTAACTCCTTTTATTCACAACTTGTTTTCTATTCCCTTTTTCATATTCCTTTCCTCTTTCAAATTTATCTTTATGAGGACATCTGGCAGCATAATGACCGACTCCGCCACAAGAAAAGCATTTTAAGGGTAACTTACCTCTAAACCTTCTAGAACCCATTGAAGCTTTTTGACAAAGTTTACCTCCTCTTCTTCTTCTAAAATATGTCCTGATTCATTGTGTTCTTCGTTCCCTTTTGCTGAAGCTTTGAATGAAGCTTCTATCATATCTGATGGTCCTCCTTTTCTCATCTCAAAGGGAATTAAGACTCCATGAAGCTGCGTCATAGTGATATTCTGTAGATCCTATTTTTCTTCTATGGTAGACACTTTGGATTCAAATTTAGCAGACAAGGATCTCAATACTTTCTAAACTAAGGTAACTTCCTTAATTTCTTCACCCAGATTCTTCATACAATTGACAACCTCATCTATAAGTAGGAAGTAACTAGCTATGCTTTCATCCCTATGCATCCTGAGAGTTTCATACTAAATTCTAAGAGTTTGAAGCTTAGCACGTTTTACCTGAGAGTCTCCTTCATAGCTTAGAACAATTTTGTCCCATATTTCTTTGGCCAATTTAAGCTGCATCACTTTGACAAACTTTGATTTTCACAGACTTCCCAATAAAGTATTGACAACTTTGGCATTGGTTTCATATTGCTTTTTACCTGCGGTATCTGTAGGAATTGCTATTGGAAATGCATATCCTCCTTCCAAAATTTCCCAGACATCCATTCCAAGCGATTGTAGATAGGCTGTGGTCCTTATTTTCCAATATACAAAGTTTCTCCCATCAAAGATTGGCAGTCTGATGGATCCCATGCTTTCTTGATTAGTCATGTTGATGGATCTCCATTCAAGCAATCAAGATTCTTTTGAAGGACCTCCTCTGATACCAATTGTTGGAAATAATAATGAGAGGGGGGTGAATCAGTATTATCAGATCTATAATTTTATTTCCCAAAAAAAATTATATACGGTACTTCAGCTAAGTGAACTAGCATGTACACACGACTGTACTTAGAGAAACCAACGTATATGCATAGAACTTTTGATTTAGAAAATTTATCATGTATTGAGCTTTAACTAGTATATCAAATATTTATTAGACAGTGCAGTAAAACAACAATAAAGAATCACACATGAACACCAAGATATATGGTGGAAACCCAATGTTGGTAAAAACCACCTACTGCTGTCATCTCTGTCTTCTTTTAGTAATAAGAAAATCTATTTACAATCTTGTACTGGTGCAGACTCATACCAATACGAAAGCACTCACCTACAGAAGGCTACAAACTTCTCTCGTTGTACAGCTACTACTAGAAGGGATCTAGAACCCCCTAGCTCTTGTACTATCCAATATGTTTACTAGTACGGAGGTGCCAGCCTACAAAAAACTCCACTCTTCCACCAGGGACCACGTTTCATGAATTTTTAAACTGGAAACTCCTGGAAAACAACACCACAATCCCAAGGCCACGTTTCATCCAATTTTCATACTGGATTCATCAACAATATTGAAACTCAGAAAATCATAATTGCAATACAACCATCAAATACATCTGCATCAACCAATCACTGAAACGCAATCATCACTTTTTGAATCAACCAAAACTGAATCAATCAATCACTAACAACCCATCATCACTAAAGCAAATCACAATCAATCAATCTGATCATTCAAAACACTCTTACCAGAATGCAGTCATCAGAATAGAACCCATAACTCTGCAACAGTAAACAAACACTAATGAAACTTTAAACAACATGCTTCATATGGTATACACTACTTCCATGTGTCGAACCAGAGTGTATATGCAATTCTACCAAAGGGGACCAACGTACAGATCTGCAAATTCCAATTTATGATGTATATGATACCTTGATATGTTGAACTAGCATGCATACTCTGTTTTACTAAAGCGAACCTACGTATAGATCTATAAATGATAACTTAAAACATCACAACTATTCCAGACTTCAGTCATAGCTAGATCATCACATTTACAGAATAAAACACGCGTTAGTATTCAGATCTAGATTGTTCAAGATCAAACCACATAATGAGAATAATTTTAAGCCTTTATGATCCCAGTCCATCAACCTTCATCGACCATATAGGTGCCTCCTTAAATTAGATCAAGCAAACCATCAGAATCTCACTAACCTACATATATGATCCAACACCTCATAAGATATTCAAAGTACTTGCACACTTGGCCTAATGATCTTCTCCTCTTTATATAGTTTTGGGCCTTTCTCAATACCATGGACCAAAACTACTTAGGACCAATACCTTCGACCACATAGCTCAAACCAATTACCTTGGGTAAAATACCTTGGACAAAAAAATTTGTTTTTCCAAGATATACGCGCTTTTCCTTCTGTAAAAGTGTGTGTGTGCGTATACGCTCCTTTTGTTCAATAAACTTGCATGTATACATAGCTTGGACAAGGTGAACTTACATATACCTCTCTTTCTTCATTCTTTGTAGTTTGATCTGTAATTCTTTGACCTGTTGAACTGTGAGCTTTCATCTGAGTGATTTTCCATCAAGGACAACACCTGTATCATAATGCCAACAATTCTGAATTTTGGTTCATACAGTTTCGTTTTTCTTGTAAGTTTTTCCAGTTATATTCACAGTGTTTTTCTTCATATTCTTATGTTTTGTAGAGATAACTAGGTAGGAATAATTGATTTTCAATCTATTTCTATAAGCTTCTAAAGTGATCATCTATAAAGATAATGAATTATATTAACTGTCTGTTTAATTAATTCCCTCTTAATTACTAAATCATCAACATCTTTTGTAAACTTAAGCATATTTTGTTAAACCTTCTGAACATGGTTTAAAGGTTTTCATAATTATGATTGTTTGATGTTCAATTTGAATATTGTAAAAATCGTATCATTTCTTTGTTTATTCTCACCAACATACAATCTATATTACTGTGTGAATTTTAATAGCAGCCCTCTGTTTTAATATTAATATTATTCAAAAGGTTAGGCATCACTGTTTTTATATCTATTTCATACATTGGTCATCCAAATTAAGACAAAACTCCCTAAACAATTTTCTTAGATTCCTTGGAATAATAGCTTAATATTATAATCTCAGAGATACAACATCAATCTGGCACTGTTGTCAGGGACTTCAATTTCATTAAGTTTCCCTAGGGCAACGGTAAATATCCTATTCCTTTAAGGTGACTAAAGGTCTAGATAAGCCAAAAGCTTTCACCTGGCGACTCCACTTTGCCAAACTGGCACCTTTTAAGCACAATAGATCACATTCTGAATCTGGCACAGTTAGTCCTCTGTCAAATATAGAAATTTGTTTTAAGAAAGGCTAGTTCGAAAAGAAGACATCAATCATCTTCTTCTACTTCAGCCTTACACACTAAAGATATAATCCAATTTGATCCCTATAGTAACATTCCATCCCATCTAGATTACTCTCACTTAACACCTAGGGTTGTTGAACTCTTGGATAGGTTGGATAAGGGAATTGACTTCAAATAAACTTTCCTTATTGATTCACTTGAATCTCATCCAGAACCCCCACTTCCACCTGGATCACCTAAATCTAAGTTTGACCTGGGTTTTTATTTACCTGAATACAAACCTACAGACTTTATATCTCCCACTACTTACTCATTTCATTCCACCTTTGGACAACCTGAATCTTGTACCTCTAAACAACCTGAAGGGACCTTTCCCTTATATTCCAATTCACTCTCTGAATCAAAAGAATATATTCATTCTCAGGTCCACAAGTTGGTTATTAAGACTCCTCTGAAATCATTCAGGACTTCTCCACCTTCTTTATCTCCTCCCAATTCACTCCCACATAGTAGTTCACCCCCTCTTTCACCATCTTCCTCTTCTTTATAATCATCATCATAAACATATCATACATCATCTTCTACTATGGAATTTCAACCCATTGTACAAGAAAGATATGCAGCTTTATTTTTACCCCTAATCCTTGATGCTTTTCCAAATGGATATTTGAAACACCTTCCTAGGTATAATGGAGAAACAGGTCCCTTAGCTGAGGACCATCTTCATGCATTTCTAGACTTTACAGATAACATGAACATAGAACAAGAGAATGTTTACATGAGGTTGTTTGTTTAGTCTCTTGAGGGAATTGTGAGAACTTGGTTTAGGCAGTTACCTACAAATTCCATTAGAAATTGGGAAGAACTAACAAATATATTTAAAAATCAATAGGGAGTGCAAAAATATGCTCTTTACTTTTTGACTGAGTTTGAAGAACTTAAAGAAATTTTCGTGAAGCTATCTCTGATTTTATCAAAAGGTTCAACAAACTTAATCATAAGATGTCCCTTGATTGCAAACCTCCTGTAGCAGCAGCCAAATCTATGTTTTCAAAATCTTTTGAAGATGATTTTGCTGTAATGTTAAGAGAAATAACTTCATGGACTATTGAAGATATGAAAACTAATGCTATATAGGTGGAAGCAAATAGGGCTGCCTTAGCCACCTTAGAGGCTAAAGAGGAAAAAGCACAAATAAAACTTAAAACTAGTCAAGAGGCCTCAACCTCTTCTAAAATTAAAACTGAAGATTATAAAATAGATGAAATAACTTCTCTTCTTAGAAATATATCCAATAGAATTTCCAAGATTGAGACTCAACCTAGAATAGTTCAACAAACAGTTACTAGACCCCAAAATCAAAATCAAGGTCAATACAAAAGAAATTTACAATTACAAATTCTTCAAAGACCTAGTAATGATCAACAGGTCCCAACTCCTCTACTGATTGATGATCGATAACCTAATGACAATACTATGACTCTCACCGAAGAAATTAATAATATGGACACTTCTTGTGATCAGACTATTATTATTCCCCTCTCACAACAAAAACATGTTCAAGAAGATCAAGAGTCCTCACAGGTTTCCAAATATCATGCCTTCTCTAAATTTCTAATTGCAGAGTTGAACAAAAGATATGATCTTATGCCTAGACCAGGCCTTGGAAGACCTCCCAAGGAAGCTCCAATAATCAAACCCCATACCAAAGCTGTTGAAACTCAAATAACTATTATTCGACCATTAAATCAGTCAACTGATACTACTCAAAAAGAAAAGAATTTTTTGACTACATTTAATGTTGAAAAGGAGTTAGAAAGAGTTAAAATCCCAATTCCATTTTCAGAACTTTCCAAAAACTTTGGGTATAAAAATGAAGTCTCCAAATGGATACAAAACACCTTGGTAGATGCTGAAAGTGACATCATTAGTCTTTGAGATGAAAAAACAACAGTTTTCTTTGGTCCTAGTTCACATATGATTGATGAAATAGTGCCCCCTTTCTATGTAACCCTTAAGAAAATGATTCCATGTTATACAATTTTATGCTCGATTCTGGAGCATCACATAACCTAATGCCAAAAACTATCATGGACCATTTAAAACTTGACATAACTAGATCCTATAATGATTTGTACACTTTTTATTTGAAAAGGGTGCCTTGCGTAGGATTGATTAAGGATTTAGTAGTCACCCTTGCCCAAATTCTAGTGAAAAGTGTGGTGCTTGATATAGCTGTCACGGATATCCCTCCCAAATTTGGAATGCTCCTTTCTAGGTCTTTTTGTGCAAAATTAGGGGGAACAATTTATATGGACATGTCTTATGCCACTATTCCTGTTTATGGGGGAGAGAAACTAAGGTTATATAGATAGGTAAGGTTTGTGCACACTTTTTGCAATCAGATCAACCAAGGAACCATCCCATTTATGCAATTCATCAAGATTTTGGTTGTTTTCAACTCTCTTCAAACTAAACACATGAAACTCAAGTAAAAATTGAAGATGTAGTTGAATGTCCTATACCAAATCAAACTGAAGTATGGAAACTATTCTTTGATGGTTCTTGTACTAAAGATGGAGCAGGAGTTGGGGTAGTTTTAATCTCACCAGAAAAATAAAATATTAAATAATCATGGAAACTTGATTTGGAAGTTACAAATAACGTAGCTAAATATGAAGCTTTCCTTTTAGGACTCCAATTAGCCAAGAGCTTAAAGGTTAAAAAGCTGAGTGTTTTCACTGACTCAAAAGCCACTATTAAACAAGTTAAAAATATTTTTCAAACAAAACATCCTAGGATTAGAACTTATAGAAATGAGGTTTGGGATTCAGTTGAAAATTTCTTTAATGCATTCAATTTGACTTATATTCCAAGAGAGAAGAATATTCATGCAGATTCCTTGGCTGCTTCTGCTAGTTCCTTTAAAATTCCTAATTAGAGTAATGTGCTCTATCAAATACAAGTTAAATACAAACCATCCATCATAGACAATCTAAAATACTGGCAGATATTGAAGATGATGAGCAAATAAAATCTTTTCTGCAGGTTATAAATGAATTTTTAGTTCTACCAATCGATGAAGATAGAACATAATCAAATGAGAACATAAATGAAAATGATAATTCAAATTTTAATTCAAAAATGGTTGATCATGATATCATTCAATTATCTAAAAATTTCATTCCCAAAGCTCTAATTCCTTTAGAGAAGTTGTTCGATCAAAATGGTGTCCTCAAAAACCCACAATCAATTTCTTCACCAGATGACATAGAGGAAATTAACATTGGAACGAATGATGATATTAAAAATATCAAAATCTGTGCATCTCTAGATCTTGAAATCAAAACTCAATACCTTAAGCTACTTGAAAATTACAAAGATGTTTTTGCATGGACTTATGCTAATCTAAAGACTTTTGACACTTCATTGATATAGCATAAAATTCCTTTAAAACTAGAAGAAAAACCTTATCAACAGAAACTTAGGAGGATAAATCTTGCTCTTCTACCAACTGTAGAAAAGGAAATTAAGAAAATTCTAGATGCCCAGATCATTCTCCCTCTTAGGTATTCTAATTGAGTTGCTAATTTAGTCCCTGCTAGAAAGAAGAATGGAGAAATCAGACTGTGCGTGGACTTTAGAAATTTTAACAAAGCATCACTAAAAGATAACTATCCTTTACCCAAAATTGATCCGTTACTTCAAATGGTTTCAGCAGCACAAATACTTTCTATGCTTGATGGTTTTTCAGGTTATAATCAAGTAAATATTGATCCAGTAGACAGAGAGAAGACAACCTTTATTATACCATGGGGTACATTTATGTACTCTAGAATGCCCTTTGGCCTATCTAATGCTGGAGGAACATTTCAGAGAGCTATGGACATAGATTTTGTGGTTCAGGTAAATATATTTGTAGTCATTTATCTTTATGACATAACTATTTTTTCTAATTCTCATCAGAAACATCTTAAGCATTTGAGGAAGGTTTTTGATAGGTGTAGGAAATTCGGAATATCACTAAAACCAAAAAAGTCTATGTTTGCTATCAAAGAAGGAAAATTGTTGGGCCACATAATCTCAAAGGAAGGAGTGGTGATTGATCCAAAAAGTGTATATGTCATTAAAACATTGTCCTTACCTAGAAATAAGAAGGAGATTCAAGCTTTTCTAGGCAAGATTAATTTTTTAAGGAGATTCATCCCTAATTATGATGAAATTGTAAAAGACATAAATGATATGCTCCAAAAGGACCATGAAGTTAAATAGACTATCTCTTCCATATATGCATTTGATCAGATCAAGAAGGTTATCTCTAAAGCTCCAACCTTGGCCATACCTGATTATGAAAAACCATTCGTTATCTTTTCCTTTGCCTCAGAAACAACCCTTGCTATTGTTTTCTTACAAAAGAATGAAGATTACCATGACCAGCCCATAGCCTTTTTTAGTAAGGTTATGAGATATGCCAAGCTTAACTATGACATAATTGAGAAGCAAGCCTATGCCCTTATTCAAGCCCTGAAATGATTCAAGATGTATGTCCTACATTCACCCATTACTGCTTATGTTCTTAATAGTGTTGTGAAGATTGTTTTAACCCAGCTTCAATCTGATGGGAAGAGAGGTAGATGGATCACTCAAATTCTGGATTTTGATATGACTATCAAAACCAAAAATCTAGTAAAGGGTCAAGGATTAACTAAGCTTCTAGCTGAATCCAACTATAAAGTGCTCGGAATCAATCATGTTTTGGAAATACAAGGGAAGAATCCACAAGAATCTTCTCAAAGTTCAGATAAGAATAATACACAAGAACCTTATGTTCTTGCAGAAGGGGAGAATCCATAAGAACCTTCCTTTCATCCTGAAGAAAAGAATCCAAAAGAACCTTTACCTTCAGATCATATCATCCCCATACACATTGATGATAAATTTCTGTTATCAAATTGGTATTAGGACATTGTAAATTTCTTGATCCATTTTGAATGTCCAGGATCATTCTCCAAAAGTCAGTGTAAAACTCTCAAATTGAAAGCAGTCAAGTACTGTATCATAAATGAAAATCTATACTGGAAAGACCCACTTAATATTTTGCTATTGTATTTAACAGAATCAAATACTGAAGGAATCATTGACCAGTTTCACATAGATTTTGTGGAGTTCATTATGCTTGGAGAGAAACATCATATAAGGTATTAAGGGTAGGATTTTATTAGCCCACATTGTTCTTACAAGTAGGAGCAAAGGTTAGAAGTTGTGTTCCCTGTCAAATGTTTGCTAGTAAGCAAAAATTAGCAGCTCTTCCACTGATCCCAACTATAGTTTCAACACCTTTTCTCCAATGGAGATTATATTTTAGTAGAGAGATTCATCCTACTTCAAGTAATCAGCATAGATGGATCCTCACTGCAACAGTCTACTTCACTAAATGGGTGGAAGCAATCCCAATAAGAAATTCTACTAATTCAGAAGTAATCAAATTCATTGAAGAAAACATATTATCTAGATTTGGTTGCCCGACTCAAATTGTTACAAATAATGCAACAGAGTTTTCTAGTGTCAAGATGATTGGGGTTTTCCATAAATTTCAGATTTTGTTGTATCATTCAACTCCATATTACCCTTAAGGTAATGGCCTTGCATAATCCTCAAATAAAAGTCTGGTGAAGGTAATAAAAAAGACTTTGACAGATCATAAAGAGAGTTGGGATTCTCACCTAATTTATGTAGTATGGGAAAACAGGATTAGTGCAAAGAGATCTACTGGAAAATCTCCTTTTTAGTTAGTCTATGGGAAAGATGCAACCTTCCCTACCAATTTGGCCTTCCCTATTTTAAAATTCCTGCAGGATTCAATAGGTGAACCTGATGATTTTTCAAAGAGAATAAATAAGATTATTGAACTAAATGAAAATAGAGATGAAGTTTAATATAAATTGAAAAAGTATCAGAATAAGATGAGGATCTTGTTTGACAGAAGAGCTAGGGAAAGGGACTTCAAGGAAGGTGATCTAGTTCTTAGATGGGATACCAGAAGAGAAGAGAAGGGAAAACATGGAAAGTTTAATAACCTATGGTTTGGACCTTTAGCTATTGCTGAAGTAAAGGGAAAAAACACTTTTGTGCTAGAAAATATTGAGGGACTATATTCCACTTATCATGTTAATGGAAGGTTCCTCAAGCATTACATTCATTACTGACAAGTTGAAGTAGATTTCATTACTATCACTGTAAAAACTCTAGTTTTCTTTATCTTTAAGATGTCAGTGTGATTTTTTACACCAAAGACTCCATAGCTCGAGGAGAAGGCACATGGATCTGCAGGTTCTCTACATTCTACAGGAGAAAACAGTTCCTAACTGGAGCCAATGTTGTAGCATTTTTTGGGTTTTGGTAAGTTAGAATCAATTAGTCAAAAATGAAAATATATTTTAGATTTTTTTTTAAGTTAGGATATGGAAAAAAAGAATATTGATTTTAAAATGTTAGGGATTTTTAATAAACAAGTCCATGTCAAATAAAATGTTAGAATAGATGCCCTAAAAAATGAAGGCAGAAACAAAATGTTAGGTTAGAAACAAAATAAAAAAAAAACAATAAACTCTGAAAGTGTTGCAAATCTAAATGCCACTACTCTTAGTCTAGTTTAGTTTTGCAAATAATAGTTGTGTGCAGTTTGTTTAGATGCCACACTAGTTTATTTGATCCAATTATACAGTGTAATAATGATTGTATTTGATTTAAATTTGATTGTAAATAGGTAGAAAATAAATTTTGCTCAACTGTTTAATCTGAGCTAATGGAGGAAATAAGGAATAGAGGTAGATTAGTCATAAAAAGGAAATATTGAGTTGCTAGCTTAAATGCACTCAGATAAATAAATGAAAATGTTAGGAGTAAAAGGGTAGGTAGACATGTGAAATGAAATTGGAGCATGAAATTTATTTTATCCTAAGTTGTAACATTGTAAAGCTATGCATTCATTTATGGATTTTAATTAATCGTAAGTCTTAAAAGCATCCATGCTATTTCATAAATGTATCCATTTATTCATTTATTCACCATATCCTACAACTATCACATCCATCCTCAAAGTTGAGACCCCACCATCACTTTCACCTCACGCATTAAACACCCCCCACCTTACCATTCATCCTGCATACTCGCATAAGATTTGATGGGCCACGTCCCTCCTTGGCCCTCATTCATCGTCCAAACTTTATCGGTGGGGGAGGGTCCGAAATGGGAAGTTTCCTAAACCACCGCCATAGACAACCTTTTCCACATTTTAGTGTTTTAAGGCTTAAAATCTCAAAACTAATTACCTCCTCACCTTAGTCCCGAACGCGGTATATAATATATGTTTACCACCACTCCACATCCCACTCTATGTCACATTCCATCTCATGTCTACTTTTTGATCAATTGCTGCCTATCCATTATCTATTCAATTCCTCTCCAATGAATTTATGATTCAAAGACACATTAATTAATCCCCTTGGATAATTAATTCAAAATTTAACTGTCCATTGCCACCCCCACTCCAATTTTCCATTATAAAACCTGTTAATTCACGAAAATGGTTACACAGTCCATTTCTATAACCAAACTGATCATTGAAGGTTGCTTCCCAACAGCATGACCACTGTCCGAGATTAAGCAATTATTTTTCCTGTTCAGGAAACTGACATCTAGGTCCACTTGCTTCTTTTACAGCTATACTGTTTTCACTGTGATCACTCTGTTTCAGTCCTATTTCCATCATTCTCAGTCTGCAATTTGTTTGACAAAATGCCTCCTAAGGGAAAGGAAATTGTAGAAGTCCCAAACACTCTGATTCATCCACAGGTTGACTTCCATCATACCCCACTGACCGACAGAGATTGTAAAATTTCTGAGACTTCTTCTCAATTTGATTTAAATGAAATCTATTGTTGGATGGAAGATCAACTAAGTGATCAGACAAATGAGATAGGGCTCTAGGACTCCCAACTCCCTCACCATATTTTTCCTCAGATACATAGAGCACCTGAATTTGTGAGGAAATGCCATGAATCTTATGATCCCAGTCAGAGAGAAATTATTTCACCCACAGGAGAAATCCTTTTTTTAATCAATTTTGAGTCCATTGAAAAAATGTTGCAGGCCCCTTCTACTACACAAACTCATCCTTTTTCCCGTGAGAACCTGATATAAGCCTATAAAAAACTAGATTTTACTAAAAGATCCCAAACCCTTGAACTTTTTCTAGCTATTGATAGCCCTCACCCTAAAAGAAACCATCCTTATGATTCATCCATCTTCCTTGATAAAACCAAGAAAATCACCTTTATTTTTTCCTATTTGCTTGGTTACAACTCTGATCAAAATGTTAATGAAGCCATCCTTGGTTTCTTGTCCATCTTTTCTGCTGATTCTAAACCCAGTGTTATTTATGATTTCAGTCAGTTCCTAGCTAAAGAAATACATGAGCTATTTGTCAAGTTTGATACTGAAGAAGTATTCAAGTATGCTTCAGTACTTATATACCTTTCTATATATTTTCAGGGACACAAATTCCCATTTTCTTGACAGAAACTAGATGACGAAGGAAAACAACAATAAGTGCTATTCTAGACTTTAGTGGGAATGAAGGAGAAGGAAGAGTTTACATATAAATAGTTCATAGAACTATTTATTCATCCAGCTAGTAGTCTTATGAGCAGCACTCTAGTACGAAGGATCAGTGAGGAGATTGTCAAAGTATTATAGTTGGTTGATCAAGCTGCAATAGTGGATTGGTATTGCTACCAAAACTATACAGAGATCAATTTTTTTGGTTCTGAGCTTCCACCTGTTGTGGCCACCAACAACCCCCCTCCTTATTTAGTATTAGCAATAACACTAGTTAAGTGGGGACCCTTAGTAAAAATTCAAAAAATTCAATAAAGGCTGATGTATTTTACTCCTTAAGAAAACATCGCATCGCGCAAAGACTAATAGGGCATTTCCTTATGAGTAAAAATGATAAACTGCGAGAATGCGATGCGAATTTTATCGCATCGCATACATTAAGAAACGATCACATTGGAAAACTTTAAAAAAATCGCCGATATCCGATATGCGATATCGCATATTGCAATGTCGCCTAAAAAAGCACATAACCATTTAACGATTATAGCAATCCGCGATCCTACGATAGCGCGATACTGCAATCTGCGATCTTGCGATCGCGCGATACTACGATCTGCGATTCTGCGATAAGCGCGATCGAGCGACCCTACGATAACACATCTTAATAAAATTTGGGGTAATGCAATAATGCGATAATGTGATAATGCGATGCTGCGATGCTGCAATGCGAATAGCAGAAATTTTCCATCGCAGATTTTCCCCGGCACAACATTCAAGAAAAGCTGTTCATAAACCAAAATTGAATACGCGCATTAATGATAATTAATGAATGATACGCCAGTTGTTAATGAAAGATGGTTTTGTGTTTTTTGAAGAGTCAGTTCACGTCAGGTGGCATGTTTCTATACATCTGTAGAGTGTAAAGCTTTCTTGTCGATTTTTATTATCATTATTCTCTCCTCATGTGTGAACTGCAGGAACGAAAAACAGAAACAACATGAAGTAATGTGCAGGAAGCAATAAAGGGAAAGGGTAAAGCTCCAATGCTCAGAGACAGAGAAAAGATGCCCTCATAAGCGGATACCGCATGTAACAGAGCCACAAATTCACAAAATGCTGCTGAGCTATCCATTACAGATCTTTCAGTCACAGCCATGGTTGAATGAGTAGTTGAACAATGCTGATATCAACAAGCAGTTTAACGGTCAAGGTCAGAAGCTCACGAAAGTAGTATGTTTACAAAATTTTGAAGCTTATACCCAGTGAAGGAAAAGGCACTAAAGGCGAAAAACACGTCAGAAAGGCCCGGATCAAAGAACGGAGGCAGTTTTCGATGCGCGATTAGCGCCTAACGCTAATCGCGCATTGCTGAGAAAATTGCTCAAAAAGCAAAGTCTCTAACTGCTCAGTCACTTGTAAGCCCAGAAAACGCAAGAAAGCAAAGACAGAAGTGATTCAAGGATTAACCAAGTGGAACTTGGATTATTACTAGGCATACACAGTAAATCCACATAGCCAGAGGATGATTCTCGAGTATATCATCTATTCTGCTGAAAAGATGGTGCCAACTCTTACCATTTCTGTTTGCTTATCTCAACTAAAAGTGGAAGACGGTCAGCTGACTCTACCCAGGCAAATATTGAATGCTCGCAACATTAAGGAGCAAATGTAGAAATAGTTAGATATTAGATTTAATTTTTAGAAATTGTTTTGCTTAGAAAAAGAGCGGTCATTTAAACCGTATCCTGAATCTGTATAATTAAGTTATTTAGTTAGTAGTATTTAAACCCTTCTCATGCATTTAGAGAAGGGTCCAGAAATTTATCAAATGTTGGCATTATGTTTCTTGTATGGCTATATGTTACAGATGTTGTACTTGATGGCAACTCCCGTGGCAAGGCTCTCAATATGTTGAAAATTAAGAAGTACGCAGGAAATCAGCTCTGAAGGTGCGTACCCGCAGGTACACCATGCAGGGACCGCGTCCAGATACGCAGGCCAGTCATTCAGGAGGTGCGTACCCCCAGTGCACACATTTCAAGGCAGAGAAAATCACACGTGGGGTTTCTTATGTTTTACTCTTGGTATTTAGCCGACGGTATTTGTGTTATTACGGTTTTGGCTCATGGTATTGTTCCATGATTTTAGGAGGAGCTTGCCTATATAAAGCAAAGGAGATCACTTGGCTAAGCATATTTTGCAATTGAATATCTTTAGATCTGAAATATTGGGTTATGGTCTTAAAAGCTTGATCTATATTAAAGGGAAGTTGAAGGCGAATCTGTGAAGTGTGATCTCTCGAGCGCATGATCAGATCTGAGCAATTGTGCCACTCTGGTGAACTGCCTATTCGGCCCTAATCAGAAGTACACAGGTGTTTAACAGAAGAGCTGCGTGGGTATGCAGAGCAGAAACAAAAGATCTGCGTGGGTACGCAGAGCAGAAACAGGAGACCTGCGTGGGTACGCAGAACAGAAGAAGGAGAGCTGCGTGGGTACGCAGAGCGACTAAGGTTCAGGTGCGTACGCATAGTAAAAGTACGCGGCGCGATAGTATTTCTGGGTGCGTACCTGCAGTAACAATACGCGGCGCGATAATGTCTCTGGGTGCGTACCTGCAGTAATAGTACACAGTGCGGTTGAAGCAATAGTGCGTGGGCACGCAGTGCGGCAGAAGGATTTCTGTGGGTATACGCAGGAAAGCAGAAGGTGAACTGCGTAGCAACGCAGGCCACAGAAGAGAAAACTGCGTATCTGTATTAAGATGTTCTGTTGATTGAATTTTTCTGTTGATAAGGTGTTCTGGGTTAGTTCTGTTATTGCTGATATGATAACTGTAGTGGACTGTAACTTTCATGTACTTGATGATCATTTGATGCTTTATGAAAAGAAGTAGGGGGTTGTAGCTCCCTTCCAGGAGAGACTGGAAAACGAGAGAGAGAGAGTTGTAGCTCTCTGCAAGTTGCAGCCTACGTACTGGTAAAGGACTGCACCAGTACAAAACCATTGTAAAAGAAGTTTCTAATTTGAAAGAAGATAGAGACATATTGCAGCAGGTGGTTTTCACCCACATTGGGTTTCCACCTTACATCTTGTGTTCTTTGGTGTGACTATCTGTTTTCTTTGTTCATGCTCATTATTTTATGGTACTGACATGCAAAAATAATTCAAAGAACAAATAAGGAAGATTTATTAAAAGAATTAGATAATACTGATTCACCCCCCCCTCTCAGTATTATTTTCAACAATTGGTATCGGAGCAGGTCCTTAAGAGAAGCTTGATCACTTGAAGGTAGATCGTTCATCATGAGCAACTACGAGAGAGAAGCATCAATCAGGCCACCGGTTTTTGATGGGACAAACTTCAATTATTGGAAGGTAAGAGTTACTGCCTATCTTCAATCTCTTGGTACAGAAGTTTGGGACATCGTAGAGACAGGCTATGCTTTTCCTTCAGCTACTCCTATAGATGCAGCCGAGAAAAAGAAGTATGAAACAAATGCGAAAGCAGTCAGTACTCTATTAGGATGTATATCTCAATCAGAATTCATGAAGGTAATGCACTATAAATCCGCAAAAGAGATATGGGACAAAATTGTCACGAGCTATGAAGGAGACGAACAGGTAAAGCGTGCTAAACTTCAAACTCTCAGAATTCAGTATGAGACTCTCAAAATGTATAATGATGAAAGTGTGGCTAACTATTTTCTTCGGGTAGATGAGGTTGTTAATTGTATGAAGAATTTGGGTGAAGAAATAAAAGAGGCTATTGTGGTTGAAAAGGTCCTAAGATCATTGTCCCCCAAGTTTGAATCTAAAGTATCTGCAATAGAAGAAAAGGAAAATCTTCGAATTCTTACTATGTCTCAGCTACATGGAATTCTAACTGCTTATGAAATGAGAAAGGGAGGTCCATCAGACAGAAGAGAAGCTGCTTTCAAAGCATCAGGCAAAGGAGATTATTATGAAGCAAGCCACGTCCCGGAAGAAGAGGAAGAAGAATCAAATTTTGTCAGAAATCTTCAAAGGGGTTCTGGAAGGTTTAGAGGTAAGTTACCTTTTAAATGCTTTGCTTGTGGAAGAGTAGGTCATTATGCTGCAAAATGTCCTTATAAGGATAAAGGAAAGGAACCTGCTAGATGGAACAAGAAACAGAACGCAAATAAGAAAAGCTACTACACTCATGAAGATAGTGATGGTCTATCAAACAGTGATGAAGATGAACAAGGTAATGAATATAAGTTGTTAATGGCATTTGAAGATGATGATTATATGGATGCTATAGATGTGGATAAACTTTATGATGAAATTACTAGACTCAAGAGATGTATAGAAGAAAAGAACATGATCATTGACACTCTACAATTTCAAATTGATGAAAAGGAAAAACATCTTGAAAAATTAGAAGGTGAAATTGTTGGTCTTAGAAAAGAGATTTAGAAAACAAAAGCTATTAATCTCAAGTTTGTCAAAGGATCTGAAACTTTGGATGAGATTATCAATGTGCAGCGGTCTCCACTAAACAAGACAGGTCTGGGCTATAATGGAGAAACTTCTCAAGCATCCACCTCAAAAAGTTATCTTGATGCAGCAAGAAGAAATGAGCAAAAGAACAATGAAGATCATCAGGTAAAGCAGGGACGAATTACAAATAGAAACTATCAGGGGCAATCCATCTTAAGGGTGAACAAAAGCTACAACCAACCACAGGTAAAATCTTCTCAATTTGGTTCAAGAATAGATGAAAATAGAAATTACAATCAGTTGGCTGGTAGATTCGATAACCGCAGAAGTTTCTTCAATGGACAATGCTTTTCTTGCCATAACTTTGGTCACAAAGCAGCTCAATGTGTTGCATATAAAACGATCATGACTAGGGAAGCTCAAAAACAAAGAAGTATGATAGGGATTACAAAAAGGACCTATAACAACTTTTCGGTTCTTGAAAATGAAGCTGAATGTTCTATTTGCAATAACTTTGGTCATGAAGACTCTGAATGCAGGAGCAGGTTTCAGCAGAAAAAGGAACAAGCCTCAAGCACCAAAACATGGAGAATAAAGGAACCTCAAACAGAAAGATGTGGGATAGCATTTTATGCAGAAGGACAGGAAAATCTATGGTACAATGATAGTGGATGTTCGAAGCATATGACAGGTGATAAAGAAAAACTTGAGTCTTATTCTGCTCTAGAAAAGGGAAAGAAAGTCTCTTTTGGAAATGATACTCCTGCAACTATAAAAGGAAAGGGCATTGCTCAGTTAAAAGAAAAGGTCAAGGCTGGAAATGTTTTGTATGTTGATGGATTGAAGCATAATCTTCTAAGTGTCAGCCAGATGTGTGATCAAAGAACCGAGGTTATATTCAGATCAAATGGATGTCTTGTTCGTGATCTTGATACAGGTAAAACAGTGATCAAAGGCAAAAGAACTCCAAATAATCTGTACATATTTGAAGAAGGACAACAACAATGCTATCTGAGCAAGGATGATGAGCACTGGCTATGGCATCGGAGGTTGGAGAATCTAAGCTTTTCACAAATAAGGAAAGCATGTAAATATCAGGCAGTTCGCGATCTTCCAGATATCAAAATTCCTGACAACACCATATGCAAATCATGTCAGTTTGGAAAACAAACCAGAACTAACTTTCCAGAGAAGGAAGGATCAGCTAGCATGCCTCTTGAGCTAGTACATACAGATACATGCGGTCCATTCAGGAAAAGAACACCTAGAGGAGAAGAATACTTGATATTATTCATTGACGATTTCTCCAGGTTTGTCTGGCTAGGACTTATGAAGCACAAAGATGAAGCATTCGAAAAATTCAAATCCTTCAAAGCTTTGGTTTAAAATGAATCAGGTCACAAAATTAAGTGCCTTAGATCCGACAGAGGTGGGGAGTTTACCTCAAATGAATTTTTCGATTTCTGTGAAGAACATGGGATAAGAAGAGAATTCTCTACAGCTAGAACTCCTCAGCAAAATGGATTTGTGGAAAGAATGAACAGAACAGTCCAACAAATGGCTCGTGCTATGCTTGATGAATCAGGAACTCCCGCAACTTTATGGGGTGAAGCTGCACATGCTGCGGTTGTTATTCTCAACAAAACAAATGTCAGGGTGAACAACACTCAAACTCCTCATGAGCTCTGGAGTGGTAAGACTCCTTCGGTAAAGCACTTCAAAATCTTTGGGAGCAAATGCTATATTAAGAATACTGATGAGCAGCTTGGCAAACTTGAACCTAGAGCAGATGAAGGCATTCTTCTTGGTTACTCTCCACACAGCAAAGCATACAAATGCTACAATAAAAGACTTGGCAGAATTGTTGACAGCATTGATGTAGTGGTTGATGAGAAGGGATACATTCCTAGGCAAGTTCATCATGAAGACATCGAAGAAGATGAAGGCTACCCTCAAAGACAGAATGATGAAGAAGAAGAACCTCAAGAAGAACCAGAGGAGCAGACAAGAATAGAAGAGAAAACCCCATCCAGATATGTTCAGAAGAATCATCCAGAATCTCAGATTGTGGGGCAGAAAGAAGCAGGTGTACAAACAAGAAGAACAGTTGCAGAAGCCTCAAGCTATTTGGCATTACTCTCCTCCACTGAACCACAAAATGTGAAAGAGGCATGCAAAGATGAATGTTGGATGAAAGCAATGGATGAAGAACTTGAGCAAATCGAAAAGAACAACACTTGGGAGCTGGTTCCTAGACCAAAGGATAAGAATGTTATCGGAACAAAATGGGTCTTCAAAAACAAATTGAATGAAAATGGAGAAGTAATTAGAAACAAGGCCAGACTTGTTTGTAAAGGGTATGCGCAGCAAGAAGGAATAGACTTTGAAGAAACCTTTGCTCCTGTTGCAAGACTTGAGGCCATCCGAATGTTCCTTGCTCTCTCAAGTTTTCAAAACTTCAAAGTATTTCAAATGGACGTGAAATTAGCTTTTCTAAATGGAGACTTGGAAGAAGAAGTATACATTGAACAGCCAGATGGGTTCATTCTTGGAAATGATACAAATCTTGTATGTAGATTGAAAAAGGCTCTCTATGGTCTCAAACAAGCTCCAAGGGCTTGGTACTACCGTTTGGACAAATATCTTCATCAACAAGGTTTTTCAAAAGGATCAGCAGATAGCAATCTTTATATAAAAGTTGAAAATGACAAATTGCTAATACTTGTTGTGTATGTAGATGACATTATTTTTGGGAGCAATGAAGAAGCTATGAGTCAAAACTTTGCCTCGGTCATGCTGAAAGAATTTGAAATGTCCTTGCTAGGAGAACTGACATATTTCCTTGGTTTGCAAATCCAACAAAAGGAAGGAGGAATCTTTTTATCTCAAACCAAGTATCTCAAACAGATTTTGAAGAAATATGGTATGGAAGATGCAAAACCAGTATGTACACCCATGGTCACAGGATGTAGCCTCAGTGCAAATGATGAATCTGCAGCAGTACATCAACCAACCTACAGATATATGATTGGAAGTTTACTTTATTTGACAGGTACCCGACTGGACATCATGCATGCAGTTGGAATAGTTGGAAGATTTCAGGCAAATCCGAAGGAGACTCATCTTCAGGAAGTGAAGAGAATTTTCAAATATCTTCAAGGGACTCAAAATTATGGCTTAAGGTATCCTAGAGATACAGATCTTACACTTCATGCTTCTACAGATGCAGATTGGGCCGGAAGCGTGGATGACAGGAAAAGCACAAGTGGTGGTGCGTTCTTTATGGGTTCCAGACTGGTATCCTGGTTCAGCAAGAAACAGAGTTCGATTGCCTTGTCTACAGCTGAAGCGGAATATGTCGCTGCTGCATCTTGTTGCACCCAACTCCTTTGGATGATGCAGACTTTGCAGGATTTTCAAATCACTTGTACACCACCAATCCCCATCTTATGTGATAACACAAGTGCAATCAGCATCTCAAAGAATCCTGTTATGCATTCAAAAACCAAGCACATACCAATCAAGTATCATTTTCTCCAGGAACAAGTACTTGAACAGAAGGTCAAGTTGGAGTATGTTCCTTCTAAGGAACAAGTTGCTGATATTCTCACCAAACAATTGCCCAGGGACACTTTTGAATACCTCAGGCAAAAGCTAGGGGTTGTTGATGCATCATCTTATTGTTGAATCTTTTCTGATTGATGGTACAGGTTCAGGGGGAGCATATAATGCATTGTTGGCATTATGGAGGATGGTTGGAAGGAGATCTTGGAAATAGCTGCAATATGTCTCTATCTCTTTCCTGGTGGATTATGGTTCTTTGTTGCAGATCTGGTTCATATTCAGGGGGAGCATGTTCTTAGGGGGAGCATACCCCTTTGCCCTTGATGTCAAAGGGGGAGAATGAAGCTGAAGATTGTGAGGTTGCCATGAAGTCCAAAGGGGGAGATTGTTGGCATTAAGTTTCTGGTATGGCTATATGTTACAGATGTTGTACTTGATGGCAACTCCCGTGGCAAGGCTCTCAATATGTTGAAAATTAAGAAGTACGCAGGAAATCAGCTCTGAAGGTGCGTACCCGCAGGTACACCATGCAGGGACCGCGTCCAGATACGCAGGCCAGCCGTTCAGGAGGTGCGTACCCCCAGTGCACACATTTCAAGGCAGAGAAAAGCACACGTGGGGTTTCTTATGTTTTACTCTTGGTATTTAGCCGACGGTATTTGTGTTATTACGGTTTTGGCTCGTGGTATTGTTCCATGATTTTAGGAGGAGCTTGCCTATATAAAGCAAAGGAGATCACTTGGCTAAGCATCTTTTGCAATTGAATATCTTTAGATCTGAAATATTGGGTTATGGTGTTAAAAGCTTGATCTATATGAAAGGGAAGTTGAAGGCGAATCTGTGAAGGGTGATCTCTCGAGCGCATGATCAGATCTGAGCAACTGTGCCACTCTGGTGAACTGCCTATTCGGCCCTAATCAGAAATATGCAGGTGTTTAACAGAAGAGCTGCGTGGGTACGCAGAGCAGAAACAAGAGATATGCGTGGGTATGCAGAGCAGAAACAGGAGACCTGCGTGGGTACGCAGAGCAGAAGAA
The DNA here is from genome assembly GCA_031772625.1 of Pinus tabuliformis. Taxonomy (NCBI): domain Eukaryota; kingdom Viridiplantae; phylum Streptophyta; class Pinopsida; order Pinales; family Pinaceae; genus Pinus; species Pinus tabuliformis. The sequence continues at coordinate 1,208,605,800 of CM062811.1, forward strand.
GGAGAGCTGCATGGGTACGCAGAGCGACTAAGGTTCAGGTGCGTACGCATAGTAAAAGTACGCGGCGCGATAGTATTTCTGGGTGCGTACCTGCAGTAACAGTACGCAGCGCGATAATGTCTCTGGGTGCGTACCTGCAGTAATAGTATGCAGTGCGGTTGAAGGAACAGTGCGTGGGCACGCAGTGCGGCAGAAGGATTTCTGCGGGTATACGCAGGAAAGCAGAAGGTGAATTGCGTAGCGACGCAGGCCACAGAAGAGAAAACTGCGTATCTGTATTAAGATGTTCTGTTGATTGAATTTTTCTGTTGATAAGGTGTTCTGGGTTAGTTCTGTTATTGCTGATCTGATAACTGTAGTGGACTGTAACTTTCATGTACTTGATGATCATTTGATGCTTTATGAAAAGAAGTAGGGGGTTGTAGCTCCCTTCCAGGAGAGACTGGAAAACGAGAGAGAGAGAGTTGTAGCTCTCTGCAGGTTGCAGCCTGCGTACTGGTAAAGGACTGCACCAGTACAAAACCATTGTAAAAGAAGTTTCTAATTTGAAAGAAGATAGAGACATATTGCAGCAGGTGGTTTTCACCCACATTGGGTTTCCACCTTACATCTTGTGTTCTTTGGTGTAACTATCTATTTTCTTTGTTCATGCTCATTATTTTATGGTACTGACATGCAAAAATAATTCAAAGAACAAATAAGGAAGATTTATTAAAAGAATTAGATAATACTGATTCACCCCCCCCTCTCAGTATTATTTTCAACATCGAAAACTTGTCCTCAGAACATGCACTTTTGCACCCTCAGAGGAGGTTTTGGTGAATGAATGGATCAAGATTTGTTGATGTTTGCATTTGATATCTGCTACTGATGTTGCACTTCTATTCTCTTAGTAGATGTTAGAGCAAGGAGAGATAAATCATTGTTGCTTGAAGCTTATGAGTAGGACCAGTCATAAGTGGTACTTTTATCTCTTGACCATTTCTGCTTATATGTTAAAGTGATATACAGTTTTTAGTTGTTTATATATTATTGCATGAATGCTTGAGTTATCATTTGGCACTTTTGTACGGTGGTAGCTATTTATTTGTGTTTAATGTATGAATAGCTCATTATGCGATATGTTGTTCACAACTGTTTCGTCTAACTTTTTATGCGAAGTGGTTCATCTTAATTGATTTCCTTTCTTATAATTGCTGAATGATCTTTATTACCAGTTGTTATTTGAAATCTCTTTAGATTTCATAATAGAAGAATTACATCTCGGGTTAGTATAGATTTAGATGTGTTGTTTATTAGATTACAATAGCATAGAATTAGATTAAAGTTTGAATTAGAATAGCTTAGATAGGAATTGTTAGATCAGCAACATCCAATTCTACACACACACACTCATAGATTGGGAAACTGGTCCCATTATCCCCAGTCGGACCCGCTATACCAAACGGATAAGGAGTTGCCAACCAAGGTCCGAACCGAGCAGGTATCCCCCTTGTTGTCGACCCGATTTTCAAGGCTTCAACATATTTGGCACTAGAAGGAGGGTTGAACTATGAATGGCAAGTAAATCCAAATCTGAATACCATTCTGAGAGTAAATCGCCTCATCATCTCCCCCAACTTCCCCATTACATTTAAATCCAGAGTCAGAAGTCACTCGAGTATCAACCGCTGCTACACACCCTGATATTTCAGAACAATCTACCGTTGAACTTCCTAAAGTCGAATCCTTGATTCACAAACTTCAGTGATTTTCCATTTCTCCTCAGAGGTCTTATAAATCTCCAGGCAGCGTGAACTCGCAGTACAACCTGCTCATCAACTGACCAGGCTAAAGAGTGAAAATTTTGGCGTCCAGCCAACCGAATTACCTCTTCCCACCAGGAAAAGAGCGAGGAAATCACTGCAAGAGTCTGACAGTGAGACTCTTTCGTCAGCATCGTCCATCTCAACTACTTCACCCTGAAGTCAACCATCCACACCTCCACTCCAGATCATCGTCCATCCGTCCACTGGAACCCCCACAACCCCTCTTCAATCATCTACAATCGTAGTATCCTCATCCTCCCAGTCGTAGGGATCATCTTCTGCACTTTCCTCTGTTAGCAGTTCAAAAATGGCCCAGTCTCCATGGAATAACCCTGGGGTAGTCTTAATGCCTGCACCCTTGAGTCAAATACCGGCCCATCCTGAGAAATGGCTGCCTAGATTCAATCCCAAGGCAGGCATGCTAGAAAAAGAGCACATAAACAACTTCATGTTTTCCATTAATCTCAATGGAGTTACTAATGAAGATGTTGTTGTTCGGCTTTTTCCCTATACACTGCAAGGAACAGCCGTGTCATGGTACTTTTCATTACCCTCCTTATCCATCACAAGTTGGGACATCTTCCAGGACCAATTCCTAACCAAGTTTGGTGATGACAGGTCTACGGAAACGTTAATCAATGACCTATCCAATCTTAAAGACAAAGCTAGAGAGCCTATCAAGGATTTCAATTTATGGTTCAACAAAATTCCTAATGCTTCCCAGCCCAGTGAAGAAGTATGATGTGAATGGTATATTATCGCTCTACCATCGAACATAGAAATCTTCATGGACGGGGCAAATAAAATAACCTTAGATGATAGCATGAAAGAGGCGATAGCAGTAGAGAAATGAATAATAGCTCTGGAAAAGAGATTCGCGATAGAGGAACGTAAGTCCAAAAAAGTCACCTTCAAGGAAGACTCCAAGAAGAAACAAGCAAAAGATCCTTTTGATTTGGAAGGATTGCAGAGAGTTCTAAAGACCATGTCCAATGAGATGGTCGACATAAAAAAACAAGTAGCAGAAACTTCTTCAAAAAAGCCCTACAGAGCTTTTAAAAGAGGTCCTTCAACGGACGCAAAGCCACCCAACGCCATTTCAAATGCTGAATCCGAGGAAGAGGAAGAGGAAATTGCCACTGAAGGTCAGACTGATGATGAAGAAGTTGTGGAATTACAAGGAATGTGGGATTTCATCCTCCCACAAGAAGAAGATCAAGAAGTATTTCCAGTTAGCACACGAAGCAAAAATCAGCTTGATCCTTCCCAAACTACCCCTAAGCCGAAGAGCGCAAGCTCTGCAACAAAGGATAAAGTCACAACAAAGAAAATGACATCTAAAGCGACTCAAACTAGCCCAGTCCAAGCAGACGAAACGACTCCATCTAAAACACTGATAGTGCCGGATGAAATGGAGTATAATATTATTGATGACATGAAGAAGACTAGGGCTAATATCACCCTTTACGAACTGAGCAAGTTGAAACATCAACAGAAGATAATGATGAAAGAATTACATGCTGTGCCAGTTGCACCTTTGCCTGCCGCTGTACTTTCTCAAGCTTCCCATAACATGGGAAGACCTCCAACTAACGCGATCAATAAGATTGATCCAAATGACATCGCCTTAATTGGAGGAAGATCAAGATCTCACACTCCCCCATTTCTCCTTACTTATGAAATATTCAATAAAAATGTGCACAATTGTTTGGTATATTCTGGTGCTTCATCCAATATTTTACCCTAATCTATATGTGCCAAGTTAAATGTTCAACCACAGAAATCTGCAGTGCCCATAGTTCATCTAGATCGATCTCAAGTCGAAGTGATTGGTGAACTAAATCAAGTAACCATAAGATTGTCATCCAAACCGAAGGTATGTCAGGTTATTGACATTCTAGTTGCCAATATCCCAGAATTCTATGGCTTAATCCTTAGCAGGGATTGGTCAGAAAAACTCCATGGATACTTTGCAACCGACTGGTCACACATGTGGCTTCCTTACAACGGTAAACTGAATCAAATAAAGGTTGAACGAGAGCTACACCAGAAGTACATAGTAACAGAGTTAGAGGGAGAAAATGAACCAGTAGTGTATAACATCAGCATTATTGGCAATTACTCGGTAGATTCTTTCCTCGGCAATTTCAATGCTCATGCATCACCCTATTTAGAACACTCTATTTTATCCCAAGTCGAAAATTTTTCTCAAACTGATAGTTTGAAATGTATCAATTTTTTAGATAAACCTGTAAATAAATCTTTGTTTTGGAAATTATTTTTTGATGGTTCTAGATCTAACGAAGGAGTAGGAGTAGGATGAGTTCTGATTAGTCCAGAAGGAGACAAGATCATGCTCACATGTAGACTCGAATTCAATTTCACAAACAATACAGCAGAATATGAGGCTTTGGTTCAAGGCTTGTACAAAGCAATCGGGTTAGACGTCAAGTATCTTCAAGTTTTTGGAGACTCTGAGATTATGGTTAAACAGGTACGTAACACTATACATTGCTTATCAGGTCACTTAAAACACTATTAATCCTTAGTACAAGATCTGACTGAGCATTTCATAGCGTTTAATATTTCTTCAATCCCTAGACTCCAATACGCAAGTGCAGACCTTTTGGCTAATGTAGCTTCTAAGCTTATTCCCTCCGAAGATTTTAGTCCAGATAGATTCTCAATAGAATTAATCTTTAGACTGTCCATTCCTGACAACATCACAAATTGGAGAGTATTCAATGATGATCCTGATATCGTAAATTTCCTCACGTCTGCAGGATCCTACTCCAATCAAATAATTGACGAAGACCAGCACGATCAACAATTGCAACAAAATAGCACTAATAATGCTATACCTAAGTCGGTGGTCAAGTTAGAAGACTTGTACGATTTGAAAGATCGGTTTAAAAGGTCTACCAATTCAAAACTCCAAAGTTCAACCTTGAACTACGAATTAGTAAACCTAGGGACCGATGCTAAACCACAAAACATTAATCTAAGCCTCGGCCTAGCCCCTGAAGAGAAACTAGCGTATATTCATCTTTTGAGACAATATAAAAATGTTTTTGCCTGGAATTATGATGAGCTGAAACATACGACACTTCCATCATCCAGCATACTATTCCCATGATCGATAATGAAAAACGTGTCCAACAAAAGCTGAGAAAGATCCACCCCAATTTAGAAAATCAGATAAAAACTGAGCTCAATAAGTTATTGAAAGCTAGGATAATCTTTCCCATCAGACATTCCAAATGGGTCTCCAATATGGTACCTGTTAGAAAGAAAAACGGAGATATTAGGATTTGCATTGACTTTCGGAACCTTAACAAAGCCTGTCAAAAAGATAATTTTCCTCTACCACCTATGGAACAGATACTGCAGGCAGTGGCGGGCTCAGAATTAATGTCTTTCTTGGATGGATTTTCAGGATACAATCAAGTGTTGGTACATCCTGATGATCAGTTGAAAACCACATTCAGAACTAAATGGGGCACATACGCATATCGGAAGATGCCATTTGGTTTGATTAATGCTGGTGCCACATTTCAGAGAGCCATGGACATCGCATTCAAAGGTTTAGTCAATAAATCTGTAGTAATTTATTTGGATGATATAACAGTGTACTCGAAGAAGCAAAACGACCATCTCAAAGACCTGAAACAAATCTTTCAACGGTGTTTAAGGTATGAAATTTCACTTAACCCAAAGAAATCTTTTTTTGCACTAGGTGAATGGAAACTTCTAGGATTCATAGTGCAAAAATCCGGTATTCACATTGATCCCGACATAATCAAAGAAATTTCTGAAATATCCCTACCTCATAACAAAAAAGCCATGCAATCTTTCCTTGGTCAAATCAATTTTGTAAAGAGATTCGTTCCAGATTTTTCACGAATCGCGTCTCCTTTGCAAACCATGATTAAAAAGAATTCAAATTTTAAATGGGGTCAAGATGAACATGAAGCATTCAACCTGATCAAACAAGCTATTATTAATGCTCCATCTTTAGCAACCCCGAATTTTTCAGAACCTTTTATTTTATACACATTTTCCTCAGATAAGTCATATGCTGCGATTCTAACTCAAGCAAATCAAGAAAAAGCGGAAACTCCAATTGCGTTTTTTACCTCAAATTTATAGGGTGCTGAACTAAATTATTCAGACGTGGAGAAACAGGCTTATGTTGTTTTCAAAGCGGTCAAATACTTCAGACCTTTCTTACTGAAAACCCATACTAAGATCATAGTACCATTTCCAGCGGTAAGGAATCTTCTAGTACAGAAAGATGTGGGTAAGAAAAGGGCCAATTGGGTTACTGCCTTATAGGAATATGACATTGAGATCAAGCCAGCAAACATTGTAAGAGGTCAAGGCTTCTGCAAAATGCTGGCCGGAGCATTGCAAATTTCTGAAATTCCATTTGAAGAGGTACAAATGTGTGAGGTAAGCCTAAACGATGCAGAATCATTATATGCTGATGTCATTTATTATCTTAAGAACGGGTATGCTCCTTCACACCTTGACCATACTAAGAAAAGAGCTCTAAGGTTGAAAGCTAAACAATATCAGCTCATAAATGATATTCTTTTTAGAAAAAATTATGATTCTATTCTTCTTAGGTGTCTTGAGAAAGTTGAAGCTGAAAACATTTTGCAGGAACTCCACGATGGGCCAGCAGGCGGACACTATGCTGGAGATGCTACTGCACATAAAATCTTACGCGCATGATATTACTGGCCCACGCTGTTCAAAGACTCGCACAGTTACGTGAGAAGATGTCAAGTCTGCCAAACTACTGCTGGAAGATAAAAGAAGTCGTCCCTGCCACTACAGCCGGTAAACATCGAGCAACCTTTCAGTCAGTGGGGCTTGGACATAATAGGTGAGATCATTCCTCACTCTTCTAAGCAGCATAGATACATCCTCACAGCAACAGATTATTTTACTAAATGGGTAGAAGCAGTTCCGCTCAAGACGGCTAATTCTAAAAATATCATTGAGTTCATAGATCAATTTATAATCACCAGGTTTGGATTTCCATCCGCTTTAATGTTTGATAATGCATCATACTTTTTTGGAAATGCAATGACTGAATTTGCACTTAAAAGAGGATTCAAACTTAAATATTTGGCCAATTACTACCTGCAAGGTAATGGGTTAGCTGAGTCAACAAATAAGAACCTAATCAGGATTATTAAAATAACAGTTGACCAAAATCAAAAGAATTGGCACAAGGATTTGATATATGCTTTATGGGCAGATAGGATAACGCAAAAAGCTTCTTTTGGCACTTCTCCTTTTAATTTAGTTTATGGGAAAGAAGTGGTTCTTCCGACTCACTTAGCCATTCCCTCTTTGTCTTTAGTACAATACATTGATGAAGTACCCACTTCCTCCTTACAACTAAGACAAATGGAAATAATTAAATTAGAAGAACAATGAGAACAAGCTAAGAAAACGCATGCTCATCATCAAGCACTAGTAAAATCCTCTTTTGATTCAAACATAATGACTAGAAAAGATTTTTAGATGGGAAATTTAGTTTTAAAGTGGGACAAGGCTCATGAAGAAAAGGGCAAACATACAAAATTTCAAAGGATGTGGCTTGGTCCTTTTCAAATTGTTGAAGTCGTAGGTCCATCAACGTTTGTGTTACCAGGATTTAGCAGGTAAGAGGGATCCTTTGCCTGTTAATGGACAAATTCTCAAGAAATATTTTCCATAGAAGATTATTCTTCTATTTTTGTAGAATAGTTTTTCTTTTTCATAATAAAACCCATTGTGAATGGTTACATTAGGCATTTACGAAAAGGACACCAATTCTCTTTCAGAATTTGAACTTTTTGCTTACATAAATAGCAAATCTTTTAGAAAAATGATCTTTATTATTGACAGATACAATTAAAAACTTTAGCCTAGATATGATACTAGTTTCAACTTCAAAGAATTTGATGAAAGCAACCTTTAGTGAAGAATTTTTTTTATCTCAGTACAATGAAAGCTATCAATAACAAAATAAAGATTCTCTGTAGAACAGTTGTTTCCAAAAACTCTATTATTGTCATCCAGAGCTATCTTAAGGAAACAATGACTTCCTCCCTACTAAGGAAATCGCAGCTTTTTGAGGAATAATCCAAGGATACACTTTATCTTGAAGAATGAGAGGTCTCATCACGAGCCGGCTTATCATTATCACAGATATTATAACTTGCTGACTTTGCCAATACTGTACACCACAACAGGGAAATGACTCAAGATTTTTGCAATCAAAAGACAAGGGGTCTCATCACGAGCTAGCTTGTTCAGCAAAGTTATAAATCAAGTGAATGACTAAGTCATAATTTGGCTACCAAACCAAGACATTGTTCTTTAAGAATAAAAAGAAAATCAAAGCAATAAGTGTGTATATGGATTTTTTCTTTGAAAGTTGTAGGTCACCTTAAGTAGGATACAGGATCATTGCTGGGAAACAGGTAACCCTGTTGAGGCTATAAACGTCTGCTAGCAGCAGAGGCTCTACCTACGACAAATGAGCATATTTAAAACTGGTTTACAGAGGAGACTTTGTTTTATCTTTACAAGACCAAGTAATGGTTGATGTAAATACAAGGACTAGCCTGAGGAAGCAAATAATCGGTAGAAAAAGGTTGAAACAAAATATCATTGACAGTTTAGAGCATAATGTACTCCATCTTTCCATAACAAAGTCTAATTTTCTGAAAAATTTTCTGTTTTAGAAGTTTGAAAAATTCAATAGAAAAACAGAGATAACTGGTTCTTCCAAGTGAATCGCCAATTGTTGTGGCCACCAAAAACCACCCTCCTTATTTAGTATTAGCAATAACACTAGGTAAGTGGGGACCCTTAGTAAAAGTTCAAAAAATTCAATAAAGGCTCATGTATTTTACTCCTTAAGAAAACATCGCATCGCGCAAAGACTGATAGGGCATTTCCTTATGAGTAAAAATGATAAACTGCGAGAATGCGACGCGAATTCTATCGCATCGCATACATTAAGAAACGCTCACATTGGAAAACTTTAAAAAAATCGCCGTTATTCGATATGTGATATCGCATATCGCAATTTCGTATAAAAAAACACATAACCATTTTACGATTATAGCAATTCGCGATCCTGCGATAGCGCGATACTGCGATCTGTGATCTTGCGATTGCGAGATACTGTGATCTGCGATTCTGCGATAAGCACGATGGAGTGACCCTACGATAACACATCTTAATAAAAATTCGGGTAATGCGATAATGTGATAATGCAATAATGCGACGCTGCGATGCGAATCGCAGAAATTTTCCATCGCAGATTTTCCCCAACTCAACATTCAAGAAAAGTTGTCCATAAACCAAAATTGAATACGCGCTTTAATGATAATTAATGAATGATATGCCAGTTGTTAATGAAAGACGGTTTTTTGTTTTTCGAAGAGTCAGTTCACGTCAGGTGGTATGTTTTTGTACATCCGTAGAGTGTAAAGCTTTCTTATCGATTTTTATTATCATTACTCTCTCCTCATGTGTGAACTGCAGGAACGAAAAACAAAAACAACATGAAGTAATGTGCAGGAAGCAATAAAGGGAAAGGGTAAAGCTCCAATGCTCAGAGATAGAGAAAATATGCCCTCATAAGTAGATATCGCATGTAACAGAGCCAGAGATTCACAGAACGTTGCTGAGCTATCCATTACAGATCTTTCAGTCACAGCCATGGTTGAATGAGTAGCTGAACAGTGCTGATATCAACAAGTAGTTTAATGCTCAAGGTCAGAAGCTCACAAAAGCAGTATGTTTACAAAATTTTGAAGCTTATACCTGGTGAAGGAAAAGGCGCTAAAGGCGAAAAACGCGTCAGAAAGGCCCGGATCAAAGAACGAAGGCAGTTTCTGATGCGCGATTAGCGCCTAGCGCTAATCTCGCATTTCTGAGAAAATTGCTTAAAAAGCAAAGTCTTTAACTACTCAGTCACTCGTAAGCCCAGAAAACACAAGAAAGCAAAGGCAGAAGCGACTCAAGGATTAACCAAGTGGAACTTGGATTATTACTGGGAATACACAGTAAATCCACATAGCCAGAGGATGATTCTCGAGTATATCATCTATTTTTCTGAAAGGATGGTGCCAGCTCTTACCATTTCTGTTTGCTTAGCTCAACTAAAAGCGGAAGACGGTTAGCCGACTCCACCTAGGCAAATATTGAATGCTCACAACATTAAGGAGCAAATGCAGAAATAGTTAGATATTAGATTTAATTTTTAGAAATAGTTTTGCTTAGAAAAAGGGCGATCACTTAAACCATATCCCGAATCTTTGTAATTAAGTTATTTAGTTAGTAGTATTTAAACCCTTCTCACGCATTTAGAGAAGGGTCCAGAAATTTATCAAAAACTTGTCCTCAGAACATGCACTTTTGCACCCTCAGAGGAGGTTTTGGTGAATGAATGGATCAAGGATTGTTGATGTTTGCATTTGATATCTCCTACTGATGTTGCACTTCTGTACTCTTAGTAGATGTTAGAGCAAGGAGAGATAAATCATTGTTGCTTGAAGCTTATGAGTAGGACCAGTCATAAATGGTACTTTTATCTCTTGACCATTTCTGCTTATATGTTAAAGTGATATACAGTTTTTAGTTGTTTATATATTATTGCATGAATGCTTGAGTTATCATTTGGCACTTTTGTATGGTGGTAGCTATTTATTTGTGTTTAATGTATGAATAGCTCATTATGCGATATGTTGTTCACAACTGTTTCGTCTAACTTTTTATGCGAAGTGGTTCATATTAATTGATTTCCTTTCTTATAATCGCTGAATGATCTTTATTACCAGTTGTTATTTGAAATCTCTTTAGATCGCATAATAGAAGAATTAGATCCCGGGTTAGTATAGATTTAGATGTGTTGTTTATTAGATTACAATAGCATAGAATTAGATTAAAGTTTGAATTAGAATAGCTTAGATAGGAACTATTAGATCAGCAACATCCAATTCTACACACACACACTCATAGATTGGGAAACTGGTCCCATTATCCCCAGTCGAACCCGCTATACCAAACGGATAAGGAGCTGCCAACCAAGGTCTAGACCGGGCAGGTATCCCCCTTGTTGTCGACCCAATTTTTGGGGCTTCAACACCACCCTAAAAACTGCCAAAGTACCTACTTATCAAAATCTTTGCACTAGAATACATAAGATAGAGGCTAAATGCAGATGAAGTGCACTTTGTGGCTGCAAAGAAGAAATCACAATTCAAGATGAAAGCCCATGGTTGTCCATTCATCTATAACACCAGGACAACAGGAGAGGAAGCAAACAAATTATTAAAGAAGATGAAGTTTGGTCTCAGTTTCACATGGTTATAACCCAATGTGAGTGATTTCTAAACTCAAGCTAGAAAACAAGTTCACTGCATATCACCATACAACCAGGCCTGAAATATAAAAATATAAGAATCAATTTGAATGGAAAAAGAACACCCTCCAAGAGACTGAAGAGCAGGCAGTTTATATATCAAATGTGCAAACTCCACTTGCACAAGAAAAGCCAGCAAAAAGAGGAAGGGAAGAACAGTCTTCTCCTACAACTGAAGCATCAAGCCAAGGCTTTAGAATAGTGCAAAGAAAGAAGAGACCAAGGATCTCTATGATCATTGGTGCAACAAATGAACCTCAAAAGACAACATTAGATGGACTTGGAGATACTATGCTTTATACACAATCTGGTGGACAATCTACACTATCCCCAACTCATTATACTACTTCTCATGAAAAGCAAGTAATTCAGACTAGTGGAGACATTTCGAAGGATAAGGAGAAAGAAATTTTCCATGTCTTCAGTGCGATTAAAAGGAGGAATGAAGAATTGAAGTTGAACACTTATACCTAATTTTGGAAGCATTCTTCTAGCTCTCAAGCTAAGCTTCTCTTAGTCTTTGACTCTGAAAAGTGAAATATATATATGGATTTCTTACAAGCCCAAATTTTACATCCTAGGACTGCTACTCACTACCAAAAGCAGACTTCTTTTGAGTTCAATGTGAAGGAAACTATATTAGAGGTAAAGAAGATCATCACCAAGAAAAGCCTCATCCTTCATCTGTAGGAAAAGTGCAGCAATGTCAATACCATGGTTCAAGTTTTCAGTAGAATATAACCCTTGACCAGCAAGGGTTTACCCTCCATGCTTTTGATTAATGACAATTTGATTCCAATTGAGGATTATGTTCAAAAACGGATAGAGGTGGGAAAAAATGTAGCTTCAGTTTCAAACATAAGAGGTTCAGCAACACCAACACTTATAGTAAATACACTCAGGGATACTTTCTTTATTTTTAATGAAATCAGACACATATTTTTAGTAAAACCCACTTTTACTAAATATACAGAGATGGATGAAGTTTACAGAAGAGTAATTAAGATATCTATTCCAAAAAAGAAACGCTAGGAATAATTGACAAATTTACTTGACTGAAGGGTGATCTAACATCATTCAGCGTTTAAAGGAACAGTGAGCATAGCTTCAACAATTCTCAATATTTCTAGCAATAGTCATCAACAACTCAGCAACAAAATAGTGCCAAATCAACTAGCAGTTTATATTTCTGATTTTGTAACCATCTATTTTTGTAAAATATTTTGACATATTTTCTTAGTTCTATTATTGTATAAATAAATCTCTTTTATGAGTTATTAAGGGTTGCACCCTTGAAGAAGCATTTCTAGACATTAAATGTACTTGACTTTTTTGAAACATCAATACAAAGCTGAGGATTATAAATTCCGGTGCATACAGTTTCGTTTTTCCTGTAAGTTTTTCCATTTATATTCACAGTGTTTTTCTTCATATTCTTATGTTTTGCAAAGATAACTAGGTAGGAATAATTGAGTTTCAATCTATTCTTATAAGCTTCTAAAGTGATCATCTATAAAGAGAATGAATCATATTAACTGTTTTCTTAATTAATTCTCTCTTAATTATTAAATCAATAGCATCTTTTGTAAACTTAAGCATATTCTATTACACCTTTTGAACATGTTTTAAAGGATTTCATACTTATGATTGTTTTATGTTCAATTTGACTATTGTAAAAATCATATCATTTCTCTATTTCTGCTCACCAACATAAAATCTATATCACTATATGAATTTTAATAGCATCCCTCTGTTTTAATATTAATATTATTCAAAAGGTTAGGCATCACTGTTTTATATCTGTTTCATACATTGGTCCTCCAAATTAAGACAAAACTCCCAAAACAACTATCTTAGATGCCTTGGCATGATAGCTGACCATTATCATCTCAGAGATATAACAAGATGGAAGCCTTGATGAAAGGAATAATGCTTCTGATGCAGATTTCTTCCTGGGAAAATGCTTGGTGTTGTGGGTTAGCAAGAAACGGTCCTCCATTTCATTGTCGACAGCTAAAGTAGATTATATTACTATTGCTACTTGTTGTATGTAGATCTTGTGGATGAAGAAAATCTTGAAATATATTCATGTAGAGATGATTGATCCCATTCCAATAATGTCTGAAAACACAATTTCCATCAACATCTCCAAAAATCTAGTCATGCATTCAAAGACTAAGAATATTCCTATCAAATTCCATTACTTGAGGGAATAGGTTGTAGCCAATATTGTCATACTTGAGTATGTGGCCACTAAATAGCAATTGGCAGATATCTTTATGAAGCCACTGGCAAGAGAACCATTTGAATATATTAGGAGGCAGATATGAGTTGTGACTCCTCCCTCTAAATGACTTCATTTTGGTAGGTGGTGTTAGCTACTCAGCATGCGGAACTCATGGGAGAGTAGGATGCAATGGTTCAGGGGGAGTATTCTTTGCAATGGTTCAAGAAGTATTCTTTTCCATTGAAGTCAAAGTGGGAGAAGATTGGCATCACAGTAGATCATGCCTAGCGTTACAGGGATCTTATGGTGTTTCCATCAATGCCAAAGGGGGAGATTGTTGGACAATTGGTGGTGTATGGGTGGTTGTGTTAGGGTTGACATTGATGTCAATAAGGGTCAGCATAATGATTAGGTGTTCCGGAGGAATCCCATGGTTGTTGGAGTGCTTTGTAGAAATTCATCATAGTAGTCAACCTACTGAAGAAGCCATAAAATGATGACCATAGTGATGGACCAGATGGAATTCCATGGTAGTTTTAGGCTTTATGTAGAGAATCATCACAGTAGTAGGCTTACTGGAGAATCCATAAAATGATGACTATGGTGGCTAGGAGTTCATAATTCCAGGTATAAGAAGAGTCAAAGAAAAAAGTGTGGCAGAAATTTTACAGCCATCTCAAAGGTAGTAGATAGACTCAAACCCTACATTGGACCCTATCCAATGAGAGGTGCTCTGGAAGAGATTTCCAATTATATGAAAAGTCCAAAAATGAACTCCTAGATCAAATATATGGTCTGCCGAAATCCAGGGATTTGAAGCGTTAAAAAGGATGAGATATCGGAGCAAGCTGCATATCGGATATCGGAACCCCATAGATCAGCACATTGAAACATCAAAACATTGTCATATTGGATATCAGAACCCTGAAGATCAGCACATCAGAACATTGGGACATTGGCATATTGGATATCAGAATATAGGAACTTCTTAAGAGAGGAACCTTTAGAAGTTATGATATATGATAGTTTCCATAGCACTAAAAAGCATCGAGGAATGCTAACGAAAATTAATGAAGGGTCCTGTTCCAAAAACAAGGATTGATGGGCCTTGTTCTTTCTCCTGTGGTAAGACACATGGAGCCATAAAATTGGCTTTGAGAAGTAGTAATGGCATATCACATTAGCATGGTGTGGCAGTAAGACAAGAAACATGGTAGGAAATTTCAACATTATTGGGTGGCCTAATGGGTCAAATCCGGGTGAACACATGTCTCCACTAATGATCTAGGTCGATCTCTAAAAGGTATCAGTGGCATGGTAAAAAGGCTCAAAACTCAAAGTGGCAGAATCTTGATAAAATTAGCATCAAATCGAAGTGCTCATCATCATGATTCCAACAATGTGAATGACACTCGAATCCGAACTGATATGAAGAAGTTAGAGCAAGTCAAAGTTAGGTTTGACTTGGACAGGTGGTAGGAGAAGATGACCTAGCAAAACTCTTCAATGAATGGGGAAGTGCCAAGTGGCAGGGTACGAATGGCCTGTTAGGTCCCTATAATACTAGTGATTACCCCATTACTATTGTAGTTGTATCACTTATTAATATTGTTGTGCCCCTATTGTCCCCATATTGTTATTACTGTGCCCCATAGAATCCCTTTATTGTTATTTTTGTGCCTTTATATTATTATTGTTAGGTCGGCTGGGTTATATTGTGACTCCTTAGACTCCTATATATAGAAAGGAGGTTATGTCATTTGAATCATCAAGGAATCATTCATTTGTGTAATGTAAAGGAGGTTGCCCTCTCGAAGAGGCTGAGTTCTAAGGCATTGATCTATCTTTTCTATCTTTTTGTGAGCTAGTTTTATAACATTTGGTATTAGAGCTTTTGGATTCTAGGGTTTCGCTACTCCAAATAGGTCATCATGGAATTTTCGCTATAACTCTTTTCTGCGATGTTTCAGAAGCAAAAAGAAAAACCCATTTGAGACGAAATTGCGCTAAACCTTGGGTCCGAATTTCAGAGCTTTTCGCGCTATATTTGCCAAGATATGATCTGAGGACGTTGGTCTTTTTTCAGATTTCTGAATTACATTACAAACAGGTGACCTAGGGAAAGTCGTCATAACTTTCTCTCTGAGCATTGGATTGAAATTTCGTAAGAAGGTACAAAACGAGGACAGACTATAGTTTCCTGTAGATATTTTTCAATGCCAAAGGTCGAAACAGGGACACGTGGCACATCGTACAAGTTCGCTCAACTGAACTACTCTATAATCAGGTCACTGTGAGAGATTTGGCATAAATCTTCCTTGGAGAATCCAATTTGGATTAGACTAGTGGCCTTGGAAAGAGAACATAGAGGGCTACTGCAAGTCTCAATTTCAAAATTGGATGATCTGAAATTACATAGATACATTAGAGGCAATTTCGAGCTCCTACAAAGTGAAAAAAGGTGTGTAGATTTTTTTTAAATTCTTGCTTAAGCTTGGTTTGAAAAATATTTTGAAATAATTCAAAGGGCATAGTAGAGCATTATTTTCCATAACTAATACCGCCTGGGAAGAAAATGCAAACACCTAGTAAGCAACCTGAAAGCTCTAGCATGACTCATGAAAAAGAGGAAGAAATGCTACATGATATATCAAAATTACAAGACCAAGTGCAAAAAGTGTCACTCTCACAAAAGCTAACAGAAGCTAAGATAAATGGCATGGAAGTTAAGATCAATTGCATGGAAGCTAAGATGGACAATTTGAAGATAGATTTGAACACAAATTTGAAGATAGGCATGGCAGATTTGAAGACAAATTTGACAAATTTTCTACAAGAAATACTTACTAATGGTGAAAGGGTAGTAAAGGAAACTCATGATGTGAACAAAAAAAATGTTAATCATGATTTCATAGACTTTAATGTTGGATTGAAGACTCACCATATTCCAAAAATTGATATGAGGAAGTTTGATGGCAAGGATCCTGCAACATGGATATTACAAATGGAGCAATTTTTTGATCTCAATAATATGCAAAACACAGAAAAGGTACGTATTTCAACTTTATATTTGAAAGCAAATCAGTTTGTATGGTATCAATGGGTTTGCTCTCATAAACAAATTATCACTTGGGCAATTTTTACGAAAGAATTGACAACACATTAGGAGGATACAAAAAGCAACACTTTTTTAAGCCAATTGATAAGTCTCAAACAAAAGGGTTCAATAATGGAGCACATTGAGGAGTTCCAAAAATTGAACATAAGGGTAAAAAATATTCCAGAGGAGCATAGGATTGATGTGTTCATAAGGACTTTAAGGGATAATATCCAACATGATGTTCGCCTTTGTGAACCTAATTCATCAGAGAAGGCATTCAGGTTAGCAAGAAAAATGGAAAGAAAAATTATGGAAACCGGGAAGCATACTGCTCACAACTATAAAAATGGAAGTTTTGTTGCCCCTAGTCTTCCACAACCTATAAGTTTGACACCACAACAATTGGAAGAAAAAAGAGCAAAAGGGCCTTGTTACAGTTATGATAGCAAATACACTAAAGGTCATCAGTGTGCTGAGAAGAAATTATTCTACATAGATTGTGAAGAGGAAGAAGGAGCAAGAAAGTTCAAAAGAAGAGGATATACTCCAAGAACAAAGCCTATATAAAGAATAAATGAATCTGACCATATCTTGTAATGCATTGGCTGGAATTACCACTCCTCAAACCATCAAGATAGAACGACAAATCAAGAAGAAAAAGGTAATAGTGTTGATTGATTATGGAAGTGCCCACAATTTTCTTCATTGTAAGGTAGCAAAAGAATTGAATTGCTTCCTGTAACCAGCACCAGAGTGTCAAGTGATGGTTGCAAATGGAGGAACAATAAATTGCTCTAGAAAGTGCTGTAATATCAAGCTATCCATGGGAGAATATGTATTGACTAGCCCAATGCTTTCCATTCCAATGGGAGGAGTTGATGTTATACTAGGAGTCCAATGGCTACAATCCTTGCGTACAATAGCTTTTAATTTTCAAGAACATTTCATGAAACTTTTTGTGGAAGGAAAGGAATTTGAATTAAGGGGTATTGCAGGGAAACCGGGAAAGATAATCAGCTCTAACGGTATGAAAAAGCTTCTAAAAAAGGAACAAAGAGGTGTAAATGCACAATTATGTTCACTAGATGTTTCCACATCGAAATCATCTATTTCTTCAGATCTTCAAAAAGTCTTGGACAATCATTCCAAGGTATTTGAGACTCCAAAAGGCATCTCACCTATTTTTGATTGTGATCATGCTATTCATCTGATTCCAGGAAGTGTTCCTCCAAACATCAGGCCATACAGATATCCCTATGCCCAAAAGAGTGTTGCAGAAATGCTAGAGGCTGGTATAATTCAACCTAGTCAAAGTTCTTTCTCTGCTCCCATAGTATTGGTGCACAAGAAGGATGGATCATAGTGCATGTGTCTGGATTATAAGGAGCTCAACAAGCTCACTATTAAAGATAAGTTTCCCATTCCTGTCATTGATGAATTGCTGGATGAATTGCATGGATCAATTTACTTCACCAAGTTGGATCTTCGTTCGGGATATCATCAAATTAGAATGAAGACTGAAGACATTCCGAAAATAGCATTTAGAACTCATGAGGGTCATTATGAGTTTTTGGTAATTCCTTTTGACCTTACCAATGCACCTTCTACATTTCAAGGTTTGATGAATTCCATTTCCAAACCCTTCCTTAGAAAATTTGTGTTAGTATTTTTTGATGATATACTAATCTACAACAAGTCTTGGAAGGATCATGTTGAACATGTTGACATGGTGCTACAACTATTGGAGGAGAAACAATTATATGCAAAAAGATCCAAATGTTTCTTTAGAGTACAAGAGGTGGAATATATGGGTCATATTGTATCTCATGAAGGAGTTAAGGTAGACCCTAGCAAAAAAAAAACCATTAAGGAACGGAAAATCCCCACATCCATAAAGCATCTGTGAGGATTTCTCAGGTTGATAGGGTATTATCGCAAGTTTGTTAAGAATTATGGGAGAATAATAGCACCTCTAACAACATTATTGAAGAAAGATGCATTTTCATGGACTCCAGAAGCATCAAAGCCCTTCGAACATCTTAAAGAGGCAATGTGCCAAGCACCAGTCTTAGCTACACCGGACTTCACAAAAACCTTTATTGTGGAATGTGATGCTTCAGGAAATGGAATTGGTGTTGTTTTAATGCAAGATGAAACACCCATTTCTTTTCCAAGTCGTCCAATCAAGGGAAAGTTTTTACACAAAGCTATTTATGAGAATGAAATGTTGGCAATACTACATGCACTTAAGAAATGATGATCCTACCTAATGGGAAGACACTTCAAGGTAAAAACAGATCATGATAGCCTTAAGTACTTTTTAGAACAAATATTATCCTCTGAAGAGCAACAAAAGTGGGTCACAGAGATGTTGGGTTATGACTTTGAAACCATCTACAAAAAAGGGAAGCAAAATGTGGTGGCAGATGCACTCTCAAGAAAGGATGAGGATGTGGAAGCATTGTTGTGCGCCATTTCTATTATCCAACCAGAATGGATAAACGAAGCAAGGGAGGAATGGAAGAATGATGAAGAAGTGTGGGTACTTATTTGAAAGTTGCAACAAGATTCCAGTATATCTGATACATTTAGCTGGAAAAATGATTTGTTATGGTACAAAGATCGCTTATACCTCAGTACGAATTCCCAACTCAAGCAAAAGATTCTTAGGGAATTGCACACTTCTCCCTTAGGAGGGCACTCAAGATTTTTAAAAACTTACCACAAGGTTAAGAAGGAATTTTTTTGGGATGGCCTTAAATCGGATATTCAAAAGTTTGTGGCAGAATGTTTGGTTTGCCAACAAAATAAAGTTGAAACAATTAAGACCCTGGGTCTATTATAACCTATATCCATTCCAATCCAATGTTGGGAGGAGGTTTCAACGGATTTTATCACAGGTTTACCCAAGTCTGAGGGAAAGAGTGTCATCATGGTGGTAGTTGACAGACTTACCAAGTATGCACACTTTTGTCCATTATCACATCCATTTAAAGCCAATACAATTTCTACTACATTTATGGAAACAATTCAAAAGCTACATGGAAACCCAAAGATTATTGTAAGTGACGGAGATCCCATTTTCACTGGAAATTTTTGGACATAATTATTTTATTGTCTCAGTACTCAGTTAGCTCATAGCTCATCTTATCATCCTCAATATGATGGGAAAATAGAGATAGTAAACAAATATTTGGAAGGATATCTTCATTGCTTTGTATTTGATAAACAGACACAATGGGTCAAATGGTTGCTTCTGGCTGAATGGTGGTATAACACATCCTTCCATACAACAACAAAAGTGACCCCATTTATGGCACTTTATGGATATCAACCACCATCCATCACATAATATTTAAGAGAAAATTCTAAGGTTCAAGCAGTGGAACATGACATCAAGCATCAACAACAAGTCCTCCAACTCTTAAAGGATAACCTTGTGTTGGCTCATAATAGAATGAAACAACAGGAAGATCAAAATCTCGGCGAAAGAAGTTTTGATGTCGGTGATTGGGTATTCCTACGGCTATAACCATATAAACAAATGTCCCTCAAGCAAGCTAAGAAGGATAATAAATTATCACCAAAGTATTATGGTCCATACAAGGTGTTGCAAAAGATTAGTATTATGGCATACAAATTGGAGCTTGCTGCAGCTTCTCGAGTGCACCCAGTTTTCCATGTTTCATGTTTAAAGAAGGTTATAGGCGACAAGCTCCAAATTCAAACAATATTGCCAGAACTTGACGAGGAAGGAAAAAATTATATTGGAACTGGAAGCAATCACAGAAACGAGAACTCGACAGCTACGTAATCCATCAATTTTGGAGTATCTCATCAAGTGGAAGAACTTATTCGCTGAAGATTCCACATGGGAGGATGAGAATTTTATACAGAAGCATCTAGAACTACTCAAGCATTGAGGACAACACATTTTTGAAGGAGAGGGGCATGCTAGGTCCCTATAACACTAGTGATTACCCCATTACTATTATAGTTGTATCCCTTATTAATATTGTTGTGCCCCTATTGTCCCCATATTGTTATTATTGTGCCCCATAGAATCCCTTTATTGTTATTTATTGTTAGGTCGGCTGGGTTATATTGTGACTCCGTAGACTCCTATATATAGAAAGGAGGTTTTTTCATTTGAATCATCAAGGAATCACTCATTTGTGTAATGTAAAGGAGGTTGCCCCCTCGAAGAGGTTGAATTCTAAGGTGTTGATCTATCTCGTCTATCTTTTTGTGAGCTGGTTTCATAACATGGGCCTACTTTTCACTATTCGCAAAAGGCAGAGATCTACAGTTACACAATCAGCCCTCGACAGAGTCAGGATGCAGTGCAATAATCACATATCACAATCGCAAAGGGAAGTTCTTACAAAATCGACCCCCAACAGTCAGGGTTGCAATTGCAATATCGTAATTGCATATCGCACATCACACATTCTTAAAACGTTAAGACATGCTGGTTATGTTGATTGCAATTTTCTGATACTCCTAGATGTGATATGGTATAGAGCGTGGTTTTGGAAACTTGTTCGGTCTACCAAATCGCACATCACACATTGCATCTTGCATTAGCCATTATGGAGGAACACCTTGGTTTCGACCGATTGTGATTTTTGATGGGGTAGTCAGCACTGATAAAGTCATTGGGTTCAAGGTATATGCCGATTCATGTGAAAATGGTGTCAAGGGTGATTTTTCTTTGTTTAATAGGTTTTCTACATCCATACTTTTCACGACCCAAGAATCTCTACTAGAAATGTGTGCCTACTAAACTTGTCATCTGTTTGGAACTGCCCAGGATTGAGGAGTCAGCCGATCGAGGGTATATATATGATGGTCCACATAGGAAAATGGGAGGACTGGCATAGGAATTCAGAAAATTATTGTTTACAGCAGTAAACCAACATGGCAATAGATCGAAACCTTACCTTGAGCAGCAGGGAGGTTCTGAGAAGGTGCAGAAGCTTCATTTCTCCCAATTGGGTGTTCGGATAGGCAATTTGGCATGATGTTTCACCAATATTTCAGTGGCACTGTTTATTTCTAAAGCTGGGATCTCCATTCTTCGTCCATCTTCCAGCTTGGAGGTATAAGGAGTGTAAATGAATGTTGTTTATACTTTTATCTCTTTTTATGTCACTTAATAAATCAAGGCCTCCCCACTATTAAGCAGGGCCCAGAGATGTAGTCCAAATTGGATGAACTCTGTAATCAAATCTGTGTCATGGTTTCATGCTTATCTTGTTATTTCCACATTGTTTTGTGTCATTTTAAGTTCCATGGTTAATAAGCTCTGTTACATGTAATTCTGATGAATCTATAAGTAAAATATCTTGGATCAAGTTTCATATCGAAGAATGTCTTTGTCGATACGAATTGGATGGGTATATGCTAACCTAGAACAAGATGTGAAAAGGAAAAGGAAAGCTTAAGTCTTTTGATCATGAAGCAGGATGTGCACAACAAAGAAGAAACATAGCAAATGAAGAAGCTCGTTGGGAACATGAACAAAATTTCCACAGGGTATTCTACAATCTGGTAGAGAAAGTGGACAAGTTGTTTGCAAAGTATGAGAAGGAACTTGGGCATGAGAAGAAAGATGTCAATGAAAATAGATCAGAAAAGCATGAATGTGGTGGAGAAGAGCCTCCTCCCTCTACTTCTTCAAGTGATAGTTCTCATCACTCTAATCGCGATTCTAAACATACATCTAAGAAACCATTCTTCAAGTTAGATGTAAAGTTTTACCTGCCCATGTACAATGGGGAGTGTAGTGCAGAAAATCTTAACAATTGGATAAGACAAATAGAGCTTTATTGCTAGATTTAGTAGATCGGAGAAGATGAGGCAAAGTTCCAGTTAGCATCTCTTTGACTAAGTGTCTATGCTCTCGTTTGGTGGGAGAGAAAGTTGAAAGTCGAGGCAAGAATGACAGATATGATCAAGCCAAGAAAACATCATTCAAACCCTATCATGGAAATTTCCAGAAGAAAGGTAGGGGCAAGGATAAGAAGACCATTGTAGCCAAGAAAGGGGATTGAGCAATGCCATATTGCGTGTATTTCAAGCGAGAAGGTCATGATGAGGACCATTGTTGGAAGCTACATCCGGATTTCAGCAGAAAGGGGAAGTAGAAGACAGTGGCAACAATACAAGAGGACCTTGGATAATATTCTGATGGTGAGACATTGAGCACAACCATGGGTGCAAGAGGTACTCTTTTTGCTAATAATAATTCTGATTTGATTGCAAGTACTAGTTCTTTGAATGAACATGTAAGTAATGAATGAAAGAGAATTGAATTATTCCACATTAGGGTTATTATAAAACACACAAAGGTGGAAACTTTTTTCGATTCATCTTCCCAAGCAAACTTAATCTCAAAGTCCTTAGTTAAAAAGTTAGTCCTTGAAAGCCTCGTCCGAGTCCATACCCACTTGGTTGGGTAAGTGATAAAGAAAAATTACAAGTAACCAAGTAGTATAAGGCCAGATTTGTTATTGCTTCCAAATTAGTTTATGAGGTAGAGATAGATGTTGTGCCTTTGGATATCTATGGAATTATCTTGGGAAGTCCATATCTATATGACATAAAGGCGGTTTTCTTTCAGCACAAAAATAAATACCACCTCACAAAGGATAGGATAGAATATATAGTCAGAGTGTTGGCATTATGATTCTGGTATGGCTTCATGATACATATGTTGTACTTGATGGCAACCCACTCATCTCAGATAATAAATTATAGTGTAGAGAAAAGTTCACGCACTTATATGCAGAGAAAAGTTTATTTCATGTAGAGAAAAGTTCACGCACTTTTATGCAGAGAAAAGTTTATTTCATGTAGAGAAAAGTTCATGCACTTTTATGTAGAGAAAATTTTATTTCATGAAGACAAAAAGTTCACGCACTTTCATGCAAGGAAAAGCGCGTATATGTTGGAGAACTTACCTTTGGTCCATGGTAGTTAGTTCTTGGTATTTGAACCTATGAGGAAAAGCGCGTATATGTTGGAGAACTTACCTTTGGTCCATGGTAATTAGTCCTTGGTATTTGAACCTATGAGGAAAAGCGCGTATATGTTGGAAAACTTACCTTTGGTCCATGGTAGTTAGTCCTTGGTATTTGAACCTATGGTTTTGGACCATGGTACGCACTTTCATGCAAGGAAAAGCGCGTATATGTTGGAGAACTTACCTTTGGTCCATGGTGGTTAGTCCTTGGTATTATTGAGCCCCATGTTTTTGGGCCCATTGTATTGGCTATCTATGGTATTGATCCATGATTTTAGGAAGAAGCTTGCCTATATAAAGCAAATGAGATCACTTGGCTAATTCATCCTTGCAATTGAATATCTTAAGATCTGAAATATTGGGTTATTGTTTTGAAATTTTGATCTATGAAAGTGAAGTTGAAAGCGAATCTGTGAAGGGTGATCTCTCGAGTGCTGCAGCTGCGGAAGTGTGGAGGCACCACAGAAGGCGCAGTGCGGAGGCACCACAGAAGGCGCAGTGCGGAGGTGCCACAGAGGCGCCACAGAAGGTGCAGTGCGGAGACGCCACAGAGGCGCCACAGAAGGCGCAGTGCGGAGGCGCCACAGAAGGCGCAGTGCGGAGGCACCACAGAAGGCGCAGTGCGGAGGCGCCACAGAAGGCGCAGTGCGGAGGCGCCACAAAAGGCACAGTGTGGAGACGCCACAGAGGCGCCACAGAAGGCGCAGTGCGGAGATGCCACAGAGGCGCCACAGAAGGCACAGTGCGGAGGCGCCACAGAAGGCGCAGTGTGGAGGCACCACAGAATGCGCAGTGCAGAGGCGCCATAGAAGGCGCAGTGCGGAGGCGCCACAAAAGGCGCAGTGCAGAGGCGCCACAGAAGGCGCAGTGCGGAGACGCCACAAAGGCGCCACAGAAGGCGCAGTGCGGAGGCGCCACAGAAGGCGCAGTGCGGAGACGCCACAGAGGCACCACAGAAGGCGCAGTGCGGAGGCGCCACAGAAGGCGCAGGTGCGATGGTCGCAGTGCCACAGAAGGCGCAGGTGCGGAGGTAGTACAGATATTCGCAGATCTATACCAGTGAAGTTGCGATCCCTGCTTAAAATTTGTTTTCACTGCCTTTGACTATTCTGCAGGGTTTTGGGTGCATAACTGATGTTTGGTTACTGGTATTGAGTTTAGATAACAGCATGATTAATGACTTATCTTTATGTACTAGATCTGGTTGATAACTCTCATAATATCATTGTATATGTATGGATCTGGTGATTGGGTGATGCAGAAGGTTGTTTGATTATGAGCTTCAATGTTGTTGTTGGGTCCAGTATGAAAATTGGATGAAAAGTGGCCTTTCAGATTATGTGTTGTGCTTCAGTGTATCTAGTCTGAAAATTGATGAAACGTGGTACCTGGAGGAGAGAAGATTGTAGGCCAGCGCCTATGTACTAGTATCTAAGCTAGTACAAAATCTAAGGGAGATCTTTGGAGCATTGTAGCAGGTAGCAGCCTGCGTACTAGTAAATGGATCAGCTAGTACAAGAGCAAAGGGGGTTGTAGCTCCCGTACTGGTATAAGACTACACCAATACAAATATTGTAAAAGGATTTTCGTATTAAGAAGAAGATTGAGATGACTTGCAGCAGGTGGTTTTTCTCCCGCATTGGGTTTCCACCTTATATCATGGTGTTCATGTGTGTGCCTTATGTGTGATGATCTATTCTCTATTACGGCATCTGTTATCTGATAATATGGTTGATAATGTTCTAATGCACTCATTGAAGATCAATTAACTTAATCATAAGAAGTTGTGGAAGTAGCATATATGAATCTGATTATGGAAATGAAAAAGTTTTATTAATGTGATAATACTGATTCACCCCCCCCCCCTCTCAGTATTATTTCCAACAATTGGTATCAGAGCAGGTCCTTTGATAGAAGCTTGATCGCTTGGAGGAGATCCGTGGAACAATGGGAAAGAAGCTTAAGAAGAAAGCACCTAAGAAAAAGAAGTCATCTCAGAAGAACTATGACAGTGGGAGAATCGATTGGGGATTAGGTATAAGAAGCTCTTCAGATTCAGAATTAGATTCAGAATCATTATCAGGTATGAATATATTATCCTCTGATGTTCCAGCTATCTTTCCTTTTGGAAGAGATGAAAGTGATAGCGAAACTACTGAATTTGCTCTTATGGGTGAACAAGAAAGATATCAAATAGAGGCAGAATTTAAAAGGCTGACAGACAAAATTAGAGATCAACAAGATCTATTGAACAAAAGGGAATGTGATTTCAAAGAAGAAGCTACCAAACTAAAGGTCCAACTAGAAGAAGGAAACAAGGTAAGAAAGCTACTCAAGGACAAGGAAGACCAATGTCAAAAATTGCAGCATGAAGTGACATCATTAAGAAAAGAAGTCAACAAAAGAAGCACAACCATCAAGAAACTCAAAGATAGATCCAGCTACTATGAAAATCTTGAAGCTACAATCCTCTCACTAAAAGGAGATCTTGAAGAATCAAAGAAGAAGAATACAGATCTACTCCAAGCTATTGCAAAACAAGAAAATGAAGTCATCAGCTTAAAATCTCAACTAGAATGTGCCTTCTGAGTTCGTCAAATGCAGCAGGATCTGAATGAAGAACAAGAAAACGAGATTCTCAAACTAAGGGAACAAATGGAAGAAGGAAGGAAAGCTGAAGAAGATTTGAAAAAGCAATCTCTTGAAAAGGAAGAACAGCTTCAGGTTGAGGTAAATATCTTGAAAGGTAAACTAGAAGAAAAGGATAAACTTTTACGATTTCAAGATAGTTCTAAAGTCTTGGATGATATTCTTAGTAGTCAAAGGTCTCCTGCTATAAAGACTGGTCTTGGTTTCCATGAATTTGTTGAAGGTGAATCTAGTTCACAAGGTGAGGCAAGGAACTCTAAAGAGAAATCTAAAGTGATCAACGAAGAAATGAAAGATCAATCTCATCATCAACCAAGAAAAGAGATTCCTCAAAGAAAATCCTTTACTCCTCCTATGAATAATGTTGAATGTTATGTATGTCATAATCTTGGACATGTTGCAGCTAGATGTAGAAGAAGAAGGGTTCAAGACCATTATGCAGAAAGATCATCACATTCAAGGTACTTTTATGGATATTGCTTTGCTTGCAATATGTTTGGTCACAAAGCTGCTGATTGTTACAGGAGGAATATGAAACATGTAAGATGTTATGCATGTAACAAGCTTGGACATATAGCTAAGGAATGCAGGAACAAAGTGTGGGCACCATATCAAAAGGAGAAAATGTCATCATCACGCTTGAAGATATGGAGGAAAAAGGAAGTACAGTCAGAAAAAGGCGGCACTGCACAACGTACAGACATACCAGAATCAGAGGGAGCTGAAAGTACAAAACTTCAGTGTCCTGAATCTCATATGCAAACTCCATAAAGGAAAGTTTCATATATACGCGAGTTAGTTACTGCACAGTCGCGTATATGATTGTTTGAAGAAAGGCAGCAGGGACAGATTCAAGAGAAGGATCAGTTTTGCTCTAGTTAATAATAATGATGTGTGGATATGATGGTTAGAAGTGTTTTGGTTCTAACTTGATATTGATGATGTCTTGATACTTCTTATTGATATGCATGATCAGACAGATGGCACAGGTTTAGAGGGAGCATATGGACTTAATGCATTATTGGCATTATGGTTAATAGTCCTTGGTGATGATACTTATATGGATAAATGATTCATCTTGCTATGGTTATGAGTTGTTCACATGGTTCTTGGATCAGATTTATGGTTGATTCTCTAATGATGCTTGCATGGGAAGCACTTAGCTTGAATTCACATCTTCTTGATGTTGAGTCACTCATATGCTGCTGTCGTCATATGCATAAAGATCATATATTACAGTTATGATTCCTTTCATTCTTGGCACAAATGGATGAGGATTGTTGGCTGGATACAGGGATGATTATTCAAAGTTGCATTGTTGGAGACATGATGATAATGAGCTCTTATCTATATGATGATAGGATTGTTTCATACATATGTTGATTAATGCAGATATTCCCAATTGATGATACTTGATTCATGTAGATCTGGATGGCTATGATGTTTCTCACATAGAATGTGAAATTCTGTTGATGCGGACATACCTTGATGATTCATGCACTAATACAAGTTGCTGGTCTAGTTGCTGTTGACAGATACTATGGAGTAGATCATAAAGTGTTGTTGCTGATGTTCATCTTATTTAGGTGATGTCATATCAAGACTCATGATGTAATAGTGTCATCTCTTCAGGTCATGTAACGACCTATGTTGGTTTCCCCACTATGCCTGGGATGAAGATGTAATGTATTTGGTTTTCATTTTTTTGATATATCCCCACTTGGTTGGGTGATGGATGTATGTATTGAATCTTTTAGGAAGGTCATTTGTGATGTAGAACATACTTTTGCAGACCTTGCTTACAGTCAGGGGGAGCCTGAGCATGAACAACACTATATAGCAGAGCAGACATTTCAGCTTGTTCTCAGAAAGAGCATGATCAGATTGGTGCACCATGACATATACAAAGGGGGAGCTCATTCAGAGATTTCAACAAGTACTCAGGGGGAGCTTATAATGCATTGTTGGCATTATGGAGGACATACAGAAGGAGATCTTGGATGCTGGTCTGATTATTGCTGCAATCTATCTCTTTCATGGTCATTTATGGTGTTTGGTGGATTATGTTTCTTCTTTACAGATCTGGTTCATATTCAGGGGGAGCATGCTCTTAGGGGGAGCATAACCCTTTGCCCTTGATGTCAAAGGGGGAGAATGAGCTGAAGATTTTGAGGTTGCCATCAAGTCCAAAGGGGGAGATTGTTGGCATTATGATTCTGGTATGGCTTTATGATACATATGTTGTACTTGATGGCAACCCACTCATCTCAGATAATAAATTATAGTGTAGAGAAAAGTTCACGCACTTATATGCAGAGAAAAGTTTATTTCATGTAGAGAAAAGTTCACGCACTTTTATGCAGAGAAAAGTTTATTTCATGTAGAGAAAAGTTCATGCACTTTTATGTAGAGAAAATTTTATTTCATGAAGAGAAAAAGTTCACACACTTTCATGCAAGGAAAAGCGCGTATATGTTGGAGAACTTACCTTTGGTCCATGGTAGTTAGTCCTTGGTATTTGAACCTATGAGGAAAAGCGCGTATATGTTGGAGAACTTACCTTTGGTCCATGGTAATTAGTCCTTGGTATTTGAACCTATGAGGAAAAGCGCGTATATGTTGGAAAACTTACCTTTGGTCCATGGTAGTTAGTCCTTGGTATTTGAACCTATGGTTTTGGACCATGGTATGCACTTTCATGCAAGGAAAAGTGCGTATATGTTGGAGAACTTACCTTTGGTCCATGGTGGTTAGTCCTTGGTATTATTGAGCCCCATGTTTTTGGGCCCCTTGTATTGGTTATCTATGGTATTGATCCATGATTTTAGGAAGAAGCTTGCCTATATAAAGCAAATGAGATCACTTGGCTAATTCATCCTTGCAATTGAATATCTTAAGATCTGAAATATTGGGTTATTGTTTTGAAAGTTTGATCTATGAAAGTGAAGTTGAAAGCGAATCTGTGAAGGGTGATCTCTCGAGTGCTGCAGCTGCGGAAGTGCGGAGGCGCCACAGAAGGCGCAGTGCGGAGGCGCCACAGAAGGCGCAGTGCGGAGGCGCCACAGAAGGCGCAGTGCAGAGGCGCCACAGAAGGCGCAGTGCGGAGACGCCACAAAGGCGCCACAGAAGGCGCAGTGCGGAGGTGCCATAGAAGGCGCAGTGTGGAGGCGCCACAGAAGGCGCAGTGTGGAGGCGCCACAGAAGGCGCAGTGCGGAGACGCCACAGAGGCGCCACAGAAGGCGCAGTGCAGAGACGCCATAGAGGCGCCACAGAAGGCGCAGTGCGGAGGCGCCATAGAAGGTGCAGTGCGGAGGCGCCACAGAAGGCGCAGTGCAGAGGCGCCACAGAAGGCGCAGTGCGGAGGCGCCACAGAAGGCGCAGTGCAGAGGCGCCACAGAAGGCGCAGTGCGGAGACGCCACAGAGGCGCCACAGAAGGCGCAGTGCGGAGGCGCCACAGAAGGCGCAGTGCGGAGACGCCACAGAAGGCGCAGTGTGGAGGCGCCACAGAAGGCGCAGGTGCGATGGTCGCGGTGCCACAGAAGGCGCAGGTGCGGAGGTAGTACAGATATCCGCAGATCTATACAAGTGAAGTTGCGATCCCTACTTAAAATTTGTTTTAACTACCTTTGACTATTCTGCAGGGTTTTGGGTGCATAACTGATGTTTGGTTACTGATATTGAGTTCAGATAACAACATGATTAATGACTTATCTTTATGTACTAGATCTGGTTGATAACTCTCATAATATCATTGTATATGTATGGATCTGGTGATTGGGTGATTCAGAAGGTTGTTTGATTATGAGCTTCAATGTTGTTGTTGGGTCCAGTATGAAAATTGGATGAAAAGTGGCCTTTCAGATTATGTGTTGTGCTTCAGTGTATCCAGTCTGAAAATTGATGAAACGTGGTACCTGGAGGAGAGAAGATTGTAGGCCAGCGCCTATGTACTAGTATCTAAGCTAGTACAAAAGCTAAGGGAGATCTTTGGAGCATTGTAGCAGGTAGTAGCCTGCGTACTAGTAAATGGATCGGCTAGTACAAGAGCAAAGGGGGTTGTAGCTCCCGTACTGGTATAAGACTACACCAATACAAATATTGTAAAAGGATTTTCGTATTAAGAAGAAGATTGAGATGACTTGTAGCAGGTGGTTTTTCTCCCGCATTGGGTTTCCACCTTATATCATGGTGTTCATGTGTGTGCCTTATGTGTGATGATCTATTCTCTATTACGGCATCTGTTATCTGATAATATGGTTGATAATGTTCTAATGCACTCATTGAAGATCAATTAACTTAATCATAAGAAGTTGTGGAAGTAGCATATATGAATTTGATTATGGAAATGAAAAAGTTTTATTAATGTGATAATACTGATTCACCCCCCCCCCTTAGTATTATTTCCAACAAAGAGCTCATCATACAAAAGATAGTGCTATCCTTGTATGTGCAGGATAGATTCAATGACTGGTTAATTCCAGTAAAGGGTTCCTGCTCATGGTGGTGAGAGCGAAAGAGGTTGAGACAGCTGGCACTTTTAATGGTTGTGATCCTCATCATAACAAAGAATTGTCAAAAATTACTTCTAACTATGATGGATTGTTTGAGGAACCGAGAGGATTTCCCCCAAAATGGGAAATCCAACATGAGATCCATATACAACAAGATTCTCCTTTACTGAATAATTTCATGTACATGATGACTTCTATCAAGATGGAGGAGATCAAGAAATAGGTGTAGGAATTTCTAAGTCAAGGGGTCATCAGATCGATTTCTTCTCCATGTGGCTCACTGATCGTGTTGGTGCCAAAGAAATATAACACATGGAGAATCTCCATAGAGTCCTATAGGGTGCTAAAAAAAATTATGGTGAAGAATCAATGCCCTCTCCCTTGCATTGATGAATTATTAGATCATTTGAATTTTTTTTTCTATTTTACAAAACTAGATTTCCGTAGTGGATATCACCAGGTTAGAGTTGCGGAACAAGACATTTGGAAGACTGCATTCAAAACCAAGTAGGGGTTATTCGAATGGATGGTGATGCCACTGGGACTATGCAATGCTCTGACCACGTTTATGATGGTAATGAATTATTTTTTTAGGCCTTTTATTGATAATTTTGTGCTTGTATGTCTCAGCAATATTCTTCTTTATAGTAGGACATGGGATGAACATGTATGTCATGTGAAGAAAGTGCTTGATGTTCTAAAAAATGAAAAATTGTATGTAAAATTGTCAAAGTGTGAGTTTGGGAAGAGCACTCTGGTTTATTTAGGTCACATAATCATTAATGGGAAATTAAAATAGATCCCTCTAAAGTAGATGAAATTATGAAGTGGCCTAAGCCCACAAATGTTACAGAGGTCCAAAGCCTTTTGGGTGTGGAATAGTATTGGAGAAGTTTCATCACAAACTTCTCTGTTATCACAACCCCCTTACATGAATTGACAAGTGTGAGGCAGTCCTTTCATTGGGGAGGAAATAAGGAGAAATCATTCGACACACTGAAATAGAAGATCAGCACAACACCAGTGCTAGCCTTACCAGACCTCCAGTATCCTCTCGAGATTGAGACAGATGCCAGTGAATATGTCATGGGTGATATATTGGTGCAGCAAAGGAAGCCTATATGTTACCATTCAGAGACTTTCTCCCAGGATGTTATGAATTATCCCACGTATGATAAGGTGTTGTATGCCTTGGTTCAGAGTTTAAAGAAGTGGAAACACTACCTGATTGGAAAGGGGCCCATCATCCATATGGATCATCAGCCCTTGCTGCTACCTTCAGTCATAGACCAAGCTTCAAGAACCCTGTCATTTTAGATGGATGGGATTCCTCCAATGGTTTCATCTGGTAATAAAATACAAGAAGGGTGCCACCAAAAAGGTACAAGATATGCTTTCTTGCCCTCCTATTTCTGCATCTGTAGTTTTGCAAAATGCTTCTTTATCATTAGAAAGTTATGCTGAAAAATATGTTAACAATAATTATTCTAAAGATATTTATGAAAAATTGACTCATGGATCGTAGGTGGAGAATTATTATTTGCAGGGAAAAATATTGTATCACCTTGGAAGACTATGCATACCCATTGATGAAAGGGTACATGTAATCCAAGAGGCTCGTATCTCTCTTGTGTCTGGTCATTTTGGGTTGAAAAAACATTATGTCATTTACAAAGGTTTTTATTTTTTCCTCATATGAAAAACATTGTGACTCATTTTGTAAAGGGTTGTGTGTTGTGTTTTGTTTCAAAGCCCTTTAATACAAAACTTGCGCTCTACACACCGCTCCCTAATCTGAGTCGACCAGCGGAAAGTGTGTCCATGGAATTTGTAGGTGGTTTTCTTATGTTTAGGAAAGGTCACAACTATTGTATGTCACCATGGATCATTATAATAAAATGTGTATTTTAATGTCTTGTAAAAAGCAGGTCACTGCTGAGCAGACTGATTATCTTTTCTTTCAGCATGTCTAGGTCCATTTTGGGTTTCCCACATCTATTATGTCAAATCGAGCCTCTTTCTTTCTTGGAGAGTTCTAGACCAGCTTGTGGAGAATGATGGACACCAAGATGAAAATATGTATGGCATTTCATCCATAAACAGATGGGCAGATAAAGGTCGTCAACCTTACCGTGGGACACTTGTTACGAGGCTATTGTGGAAAACATCCCAAGTTGTGGGATGAACAGCTTCCTTATGTGCAACATGCATACAATTGAGCAGCACATTCATCGACATAGAGCTCATTGTTTGAGATATGTTTTGGTTATCTACCAAGGGATCCCTTAGGCATGGTGTTTGGGAAATATGAGGATGGCAATGGATGAAATTATAGGATGTTTATAGTGCTGGACCCACAAACATTTAGTGGATCACCCTGGTATGAAGTCCTAAGTCGACCGCAAACCATTTAGTGTGGGAGTCCCATCTGGTATAATGGCTCGGTTTCCATTATCTTAAATGTTTTCCTTAGCTCTTGCTTGTCAGCATATGATAGTGGTCTTCTTTGTCTTCGAGTAGCAAGGTTCGCATTCCTGGTGATTGATAGTGTTACTTGTGTCAAGGTTCTTTCACCATAGAGAGAGAGGGTGGGAGTGAGTTCGAAGTTGGAAGGGAGGAAGCCCAACTCTGTTAGGAACACACAACACAACAAGACGTGGACATATTTCGAAGGAGCAATCCACATGGATGCAAGAGTCACTACACACAAGAGAAGATAGCATGTAAAACACTCAGTGGAAAATATGCATGAGCGCGATGGTCGTGATAGCAAGTTTATGTGAAATGTTATGTCTGATGTCCCGGAGGTAACCAACACGGGCAGGACAGTGTTAACAAATTATACAACAAATTTTCATTAATATATGTATTAGAATAGTTGAATGAATTCAAGTGTTAAACACGGGTTAAAGCAACATGTATTATGAATGTTCAAGACAAATCTTACAAATAGTTACAACACATGTGTGAAAATGTGTTGTCCTGTTAGTAGGCTTCTGAATTAAGTGAAAATTCCAAGAAACATTGATACACTATCCATCACTAATCCCATGGATGGGGTGTTGGAGCCACTACTTACTTCTCAAATAAAATATTACAAACTCTCAAGGCTATGTGGGAGGAGACAAGGTGAAAATTCTTTTGCATGTACAAATGAGGGCTATTTATAGCCGAGGGTAAAACTGACCCTTGTGACTATTCAACTTCCCTCATGACTATTTGACCTTCATGACCTTTCAACTTTACATGACTCTTCATATGGAAAGTGCGTGTCTTGGACATCCACGTCAGATTATATTGATCAACAGTATGGCCCACAGTAGTGATATGGACGACATGACTCATGATAAGACTCGACAAGACAATGCTTGTACATCATGTTGCTACTAGTGTGCATGTCAAGCTGTGGTTCTATTGGGTGATGGATGTCCTCATGGTGTGTCTCAACTTCACCTCCACATGGCAAGGTGCACAGAGTCTTCGATGGTCATTGGGTTCACTTGATGTTGCATTCACACATTGCTCCTTACTTGTACTTTGGAATACTTGACATAGTCATCCATTCATGAAACGTGTATTTTCATTTGTCCATCCATCCACGAACACATCTTCATATGTTTTTCTATTTATCCATCCATGAACACTTCTTTGCATGGTCGTTCATTTGCGAATACATCTTTTCTTATGCATCGTTTGTTTATCTATTTGTGAACATGTCATTATGCATGTACTCCCCTTATTCATCCCATCTGTCATTGCATCATGTTTATTCGTGTACCTATATCTACAGTCACTCATGACGAGATGAAATAAAATCCATAAACCTCCTAGCCTACCATGATGCCTGATCATTTCGGATGCAAGTGAACAGGAGAGAGGACAAATTTACGAAGCTACGTTAGGCAAGTTTTGAGCTAAGATGCATGCTCTAGGCACTGCTAGTGAAAATTGCGAAGAAGTCACTGGGATATGGTAATGAGCAATCTGGATTAGCAGTGATTGTCTATGGGATCTGGCTCAGCTGGAGGACAAATCTGTGCAATGTTTGGGAGAGGTAGTGTACGTTGTAGGAGGGCTTGATAGGAAAAATCTCTGTAATTTCTGGAATGAACAGGCAGCAAGATCTTGGCAGCAAAAAATGTGCAGTGCCTAGAGGGAGCTGGCAGCAGGTTGCAGGAACTTTGCTGCAAAAATTGCATAGTTCCTGGAGCAAGCTAGCAGCGGGCTACTGGGAGCAGCTAGCAGGAAAAAATGTGCAGATGGTAGGGGGCTAACTTGCAGACCACCTCTGTGAAGTGTCTGAGCTGAGTGGACTATTGAGCTATAGAGGGATTTCTCATGAAATCTATGTAGTTTTCTAGGTGAGCAGTTGGTTGTCTCAGTGGTGACTGGCTGGGAAAACTGCACAATTTTCTGAGGGAGACTAATATGGGCACTAGGTGTCTATCCAACCTATCCGTGCAATTTTCTCAGTCAACGAAGCATGCATGGTCTACAACTTCTACACAAATTTTGAGGGGAGTTAGTCCCGAGGTGACTACCCAATCAAACTCTCAGGTTGACCAGCATGAGGGTTCATTGATCAACGTGCACATAGCAAGGCTTGAAATGGCTTGCTAGGTGCTTCTGCACTGTTCTGGGTGACAGTCAGTTGAGTTGATGGCGGGGTGAAGGTCCAGGTGTTAGAGGGTGATCTGCTCGTCAAAACATCAGCAAAAATAACTAAGTGTGTAAGCGAGTGAAAATTTCCATACGCGATCTTTAAAACACACACTCACATGACTTGATGACAAGATGATTCAAACCATCCAGACACACATCCTCAACATGATTGAATGACAGTGCAAATTGACAAGCGCAATGTTTTTGATTGATCATTGGATGACCACGACGATTCTTGCATGACATGGTATACGAATCTGTGTGTGAGCACAATGGATGTTTACATGGTGAACACAACATGTACACATGAAGTGCAGACCTTGTGTACAACCAGAACATGGTTGCAAGGGAAGCATTGTTACCAACATGCAAAAGTTGCTCATTAAATGGTCAAGCGAGGTGGGTGGAAAGACTCACACGAGCCCACAGAGTGAGCCTGAGTGCATGCAAACATCAAGTAAAATCTCAAGGGAGGCTCCTAAATTGAATGTAGGCGAATATTTTGGAGGATGTTGCAGCTGCTACAACACTTGGTGACACAATGGTAGAAATCGAGCTTCTCTATTTTGGTTCATTGACAACATAGGGCCTTGGTATTTTGGGGAGTATTGAATCATTGTGTGGGTTAGTTCGGCTTCCCCACTTACCCCATGGACAGACATGGTTCACCTTTTTCCAACTCACTCAAACACAACAAAAGTTTCAGCTTGATCACAGTTGTTCAAAATTGGGAAGTGTAGTTTGGCTCACAAGTTGAAGATTTTCAGAGTATAATTTTTCATCTCTGGTGTTTTTCCATTGCCAACAAGCCTGGTCAGTACCCTAGCGGAGTCATGCAGGAACACAAGAATTTCTCCACTACCACTGAGACTAGTCAATACCTGGGTGGAGTTGCATGCTTCACCTCTCTACGTAGGAAGCCTTTCCCTACTTTCGCCTTTGTATTTTTTATTTTTTTTTAAGAGAACTATGCATGGGAACTTACATATTTTTGTTGCAGAAGAGCGATCCCAACTTATTGAGAGCAAAAGTGGTTGTTCCTTCAGAGAAGCTTGAACACATAGAGAAGAAGGCTAAGTATAGGCATGCGGCTTCCCACAGTGGACATAGGTTCATGGTTGGACCAAAGCTCCCCTTGCAGACGGCTCATATTTTCTAT
This sequence comes from Pinus tabuliformis, assembly GCA_031772625.1. Lineage (NCBI taxonomy): Eukaryota > Viridiplantae > Streptophyta > Pinopsida > Pinales > Pinaceae > Pinus > Pinus tabuliformis. Next base: position 1,208,642,381 of record CM062811.1, read on the forward strand.
CAAGACTTCAATGGTCAAAGGTTACAACCAAGCACAGAGAAGATGAACACAAGACTGGTCTAGTGCTAAAGTGTCACAAGTCTCTTCAAATCTTAGACACATACTCATCCAAAATCCAGAACTCAGTAGATGGAAGCACTTATTTTCAGAAAACAAAAATAGCAAGGTATCAAGCAAACCAAACAAAACGAAAACAAAAATAGTAAGAAATTCAAAAGTGAAAACAATAACCAGTAAGCGGACTGTGTACATGGCACAGGGTGCAGCACCCAACCTACTGAAAATAGTGCTTGAGATCTTGGCCATTGATAGGAAGGTTGTCAATCCTCCCTCCAAGTGATTGCACATGATATGTGTGTGGTCCAAGATTCTCATGGACTGTGTACAGATGAATCCACAAGGACTAGAACTTCGTATTCTTGTCTCCACCTTCATGGGATTTATCCCATTTCAAACCAAGTCACCAACACAAAAGTTATCTTTCCTTGCAAACTTCTTATTGAACAATCTCTTCATATATTTATGGTGGAGCATAAACTTTTCTTTTTCTTTCATCCTTTCTTCCTAAATCTTGCAGTGTATCCATCCTACGTTGAACTAGATAGCAAGGGTTGCCTTGGGATTCTTGAGATAAATGAGGTGGAAGCAAGTAGATATTGGGTGGTAGGATGGATTCTTTACCATAGACTAGGAAGTACGGTGAGGTATTCAAAGAGGGTTTGGGTGTTATGTGATCAGCCGTAATGCATTTTTCAGGGCAGAATGCTAGTTGCGATACTTAGAGTAAATGGTCTTTTTTATTATGCAGATAAGGTTTTTGCTCTTTTATTCTGTGAGACCATTTCGATATGGGTAGTACTTAGATGAGTGTTTTAGCACAATACCATTTTGTAATGCAAAATCATAAAGTTTCAAAGATGAAAATTACGTTGCATTATCAAACACAAGTGATACAGGGATGCTAAAGCATGAGACGATGTTCTGCTGGAGGAAGTTGATGACCTCCTCGCCATTCACTTCTTTGAAGGGAACTGATTTTGTCCACCACGTGAAGTAATCAGTTGCTGTCAGAATGTAGCAATGTTGTTTTGACGAATGTGGGAAAGTTTTCGCAATGATGACAAGGCCCCATTGTTGGAACAGTTCGGTCACTGCAACAGGGTGCATTGGGACTGATGAACTTCGTGTTCTATCGATGCATCACTAATGGACTGGGCACTTGCGGGCATAAGTGTGTGCATCCTTGAATAATGTGGGCCAGTAGAAACCAGCTTGCGTAACTTTGTGTGAAGTGGTGTTTCCTGCAAAGTGACCCTCAGCGGGTCCATCACATAGATCTTGGAGTACCTTCTTTGATTCATGTGCCTCGAGGCACCTGAGAAAAACATCATTTATGTGCTTTCTCTAGAGCACTCTGTGCACCAACTAATATGCTAAAGCTTTGAGATGCAAATCCCTCTTCTGTCTGATGGAAAAGTGAGAGGGTATGGTGTTGTGCTCAAGGTACTCGCACACATATATGTACCAAGAGCTTTCATCTTCAATGGGTGGTGCTCACACTGCATTGTATATCTCAATTTCCTTCTCCCATCCAACGAGCTCCTCTTCCTCTTCCCGAGCAAGTACTACTTCAACTGTGAATCTGCAAAGTCCATGATCTTTATCGTGTGAATTGGCTTGATGTCAAGATGATATTATTGCAAGCCTGCCATCCCATTTTCACATCGTTCACCCAGTTCTTGTTGTACGAGTAGTGTGTGACTACTAGGTGAGGGACATAGACTATGCAGTGGTTCTTCGGCAAGTAGGTCCTGAAATGTTTCACCGCCTTGTAAACTGCATATGCTTGTTTGTCAATGGTGGGGTAGTTGAGTTCAGGTCCCTGCATGCTTGTTCTCATGAAGGATATGGGGCATTCATCATTCATCTTGTCCTTATGAGTGAGCACTGCAATAAGTGAATTATCGGAGGCGAAGGTGTATAGCAGGAAGCCTTTTTTAAAAGCCAGGGGTGTAGAGTGAATTCATACTTTTCCCTCTTGCCCTAACTATATATTGCATCCTTCTTGGTCATGTCCTACATGGGTTTTCCTATCTGTAGATAATTCGAGATGAACTTTCGGAGGAAGTTTATCTTTCCCAAGAAGAATTGCATCGCTCTCTTGTTGGCTAGGTGAGGGATCTATGAAATAGTCTAGACCTTGTCCAGATCAAACTTGATTCCGCTTTTGGCAACGATGTGTCCAAGAAGGTTCCCCTCAAACACAACAAATATGCTCTTTTTGGGATTCAAGGAAATCCTGTATTTCCAGCATCTCTCCTCACATTTCATTGAAAACACAGTCACTTCATCGAGGTATACCACTACGTTCTGTCTAATGAGTTCATGGAAGGCGATGTCCATGGCATTTAGAAAAGTTGTGCCTACATTCAGAAGCCCAAAGGACATTCTTTTGTACGTTAACATACCCTACATGGTATGGAAGGTAGTTTTGAGCCTGTCAGGTTCTGCTACAAGAACCTGATTGTATCCTGAAAAACCGTCGAGTAAGGAAAACATATCTACACCAAATACTGTTTGCAAAATGTGGTCCATAGACAACACGGGGTAGTTGTCTTTGTCTGAGGCGTTATTCACGTTCCAGAAATCAATACACAAGAGGATTTCCCCAGACTTCTTGTGTATAGAAACAAGGTTTGAAACCCAAGTAGAATGATGAACTTTGTATATGATCCATGGATCCAACAGCTTGGTGAGATATTTTTGTACGAGGGGTTCAAGTGGCGGATGTACTTTCCTTAACTTCTGCTGATATGGCTTGACCCCTTGTTTGATCAGAATGATGTGTTGGATTATTGGCAGGTCATAAGTTTTCATATCATCCTACATCCACGCGAACGCATCCTGGTACTATTTGAACAAGCAGGCAAAGGCTTTCCTCTCTTCCTACGTGCAACACATACTGAGATTGATGAACTTCGGATCTTTTTCTATTCCCAAGTTTATCAGCGCATGCATCGTGGTGCAACTTTGGGTTTTTCTATTCCTCGACCCTTGAAAGCATTCTTTCAAGTCATAAAGCTTTTCTAATGATGCCACTCCCTTAGGGATGAGGCAACCTTTCTTGCTACCAGCTTCTGCTTGCAGAGATTTCTCATGCTCTTATTCATCTATCATTGCATCCTTGAAGGTGTCAACATTGGCCATGAAATGCAGTATCCGTTGATCATCATTAAACACGCATAACTTAGTTATGTTATCTAGGATAGATGGTCTATATAAAATTTCAATAGTAAATCTATCCCTAATCTATGACATCCTAGAAGATGCGTTTTCTAGAGCATTGGCAGCTGCATTACGTGTACGTGGTACAACAGTTATGTTAAATGCTTGGAAGTTAGATATCAGTCACCATACCTATTGCTAGTAACTTTTGAGATGCGGTGATAAATAATGAATGGTGTTACGTACTTCATGTACCACTGTCTCCGATCACCTACCACTTTAACCAAGACCACGTTGAGGCTAATGGCTTTATGCAAGCCCAACATGAGTGATTCATACTCAGCAACGTTTTTCATGCACTCAAACTCCAAGCGACTCGAAATCATATGTTTCATGTAGTTTGGGTCGATTAAAACACACCCAACTCCTGAGTTGTCCTATGTCTTTGATTCATCGAAATACATGGTCCACAATTCATCTGTACACGAACTGTTCGACGCGCTTGCACTACCACTACTGTTGTTGCTACTACTACTATTACTGCTACTGCTACTACTACTATTGTTACAATGTACTGTACATGTCTCATTTCCATCAGTTAGGCAAGGAAGGAGACCCAACTGCATGTTTGGTGGGGTTGGGGCTGGCCGTGTAGGATAACACCCCAACATTGTTTCCAGGAGGCAGTTTCCAAACATAAGTTCTGCGAAGGCCAACAATTCATTTTCACCATTAATGGGTGTAACATTATGCCTCATATAACTCTTGGATAACACTCGTATTTTATTGTTTACATCCTTGTACGGAAGCCACATGTGCGACTACTCCATAGCAAAGTATCTGTTTAGCTTTCTAGACTAGTATCTGCTGAGTAGTAAACCATACGCTTTCCACAACAACAATGTTAATGCACTGGTGGACTTGACTGTCATGAGATAGTTGGATGATCACATCTCTAAGTTCACCAATGGCTGGTATACATGTTCGATCAAGTTGGATAATTTGTGTGGATGTCTTTCTCTATTGTGCATTAATCTTTTGGGCAATGGAGAGTGGCATGTCCTTGGCTACCATGCCATAATAAACAACGTAGTTGTGAACATTACAGTTGAAAATTTCGAATGAGAGGAGGAATGGAGGGAAAACTGAGTTCGTTTCTTCCATCCGGAGTGTGTTTAACACAGTTGAAAGTGATCCGAGAGGTGTGCTTTCTCCCTTGCTGGTAGAGGTTGTGCTTTACATTGTTGTTTGTCCTAGTGTGTGGAGCAAGATGTCTCACTGACTCTGGATCTTAGCTAACTCAAACAAACTGATGTTCGCATGAGTTTTCTTCATGTCATCCATAATGTTGTAATCCAGAGGGAGTAGACTCACCGAGGTGTCCGGGGTAAGACTGGTCATTGTGTTGTCCGACATATTATTCTGCATTTTTCTACTCATGGAAGTACTCTTGTCCATTGATATCTTGTCAAGCTTGCTCTATGTTGTCTTCTTTTCGACAGCTGGTAGATCCACCTTCCTAAGCAGTTGAATTTTTTTTTCACTTCCCTAATGTTAATGGGAACCCCCTTACGTCTAAGCTTGTAACGATCATTATGCTTTTGGGGTTGTTTCTTGGTACTTGTCTTTTGTGCTACTTCAAAGCACTGATACATGTTCACCACATGCCTAGAGCTTGATGCCTCGTTAGGCACAACAACTTCAGCATCATCCACATCTCCCAGATGTCCCTCCGTACTGTTGTCTGTGTTAAATGCGTAGTCGCATACTCAGCTTGCAGCTCGCTTCTAGTTTGAACAAGAATTTTCTCAGTGATCATCTTCATGAAATGAATAGAATTCAGGGTTTGTGCACCATTCAATATGGAACACAGAGATCTACATAGTTTTAGTCGAGAAACGGTTGCTACCTGATGACATGATTCCTTGTCTCTGTCCGGGCAGATGGTTGTTTGTAGAGGTGTTCACTTTTTGTTGTTTAAGCTCAGACACTTTTGATGTAAGGTTCTTAACGAGGTGAGTGAGGGTTTCAGTATCACTTATTTCATTGTCTCTGCCTTTTCTTGCCACCACCTGGGACTTCCTATTCATGCCCTTGGAGTCCTTTGCTAGTTCATAATATTTGATGACTCCAATCATGCACAGGTCTTTCTCAACAACGATTGCCTCTTTGCAATTTTCCAATAATGTTGGTTTTGTTGCTCGCTTCACAAAGTACGCAATGTTGGTTGATAATGCAGACATGTTTTAATCGACAGTGATGGATTCATATCCGAAAAAACCTCTGATTGAAGTGTTTTACCTTTTCTTTCCCATCCATCTTTAGGCTTCCCAACTCTTTAAGCAACATGGCTGGGGTCTTGTCATTGGAAAATTTTTCAAGAAACATGCACTTGAACATACCCTAGTTCTGTGTGGACTTGACAGGAATTTTTTGATACCATGTCGTTGCACCACCATCCAAGGTACATGAAAACAATCTATGTGCTACATCAGTGTATTATACCTCAAGGTTCTGCAGTTGTAGGTAGAATTTTTCCAAATGATCTTCTGCCTTCACTATGTTGTTAGGGTTGAACTTTATGATCATCCTCTCTGACTGGTTCAGAATCTTGTGCAAAGCACCCAGGAGAGCCAAAGGTCCCTGAGTCATCCATTCCATATTTTGGTCAGCCATGTCTTCTTCTTGTTCATCCTCCTCCTCTTCTTTAGAATCTGACAATTCCAGCTTTGTGTCTTTTGGTTTGTCTCCACCCCCACCTCCTTCATTGTTGTCTTCCCCTTTGCCTCCTATACCAGATTCTAAGCCCAAGATCACGAGGGTGTCTCGTTCTCCCTTTCAGGAGACCAGAGGTCCCTCTCTATCTTCAACAGCTCCTGCCAGACCTTCATGTGTGGCAATAATTGCTTCTTCCACTCATGATACAACAACCCCTGTGGGAGTGGTTTTTGGCTTTCATGTTTCGTATGGAAGATGATGTATTCTTGGGAACAGTCCAACTTCTTTCACGAACTGATGGGTGATGGGACAGATGGAGCGAAGTTGGTGATATGGAATTTCGTGTTCACATGCTGGGGGTGAGCAGTAACCAACTTTAGAGTCTCTCTTAGGTCAGAGGGAGTGTGAGTTATTGCCTTGACCAGATGATTGATGAGTGACTGTGAGAGGACATTCAACCATAAACAACCGGTGGCCCTCCTTCTAGTGCCAGAAATGTTGACAGTGATGGACCCACCAACATTCAGTGGATCACCCCAGTGTGAAGTCCCAACTTGACCTCACACCATTTGGTGTTGGAGTCCCATCAGGTATCATGGCCTAGTTTCCATTATCATAAATGTTTGCCTTCGCTCTTTTTTGTCAGCACAGGAGAGTGGTTTGCTTTTTCTTCGAGTAGTGAGGTTTGCATTCCTGGTGATTGATGGTGTTACTTGTGTCAAGATTCTTTCACCATAGAGAGAGGGTGGGTGTGAGTCCCAGCTTATATGGGAGGAAGCCCAACTCTATTAGGAACACACAATATAGTAGGACGTGAACATCTTTTGAAGGAGCAATCCATGTGGATGCTGAAGTCACAACATACAAGGGAAGATAGCACGTACAACACTCATCTGACAATCCACATGATCGCAAGGGTCATTATAACGAGTTTACGTGAAAGGTTTTGTCTGATATCTGGGAGGTAACCAACACAAGCAGGACAATGTTAACAACTTATACAACACATTTTCTTTAATATATATATTAGAAAAGTGGAATGAATTCAAGTGTTAAACACAGGTTAAAGAAACATGTATAAAAAGTGTTCAAGATAAATATTATAAAAAATTACAACACATGCATGAAAACGTTTTGGCCTATTAGCAGGCTTCTAAATTAAGCAAAAGTTCCAATACACATCAATACACCATACATCACTAACCCCGTGGACGAGGAGTTGGAGCCACTACTTACTCCTCAAAGAAAATATTACAGACTCTTAAGGCTATGTGGGAGGAGCTAAGGTGAAAAGTCTTTTGCATGTACAAATGAGGGCTATTTATAGCCAAGGGTAAAACTGACCCTTGTGACTGTTCAACTTCCCTCATGACTGTTTGACTTTCATGACCTTTCAACTTTACATGACTCTTCATATGACAAGTGGGTCTCTTAGACATCCATGTTACATTACATTGATCAACAATATGGCCCACAGTAGTGATGTGGTTGACATGACTCATGACAATACTCGACATGACAATGTTGGTACATTCGTACTGCTACTGGTTTGCATGTTGAGCTACAGGGCTGTTGGGTGATGGATGTTCTCATGGTGTGTCACGACTTCACATATGCATGGAAAGGTGAGCAGAGTCTTCAATGGTCGTTGGGATCGTTTGATGTTGAATTTGCACATTGCTTCTTAATTATACTTTGGCATGCTTGAGATGTTCGTTCATTCGCAAAAAGTGTATGTTCGTCTGTCCATTCATCTATGAACACATCTTCACATGTTCGTCCATCCGTCTATCTGTGAACACATCTTTGCATTGTCATCCATTTCTAAACACATCTTGTTAGCTTAGGGGGTCCTGACCCAGGTTCAGAGTTAGTTGCGCCAAACAAAACCCTACACTACTGGCCCTTTCAGCATCAATCCGTGTAGTGTGGAGTGAAGTCTCACCCGAAGCAGTATGTCAAGATGTTGGAACCAAGTTTCCACATCCAGAGGTCAATGTGATGTCTTTTTGTGCCCTTGATCTACCTCTGCACAGATCTATAAGCCCTTAGTGCTTGGCACTACAATTCCCTTTGAGCTACCTTTAAACCTTCACAAAGGTCCACAACTGTCTTTTGTAGACCCTGAAAAAATGAATTAGCTACTTACGTGCATGTTAGATTACTCTTAGATCAGTATGTACTCAGATCTACCCAAGTGATACATAAACCTAACAGACAGTGTTATGATCTTCGCGTAATCACTTAACATTAATTGCAGTTAGTTAATAAGATGGATCCAGTAAATTCGTGCATAAATACATCATTAATTCATAAATACATTCCTTCATCATAATATATATCGTAAGCATAAAAAACAGAGAGAAACAGATAAAACATATGAATTTTCCCAACAGTCATCTTTATTGATATTCAGTATAAGGTTATAGACTCAAAACTTCCCTGTGCACTCAGCTGCAGGGGTCCACGCACTTAGTTGTGGACTCTACTCTAGGCCTCTGCACACTCAGCTGCAGATCCTTTTCTTCTAAGACTTAATTCCATGCACTAACTCTCTAGACTCCTTCCGTCGTACCCATAGACAAAGATATAAATCTGCCTTAGACTCTCTAAGACACACCTATTTATACAATCCCATGGTCCGTGAACTATGGGTAGATCTTCCAAAACCAACTCAACTTTACATAAATGTGGATAAAAACCCTTTTTGACTTCTTAACTAACTACGTGCTCCATGTCCACAATTCATGAAGACTTTACATATTTTTACATCAAAACTTGGGCTTTTGTCACAAAACTAACCCAAAGGACCCCATGCTAATAGGCCCCTAACACAAAGGTCATGACTCGCCCTCAAGTCACTTGTCTAGCAAAGTGATCTCACTGCAAAGATACCAAACTCCACCTGCATAACCAATACTTCAATTGTGCTTTGCATGGCTACTTGCTTCACTTGTTCGACTCGCTGCTTGTAGTTGGTCCATCATTGTCTCGCTTGATCTTCTACTGTGTGAGCTGCAAGTTCGTCAACTTTTCCTGAATGTTGGTTGAGACTTGGCACGCTTCTTCCAATCAACATTCCAACCTGGCCTTAATCACTGCCTCTTTTTTCTGCGCTACTTCCACTTCAGCGAGGAGCTATTTCCATTCCTGCAACTTGGCGAGGCAGTGCACTGTAGCAATGGTTCGTGTCATCACCCTAACCTTGTTGTACTAGTTTTGGAGCTCGTGGACCTCTATACTCAATATCTATAGGATAGGATCTTCCTGCAGAGTCGTCATCACTTACATGGCTTGTTCAAACAAAGTTTTGCAATCCACAACCATGACATCCATAGTAACTATCCCTTCCTGGATGGGAGCTCCACGTTGTTCCCTGACCTCGGGCAAAGTTGAGGGCTGTGACTTGAGTTCCAGCTCATGATTTCAACCTCTGCCTTTTCATCACAAATGCCCACAACAAGTTTCTGGATGTTGGCCTTTGGTTGGGCATCCTCAAGTATGTGGAACTCCAGAAATGTTTTGCATGCCTTTACAACTGCGACTGCCAACTAGACGCTCTGCACTTGGATCGTATATCTTTCTTTCAGGGCCTACGTCTTCTTGGTGAACATTTCCTCATTTTTCACCCGATACTCACTTATTAAACTAAGAGCACATTGCTCCCGTGTGCTCAATTCCACTGTCACACTTATCTGTAGTGCATGAAGAAACTCATTAGGGAGCGCTGCAATATTGAGGTCAATGTTCTTTAGGGTGCTAATGATGATCTTGTTATCGGCCGATTCTGCGCTCAGGGATCCTTCGGGCAGTGCAACTCTCTTGAGGTCCACTTTCCTTACTGGCCCAGTAGTTTAACTTGTCCCCAATGTTAGGCTCTTCTATGCTGTGCTCACCTGAGCTAGGCCCACCTGTATAATGCTAGTCTAGATCTGCAGTTCATGTAGATCCTCCTAAACATTACCCAATGATTGCATTTATTTTTGGTCGAATTGCTGCAATGGTTCAGCTGTAAGGTCACACAATTTATCCACGATCTCATCGAGATCACCCTCCATTAGTGTAATGTGATCCACTTGTGGTTTAGTCACCTTTTCCTTCTTCCAAGACTCCTCCTTTTGCTATTCTCTACACTTGCTTACCTAAAATTTGGAGATTTGCCCCTCATAGTGTCCACCACCCTTCGTCGACTGCTCTTCCTCCTTGGTTTCAAGTGAAGGGGATTTACCGCTTTGTTCAAAGTTGCGATGCTCCTATTCAGCCTGTTCCTTTCTAACGTGCTCCTTTTCCATTCAGGCCTTCTCTTTGACCTCCTTCTTTCATTGCGCGGCCAACTTGTGTGCCGCCTGCTTCACTACATCCTTTCACTTATTCTCTGCTGACCTCCCCATGCCTTTGCTAGTACCTATAGCCAAGTCAGGTGGAGTATGCCAATCTATTGTCTAGCGCTTAATTACCTCTTGTATATCATCATCGGTAACTGGGTACGGTAAATCGAGCCACTTCTATTGCAAGTCCTTCCATGGCTGGATGTAAACGCAGTGGAAGTCTTCCTTGAACTCAGCATATTCAGACAGTTATTCATACATGGTTGGAGACAATAGTGGGTGCTAGTTGATGGCTGTGCGGAAGATTGACTCCATGAATACCCAGACAATCTTCATTTATGTGACCTGCGCAGGGTCCTTTGTGGCCCAAAGGGAGGCAAATTGTGCAGCCTCCAATAGTCCTTCTTGCAAGGGAGGAAATTGGTTGTCCTTTGGGAGATCCCAAGAAACTAGCACAATGGAGAGTAGTAACCACGTGTAGTGGAAGGTCTTGCTCTCATCTTGGGCCTTGTAACAATTCGCAAGGAACTCACTACATAAATAGTGTGACTACTTAAATTATATGCCCTCCACGCATTGTGCAGCCAAGGAGATCAGAGGCACTGGAACCTCATCCGCATGACACTTTCTCATAACTTTTCTAGCTAGTATCTGGGTAGCAATCTTGAGCATGGGATTGTTTATGGATGTGATGGAATAACCGCGTGGTTTCTTGATAAGCTTAAATTTCTTTTTTATCCTTTCCTCCAAGTCTCTTTCACTTGTTTTTCCACCAAACTCCTTGGCCAGATTAAAACCCTCATGCAGTAGGTGCATGATCCTATGGATGAGCATATCCATGATGGGTATGGGCACACCAAGCCATAAGCATCCATTGTGCACCAGAGTAAGCATCTTCCGTATATAGTTGGTATTAATGTTAGAGTGGTGGTAGTGGGGAACCCATAGCAGGTTCAACAACCCGGATTTCTATACTCTGCAGATCCATTCAACTGACTCCAACTCAGTGACACCTGAGTCTTTGTAATACACTCGTCTCATATAGTTCTCTATCGCGAGCTGGGGGAACTTCTCATGGCCAGCCATGTCCCAATATTCCATCTTTAAAATTGGAACCCTCCCCATGTGCGGACCTTCAAAGGTTATATTCTCTTGCAATAGGGGTGTATGAATGACAAATTTCTCTAATTTTGGGTCCTTTGTGACCTTCACCTTCCCTTTATGTTGAGGGATATATTCTGGCAACTTGGTGATGGGCTTTGTGCCCTCAACATCTATATCTTCAGCACCCTCTTCAACCTCCAAATCTACAACCTTCTCAGGCTTCTTATCCTTCTTTTGTGTCTAGGCAGCAGAATTGTTCCTATGTGACTCGCACACTAGCATCGACCTCTTCTTCTTGTCTTTCTTCGACTTTTGGGTCTCTCTCATAGGTGTAGGCTTCGGCATAGGTGACCTTAGTGTTGTAGGCACAGGAGCTGGAACCTCCATGCTCACAACCTTTGGAGCAACTCCTTCGGAGGTGATAGTTCCTCCAATGATTGGAGTCTCAGCGGGGCCTACTCCAGACATGGTGTCACAAATGAATTTTTGGGTTAACTCAGGCAAATTATCGAACATGGAGCTTGCGACCAAATCTTCAAATAACTTACGATTCATAAGCAATGCAAAACACAGCTCAAAAACTCTAAGGGTGCAAAGTGTGCTCTACCAAACTACCATGCGTATTTTATAGGAGAATTCGAATTCAAATCCAACCTTCGCCCCCAAAATCCATCCGTTAATACTGATTTGGTGGTAGATCTTCAAATATTTTAGCCTTAAATTCCACCCACCTCTAAATCATCTCCGGACAGTTAAAGCATGAACAGTGACTCTAACAGTCACTTTCTGGCCATGTTGTGTGGTATGTCCCTCCATAGCTCATCTCCCTTGGCACGGCTTCTGGTACTATGACATCACCCTTTTTCACACAGCCCCCCTGTCGCGTAGCCCCCAAAACTGGGCAGTGTAGATTATAGTCCTGCACTCCCTTGCAGTTTCTTGGAGAACTAAGATTGTTCTATCGTCATATAGTCATTGAGTCAGATCTCTTGTATATGGCTTCAGGTAGCTTCAATTCAACCTTCCCAGAAAAGGTTCTTCATTCAACTTCACAAACTGAATTGTGCCTCCATCTGTAATTTCTTTGATGACATATGGCCCCATCCAGTGCCTCTAAAACTTTCCTGGAAACTTAGTGAATTTACTATCATATAATAATATCAAATCATTTACCTTGAATGTGTGTAGCTTGATATGTCAATCATGCCATGATTTTTCATATTCCTTTTGTACTTTTTGATGAAATCCAGCCAACAATCTATCGTCTTCGTGCTCCATCAGCTACATGAGCCTCTCTTCCAAGGCTCTACGATCCACCATCCCTATGAAAGCTTCTATGCATAGACTAGGCACGATATACTCCATAGGCATAACAGCTTCTACGCCATAAACCAATTGAAAATGTGTCTGACCTTTTCACCTTTTGCAAGTAGTCATGTACGCCCATAATACTACAGGTACGCGTATGTCCCAATCATTCCATTGTGCATTGAAAATCTTTGGCAGCGTATTCTCCAAGATCTTCTTGAAGGCCTCAACTTTTCATTTAGCTTAAGGATGATATGGTGTACTCTTCTAATGATATACCTAGAAATCTTCTCTCACTACACTGATCATTTCATGAAGGAAGTGTGTACCACGATCACTGATCAATACGTTTGGGCAGCCAAACGTGGTTAACACGTACTTAAACAAGAATTTAACTATTGTGGCTCTTGTACAATCCTTCACATGTTCTACCTCTGCCCATCGGGTTAGGTATTTTGTCGCGCTGATGATATAACACGCACCTGGTTTCTTTCGTGGAGGCTGAATTGGTCCTACAAAGCCAATTGCCCATTTCTCAAATGGATGTAACAACACCTGAGGGTTCAGAGGTAGCTCATCCCTTCGCAATCGCCTACCCCTTCTCTGACATGCATCACATGCCCTACAATATGATTTGGTATCCTTATGTAATGTAGGCCACCACAAACCTATGCACAAAATCTTCTACGTTGTTTCTTTTCCTGCATAATTTCCTCCCGCAGCTCCTCCATGAACTTCAGAGAGGATGCTATTTCATTCAAAAAAGGGCACATACCATCAGAGTATCTCATATGATCCTATCTTATACAAATGTCCTGCAATTACGGACAAATTTCTCATGCGAACTACTAACTCTTTATTCTACTGACTGGTGTATCCTTTTGGAGCTATTCCTAGTAAAAAATTGGATAATATTTGCAAAATGGTTATCTACTACATGCACCACGAAGAGCTACACATCAGGCAACCCTTCCTCCAAATTAGTAGCCTCCTCCCCTATTTAAATCCGCGACAGATGGTCAGGTCTTGCATTCAACCTTCCTAGCTTCACAATACCTCAAAGTCATATTCTTGAAATGATAATGACCATCTGCATATCTTCCCCCGCAACATAGGCTTATTGACTAGGTACTTCAAGGCGGAGTGGTCTGTGTACATCTTGAAATGTCCACCCAATAGATAGTGTCTAAATTTTTGGAGCATGTACGCCATAGCCAATCCTTCACACTCTGTCATTGAGTACTTCTTCTCATCCTTTGGAAACTTTCTACTCACAAATTCTATAGGATGTTCCATCTCTCCTTCACTAGCCTGTGTCAGTACTGCTCCCAATGCAATACATGAGGTGTCAATGTGGACATGGAATTCCTTCTTCCAATCCAAGAAGACCAAGATTGGTGTGGTGACCATCTTTTCCTTCAATACTTCCAAACTGTGCTGACATTCTTCATCCCAACAGAATGTAGCATCCTTATTTAATAGCTTCTCCATAGGGGCGGTACTTTGGGCATAAGCCCTGATGAACCTTCGATAATACCTAGTATGGCCCAACGTTGTGTGCAACTCCTTGACACTCCTTGGGGCCTCCAAATTGACAATCATTGCGATCTTGGTAGGATCCACCATTTGTTATTACTTTCAAACCACATGCCCCATAAAAATTCCAAAGGGGACACAGAATAAGAGCTTTTTCAGGTTCAACATGATCTAATATCTTAGGCACATATCCAACATTAAGCGTAGACTAGATACATGGCACTTTGCTAACCCAAAAACTTTCCAATCATCAAAATATACCTCTAAAAATTTGTGAATAAACTCCTTGAATTACACGATGATTACGTGAGAGAATATCCTCAACGGATTCTTGAGTCCAAATAGCATCACCGTATACTGAAAACAACCCCATTCTGTCATGAAGGTTGTTTTGCTCCTATCCTCTGCCATGACCTTAATTGATGGTATCCAGAGAACCCATCAGTGAATGAGTAGGCCTCCTCTCCTCCAACATTATCTAGTACCTCATCAGTAAATGGTGTCGGAAAAGGATCATGGAAACAGGCATCATTAAGCTTGGTAAGATTTACGTAAATCCGTATTTCTCCCTTCTGTTTCTTTTCTTGGACTACCATTGGGTTCACCCAATCAGATTCCTCCATTGGTTCAATAATGCTTGCCTCAAGCTTCTTGTCCAATTCCAAGTGGACATTTTCCTTGTATTTTGGGTTAAGGTGACATGGCCTCTGCTTAATTTATTGGCTTCACGCCCATCTTTAGGGTAATCTTCATCATGCCCAAGTCACCTATGATGCCTTTCAAGTATGAAAATTTTGTAGGAAACAAATCCTGATATTCCTCGAGCAATTCAAAAACCTTATCCACCATGAAATCATCCCAATAATCCTCAATCTTCACAAATTTTGGCTCTACTTCAGTACCAATCTTCACTTGCCTAGTCTTCAATGGTGCAGTGATGTTCGGGTTCTCTATCTATGTACCTTCAACTGCACAATGGCCTTCTACCTCTTGAATATTGATATTCCTTGGATCCTCATCCTCCCCATCAGTAGTCACATTATAGCATTCCAACACATGGCGTAGCTAGGTGCACCAGTCTGGTTGATCTAGCTCCAAAGGGTCCTATGGTATTCTGAAGATCGATGCCTTAACCTCCTGCAGAGCTTCATCAATGGTTTCGAACCCATATTCAAAATTGAAGGTCATTAAGAATCCTTCCCTTAATATATCCCACTTCACAGTACCATGGAGGAGCTCTGTTTCCAGGTACCAATTCATAGGGATAATATCCAGAGTGTGACAGAATAAATGCACCCATTCTGGCTATGGCTCTATTCCATAAACTTTAGTCCATTTTGCTAAGTGATCGTGAGGACCGTTCCTCCCATCATTTTCTCATTTAATGCACTTTAGGATGACCAAATCAGGACCTCGTCATTCTCTTCTAATCATGCCATTCATCAAAGTTGTCCTTGTGCGCACCCCACCATCATGCAAGTGTAGCGCGAAGTGCCAAATACAGAGCTTGAAAATGATGATCCTCCGAGACTTCTCTTTCAAAGGTGTCCAAAAACTTATCTACATCAATTAAGTCATCATAATAAGGTAAATTTCTTACCTCTGATGACACACAACACAGCGATTTGGTCATCATGTTGTAGTGCAGTGTAGATACTTCATGTAGCCTGTTCTGCCAATGCTCCAATTCTTCATCCAAGTCTGAGGTACAGGAGCTTTCGTGGTCCCATGCAATCTGTCCATCCACTATAGGATTAATCCAATGTTTGTCTCACGTTGTAGTTTTATAGATTTGATCCAAATCATCATCACTATCCTCATAGTCACGGACCAGTTCAGTATAGCATGGTCCTTCTGCAGGGTCCAGTGGTACTACAACATAGAGTGATTTCCTTTCAAACGACATTGTCTACTTCAAATTGATGACCCCATTCATATCAATATGAAAATCAATTCCAAGGAACACGGGGTATGGATTGGTATCATCAACAATCTCTATCACCTCAAAATCAACCAACGTGCCTGCACCTTCAATATCTACGGCAACTCCATGTAGACATCCCATAGGGATAATATTTTCTTGGTTCACCATCCTCAACTGAATCAGAGACCACTACAGTTTAGGTCTTCCCATTCTCTCCCATGTCTATTTAGGCAGAACATTTATATCAAATCCCAGATCCAAAATAACCTGGTCCATCTCATAGTCTCCTATTTGCCCGGTGAGCCTCATCTTGCGCCTTGTTCTTGCATTACGTTTACCAATTTTTTAGACTACATAGTGTCCCTCAAGAGCATTCTCCTTACCAGCACACTTGTTTATCAATTCTTGTAGCCCTTTCATATCCTTGCTATTGCACAATAGTTTTATACAAGTCTCCGAGAAGGTGGTGAGCATAGAGGGGTCAACCTCTATAGGTGCACCGGTTTCTAGCAGTTTGTTGTGACTTCCTAAGGTAGAGGCCTCAATGAATCTTTTCTTCACCTCCATAAATGTTTCTTTCATGTGCTCTAGATCAAACCCAATCTCCTTTTTTGAGGCCTTGCACACCCATCGATCCTCTTTAGGTAATTTTCCTTTATCGTCACCAGTCGTGATCCCGCTTCTCATTAGGATATTCACATTTAGATCCTCTTCATGGGGCTTAGCCCTCATCATGTGTAAGTTCCAAGTAGGATCTTGAGGCTGCCCCTTCTTCTCTTACATCTTAGCTATTAACACAAGGCATTCTTCGATTGTGTGGTAAAACTGACTGCAGTATTGACATGACAGGCATGACTAATTCATACACTACTGTGCATAGTGCCCTGGTGTTCCGCAATTATAAAAAATGACCTATCGACGACCTCTACCAGGTCCTTCTCCTCGTCGTCCTTATCTGCACCCCTGATATCCTTTTCACGCTCCTCCAGTGTCGTGATCGAGAAGTCGAGTTCCTACTTGCATTCGATACATAAGTGTCTGTTATAGACATATCTGGGCACTGCAACCCCAATCACATATGTCAATAAACCAAGGGATATCATACCACTAAAAGTGTTGTTTCATACCCTAAAGGATCAAGGTCAACTGATTACATCATCTCCCAGAAGTTCTCCATGAAAAACTACTCAAACCTGGCCAAAACAAGACCATACAGACTACTCCATGCATAGGGTGTGATGCATCTCACCTATTACACATGGGGGTTGTGATGCATACTAGAAAGTCCTTCTGTAGGGTGTAATGAGTGAGAGCAGACAAATGGCAGAAGAAGTTTGCTAGGTGGAAACCCAGAGAATATTCTAGAAACTACTCATATGACACTTGCCTCTCTGAATTTTCCCACGAATGAGTAAGAGATCTGAAATCTCCAGGTGGAACCAAGAACTATCAGTGAAATGACACTAATCGAAATCCCAGAAGCTGACTCACTCTCTTGTAAACATCTATATATGGATCCCTCATCCAAGAGATCCAAAGGCTAGAATTTTGTAATTTGCAAGGAAGTGTTGTTGGTTTCTCTTTGAAGACATGGTTGGGTGATCTTGCTTTGTATGAGGTGAAGAGGGCTTTCATGGTGGGAGGATGATGGTAGATCAGATAGCTTGGTTGTAATCCTCTCTTCTACTACTTCTATCCATAAAGCTATTTGAGTTTTCCTCCATATGCTTGTATATCTTTGAATCTTGTATTTGTATATGCATCTATATGGTTAATGTATATCTGATCCTACATTATTTATGGTTATAGATCTCTATTCTTTGATGGTATTTTTCTGCCTTGACTCTATAGGTGTTCTTTGAAGTGGGACAAGCGAGAAAGGAGTGGCGAAATCTCTATCAAGGGAGAGTGGAAACAAGCAAGGAGACTAGCGAAAGACTGAGGTTGGTACACTCTACTTCTCTCATCTATCTCTCATAAAGGAAAACACAAGTAACTTTAGTTTGTTTGTTTCTAAGATAGCTACCCATCTTAGTGGGACTAGCAACTCTGAATGGACACTAGTTTTCCCGATAACAAAATGGTGACTCCACTGGGGAGTGAATAGTTTGCTTGTTTTGTTACTGTTTTTTGCTTTATAAACCATAGACGGAGCCTGAAATCAAGCCAGCTAGCCTTCGAACTTCTTTTGTTATGCAACTGCAAAGTAGATCAACATTGCTTCAGTCAATCTCTGGTTTGTTTTATGAACTAAACATCTAGCTTGCAAACATCCTAAGTGCCCTGGTGGTAGCTCAAATAACCTCATTAGATCAGTCCCTATACTTTGTGTTTACTGACAATCATTAGCTCAGCCTAAATCCCTGAACTTAGCTGCAAAATGTGAGTGAAAACCAAGCATAGTCTCGTCCTTGGACCATCACACTGTCTCTTCTTGCAATCTGTATGCATCACACCTCCCGTGTGTTGTAGGTCAGATGCATCCTTGTTTCCCTGTGTTACAGGTGCGATGATTGAGTGAGACTGTTTCTGCCTCCAGATTTTGGTTTTTTCTTCATTGTCTTTAGCTTTATTCATTAGTTTTGATTAGTACATCACTGTTGAAACCATCTTCCTTTACATTATTTCAGCCTCCACTGATAAGGAATTGTGAATGTTTTTATGTATTTTTCATCATTTACAGTTCTCCTTTGCAAAAAGTAGCTTAATCGAACTGTCGTCTTTTGATTTGAAAGTGTCACAAGTGTCGTTTTCAGTCAAGAAAAAGAGTGTCATAAAAAATTCCTCTTTTAGATAGTTGATTACACTTTTTCCATCGTATTTGATTTGAATTAATAGTATTTCAAGTGTCGAAAGCAACTTTAAATTCGAAATCGCAAAGTGTCGTCTTAGTCTTCCTTTCGTTTTTTGAATTTGAAATCACAAAGTGTCGTCTTAGTCTTCCTTTCGTTTTTTGAATTAGAAGTCGCAAAGTGTCATCTTAGCCTTCCTTTTGTTTTCTAAAAAGAGAATTATTAGTACTGTTGCCTTAAAAGACGATAGTTCAGATCTATACTTAGTTTTCTTTTGTCATTCTCACATTAAGGAAACTAAAAAACAATACATGCACGTGCATTTGCATTTAGACTACATGCTGAAATTGATTTAGGAAAAGTGCGTCTATTGTGTGCTCTCTACTCTATGTTGAAAGAATTTCATTTCTCTTTCCTTAGTAGCTAGGATTTTCATTGCAAAAAGAAAGTAAACTACTGTTTATCATCTTAGATTGCATATTTAGGAATTGTGTATCTACATCACGCGGTGAACCTTAAAGGAAAACTTCTTAAGAAAGATCAACTGTAAAATAAACCTCAATGAACATATAAACACTTTGGAACCTAACATACAACATTTAGAAGTCTAGGCTAGAGACGTATTCCGACGTCGTAAAGCCTAGTAACTATCACTTTCATCGTAGGTTCGGTGATTCCTCCTCTTTGAGACGACAAGTGCCAGTACGGACTTGTGCTCCCACGTACCGTTGAGTATATATTGGGAGACCACAATAGGCTATATCCTTTATCTTTAGGAATCCATGTCTGCCGCCCTATTGATCGCAATGCACTGAACACACCATTCGGGAAGATTGACTACCGTACCATAAAAAGTATTCTGCAGTTTTGCGATTGGTTTGGTAATCCCTCTGTCTAGATTTCTAGAGTAGTCACTTTCGTTCCTTTTCAGACTCCTTAAAAGAATAGGTCCATCTGAGCACTTGTCACTTCAGGCTCATTAAAAATTGAAGGCGACTGGAGTCATCTTTAGCTTTTTCTCGACTCTTAAAAATTGAAAAAGAAAGTTGTGTCAAAGTGTCATAAAATTCATTTAATTTGGAATAACATTTTCCCCTTCTTATTTTGAGTTGATAAATTAATCCGCAATCGTGGAAGAAAGTCAATCAAAACCAGCATCGTTCATGGAGATTAACGAGTCAATAGTCTTTGACTCCGAAAATGAAACCATTCTGGGCCAAGAAATCTCGTTTAACTAGGTCGAAGTCTCCTGGCTTATTTGAAACTTGTGTTTCAACATCCTCAAACACACCAGTTACTCCAATTATTTCTGGTATCCCTACCTCTACAAAAGAAGTTCTGCAGTTGCAAGAGGACATTAGAACTAATCCTAGTGTAACAATAAACACTTCTATTCCTGAACTAGCTCCATCTAGGGCTAATTTGGAAGGTGTCATCCCTCCAACATCTGTCGCTATAGAGTCTATACCTTCTTCGGAACCAAAAATATTTTATGGACCTAACGGTCTACCTCTTCCACCCGGACTGATTGCTTTAGAAGAAATTGTGGAGGATCTTCCATCCAGTACTCCATTGCATTTTGGAACTGCGATCCACTTACATCCTTCTACTACAGAAGTTAGTTCTTTTTCAACACAAGTTCCTGTCGAATAACTAGGAAATCTTTTGGATAGACTAAACATGTCTGAATGACCATCAACA
This sequence comes from Pinus tabuliformis, assembly GCA_031772625.1. Lineage (NCBI taxonomy): Eukaryota > Viridiplantae > Streptophyta > Pinopsida > Pinales > Pinaceae > Pinus > Pinus tabuliformis. The sequence goes on from CM062811.1 coordinate 1,208,663,017, forward strand.
TCTAGGACTGTGTCAACCGACACAGATACGGTGGAGCTTCTTGCTACCATTCCTACAATGATTGCAGGTATACCATCTATCCCGACAAGTTATCAACAACAAGCCAGAGTCCAATAAAGAGTTGTTTCGACGACATGGTCAGTTCCTATTTCTTCATCCGAATTCTCATCTGGTATTTCTTATGTTACCGGAAGCATTCCATTGATCCATGGAAGCTCTCAATCGCTTCAAAATATCGCAGTAGGTCTCCTAAAAGACCCTTTCTTAATGGGTACTTTTTCCCTCCCACCTCCAAGTAATCTGGCGGAAGTGGCCACATTGGAAACCTGTCATATGATATCTTCTACATCGTCAAAGATTAAGAAGAACTCTGACCATTTTGATAGTGTGGATCATCGCGAGGTATTGCCCCCAAGCCCTACCATACCTCCATCATCTGACGATCAACTCAATGATATTGTACATCATGTACTGGGGGCATTAGAACTAGATCATTCCTTCATGAACCCTTATGAGTTGTGATCAAAGGTCGCTAGAGGATAGTTTGTTGACTGGTGTCAACCTCGTTAAAAAATGAAACCAACGATCTGAGCAGAATTCCTTGTCTTGTGACAAGCTAGTTAAAAAAATGAAACAAGGTTGTGCAAAGTTCCAAGTCAAATATTTAACTTGATCTCGTAAAGGAACCTTCATTCCATCCACCTAATTACCGCAAGTACTCTGGTGAATGTAATGAAGCTTAGGGGGCATGCATCCTTCTCTATTTTGCAGACAAACCCAGCTGTAGAGATAAGTTTCCCTGTAAGTTATGTGATAGGTCCGAGTGACCTTTCACCTTTGTCTATTTGGCAGACAAAGTGCAAGAAGTGTTTTTTCTAAGTATTGATAGAAAATCATACTGCTTAACCATAGTAAGTTTCCGTATGGTTACTGAAGACTTTTTCTTTTATGCTGGAGCCATGAAAACCTTTTTATACAAACAAAAACAACCAATCTAATTTTTTAGCTTTTTAGCATTTTTAGCTTTTTAGCTTTATAGTTTGGTCATTCCTAGCTTACATAAAAAGGAACACGAGCAAGTTTAAGTGAAGTTCAAGCTTGTTAAAAAATAAACCTAGCAATGAGCATATGTTCCCCCAGAGTTCAAGCTCATTAAAAAATGAACCCACCTTTGGTAAATAACCTTTGTGATTGCATTACTATCAACTTTTGAGCCTTGGTCGTGTTCTTACCATCACCTCCACTTTTTAGCCGATCATACGCCTCCACTTGATTGTTTACCCTTTTGAGGAACAGCTGCGATGAGTGATTCTATTAGCCACCTTCTTTACACTGCCATGATTGAAAAGTTCCAAACATACCTGGAACCAGTTGCTATTTGAAAACATCACTCGTTCCTCAAAAAACGATTCCCCTTTAAGCTCTTTTTAGACTCGTAAAATATGAAAATATTGCCGAGAAATTGGCCTCTCCAGCTCGTTAAAGTGATTGGAAGTGCCATCCCTCCTCTATATTTTAATCTTTTTGGACTTGAGGGATCATTACACAAAAATATCGAGTGCTTATCTTTTTCAGCTCGCTAAAGTGATCGGAAAAGTCATCCCTTTCGTATTATTTTATACTTTTTTGGACTTAAGTGATTATATTACAAAAAAGGACTACTAGAGTTTCCTTTCTGTCTCTTTTAAGACTTTCTAAAATTGAAAAGGACTGAGTTATCTCTGTCATTAAACTCATTAAAACAATAGCGACAAACTTGTCCATGCAAACAAGAGCGAGTTTCACTCTTGCTAGGCTCGCTATAACATAGTGACAGGTTTTCCCGAAGGGAAAATTATAGAACAAGCATATGTTATCCTCCTCAAGCTTGAAAAAAATAAAGAGGTACTGATCAACAATGACTGGGGAAAAAGGGAAGAAAACTTGAATAACTTTATTGGTAGCAGGTCGCTCTTGAACATGACACTTTCCCTCCATCACCATGATTGAGTCAGGTTGGGTTATTCCGTTCACTGGTCATATCACCATTGGCCCTCCGTACCATCCATTTTGGGGTTAATGCTACCAATCCATTCTAATGTTGCCGATATGTTCAAGAGAAGTAACTCAGAGAATTCACCAACCCAACTAACATCTCATCCGTTGCAATACCTTAACACTCCATTCTTTTAGGACCACCACCCTGAACATTGTATCATCAGATCATTTTCACCTCAACAAAATCATTTTCTCCATTCCGTGTCATAGATGCAAGATTCATTAAGGCCCTCCTATGACAGGTCACTTCTTGTGGAAATCAACTCAATATCCAAGAAGTTGACTTAGGACCAACCCTTTCCGTACTTTGAAGCTTGCATGCCTCAATGGCAAGTTTCTCACTTCCGGCGACAGGTTTACATCAATGGCCTTCGACCGAAAGATTTTGCGTGGTGTTCGACATAGACTCATGTCTTCACACCACGTGACTTGTAGTGCAGTACCTGGAGGGTCATCTTCATTATCATTGATTCATCTCACGCCTATTAACAGCTTACATCATTGACTGGTAATCAGGTGATCTCTTTCCATGTTCGACCTCAGAACATCTTTTCACATGGATCGACTTGTACTTCCGGCGAACATTGAACGACTTTTAAGACCCTAGATCTAGTTTCATCCATCTGAGCTACGATATATTCAAGAAAATAAAGACATCAAATGTACATCATAGCTGCACAGACAATCATCCAAGCTAAGGGATGATGGCTCTACCAGAATCATCAGTGTGCCACACAGACGATTGTCTGTTCTATGTACATGAAAATGAATTTATAAAACTGAGCATGGGAATGCCCGCCTCAACTAGATCATGAAAATATTATGAATATAATGTATTGTATTGTATCTTATCACAGGTCACCTTCCAGTTCGAAAAACCTCAGATCCTCATGATAAAGCATTTCACTCGACATCAGAAGATTTACGACCTCATGCTTTAGGGGGCAACTTTTATAGACATATTTTGGCACTGCAACCCCAATCACATATGCCAATAAACCAAGGGATATCAAACCCCTAGAAGTGTTTTTTCATACCCTAAAGTAACAAGGTCAGTTGATTACATCATCTCCCAGAAGTTCTCCATGAAAAACTACTCAGAACTAGTCAAAACAGGACCATACAAACTGCTCCATGCATAGGGTGCAATGCATCTCACCTATTACACACAGGAGGTGTGATGCATACTGGAAAGCCCTTCTGTAGGGTGCAATGAGTGAGAGCAGACAAATGGCAGAAGCAATTTGCTAGGTGGAAACCCAGAGAATCTTCTAGAAATTGCTCATATGACACTTGCCTCTTTGAATTTGCCCAGGAATGAGTAAGAGATCTGAAATCTCCAAGTGGAACCAAGAAATATCAGTGAAATGACACTAATAAAAATCCCATAAGCTGACTCACTCTGCTGTAAACATCTATATATGGATCCCTCATCCAAGAGATACAAAGGCTGAAATTTTGTAATTTGCAAGGAAGTGTTGTTGGTTAACAAGCAGGTTTACGCGAAGTTCAAGCTGATTAAAAAATAAACCTAGCAACGAGCATATGTTCCCCCAGAGTTCAAGCTCATTAAAAAATGAACCCACCTTCAGTAAATAACCTTTGTGTTCGCATTACTATCAGCTTTTGAGCCTTGGTCGTGTTCTTACCATCACCTCCACCTTTTAGTCGATCATATGCCTCCACTTGATTGTTTACCCTTTTGAGGAAAAACTGCGATGAGTGATTCTATTAGCCACCTTCTTTACACTGCCATGATTGAAAAGTTCCAAACATACCTAGAACCAGTTGCTATTTGAAAACATCACTCGTTCCTAAAAAAACGAGTCTCCTTTAAGCTCTTTTTAGACTCGTAAAATATGAAAAGATCGCTGAGCAATTGGCCTCTCCATCTTGTTAAAGTGATTGGAAGTGCCATCCCTCCTCTATATTTTAATCTTTTTGGACTTGAGGGATTGTTATACAAAAAGATCGAGCACTTGTCTTTTTCAAATCACGAAAGTGATCGGAAAAGTCATCCCTTATTATTTTATACTTTTTTGGACTTAAGGGATTATATTACGAAAAAGGACTACTAGAGTTTCCTTTCCGTCTCTTTTCAGACTCTCTAAAATTGAAAAGGACCAAGTTATATCTATCGTTAAACTCATTAAAAAAATAGCGACAAACTTGTCCATGTAGACAAGAGCGAGTTTCACTATCACTAAGCTCGCTAAAACATAGCGACAGGTTTGCCCGAAGGGAAAATTATAGAACAAGCATATGTTATCCTCCTCAAGCTTGACAAAAATAAAGAGGTACTGGTCAGAAATGACTGGGGAAAAAGGGAAGAAAACTTGAATAACTTCATTGGTAGCAAGTCACTCTTGAACATGACACTTTCCCCCCATCACCGTGATTGAGTCGGGTTGGGTTATTCCGTTCACCGGTCATATCACCATTGGCCCTCCGTACCATTCATTTTGGGGTTAACACTACCAATCCATTCTAGTGTCACCGATATGTTCAAGAGAAGTCACTCAGAGAATTCATCAACCCAGCTAACGTCTCATCCAGTGCAATACCTTAACGTTCCATTCTTTCATGACCACCACCCTGAACCTTGTATCATCAAATCGTTTTCACCTCAACAAAATCATTTGCTGCGTTCCTTGTCATAGATGTGGGATTCATTAAGGCCCTCCTATGATGGGTCACTTCTTGTCGACATCAGCTCCTTATCCAAGAAGTTGACTTAGGACCAACCCTTTCAGTACTTTGAAGCTTGCATGCCTCAATGGCAAGTTTCTCACTTTTGGGGATAGGTTTACATCAATGGCCTTCGACCGAAAGATTTTGCGTGGTGTTCGACATCGACTCATGTATTCACACCATGTGAATTGTACCTTGAGGGTCATCATCATTATCAGCAATTCCTCTCACGCCTATTAACGGCTTACATCATTGGCTGGTAATCAGGTGATCTCTTTCCATGTTCGACCTCAGAACATATTTTCACATGGATCAACTTGTACTTTGGGCAAAGATTGAATGAGTTTGAAAACCCCGGGTCTAGTTTCATCCATCCAGGCTATGATATATTCAAGAAAATAAAGACATCAAATGTACATCATAGCTACACAGATAATCATGCAAGCTAAGGGATGATGGCTCTACCAGAATCATAAGTCTGCCACACAGACGATTGTCTGTTCTATGTACATGAAAATGAATTTATAAATCTGAGCATGGGAATGCCTGCCTCAACTAGATCATGAAAATATTATGAAGATAATGTATTGTATTGTATCTTCTTACAGGTCACCTTCCAGTTAGAAAAACCTTGGATCCTCATGATAAAGCATTTCACCCTACATTAGAAGATTTACAACCTCATGCTTTAGGGGGCAACTGTTATAGACATATTTTGGCACTGCAACCCTAATCACATATGTCAATAAACCAAGGGCTATCAAACCCCTAAAAGTGTTGTTTCATACCCTAAAGGATCAAGGTCAACTGATTACATCATCTCCCAGAAGTTCTCCATGAAAAACTACTCGGCACTGGTCAACATAGGACCGTACAGATTGCTCCATGCATAGGGTGCGATGCATCTCACGTATTACACACGGGGGGTGCAATGCATACTAGAAATCCCTTCTGTAGGGTATGATGAGCGAGAGCAGACAAATGGCAAAAGCAGTTTGCTAGGTGGAAACCTAGAGAATCTTCTAGAAACTGCTCATATGACACTTGCCTCTCTGAATCCACCCACGAAAGAGTAAGAGATCTAAAATCTCCAAGTGAAACCAAGAACTATCAGTGAAATGACAATAATCAAAATCCAAGAAGTTGACTCACTCTCCTATAAACATCTATATATGGATCCCTCATCCAAGAGATCCAAAGGCTGGAATTTTGTAATTTGCAAGGAAGTATTATTGGTTAATGAGCAGGTTTATGCAAAGTTCAAGCTCGTTAAAAAATAAACCTAGCAATGAGCATATGTTCCCCCAGAGTTCAAGCTCATTAAAAGATGAACCCACCTTCAGTAAATAACCTTTGTGATCCCATTACTATCAGCTTTTGAGCCTTGGTTGTGTTCTTACCATCACCTCCACTTTTTAGGTGATCATACACCTCCACTTGATTGTTTACCCTTTTGAGGAACAGCTGCGATGAGTGATTCTATTAGCCATCTTCTTCAAACCGTTGTGATTGAAAAGTTCCAAACATACCTAGAACTAGTTGCTATTCGAAAACATCATTCGTTCCTCAAAAAATGAGTCTCCTTTAAGCTCTTTTTAGAGTCTTAAAATATGAAAAGATTGCCGAGCAATTGGCCTCTCCAACTCGTTAAAGTGATTGGAAGTGCAATCCCTCCTCTAGATTTTAATATTTTTGGACCTGAGGGATCATTACACAAAAAGATCGAGCGCTTGTCTTTTTTGGCTCACTAAAGTGATTGGAAAAGTCATCCATTTTGTATTATTTTATACTTTTTTGGACTTAAGGGATTATATTACAAAAGAGGACTACTGGAGTTTCCTTTCTGTCTCTTTTTAGAATCTCTAAAATTGAAAAGGACTGAGTTATCTCTATCATTAAACTCGTTAAAACAATAGTGAAAAACTTGTCCATGTAGACAAGAGTGAGTTTCATTGTCGCTAGGCTCATTAAAACATAGTGACAGGTTTGCCCGAAGGGCAAATTATAGAACAAGCATATGTTATCCTCCTCAAGCTTGACAAAAATAAAGAGGTACTGGTCAGCAATGACTGGGGAAAAAGGGAAGAAAACTTGAACAACTTCATTGGTAGCAGGTCGCTCTTGAACATGACACTTTCCCTCCATCACCATGATTGAGTCGGGTTGGGTTATTCTATTCACCAGTCATATCACCATTGGTCCTCCGTACCATCCATTTTGGGGTTAATGCTACCAATCCATTCCAGTGTTGCTGATATGCTCAAGAGAAGTCGCTCAGAGAATTCACCAACCCAACTAATGTCTCATCCATTGTAATACCTTAACGCTCCATTCTTTCATGACTGCCACCCTGAACCTTGTATCATCAGATTGTTTTCACCTCAACAAAATCATTTGCTCTGTTCCATGTCATAGATGTGGGATTCATTAAGGCCCTCCTACGACGAGTCACTTGTTGTCGAAATTAGCTCATTATCCAAGAATTTGACTTAGGAACAACCCTTTTAATACTGTGAAGCTTGCATGCCTCAATGGCAAGTTTCTCACTTCCGGCGACAGGTTTACATCAATGGTCTTCGACGAAAAGATTTTACATGGTGTTCAACATCAACTCATGTATTAACACCACATGAATTGTACTGTAGTACCTCGAGGGTCATCATCATAATCGGTGATTCCTCTTGCGCCTGTTAACAGCTTACATTATTGGCTGGTTTTCAGGCGATGTCTTTCCATGTTCGACATCAGAACATCTTTTCACATGGATCGACTTGTACTTCGGGTGAAGATTGAATGAGTTTGAAGACCCTGGATCTAGTTTCATCCATCCAAGTTGTGATATATTCAAGAAAAATAAAGACATCAAATGTACATCACAGTTGCACAAATAATCATCCAAACTAAAGGATGATGGCTCTACCAGAATCATCAGTCTACCACACAGACGATTGTCTGTCTTATGTACATGAGTATGAATTTATAAAGCTGATCATGGGAATGACTGCCTCAGCTAGATCATGAAAATATTATGAAGATAATGTGTTGTATTGTATCTTATTACAAATAACCTTCTAGTTCGAAAAACCTTGGATCCTCATTATAAAGAATTTCACCTGACATCAAAAGGATTTACGACCTCATGCTTTAGGGTGCAACTTTTATAGAAATATCTGGGCACTACAACCCCAATCAAATATGTCCATAAACCAAGGGCTCCTAAACCCCTAAAAGTGTTGTTTCATACCCTAAAGGAACAAGGCCAGCTGATTACATCATCTCCCATAAGTTCTCCATGAAAAACTACTTAAAACTAGTCAAAACAGGACCATATAGACTGCTCCATGCATAGGGTGTGATGCATCTCACCTATTACACATGGGGGGTGTGATGCATACTGGAAATCCCTTCTATAGGATGCAATGAGCGAGAGCAGACAAACGGCTGAAACAGTTTGCTAGGTGGAAACCCAGAGAATCTTCTAGAAACTGCTCATATGACACTTGCCTCTCTGAATTTGCCCAGGAATGAGTAAGAGATCTGAAATCTCCAAGTGGAACCAAGAACTATTAGTGAAATGACACTAATCAAAATCCAAGAAGTTGACTCACTCTCCTGTAAACATCTATAGATGGATCCCTCATCCAAGAGATCCAAAGGCTGGAATTTTGTAATTTGGAAGGAAGTGTTGTTGGTTTCTCTTTGAAGACATTGTTGGGTGATCTTGCTTTGTATGAGGTGAAGAGGGATTTCATGCTGGGAGGATGATGCTAGATCATACAGCTTGGTTGTAATCCTCTCTTCTACTACTTCTATCAATAAAAATATTTGAATTTTCCTCCATATGCTTGTATATCTTTGAATCTTGTATTTGTATATGCATCTATATGGTTAATGTATATCTGATCCTACATTATTTATGGTTATAGATCTCTATGCTTTGATAGTATTTTGCTGCCTTGACTCTATAGATGTTCTTCGAATCGGGACAAGCGAGAGAGGAGTGGCGAAAGCTCTATCAAGGGATAGAGGAAACAAGCAAGGAGACTAGCGAAAGACTGAGGTTGGTACTCTCTACTTCTCTCTCATCTATCTCTCATAAAGGAAAACACAACTAACTTTAGTTTGTTTGTTTCTAAGATAGCTACCCATCTTAGTGGGACTAGTAGCTCTGAATGGACACTAGTTTTCCTGATAACAGTGTCCTTTCCATCATCAATTCGTAGCTATGACAGTGGCGCTCATCACTGCCCACTGGTTTTCAGAAATCGCAAAACAATTGTTGTGGTGTCTGTACAAAATTTTGCAGCAAATGATAGTTATCCATTACATGTTTTCCAACGACCTAACAATTAGCGCACCAGAGCGCATGCCCCGTACTTGGTCCTACTAGAGCTTCCTACCTCACGGGCATCACCCCCCCTGTGATATAATTTGTGAAGACAGGACAGTGATCTTTATCATGCCCCTGGATCTTACACTTGAGGAACCACACTTCTTCGCGCACCTCTAGCCTAGCCTCCTTTTCTTCTTCAAGCTCTGCAATTCCAAATAGAGGTTCTACAACTTCAAGTGAGTTTTTTGTACTCCCAAAGATGAGTCCTGAATAGGCATTTCATGTAATCTCATCGCAATTTCTAGAGCTTCCACCTGAGTTCCTACCTTTTGCTACGATAAAGCAATCATTAGGTGGGGCAGGAGCAAGGCTATAAACCACTCGTGGTGCTAACTATCTGTGAGATGCATATTAGCCTCGTGGATCACACACTTCAATATTTGATCTAACTCCCAAGGCATTTCACTAACCCTCATCATGATTTCCTTAAATCCAATCACTGACTATGAGTCAAACTTAGGCTTACCGAATTCTTTGTTCAAAGCCGCTTGGGTGTCTTCTAATGACACCAATGGGTTATCGGTGAAGTACTTAATGTACCATGTCAGCGCACGATCCTACATAGCGGTAACCAACTGCGCCTTCTTTATATTATCATCCATAATTTGTTGTGCTGTCAAAATAGCCTTCGCAACATACCAAACTGATCTGCATCCTCACTTCCTAAGCCCTTGAAAATTGGCAACTTCATCGTACTCAACATGTTGAACTGTGGTGGTGGTGGTGGCGGTGTGGGTGAAGGTGTGGGAAAGGTGTGCATTGTGGAGGTGTAAGTGGAAGTGGAGTGGATGTATGATGTATCCATGGGAAACCCTGTCTTATCAACTGGACAACACTCTGTGGCGAGTCTTGTACTGCTCCTTCATCATCACTTGAAGGAGGTCCAATCAATCGGATATATTCAAGACCTGCATTTTCTTGGTTTCTAAAGCTCCGTCCACTTCTCGTAGATCCAAAAATGAAGTCAATGGCATAACCCTCTTTTCACATAAGAGCATCTTTATCCAAGTATTCAAGGATCTCAAATACTTACCTCGTGGCTCCTTGAAGAAGCGTCACTCTACTTTGTTGTAACTGACTAAGGTGTCAACTACGAACTCTATAACAAAACCTCCTATAACCCAATCTAGCCAATGGTCAGCAGTGTGTGCGATCTTATCTTCAGAGGCTTCGAACCTCTGCACTAGCTCTAAAGTCCACACTATTGGAACGTCAAGCCTCCACCTTCCTTGGTCATCTACCAATTTAGTTATCCACTCGTATAGTTCAATTGGGAAGGTGCAAAAGAAAATTTCGTGTAATTCTGTGTACAAATATCTATCCAGCCACTATTCTTTTGTCAGACGCATATTTCTATTCTCTTGTGTCATGAATTCATGGATCTTTCTATCCAACCACTTCTCAATTTCCTTTTTGGTCGAATTCCAACGATGCGACATCACACATCTCTTTATGCAGATCCTCTTCCTGACAACGAAACCATTTGTTGGCTTAGGGGGTCCTGACCTAGGTTCATGGACTGAAGTCTCACCTGAAGTAGTATGGAGGGGGTGTTGGAACCAAAATTTCCACATCCAAAGGTTGGTTTGATGTCGTTTTATGCCCTTGATCTGCCTTCATGCAGATCTATAAGCCCTTAGGGCTTGGCACTTCAATTCCCTTTGAGTGGCCTTTAGACCTTTGCAAAGGTCTACGACTAGCTTTTGCGGACCCTGAAAAGATGAATTAGTTACTTATGCACACCTTATATTACTCTTAGATCAGTATGTACTCAGATCTACCCAAGTGTTCCATAAACCTAACAGACAATGTTATGATATTTGCATAATCACTTAACATTAATTGCATTTAGTGAATAAGATGGATCTAGTAAATTCACACATAAATACATCATTAATTCATAAATAAATTCCTTCATCATAAGATATACTATAAACATAAACAACCGATAGAAATAGATAAAACATATGAATTTTCCCAATAGTTGTCTTTATTGATATTTAGTATAAGGTTATAGACTCTACTCTAGGTCTATGTGCACTCAACTACAGGGGTCCACGCACTTAGCTACAGTCTCTACTCTAGGTCTTTGCGCCCCTCCTCTAATACTTACTTCCCTCCGCTAACTCTCTAGACTCCTTTCATCGTACCCATAGACAAAGACATAGATCTGCCTTAGAATCTCTAAGACACACCTATTTATACAATCGGATGGTCCGTGGACCATGGGTAGACCTTCCAAAACTGACTCAAATTTACATAAATGAGGGTAAAAAGCCTTTTTGACTTCTTAACTAATTGTGTGCTCCACATCCACAATTCACAGAGACTTTACATCTTTTTACATCAAAACTTGGGCTTTTGCCCCAAAACTAACTCGGGCGACCCCATCCCAACACATCTCTTCGTATGCATCATTTGTTTGTCTGTTCAAAGACATGTCCTTTTGCATGTACTCCCCTTGTTCATCCCATCCATCTTCACACCATTTTTATTTGTGTACCTATATCCGTAGTCACTCATGAAGAGACGACATCAAATCCATAAACCTCCTAGTATACCATGATGCATGATCGTTTCAGATGCAGGTGACCAGGAGAGAGGACAAGATTAGAAACTATGTGAAGCAAGTTTTGAGCTGGGATGTAAGCTCTGGGCACTACTGGTGAAAATAGCACAGAAGTCACTGGGATACGGTGACGGGAAATCTAGATTCACAGTGACTATCCACAGGAAGTGGCTCGGCTGGAGGACAAATCTACACAATTTTTGGGAGAAGAAGTGTGGGCTGCAGGAGGGCTCGGCAAGAAAATTCTCCACAATTTCTGGAGTGAGCAGGAAACGAGAGCTTGGTAGCAAAAACTACACAGTTCTTGGAGGGAGTTGGCACTGGGATGTGGGAGCTTGGTAACATAAATTGCGTAGTTACTGGAGGGAGCTGGTAGCGGGTTGCTCGGAATTATTGGCGGGAAAATCTGTGGAGCTGCTGGGAGGTTAACCTACTAACCACATCTATGCATTTTCTGAGTTAAGCAGACTGCTGAGCTGTAGAGGGATTTCTCATGAAATCTGCATAGTTTTTCGGGTGAGAAATTGGACAGTTGACTAGGAACTGGCTGAGAAAATTGTACAATTTTCTGAGCGAGACAAGGACATGCACTGGGTGTTTTTCCAGCCTTTTCGTGCAATTTTCTCAGTCAGTGAAGTAAGCATGGTTTGTAGCCTCTGTGCAAATTTTGAAGGGAGTCAGTCCCGGGGTGACTCACAGGTCAAATTCTCTGGTTGACCAACAGGAGGGTTGATTGATGAGCTTGCAGGTAGCGCAACTTCAAGATGGCTTACTAGCTGCTTATGCACTATTCTAGGTCACAGTCGGTCGAGTCAATGGTGGGGTGAAGATCTAGCTATTAGAGGGTAATTTGGCCATACGAACTTCAGAAAAAATGACTAATTATGTGAGCGAGTGAAAATGTGCATACACAATCTTGCAAATACACACTCACATGACTTGACGACGAGATGACTCAAACCATCCAGACACACATGCTCAATATGACTGGAAAACAGTGCAAATCGACAAGCGCGACATTTGTGATTGATCATTGGACAACTTCGACAATGCTTACGTGACAGTGTATACGAATCTATGTGTGAGCACAGTGGATGTTTACATGGTGAACACAACATGTACACACGAAGCGGAGACCTTGTGTATGACTAGAACATGGTCACAAGAAAAACATTGTTACCAACATGCAAAAGCTACCCGTTAAACGGTCAAGCGAGGTGGGTGAAAAGAATCATAGGAGCCCACAGAGTGAGCCCGATTGCGTGAAAACATCAAGTAGAAACTCAACGAAGGCTTCAAAATTGAATGCAGGCCAAAATGTTGGAGGATTTTGCAGCCGCTACAACGTAGGGACAAAGCACGGAAGTTTATTTAGTGGATACAGGTGATTCATCAAGCAGTAGAACAGAATTTGAAGACGAGTTAGGCTCAGTATAAAGCTTGACGTGATAAGCACCGAGTTAATCATCAGTTTCAAGTTGGGGACAAGGTATGGCTCCACATTAGCAAGGATAGAATGAAGGCAAAAGGGAAGAAATTGAGACCCATTCGATATGGTCCCTTCACCATATTGGCAAAGATTGGAGACAATTCTTTTCATCTTGACTTGCTTGCTTATATGAAAATGTACTCAGTAGTGAATGTTGAAAACCTAAATCTTTATGAACCTCCATTGACTATGGATATTGAAGAGGTTGCATAGATTCCTAAAGTGGACGATTTTGCGCCAGAGTATCTAGGCAAGTTGCCCAAAGATATCATATTTGACAGGGAAACTAGAACTTCACGACAGGGAGATGTGGAGTACATTCGTGGCTTCAAAGGAATCCATCTGGGTAAATCTCGATGGATGGAGAAAGAAAAAATGAGGGAGAACTTTCCTCACTTGCCAATTGATTGAAAAGGCTTTTGGTCCTCCAAAAGCTCTTAGTGGGGAGGATTGATCCAAGTGGATCTCTAAAAATTACTAGTGGCATGGTAAAAAGGCTCAAAACTCAAAGTGGCATAATCTTGATAAACTTAGCATCAGATCAAAGTGCTCATCATCCTGATTCCAACGATGTGAATGACACTTGAATACGAGCTCATATGAAGAAGTTAGAACAAGCCAAACTTAGGTTTGACTTGGACAGGTGGCAAGAGAAGATGACGTGGTAGAACTCTTCAGCGAATGGGGAAGCACCAAGTGGCACAGTGCCATTGGCCCCACATATCGCTGATCGCAAAAGGTAGAGGTCCACAATTATAGAATCGGCTCCCAGCAGAGTCAGGATGTGATGCGATAATCATATATTGCAATCGCAAAGGGAAGTGCTTACAGAAACGGCCCCTGGTGGTCAGGGTTCTGATTGTGATATCGTCATCGCATATTGAACAACGCCTGTTCTTAAAACAATAACACTCACCAATTCCAATGATTGTCATTTTCCGATACTCCTGGATGTGATATGATATAGAGACTGGTTTTGGGAATGCATCGGGTCCATTGGATCGCACATCACACATTGCATCTTGCAATGGCCATTATGGAGGAACACATTGGTTCCAACCGATTGTGATTTGCGATAGGGTTATTAGCGTCAATAAAGACGTCGAGTTCATGGTATACACTGATTCGTGTGAAAACATGTTAAGGGCAGTTTTTCTACATTTGATAGGTTTGTTACCTGCGTGCTATTCACGGCCGAAGAATCTCTATTGGAACCGCCCACCTGCTAAACTTGTCATCTGTTTGGAACTTCATGGGATTGAGGAGTCAAATGATCAAGGGTATATATGGGACAGTGTGCATAGGAAAAAGGGGGGACTGGCATAGGAATTCAGAAAATCATTGTGTACAGTAGTAACCTGAACTGGGAGCAAGTCAAAACCATGCCTTGAGTAGCAGGGAGGTTCCGAGAAGGTGCAGAAGCTTCATTTCTTTGAATTGGTGTTCAGATAGGCGATTCTACATGATTTTTTGCCAATATTTTAGTGGTATTGTCTATTTCTAATGTTGGGCTCTCCATTCTTCATCCATATTCTAGCTTGGAGGTATAAGGATTGTAAATGAATATTACTTGTACTTTTATCTCTTTTTATGCCACTTAATGAATGAAGGCCTCCACACTATTGAGTAGGGCTAGGAGACATCATCCAAATTGGATGAATTCCATAATCAAATATTTGTGTCATGGTTTCACGCTTATCTTATTATTTCTGCATTGTTATATGTGATTTTAAGTTCCATTGTTAATAAGCTCTGTTACATGTAATTCTGATGCATCTATAAGTAAAAGATCTTGGATCAACTAAGGAGTTTCCATGTGGAGTGATGACATCATATCAGAGGTCGACATATCAAAGGATGAAGACCTCGTAGCTTTAGTGCAGATGGTTTTTGGAAAACTTACAATGGAATGGGATTTTGATATTGGGTTGGCACTTGGTCATGAGAATCCAAAGAACCAAGGGCACAGAGCAATTTACTAAGGAATCTTTGTCGTTGGAAGGATCCTTAAGGCCTTAGCATCTAAGTGCTAATACATTGGCCATAGGTTTGATCCTATGAGAAGTAAAATGCTCAAGGATCTAAGTGCCAAGGGAGCTGAGGATATCGGGATTGATAAATATCGTAACGTTCCTCCTCTGTAAAGTTATGATATGGTTTTTCTCTGATGAATTAGTAGAACGAGTTAATGGATGAATAGGTTGGCACCTATGGAATTTAATGTGGCTCAAAGAGGTTGATCGATGAAAATGGGATAAACCTACATAAGACTATGTAACAAGGAATTGAGGACGAAACTTTTGGCAGAGACAAATTTGGGTGAATGAAGGAAGCAATCCACTACTTTGCACACACAATTGGTTGTCTTAAATGAGAATCAGAGTGGTCATATTTGTAAACTATCAAGATGTATGGAGCAATAAATGAGAATGGGGCTATCTGAGGACTATGCAGGTCACCTGAGAATTAATTTCTCACCATGGAAATCTACACAGTCAGACGATAGAGAACTGCAAGGTCCATCTCTGATTTGGTAGTGTGATAGGAAGCTACCATAAGATTCAACTACAATAAGGGAAACCATTTCTAAGTACAGTTGGGAAGTTAGAGTACAGACAGTAGAGTCTTCCTTTCACAGAGTGCCTTAGTGAAACAAAATCATCTCCTACAATTCAGAAGGGGGGAGGGGAGTTGAGAAGATTGCTAAAGCATTGTGAAGAGAGAGGTGTGTGAAGAGACAGGGAGGTTGAAGCACCAAGCTTTATACTGTGTGATACAGTAGCAAGTGTAGCAACAACACAATGTGGAGAACAGTGAGGGTAGTGCTTAAAAGCCGATAGCAAAGAGCCCTTGACAATGGAGGCACACTACTTAGGAGATGTTACTGTGACAAGCAAGTAAATATTTACTGCATGAGAGAATAGAAGATAGAGTGCTGAAGTTCAGTCTACAACTAGCCATTTTTGATATTTTACTTGTAATATTGTATGTCTCTGTTTTCAGTTTGAAAATTGTATGAAATAGTAGAACAATGGCAAGAACAAGTTTGTACCTACACATTGGAGAGGTTGGTGCCTCTTGGAAAGTTGGTTCTTTCTTACCAAAGGGGGTCAATGCCTCCTGTGGGTAGGAGCTCATAAACAAACAAATGTAATTAAGTGGGTGCTTAATTTACAAAATAAATAAACAACAAATTTGGTGGTTTTTTCCCTCTGGGTTTCCACTTGGAAAACACGGTGTCAAATGTGTGTGTGATGCTCATGTGATTATTGTATGAACATGTGCATTTGAAATTGTTGATTCATTGCTTTTGTGAATGAATGATCTCACAAGTAAAATAATATAACAAGTGGACTATAAGCATAATAGAAAAAGGAAAACAGTTTCATAATTACTGATTAACACCCCCCCCCCCCACCGCCACCCTCACCAATTCCTTATTTCAACATGGACAGTCATTCAAAATTTGCATCAAGATCGCAGTACATCTGATACATTTAGCTAAAAATGATTCATTATGGTACACATATCACTTATATATTTGTAATAATTCCCAACTCAAGAAAAATATTCTTTAGGAATTGCACACCACCACCTTAGGAGGGCGCTCGGGATTTTTAAAAACTTACAACAGGGTCAAGAAGGAATTTTCTTGGGATGGCCTTAATTCTGATATTCAAAATTTTGTGGCAGAATGTTTGGTTTTCTAACCAAATAAGGTTGAGACAATTAAGACCTCAAGTCTGTTACAACCTTTAGTCATTCCAAGTCAGTGTTGGGAGGATGTCTCAATGGATTTTATCACAAGTTTACCCACGTTTTAAGCAAAGAGTGTCAACATGGTGGTAGTTGATAGACTTACCAAGTATGAACACTTTTGTGCATTATCTCATCCTTTTAAAGTAAGTACACTTACTATTGATTTTATTGAAACAATTCAAAAGCTACATCGAAACCCAAACATTATTGTAAGTGACAAAGATCCCATTTTCACTAGAAGTTTTTGGATGAAATTATTTTCTTGTCTTGGTACTTAATTAGCTCATAGCTCGTTTTATAATCCTCAATCTAACGGAAAAACTAAGATAATGAACAAATGTTTGGAATGATATATTTTTTTCTTTGTATCTAATAAAAAAACACAATGTGTTAAGTGGTTACCTCTAGCTGAATGGTGGTATAACACTTCCTTCCATACTGCAACAAAAATGACCACATTTCTATCACTTTATGAATATCATCTACCATCCATCAGATAATATTTAAGAGAAAAATCCCAGCTTCAAGCAGTGAAATATTACATTGAGCATCAACAAAATTCCTCCAACTCTTAAAGGATAACCTCACTTTGGCACAGAATCGAATGAAACAACAAGAAGATCAACATCACAATTAAAGAAGTTTTGATGTAGGCAACTAGGTATTTTTATGGCTACAACCATACAAACAAATGTCTCTCAAGAAAGCTAAGACGGATAATAAATTATCACCCAAGTACTATGGTCCTTACAAGGTGTTGTAAAAGATTGTTACTATGTCATACAAATTGGAGTTTCTTGCATCTTTCTGAGTACACCCAATTTTCCATGTTTCATGCTTAAAGAAAGTCATCGGTGACAAGCTCGAAGTTCACACAACGTTTCCAAAACTTGACAAAGAAGGAGAAATCATATTTGAGCCTGAAGAATTCATGGAAACAAGAACCCGACAGCTACACAATCAATTAATTCCATATTATCTCATTAAGTGGAAGAACTTACCCGCTGAATATTCCACATGAGAGGATGATAATTTTATACATAATCATCCAAAACTACTCAAGAATTCAAGACAATAGTTTTTTGAAGGAGAGGGGCATGTCAGGTCCCTATAATACTAGTGTATTCCCCTTATTGTTGTTGTTAATGTAGCCCCTATTGTTATTGTTGTACCCATGTATGCCCCATGTTGTTATCATTGTGCCCTTACATTATTATTGTTATGTAGGCTCTAATTGTATTGTGGCCCCCTAGACTCCTATATATAACAAGGACGTCTTATCATTTGTATCATCTAATAATTGCTCATTTATGTAATGTAAAGGAGGTTTCCTCCTCGAAGAGGATAATTTTTAAGTTGTTGATCCATATTTTCTACTATTTTGTGAGTTGGTTGCCAAAGTCATTTTCTAATTTTTATAGTTTTATTCACATTTATTGAATATTAATTAGAAAAAATTAAAAAACCTATTGCTTAAAAAATAAATACCTATCCACCTAATTATAATCATTTTTTAAACAAATATTTTAATAAAAATAAGTCCATGATATAATTTATAATTTAAATATAATTTCATATCATCTAAATTCATTTTTTTTAACTCAAAATACCATGATAATACACATGATCAATCTCTTAAAGATAGATATTATTCATCAAATACAATGTGGTTATGAAGTGCCTGCTCATAATCTTCACCAATACCTAAATATTATAAGATATGAAATCTAAATCTAAACCCAAACTTAATGGAACACAAGTTGCTTGTAAATTTTATTCTTCAAATAAAATGAAAGGTCCATCATTAGATTTAGATTTCAATCATATATATATATACTTGTGAACATGATAGAGAATATACTTTTTATTAAAGATAACTTGGTAACTTAATTTTTTAATTAAAAATTATAACTTAGTAATTTATTTTTTTATAAATAGTAGCTCTTAAGACCTACTCCAAAATAGGGATAGGTATACTCCAAAATAGGGATAATTAAAAAATAATATCATTAATGAAAAAAATTAAGGAAAAGAATGTTCAAGATTAGGGTAAGACTTTAATTCCACCCCTCAAGGAAGAATATACCCTCTTTCTTGAGTCTCATACATCCATGCAATTTTTCCATATTTACATAATTAGGAACCAACAAAAGGGTGTGCCATGGTTGTGCATTAGCGCGTTTCAAGGCCTTTCACTTATCCTATATTTTCATGACCCTTTCATCATCAGATATTTCCATGCATGACTCTCTATGGTCACATTGTGGAGGGGGCACAAAATATATGTATTTCAGGATGGGGGGACATGTCACTTGCTATTTTCTATTTTTTATGAATTTATCTACTATGTTTTCTTCACGAGATAGGTGGAACAAAATCCTCTTTCAGTCCTATTGATTATTTTATATTCTATGCTCCTCTTTAGTGCATGATGGAAGATGATATATGATAATTTTATTTGATCCTTCAATGGTTATCATGGGATTTTGTCATTTTCTTTATGAATACGAAAACTATTATTGCCTGCGAAGCGGTTTTAATTTTCAATGAAATATGGCAGTGGGGATTTATGTTTTGGTCCACATGCATGAATCTGGTGGTACAATTTGTTTTTATTGTATTTGATTGGGCTCTTTATTAGTGCTATTTGATGTTGTTAGATGAGTTAGCATTTGCAATTATAAACTAACCAAGAAAGAAGGAATATAACTAACAGGAAACTGAATGCAAACACACAAGTAATAACGTAGGAGTTACGTGGTAAAACCTTGACAGGGTGTCAATGAAACATCCACGAGGCAAGGGATTGGAATCTCTATTCAATCAATAAAACGATTCTCCATACAATATTTCAGGCATTCATCAATTTTATATGAGCCTCCTCAGTTACATAACCGATGTTTCAGTATAAAACTAACTTGTTAATAATTAACACATTTTACCCAAATTTACATAATTAGTTGTCAAACTTCCAACAAACTCCACCTTGACAACAATTTTCCTAATCCCTTGCCTATGCCAATTCATCATCTTTTCTGCAAGCCAAGAGAAGCTAAACACCATCACAGCTTCTCTACTCTAACTGGCTTTGTGAATATGTCTGCACAATTCTCCCATGTATGGACCTTTTGAAGAACTACTTTTTTTTTCCATCAATCACATGTCTCAGAAAATGATACCTTACATCAATGTGCTTGGTTCTACTGTGATAAGCAGGATTTGTAGCCAAATGAATAGCACTTTGACTGTCACAAAGTACATTCACTTTCTCTTGCATCCTTCCAATCTCATCAAGTGAACCCTTTAACCAGATTACTTCTTTACTGGCATCTGAAGCAGCTATATATTCTGCTTCAATAGTGGACAATGTAACTGTTTCTTGAATCTTTGACATCCAACTAATTGCTCCACCTGCAATAGTAAAAACATAACCTGTAGTAGATATTATTTTGTCCAAATCACCTGCATAATCAACATCTACATATTCGTAGGTGTGGAGCTGTAACAAGGGTCTTTTTCACCTCTAGTTATTTCACATTACAAGTCAATCCGGGAGCGTTTTGTTATTGTAAGGGACATCTTAATTTGAGGCTATTTGTCAGGATAATGCTTGGTAGTATAGATCCAAAGAATACAAGAGTAAACGGATGCTAATGCTAAATTACTTTTGCATAAAGAAATCACACACGCAGCAACTTCGTCGGTCGAGGGTATGGAATTAATAACCTATCCCCCTAGAAACTGATGAAGGAGTATGGATCATGATCTGGGAGCATTATAGCGTCTGCGGTATCTCACAACAGTCTTGAACCTCCTCTCATGCCACTTCAATAAACGCAAGCAAGAAAACAGAATGAAACAGCAATCTTCAGAAATGGAACAACAATAAAAGGAACGGCAGTAAATGGAACAGCAGTAAATGGAACGGCAGTAAAGAAACTAAGTCTCACGAGGTCTACACTTCCAATCCTTGGCACACACTTGCATACAAAAAGGAAAGCAATCATTTATACAGGTTTGCAGCTTGATCAAATGGAACAGCAAATTATTAAAGACAGGAAACGTCAATCATATGTATATCAAATGGAACAACAAATCATTAAAGACAGGAAACGTCAATCATATGTACACGATCTGTAATAGTCACCAACAATCCATTAACCCCAGTCACCTGTAGCTGAAATATTCTACTTATGAATTCTGTAATTAGTGCAAACAACTCAGATCATCAGTATGCGAAGAATCCTGAAAGTATGATATGAACTTGTTACAGAGATTTATAACAGGAAAGCTACAGATGAGTAAATATGAAACAACATGTAACCATAATAGATTATGAGAAACAAACCACACAAAGCAGAATTGTAATGGTACAATCAGCCAGTGTCCGTTGGAGCCGGGCCCAAAGCTTCCAATGGCGCACTGCCGTAAGCTACTTCAGACGCACGGAGAAATTAACACCAAAATATTATATTAACGCATCGATGAAAGTACAAAACTAAGTCTCAGAGAGACTCAATAGTCTGAGTTCAACTGACAATGAAATTCATGAACAGAAAGTTAAAGATACCAACAGTCCCCCTTAGTTTCAATGCTACCCTCCTTTTATACAATTAACGGCGGAGTTCATTGGTCGACAAAACGATTGATCGTAGCGATCCCTCAGGATCGAAGATCCTGAGGGATCCGCTAAACTGTTAACGCTTTCCTTTACTCGGCTTGTAATTCCGAACTGGCAGTCCTTCATCTCGTTTCGGACTGATCTCCCTTGATTTACTCGACCTGGTCTGAACCTTATTTAGAATTGGAGGGACAGCCGTTATCTTCTCGTCAAATCCTCGTTTCGCATTGCGCCTTCCTGCTTTTACCTTTTCCTGCGTAGAGAAGACAACTGTTAGTGATTGGATCGTTTTAGACTCGTTGTCTTTGCATTTCCCCTACTTTATAATAAAGAAAAGATTACAACTATTGCTTAAAACATCACTAAATCATTTATTAAAACATACCTTCCCAATGCTCTACACACCCCCCGACTTACTCTGTTTCATGGCCTCATGAAACCGTTATAATTAACATGGAGAGCAGTAAGAGAATAGGCTGGAGAGGGTACTTCATGAGGGGGTCTGCAACCATGATAGGCAACCAGATTATCAAAGAAATAATGCAACTGATCTGCAGGCATATCATACAAGGCCTGGTACCCCGGGGCAGGGTGCCAAATAATAGGGCTTCGGAACCGATATCCTAACCATGATGGTCCAGCTTGCAGAATGCACTGGCCATAAAAAGGCAATCGCTCAGCAGCCAGCTCAAAGTTCTCATATCGGAAGGGCTCCCTGAGCTGGATGCTTGGAGTGGAAATCCGATAACAGAATTTGGCAGCCTCCAAGGCGGAATCTTTAATAACCCGGAAGTATTCTAAGCTATTTCGAATCAACTCCTCATGCATGGGTACTAGTAGTTTCATAACGTCAGGGTTTCTCATAAGGTTTTTATGTGATTGCCAGAGGCGAACTGGATCTCGAGGCTCAGCCCTGACCCATAGATCTAGGCTGTGCTCCTGCCTCTGAAAGGCATTGTAAGCCCTGAGCCATTTTAACTGGTTGACCCCAAATGAAACAAAGGCTTGCAGCTGTATATCCCCCACAAAAGGGCCAGGGTTTAGATCAGTTTCCTGCTCAAGCACCATATTGTGCAAATAAAATTCACATAATAATCGTTGGACCTTAACCCCATAATGTTTACAACAATCAATAAAATCATTAACAGTGTTAATCTGAATGGGGGCACCTGCCCTGACAGCTTTTATTTTCAATCTTAAGTATCTCTCTAGGAGGAATAAAGCATAATTCTTGGCGGGGGCCCTGCAAGTCAAAACATCATCATACAACGAACATACAGTGTCCATTTGTTTAATAACAGCATCTAGTCGACGTGTTACCTTAGCAACCTTTTCCTGCTCCTTCTGCCATCCTTCGAAAGCCCGACTCTCCGATTCACTCATGTTTCTCAGCTGTTGTTGCAGTTTTTCATGTTTTTCCAGAGGGATCCTTTGTTCTTCTAACTACTCAGCCCTCTGCTGCAATTCTTCGTATTTTTCTCGAGGAATCCTTTGCTCAACTTCCTGCTGCAACTCTTCATATTTTTCTCGAGGAATCCTCTGCTCAACCTCCTGTTGCAGCTCCTCATATTTCTCTCGAGGGATCATTTGTTCCCGTAGCTGTTCAGCCTCTTGTTGGGCTTGTCTTATCTCACGGCGCAAGGCCTTAGTTTTTGGATCCCTTTCCCATAATTCCCTGGAGGCCGGAAGTTTCGCCTGGACCTTTACATTTCGTCGCTTAATTCTCCCTGAAGGTGGTGTCTCAGTGTGGACTGCTCTATTTTCCCCTTCCTTCTTGACATGTACAAAGGGGTACGGTGGTCCCTCTGTAACTGGGATGTCGTCTTGTGGCTCAATTTTAATTGGAACGACAGTTGGTTCTAATGGGCTGTCTGGAATATCAGCCTGCTCCTCTATGTCAATAGGAACGGTATTCTGGTGCTCTGTTCCAGATGGAACAGCGTTTTGTTCCTCAGTATTAATTGGAACAGCTGCAGGTTTGCTAGCAGAATGTCGACCTACTAGATGCCTATAGGTGCTCTGTCTTCCTCTCTGAGAGGACCCAGTTGTATTTGTCCTCCTTTTTCTTCTCACAGTCCTCTTTATTCTCAAACTAGCTTTCAGACTTCGAATTTTCCGCCGAAGCTGGGCTATAATGGTCAGCAATTTCTGCTGTTTTCTTTTCAACTTCTTAATTTCTTTTGCCTCGGCTGTGGGCACATGGGTGGCCCTCAGTTACGCTCCTCTTTCATCGAGGGTTTCTTCCATCATTCGGGGAACGTCCTGTTCCCGAAAAACATTTTCATCCTCCTCGCCATCAGCGGGTGGATTTCCTTCCGGTGTTTTAGGAACGGCTTGTTCCTTATTGCTATTCACATTTTCTTTGTCGATGACAGGGGAGTTCTCTTCCCCTGCCATTCCATCATGCAATTCGTCACGCGTCTCTTCCTCAAATGGTCCTTCGGGAGGCTCTGCCGGACTGGAGGGTGAAGGATAACCTCTAAGGCTGGCCAAGATGGTGGCCATCTCTTCTTCCTCCACAGGGTTTTGTGGATGGCTACCCCCCAATTGTTCCATCTCCTTCTCCCGAATTGGCGGCTCAGCAGCTGCCTCTGGATAGCTGGTCTCGGCCGCAGAGTTGTCATCCCTATCTCCTTCTTCATCTTCTACTTCATTCTCTGTTTGTTCCAGGTTTTCCCCAGATATTTGTTCTGGCGCTGGAGGATCCTCTATTATTTCAATCGGTTGGCCTATGTTTGGCTGGATTTTCTCCAGCCTACCTCTTATCTTTGCCAACCGAACTGACTTTCTAGGCCTCCCGGGCTGTTCGGGTGTGCTGACCATCTGTTCCTCCGCCTCCACCTTTCTGCGTTTTTCAACCTGTTCTTCTGTGCCAGAGGAATGCCTTCGTTTTAAGGTAGCAGGTCTTTCTGCGGCCAATTCCTTACATTTTTCTGTATGTCTAGTTGCTTCAGGGGTGCATTTCTGTTTCCCTAGCTTTATGCGTTTCTTCGCTTGCTCGGTTGTGTCCGAGGGTTGCTTAGGTTTTGGCGATTCTCTGGGTTTTTTAGGTGTTTCGGAGGTGCTAACGGGGTGCTTCGTCTTTGGGGATGGTGATTCTACTTCCCCTTCAATTGCTGTAAGAAGTTCCCGCCAGCTAGTCTGCTGCCGAGCGAGTCTGTATGTCACTATCAGGTGGATCAGCCCATGGTGGCTAACCACTGCGTCTTCATGGTGTGCCTTTTTCAGGCTCCGAGAGGTATCATGCAACAATGAATTTAACAATGCAGGGAGATTCACAGCACATTTTCCTTTTAACACAGCTAAGAGCTTAAGGTGACGCGGCCTTACCACATCTTTTCGTCCTTCGCAGGTGATGTAGCTCTGTAATACCTTTGCCAGTTCGCTCCAAGGTTCTCCCAGTGTTGCCGGCAGCACTCCTTTTCCCTTCACTGTCAGCTCCTGCCCTTCATCTTGGAAGAGTTCTACGATCTTTTGCAGTCTTTCTTTTTTTGTCGTCCATATTGGACCTAAGTCTGGTAATCCGGTTACTTCCGCGATTATTTCCTTCGTGACTGCTATCTGCTTCCCACCTACCACTGAGTGTTCTTCCTGCAAATTCTGCGGGAATTCCATGGCCACTATTTCGTTTGATTTGCGCAGGCGGCCAAAATAAGTTAACCACCCTGCTTTTTCTAAGATCTTCCGAGCGGCTTCGGAAACTATGAGCTCGCTCGGCTCACTTCTGATAGACTTTCCCCCCATGGTTCTGTTTCAAGGTCTAGATGGAACAGCAATGCAAAGAACGTAATTGCGGCAAAAAGAAAAGATACAGAGCATGCATGAATAATTGATCATAAATAACGACTTTTTAAAAAAATAGCATTGTCATGCCGTTAATGCATATCGTACCTCAGTATCATATCATTTCCGAATGATGTGTTAACATGTGGCCGGCGGAGTAATGAAGTCACCTCCCCCCCGCGCGAAATGATAGGCTGCCCCAGCCGTCAAATAGAAGAAGGCGGTCATTCCATCACCGAGTCATAATGGAGCAGCTTTTAAAATTTTGCCATGTTTCAGATTAGACAATGAAATACCGAGATCGATGCGACTGATAGATTGCGTTTAACATAAGCCTCCGTGATGTGATGCAGAACATAAGGATAGGTAGCACTCATGGAAAATCTGAGATTGTCATAGTCAATTGCCTTTGCCATACTTGGTAATGATAAATGTTCATGTGACGTATTCCTTGAGGTGTAAGATATAATTATTACGAGGATAGAAAGAAAAATTTAATAAGATCCAAATTGGTGTATATGTTTTGACTCCGATACCATTAACAGAGCTCTGCTGCCGACCGGTGTTTATAACCGTGGCAGAGTTGTTTATTTCACCCCAGAACCATAGTCCTTTGTGTAGTTTTGAAGAGCAATTCTTGTCAACATGCAGGCCATCATGCTGGCTTGGTAACCAGATAACCATGACGCCATTCACCAGAGAGGCGCGAAACGTGGGCAGGCTGGCTCGTGATGAGACCCCCTGTTCCAAGGTTTGTTTATATAATGAACCTGTTGGACCATGTCCCTGGTATGGTGGCCATGATGGGAATGCCACTTCGCTTCCAATCTTATGATCATAGTAGGCTGGTTCTTAATGAAACCCCCTATCCTGCATTTGACAAATAATTTCTTTTGGTTCTGCTGCTTTTTCTTTTGAGATAGACTTTTGCTCTTGTATGATTACACATAAGGGTGGTTCAGCCCTCCTTAAGAGTGGGAATGGCGGAAGAAGTCTTGTTATCCCAATAGGAAAATATAAATTTTCTATTCTTATTTCCAAGTAATAATAAGAAAAATTGTAGGAACGTAACATGATAAAGTTTTCCAACAAGGCAGAGGAAGTGAGACTTATGGCTGAAAGAATGATGAGTGTATGGTTCCCTCCTTTGTTGCATCAATACTAGAGCTGTTATAGATAGCGATTTATGATGTGCTGATCTTGATATATCATGCCTTTTATATTTGTTGCATAAATATATAGCTGCTACTTATGGCCTCGGGACAATGTTTTCTTCTTATAGAAAGGACGAGGGCATACTATTTCTTTCTTACAAGGGAGGGTGGGAGGGTCCTTTTTGATGCAATGTCCTAAGATAACAAAAGCACTCAAATGCTGCTTGCTTAAAAGAAATTGAAAGAAAAACACACAAATGTTGCTCCTTAAACGAAATAAGAAAATTCACAAGTGCTGTTCCCTTTGAAAAGGAACAGCAAAAATTCAAAAGTGTTGTTCCTTTTGGAAAGGAACAGCAAAAATTCAAAAGTGCTGTTCCTTTTGGAAAGGAACAGCAAAAATTCAAAAAGTGCTGTTCCTTTTGAAAAGGAACAGCAAAAATTCAAAAAGTGCTGTTCCTTTTGAAAAGGAACAGCAAAAACTCAAGGGTGCCGTTCCTTTTGAAAAGGAACAGCAAAACACACAAGTGTTGTTCCTTTTGAAAAGGAACAGCAAAACACACCAGTGCTGTTCCTTTTGAAAAGGAACAGCAAAACACACCAGTGCTGTTCCTTTTGAAAAGGAACAACAAAACACACCAGTGCTGTTCCTTTTGAAAAGGAACAGCAAAACACACAGTTGAAACATATATACAAAATTTACAATCTTATATACAAAATGTGGTAATAAAGAATGAAATTTTTACGAATCTGTAGGGGAGGAAGTTTTTGCTTCCTCTCCCATAATCTTGATGTTAGTATCTTGGCGTAACTGCTGGCAAAATGATTCCCGAGTGAGCAGTTTGCGATACAGACGAACTCGGTGGCCGTTTACCTTAAATGTATATCCAGATCCATCGATTGTAATCAAAGTAAGGGTCCCATTGTCATGGACTTTTTGAATCTCGTATGGTCCCAACCATCGAGTCTGAAGCTTCCCCGGGAAATCTTGAAATCTAGAATCATATAACAGAGCCCAGTCTCCTTCGTGAAATATCTTGTTTTTGATGAGCGCATCATGCCATTTGGCTCGCTGCTGCTGGATGAGTGCTGTATTCTGTAATGCAGCGAGCCTTGTTTCGTCCAACTCATTAATTTGCTGTAATCGATTTTTCTGTGCTTCACTTAAATCTAATCCGACTTCTTAGGCAGTTCGCAGGGTTTGGATCTCAAATTCTATAGGAAAAATGGGTTGCTTTCCAAACACTAAGTGATATGGTGAATAGCCAGTGGTACTTCTCCATGTGGTTCGATAAGCCCACAGTGCCTCCGGTAGTCGAGTGGCCCAATCGCGGCGGTGTGAAGCAACAGTTTTTGTCAAAATGGACTCTATTATCTTATTACTGTTCTCGACTTGCCCATTTGCCTGCGGATGGTATGGGGTAGTAATTTTGTGATGGATGTGATGGTTATTGAGCGTTGCAGCTAATTTATGTCCCACAAATTGTGGTCCTCCATCTGTAACTACTTCCCTTGGGAGACCATAACGTACAAACAAATGGAACAAAAACTGAATTACCGATTCCTCTGTAGCTCTGGGTAATGGCTCTGCCTCAACCCATTTGGTAACATATTCAGTTGCCACCAAAATGTAAGTTTTTTGGTTTGATGGAGGGTTGATGGGTCCGACAAAGTCCAGAGCCCAGCGTTCGAAAGGTTCGATCACCAGTTGAGGCCGCAAAGGCATTTCGTCTGCTGGGCCAGGTCGTCCTACACGCTGACAACTATCACAGGCCTGGACAAATTTTTTGGCATCTTTGAAGATTGTAGGCCAGTAATATCCCGTTTGTAATACTTTGTGTGCTGTCCTTCGTTCAGCGAAATGTCCTCCACATGGCCCGTCATGGCAGGCTTTCAATATATCAAATATTTCGTCTTCTCGAATACATCTTCTGATTTCCATATCTGCGCCTGTGTGAAATAGATAGCCCCCAACCCACGAAAATCGATTGCTTTTCGCAACGATCTGTTTCCGTTCGTTGGGAGTTAAATGTTTTGAAAGCTTACCTACTGCAAGATAATTAGCCACATCAGCGTACCAGGGAGTCTGAACAGCAACTGCAAACAAGTGTTCATCAGGGAATTGGTCCTCAACTGCTGCTGTTTCAACTGCTTTTGGTATTCGTGAAAGAAAGTCAGCTACAGGGTTCTCCTTCCCTGGTCGGTCTCTGATTGTAATGTCGAATTCCTGCAACAAGATCAACCACCTGGTTATTCTTCCATTTGTAACAGGCTTATTTGCTAAATACCTAATAGCAGAATGGTCTGTATACAAAATGACGGGATAGCCTGTAATATAGTGTCTAAATTTATTAATAGCATGTATCACAGCTAAAAATTCTTTTTCGGTGACAGTGTAATTTAATTCAGCCGGAGCCAAATTTTTGCTGATGTAATAGATAGCGTATGGTCTTTTCTCTTCTTCTTGGCCCAACACTGCACCGATTGCTGTGTCTGAGGCGTCGGTTGAAATCTGGAATGGTAAGTTCCAATTAGGTCCTCTGAGAACTGGAGCTGTAGATAGCAACTTCTTTAATTCTGTGAAGGCTCGATCACATTTTTCTGTCCACACAAAATCAACATTTCCAGTTAATGCATGTAGAGGTGCGGCAATACGTGAGTAATGTTGTATAAATCGTCTATAATACCCAGAAAAACCAAGAAAACTGCGTACCTCTGTTTGATTAGTGGGGGTTGGAATAAGCATGAGTATTTGAATTTTAGCCGGGTCTACCTGAATTCCAGCTGTTGAGATGTGATGTCCCAGAATGAGTCCTTCTGTCATCATCATGTAACATTTTTCGTGACTCAAGCAAAGCCTGGTAGCAATGCAACGCTCTAGAACTTTTTCGAGAGTGTCCAGGGCTGGATCAAAGTCATCTCCATATGGTGTGAAATCATCCATATAGACTTCCAATCCATCATTAATTAGATCTGCGAAGATTCTAAGAACAGCCCGTTGGAATGTAGCCGGAGCATTACATAATCCAAAGGGTAAGACTCGGTAAGCGAACGTTCCCCAGGGGCAAGTAAAGGTAGTCTTGTCCTGGTCTTCAGGGGCAATCTGAATCTGGTTATATCCGCTGAAGCCATCCAAGAAAGAAAAAAATTTCTTGCCTGCTAAGGTGTCCAATACCTAGTCTATGAAAGGGAGCGGGAAGTGATCTTTTTTTGTAGCTTTGTTTAGTTCTCTGTAATCAACACAGATCCTCCATTTCCCATTCTTTTTAGGTACTACCACAAGTGGGGAGACCCATTTGCTGTCAGAAATAAGATAAATAAAATTAACGTCTAATAATTTCTGCAGCTCATCTTTTACAACATCTTTTAAATGGGGATTGAGTCTTCTTTGTGGTTGGCGAACTGGTCTTGCATCTTTCTCGATATAGATACGATGTGTACATAGCTGGGGATCAATCCCCTTCATATCGGGATAGTCCCAAGCAAATGCCTCCTGATACTTTCGTAGGAGCTGGATGAGTTTGGTCTCTTGTTCAGGTGTCAGATTAGCGTTAATGTTTAAAGTTTTGCCCGGTTCAATTTGTATTACTTTGCTGTTAGCAACAGAGGTTACAGGTATATTTGGGTCATTATCATCTTTTAGAGGATCTTCCTCTAATTCGTTATCAAATGCTGCTTTTATCATAAAGCATTGTGTATACGATGTGGACTCTGTTTGATTAATGAATTTATTGATGGCATCATCTTCCGTTTGATCTTTAAAATCTAGCGCTTCCTGAACTGTTAATGGTGGTCTAATATTATCAGTAATATATGAGGCAGGGCGCAGATTGGGCATCGATATATGAGGTGTGATGCTTGGCTGGGCTGGCGGGTACAAGATTAAATTTTTGATATCCGGTCCTCTGGTTATGGTCATGTTTCCCTGCCGGCATCCAATGTAGGCGTCAGCAGTAGCGAGCCATGGTCTACCTAGAATTAGCGGATGTCCATCTAGTCGGGTTTTGGGATTAATCACCAGAAAATCGGTCGGGTATTCCCAAGAGTCCACTGAAACCATGACATCATACAAGGTGCCTTCTGGTCTTATTACTGATCGGTCAGCTAGTTCTAGTAAAGTGGAAGTAGGCTCTACCGATGTGATTCCAAGCTTCTGGCAGGTTGATGTTGTCAGGATGTTAATCACAGCCCCTAGATCTACTAAAACGTTGGTCAGGGTCTGCCCACAGACTTGAACAGTGACAATTGGGTTTCCAGGATCCTCATATTTAATTGGTGTTTCTTTCCCTGATAAGAGGTCGGATAAGGTGCCGACTACCTGGAATCTAGGGTTAGGGGTTATATTTCTTTTTGTTTTTCTGCTACACAGGTCCTTTATGGTTCTTGCATATATGGGGATATCCTGTATAACCTGAAGGAATGGAATTCGTATATACAAGTTTTGGAGTTCTCCCAGAATATCAAAATCCGGATATTGCATTTGTCTTGGAATGGCCAGTCGTTCTGGGAAAGGTGGAGAAGATGTAAGTCCTGGCTGATGAACTTGGTCTTTACTTACTTCTTCTTGTTGTGACGGTTGTTCTATCGGTAACTGGTTTTCAATATGCGCGGTTCTATGCCCCTCAGTTTCTATTATTCGCCCAGATCTCAACTGAAGATCATTGCACTCCTGCAGAGCAGATTCAATCTCGGAGGATTCTATAATTTGAAGAGATTGAACTGGTCGATTATTTGGATTCGGGTTGGGTTGGGCTGGGAGCTGCGATCTTAGGTTGGGCTGGGGATTTTGTTGCAAGGCTGGCAGAGTTGGTTGAGGGGGGGGAATTGATCCTGGCGTTTGATATGTCGATCTTGGCCAGTTGCTCTGCCAGGGTGAACTTTGCGAAGTGGAAGGGGTCCACTGTGGAGGATATGAACTATTTGGCCAATATGGCGGAGGATAAGGAAAGTTTGGCCAACCAGGTTGGTTCATCCAAGGGTTCGGAGTAGGAAACATTTGAGGCGGCCAATTTGAAAATGGGTGCTGAGACTGATTCTGCCACATATTTTGTTGCTGAGCATTAAATTGCAGCGATTGGAAAGAAGAGGAGGGATCTTGAAACATACCAGGTTGCCTAGGTTGCCATTGACGACGCTGGTTGATAAAATATGCTGATTCTGGTTCCTCTTCTGCTTCTTTGTACACCGCCTTTAAACCAGGGAGCGAGGGACAGCTTTCAGTCGGATGGTCCTTGGTACAAATAGCACATATTTGAACTGTATCAAGCGGGCATTCTTTCTGGCTATGTTTCTTCCTGCACCTCGGGCAGAAAATTGCCAGATTCTGTTCCGCCTCTGCTTGCTTCTGTTTAGCCTGCACAATATCAAGCTGTGTTGTTAATGTCCCCATGATATCAGTTTTAAAATTCTCTAACAAATTTCCAAGTTCCACTCGTGATACTCCTTCTGTTGATGTTCGATTGTCTCTAGTGAAGCGATCATATTCTGCTGGTTTTATCCGTGTGCTGCCTCTTGAGCTCCTGATACACAGATCAATAATGTCAGCAAAATTTTCCTGATAAATGTCTCCTTTTCCCATAATATTCAACGTTTCAATCCATTGCTCCTTCATACCTCTAATCAATGCAGTTTTTAACACGTTATCGGGTAGAGGTAACGATGCATATGGAGATCTCTGCAAGTTATATTGGAAACGTTCTACATATTCTTCTAAAGTTTCGTTTGGTCTGGTAGACATTTGAAAGATTTCATCCTTTAGTTCTCTTGATCTACAGTAATCCTGATATTTTTTTAAAAAGGCCGCTTTCATTTCGTCCCAATTGTTTATGACTCCACCACCTAGACCCATGAACCATCTCAGAGCTGCTCCCTTCAAGGTAGAGGGAAACAGTTTTAGCTTCTGGGGATCAGTGGTGTAATCGTATCCCCTGCATAACACATCAAATTCAAATAGAAACGCATCAGGGTCTTCTGATGTGAGTCCATGGAACGTCGGAATATGTTGAAGCGGAATTGCCTTCATTGGTGCATTCACAGCAGAATCTACTATGGGATATTGCAAAGTAGAGGTTTGGGTATTTGGCTGATTCTGCGCCATGGAATCAAATATATGCCAGTAATCTTCAGGAATTTCCAATAGAGTATTCCTTGGTTGAGGAGGGGTAATCTTAGCAGGAACTATTTTTACAGCACTCCCTTTATCAGGGATAATGATGGCCCCTACGGTCTGAGGTGAATGAATTCCCTCAACAAGGATTTTTGCAGCGCTTCCTTTATCCGGACTATTTAAAGGCTGGTTTAGTTCAATAGGAGATCTAGGTTCCTCGACTTCCCCTGTTTCTCCTTCCCCTTCGCAAAGGTTACTAAAATTTCCTTCGTGCACTGGTCCAGGAGTTGAATTGTCAAATTCTTGAAAGTCCTGCTCCTCTGTCTGACTGTGCACCTCCGCAAAGGCTTCAGATGGTAATTCTGAGGCCTGAAGGGAACTAGCAGGTTGTTTAGAGTTTACTTTCTTATAACCTACTGATGGCGGAGATCCGGCTTTCTTGTAAATTTCGTCTATAAAGGTCTTTCGTCCAAGGGTCGCCGACCCCTTGGCTTTTTCGATTTTGGATGGAGGCTTTTGATTCTTTTCTGGCTTTTTCTGCTTAGTCATGCACTCCAATTAAATTACTAAATCAATTCTGCTAGGAAAGCGGACGGTGGAGCAGGGCTTTTACATGCTCCGCACGCAGGTTCTTACCTTCCGTTTTTAAAATCCAGTTCTCCCCTAACAGATTCACACACTACCCTGTTAAAAAAACAAATGGCTATGCCCCTTCCCCGGCAACGGCACCAAAATGTGGAGCTGTAACAAGGGTCTTTTTCACCTCTAGTTATTTCACATTACAAGTCAATCCGGGAGCGTTTTGTTATTGTAAGGGACATCTTAATTTGAGGCTATTTGTCAGGATAATGCTTTGTAGTATAGATCCAAAGAATACAAGAGTAAACGGATGCTAATGCTAAATTACTTTTGCATAAAGAAATCACACACGCAGCAACTTCGTCGGTCGAGGGTATGGAATTAATAACCTATCCCCCTAGAAACTGATGAAGGAGTATGGATCATGATCTGGGAGCATTATAGCGTCTGCGGTATCTCACAACAGTCTTGAACCTCCTCTCATGCCACTTCAATAAACGCAAGCAAGAAAACAGAATGAAACAGCAATCTTCAGAAATGGAACAGCAATAAAAGGAACGGCAGTAAATGGAACAGCAGTAAATGGAACGGCAGTAAAGAAACTAAGTCTCGCGAGGTCTACACTTCCAATCCTTGGCACACACTTGCATACAAAAAGGAAAGCAATCATTTATACAGGTTTGCAGCTTGATCAAATGGAACAGCAAATTATTAAAGACAAGAAACGTCAATCATATGTATATCAAATGGAACAGCAAATCATTAATGACAGGAAACGTCAATCATATGTACACGATCTGTAATAGTCACCAACAATCCATTAACCCCAGTCACCTGTAGCTGAAATATTCTACTTATGAATTCTGTAATTAGTGCAAACAACTCAGATCATCAGTATGCGAAGAATCCTGAAAGTATGATATGAACTTGTTACAAAGATTTATAACAGGAAAGCTACAGATGAGTAAATATGAAACAACATGTAACCATAACAGATTATGAGAAACAAACCACACAAAGCAGAATTGTAATGGTACAATCAGCCAGTGTCCGTTGGAGCCGGGCCCAAAGCTTCCAATGGCGCACTGCTGTAAGCTACTTCAGACGCACGGAGAAATTAACACCAAAATATTATATTAACGCATCGATGAAAGTACAAAACTAAGTCTCAGAGAGACTCAATAGTCTGAGTTCAACTGACAATGAAATTCATGAACAGAAAGTTAAAGATACCAACAGTCCCCCTTAGTTTCAATGCTACCCTCCTTTTATACAATTAACGGCGGAGTTCATTGGTCGACAAAACGATTGATCGTAGCGATCCCTCAGGATCGAAGATCCTGAGGGATCCGCTAAACTGTTAACGCTTTCCTTTACTCAGCTTGTAATTCCGAACTGGCAGTCCTTCATCTCGTTTCGGACTGATCTCCCTTGATTTACTCGACCTGGTCTGAACCTTATTTAGAATTGGAGGGACAGCCGTTATCTTCTCGTCAAATCCTCGTTTCGCATTGCGCCTTCCTGCTTTTACCTTTTCCTGCGTAGAGAAGACAACTGTTAGTGATTGGATCGTTTTAGACTCGTTGTCTTTGCATTTCCCCTACTTTATAATAAAGAAAAGATTACAACTATTGCTTAAAACATCACTAAATCATTTATTAAAACATACCTTCCCAATGCTCTACAGTAGGCTGATCCTTCACTACCATTAAAGATGATGCAATGGTCACTTGTGCCTCTTAAACATCGAAGCACCCATTTCACTACTCGCCAATGTTCTTCACCTAGATTTGCCATGAATCTACTGACAACTCCAACTACAAGTGAAATGTCAAGTCTTGTAGATACCATCACATACATTAAGTTGCCTACAACATTTGTATATGGTACATGAGACATATACTGCTTTTCTTCATCAGTTTCAGGACTCAAAACCAAAGAAAGCTTAAAATGGGAAGCTAATGGAACATTAACGGGTTTCACATTGTTCATACAGAACTTTTCAAGTACTTTCTCCACATACTTCTGTTGTGATAACCAAAGCTTACCATTTTTCCTATCTCTATGTATATCCATTCCCAAGATATGTTTTGCTACTCCAAGATCTTTCATATCAAACATCCTAGAGAGCTGAGCCTTTAACCTATTGATCTCATGCATGCTTGTGCTTGCAATAAGCATATCGTCAACATACAAAGCTAAGATAATGAATATGCCATTGAGACTTTTGAAGTAAACACAATGATCATACTCACTTCTAATAAAGTTCTGACTCACCATGAAGGAGTCAAACTGCTTGTACCATTGCCTAGGAGACTGCCTCAGACCATACAATGATTTCCTGAGCTTGCAAACTAATCTTCTGTTGTGACCTTGTACAAAACCTTCTGGTTGTTCCATATATATCTCTTCATTCAAATCATCATGTAGAAAATCTGTTTTAACATCTAATTGTTCTAACTCAAGTTTAAGTAATGCAGTTAGTGCCAACACAGTACGAATAGAAACAAGTTTTACAACTGGTGAAAAGATCTCATGAAAGTCGATACCTTCAACCTGAGAATACCCTTTTGCTACTAATCTCACCTTATACCTTTTGATACTTCCATCAACTTTCTATTTCAGTTTGAAGACCCGCTTGCATCCAATAACACTTCTCCCTTCAAGAAGTTCTACAAGATCCCAGGTATTGTTCTTGGCTAAGGAATCCATCTCTTCTTCCATAGTCGTTTTCCATTTTTCGCTATTTTTATCATCTACTGCTTCCTGATAACAAGAAGGTTCCCCATATTCAATAATCAAAGAAAAAGATGAAGCGGAATCTTCATACCTTTTGGGAGTTTTTCTTTCCCTTTTAGACCTTCTTAAAGTGTCTGGTTGCTGAACTGGTTCATAAACTTCAACTGGTTTAGAAACTTCAACGGCTTCCTTTGTATCTTCAACACCTTTTCCTCTAGAAGTCTCTTCTTCCTTTTGACTGTCACCTAAAGGTCTAGCCTCCAACTGAACTTGTTGATTTGGCAATACCTATTCTTGTTCAACTCTTTCAAGATTTGATTTTAAAATAGAAGACTCATCAAATGTTACATCTCTACTAATGACTATCCTCCGTGATGTAGGACCCCACAACCTATATCCTTTCACTACATAGTTATACCCAACAATGACATAACATTTTGATTCTGGATCTAATTTTGAATGCTGATTTTTAGGTATAAGAGAATAAGCATCACAGCTAAATATCCTTAAATGTGCATAATCAAAAAACTGACCTGTCCAAACTTCTTCAAGAATTTTACAATTAATTGCTACTGAAGGTGATCTATTAACTAAACAAGCAGTGGATACTGCTTCTGCCCACAACTCCTTTTGCAAGTTAGCATTGCTGATCATGCTTCTGGCTCTTTCCATAAGAGTTTGTTCATACATTCAGCAACACCATTTTGCTGAAGAGTATAAACAACATTTTTCTGTCTAATAATTCCTTCATCCTTATAGTATTGTTCAAATTCTATTGAAGTGAATTCATCACCATTGTTAGTTCTTAAACATTTAATTGATTTGCCTGTTCTTTTCTCTACCATTGCTTTAAATTCTTTAAAGACATTGAATACATCAGCTTTCTCTTTTAGCATAAAGACCCAAACTTTATGAGAGAAATCATTAATAAATGTTAAAAAATATAGAGCATATCCATATGATACAACAGGAGATGGTCCACATAGGTCATAATGAATAGAGTCTAAAATATCTTTACTATTATGATTTCCAGTTTTAAATCTCTGTTTACACAGTTTTCCATACACACAATGTTTACAGAAATCTAACTTCAAAGATTTCAGATCAGGAAGAGATTTACCTTTCATCAGTATCTGAAGACCTTTCTCGCTCATGTGACCCAATCGCTAATGCCATAGACGAGTACCTTCTTCTTCTTTTTCTGACGCAAACGCTGCTTCACTAGTCTGAGTACTTCCTTTGAGTCTGTAAAGATTTTCGACCTTTTCTGCTTTCATAACAACTAGGGTGCCTTTAAATACTTTCAGCATGCCATTCTACCCTGTAAACTTATAACCATCTGAATCCAACACTCCCAAAGAAATCAAATTTTTCTTCAAATAAGGTATATGTCTAAGACTAGTTAATGTTCTAAATGTGTTATCATACATTTTAATCCTGATATTTCCCATCCCAATAGCCAAACATGACACATTATTACCCATAAACACAGAACTACCATTTACATTTTCATATGAAGTAAACTAATTTATGTGTGGACATACGTGATTAGAAGCACCAGAGTCTAATAGCCAACTTTCTAAACCCTGAGAGACATTACATATAGGTGAAGTTTCATCTATCATACATAATTCTTAAGTAGATAAAAATTCGTCTATCATACCTGAACCGACCTAATTTGCTTCCTTCTTTGGGTTATCAGATTCCTTTTGTTTCCAACAGTATTTCTTTAGGTGTCCAATTTTATTGCAGTGCCACATTTTTCCTTACACTTCTTTCCCTTCGATTTAGATCTGGAAGAACCCCTTATTCTGTCTCCTCTTTCCTTTGACCTCCCTCTAGCTATCATGGCTTCTGATGCAGCGGTTTCAATACGGGATTTCCTTCGTAATTCTTTAGACAAGAGAGCTCCCATGACTGATTCAAATTTCAAAGAATCAACAGTGCTCAAGCTAATTGAAGTTACAAAGTGATCCCATGATTCAGGCATAGAACACAACAAGGTTATAACTTTATCTTCTTCCTAAATTTTAACTTCCATATCTGTTAATTGGCATATAAGTGTATTAAAAACATTCAAATGTTTTGCAACTTTTGAACCCTCCTTCATTCGAAGACTATACAGTTGTCTTTTCAGAAAATTCTATTGGTTGATGACTTTGTCATATACAGTTTTTCCAGTTTTTCCCATAAACCTGAAGTTGTACTCTCTTTAACAATGTTGAAGAGAACTTCATCTGCTAAGCGTAACCTGATGGTACTGAGAGCTTGGGCATCCAAGTCCTCCCAGTCCGAACCAGTCATGGTTGCAGGTTTCTTAGTTGCCCCGTCTAATGCCTTGTGCAACCTTTGTTGCACCAGCAGATCCCTAACTTTCAGTTTCCAAAGAGAAAAATTGCTCTTGCCAGTGAATTTCTCCACCTCGAATTTTGCATTCGACATCTTGGCCATTGTTTTTTTTTCTCCTAGGGTTTTAGTCTTCAATCTTTCAACTAGAGTTTATATTTTTTTCCTTTCTTCAAAAACCTTTTTGTATTCAAAAAAGATAATTCCCCTTTTTTCAAACAAAAAACAACGCTTCAACATTTTTTTCCTTCAAATTAATGGAAAAACTTTGTTTTTCTTTCCTGCAATTTTAATGAAAAAACCCTTTGATTTTTATTTTCCTTCCTTCAATTTAAACAAATCCACCCCTTTGTTTTTCACAAATTTCTGGAAAAATTTCTCTCAAAATTTAACAAAAATTACCCGGATCCATATCTGCTGATCAGGCTCTAGAGTCCCTCCTCGACGGCTCTGGCAACACGTAGGGCTGGATAGCACACAACTCTTCAGGAAAAAAACACACTGGTAGAGTGCTTCATGCAGACTGGTAGTGGCAGTGTAGGGCTCCTCCTCAACACTCGACATAAACCAGCAAATGGACCGGCAGCGTAGGGCTCCTCCTCAACGTAGAGAAAACACGCTTCTACTCCAACATACAAAGGTCATGCTCTGATCCAACACAGGGCAAAGGGTTTGGTCTTCACGACCTCCCCTCCTTAGCTTTTGGCAATATGCCACGCAGAGCGTACATGTAGCTCTGGTCCACGCCGCAGAGGTTCTGCTCGATCACGCAGCAATGAGCTGCTTCTGCTCATCTTCACGCAGCAATGAGCCACTCCTACTTGCCTTCACGCAGAGCCTCCATGATTTTCCACTCTGGTCCACACGAATATCGCTAACTCAAACTCAACTAACTTGCTCTGATACCATTTTTCGTTAGATGAGTTATCATTTATAGTTATAAACTAACCAAGAAAGAAGGAATATAACTGACAAGAAACTGAATGCAAACACACAAGTAATAACACAGGAGTTATGTGGTAAAACCATGACAGGGTGTCAAGGAAACATCCATGGGGCAAGGGATTGGAATCTCTATTCAATCAATAAAATGATTCTCCATACAATAGTTCAGGTATTCAGTAGTTTTATATGAGCCTCCTCAACTACATAACCGATGTTTCGGTATAAAACTAACTTGTTAATAATTAACACATTTTACCCAAATTTACAAAATTAGTTGTCAAACTTCCAACATTTGAATCCATGTATCAGTTCCTCATTTTGGTTCATGGTGGATCATGAGATGTATATCTTCTATCACATCTGGTCTTCAGGGTTGGCATCTTTGTTTCGATTATTTTTCCAAGTTTCCTTATTGGTCGAACGGACATATTTGGTGATATTAATGGGATGATATCGAACTATCTTAAAGTTGGTGGGTTTATTAATATTTGATGGGTTTTCACCTATCCTAATTCTTGACAACTATCCTCTTGACCAAGTTGGTGCAAATGATCTAGAGTTATTTGGATTGATGGGCCTCGACTTTCACAAATACATGATGTTATCCTTGTCTATATTCATGAGGGGTTATTTGGGTTTTAATTTGAAGTAAATCTTTGCAGGGAGTATTAGATTTTTCGACTTTTCCAGTGAATACCTTTCAGAATTCCGTCTTCCTCATTAATTCCTTTTTGGTGGAAGGACTAGGTGTCGACTATGGCTTTTATATTTGATCGACAGGTGGAATGGAAATGCATGGGAATGGATCCTTGGATAAGAAGTAGCTGATACATGCTACTATGGTCACTGAATCTACAAACATGCTCATCTTTACGGGTGAGCAAACACAAAAATGGAACCATGTTCCTTTGTTTGAACATGCATGAGTTTTTCCTTCTCAGTTTGTTCCTATTATTAATGACTTTTGTTAGCGGGAGGAAGGTTTTAGTATACAAGGTCCAGTGAAGGAACTTTATTTTGGTTCTAATACTTACTAAGATAGGATCTAAAGGCTCTAAAAGTGGGCTCTCATTATTCATTGGGAATTCATGTAGATGGATCGGGAAAGGATGTAGGCTCGGGAAGGATGCATGCTTGGGTGGAATAAAATTGGATGTTGATTTCAAAATATAAACCTAAGATTAGTGTGCTCATGAATTGGTGGTTTTTGTTTTCATTTTCTACACTAGGAGTAAGTTAATAAAATTATGTTGACTCCTTGGGTATGCAGTATGTTAGCACTCTATAAATTTCCCTATGCTTAGGAGAGAAATTTCAGAGGTAACCACAAACAACTTTTAGGCTAGAATCTAGCCCTTCTATCCTTGGAGAGGACTTTCCCACTTAGATTATTCAAACTTATCTGATATTAGGCTAGGTATATTGTTCAATGAAGTTTTCTTTTTCAAAACTTTGTTGGTAAGAAAGGAGACAAATCCATTGGGCATGGAGTTATGTCAAAGTTATTATTTGTCCAGTGATTTTATGGTGAGAGAAAGAGTTTTTTCACAGGGGAAAGGTAGGCAAACTTGGTGATGCAATAAAATTAATTCGTTGTAGGAAAGTGAGTGTAAAAAAGGTGGAAACAACGCTTAGAGCATTAAAACTATAAATGAATTATAAATGTTTCTTTAAGAGGAAAACACAAATTACTTGGGAAAACTAAATCAAAGCACCATTAAGATGAATTTTGAATTAAATGTTTGGTTCTTATATGCACGAAGACATGCATTCAAGAGGTAAACAGATAATACAAACATACAAGTAGAAAGAAGAACAACACCATCAAGATCTCACACATTAATCTCTGCAAACTTACCTTCTGT
The DNA here is from genome assembly GCA_031772625.1 of Pinus tabuliformis. Lineage (NCBI taxonomy): Eukaryota > Viridiplantae > Streptophyta > Pinopsida > Pinales > Pinaceae > Pinus > Pinus tabuliformis. The sequence continues at coordinate 1,208,704,093 of CM062811.1, forward strand.
CTTTCGTTCAGTCGCAACAATATTCAGAAAATACAATGCACTCAAAAACTCTTTCTCACCAATCTAACCAATAGAACCCTTTTTACGTTCAGATTCTTGAATTATATACAAAATTATCTTCCTAAGTCAAAGGGGGTTGAAACTCATCATTTTCCCAAAGATAGGAAGAGGTTATAATGCTTTAGGAATTAAATATTTGGAAAATCTGCCCATATGCTACTATTTAGAGTTTAGTTTTTGATTAACTAAGAATATGTTAACTGAAGGGAAAATCACGACATTGGGTAGAAAAATATTCAAGCTTCATCATCGAAATCAGCTTGGAATCAATTATGCCAAGTTGGAGGTCCAGCAAGTAGAATTTCAAAAATTCGAGAACTCTGTCAACAAATTTGGCTTGGCGAAATTGTGAAAAATGGGTCTCAAAGTGACACATGTAATTCTTGAACCGTAATCCTATCTTAGCTTCTAAAATGGCATGAACGATTTCTTATAAAAAGAGAAAAAAAAGACATTGATGCACAATCATGGACCCTAGATGGATCCACCAGACAAATTACAGCCATAGGGTTTTCATCCTTAGAATCAAACTAAAACTGCCCTTTCCAAGTTCTTAACAAAAACAAAATAGATAAGATAACTCACGATGATTAAAATGCCTAGATCCTATCCCATTTCATAGCTTTATGGATTCTCTAGAAATCTTGTTTTATTATTTTCCCTCGAAAAATTAAGGTAAATATCATGGGAAAATACCACGGTAAATACCATGGATAGATTCCATCTATTTTTACCATATCAAGAAAACGAAATATTACAAATCCTCCCACCCAAAGATTGTTTTCACTCAAGCAATCAATGTCTATCTACAGTAGAAACATATGTATGTTGATATCATGATCCCATACAAACCGATGTGTCATCCCATGCCTCCATGCTAAATATTCCATAATGGATCCTTCGATACCTAGATCCCAAACAATCCTTTAGCCAATCCTACCCTCAATAGATCCACCTAGATCCCAATGCCACCTCAGTCTTGGGACCTTTGAGTTATGATACCATCTCGGTCCTCCATCACTGTCCATGCCTAAGAACCCAAGCTGCAATATTCCCTTGGATAATAGTATCCTCCTAGGAATCATCCCATCAATATGGTTCCAACTCATAATCTCTCGCCAATCCATCTCATGGGAAGGATCTAATACATGAGTACCTACACATGGAGTAAGTCTACTATGTTTATACTTCCTGATGCTCAACTCATTGTGCTCCACTCAGTCACCCAACATGATCCAGTTGGAGAAATATGCCCTGCTTGCCCTCATGTATAAAGGTGGGTTTGTAGTGCCACAAGCGCTATCTATGTACTCATGTAGAGGGATACTATGGAACTCCCAATTGTACTATTGTTTTTTCCTTGTGAGGGACTTGAGACATTCCTCTACACTAGACAAATTAACCCCTAACTCAGTACATACCCCTATGATATCCTCAATTTTACTATTTTCCCGTAAGATAGTGTCTCGGGATATCTAGTATCTTTGTTTCAACACCATAAGACCTATCTTCAAATGTTTGATCTTTTCCTAAAATTCCTCTACTGGAAATTTTCGTGTTGTGTTGAATGTCCCTGTATCTTTCTGCACCAGATGCCCAACTATCAAACCTCCAACTTGAGCCTTTGACCAGATCTCTAGGAATGGTTCATTATGCACACTATGTTTGTCATGTTCCTCCTTGTAATCATGCTCGTCATGTTTATTCACTACCATTGGCTCCTCATTCAAGTCTCCGTGGCCTCCTCTACCTGTGAAGACAATATGTTGTTCATCCTCTCCGACTGTTGAACATAGATACGTTGGTGGATTTCTATCTACACTTGGTTGTTCATAATATTTATTGACATCCTCCTACAAACCTATGGAATCCATTGTATAGGAGTCTACCTCATCAATACCATTAGGTAGAATTTCTTGATGCACTTCTGAATGCTTGTCATCCTACATGTCTCTTTGAACAATATCACACCATTTCTTACCATCCTATAAATCAATAGACCCAACTATAGAAGACTCGCCATGATCGACAGGAATCTCTTATTGTTTTTTCCTTGTTTCATCCTTCCTATCACATGGACATGAATGGTTAATTGCCCAAGGTCCTTTGCAGATAAGACATAGTCTTCTCCTTCTTAACTCATTTCTTTTGCAAGTTTTGCTACCTTTGTCCTTACTTCCTCCATCAATTGTTTTAAGCTCCTTCATAGTGAGCACCCTTTTGAGAAATTTGATGTTTTGCATGACCAACTTCTCAAATATATCATAAGTGTTTGGTGATACAATTACTTCCTTTCTCCAATTGGTCAAAAGTTTGGATCTTAGTGTCTTGCAAATGTCGACATCTCCTTCTAAGAACAAAGACACAATGTTTTGCATTAACACAGTCTCGATGAGCTCATGTAATGTTGATGTAATGTTGGTGTAAAATTTTGGGAAAACCTAAAAGACTCAGTCATCACATTCCATATTCAACACGAATGTGCCAAGGCTGAGCTCTTCTACGAGTTCTAAGATTTTGCATCGCTTCATGAAAGGTAGGAAGCATGATGTTGTTCAACCATTAAAGGGATTCTAATATCAGGTGCAATATCTCCCTCATGATATCATTAATGTAAGGAAGTAGTGGTGGTATCAAAGCTATGATCTGGTTGGAACAAGATGCAATTGTGAGCCTAACCTCTCCACAAGACTTTCTTCCAAAATTTGGGTTGTATTAGGGCAAACATGGACAACTTGAGAGAAAACATGGTTTCTTCCATTATGGTTGCCCTACCTTAGACATACATGTGTCTAATTCCTCCAACCTACGAAGATCTATGACTTACTTCATTCGTTGTAGCTCGGATCCAAGTGTGAATAGATTAGCCCCTCTTCCATGTCTTCCCTTCACTTCCTATGGGCACTTTTGCTGCAAAATGACATGGACACTTTTTGAGAATGGTCTACTGCTTTGACCATTATTTTAGTCTAAGGAGGTATTGGTGCGTAATGGACTATATATTTTCTCTATTTGATCAATAAGTTTCTGGGTATTTTCTAGGGTATTTTCAGGGCAACTGATCTACTCACATAGGAAAATATGCAGGAATACACTAATGATTCATACGTTTCAAAAACAATTTCAGTTCAAAGACACTATAACCACAGATAATTATTCAAATTTCACTACAAATGATTTGTCCCTATTTTTTTTTAATTACTATATATACAACCAAAACTCCCTTTATATATTCTTATACCTCCCTTAAGCACTTCAAGAAATATTAAAAAAACAAACTACATAGACTCCCTCAAGCGCTTTTACCACTCAAACTTTTTTTTTAATTACAAAAATCAAATGCCTCTCCAAATATATATAATCAACTATTAACATTTTTTATTCTCTCTAATGAATAGGATGGTATGAAAACAACACACTCCAGGGGGAATTCACACTGACCAAGGACCAATAAAACTTAATCATGACATGTCATTCCAAAATTACATCTTATACCATTAATTTAGATGACAATATGAAGCTTTGTTGTACCTAGATTTCTCACATGTGTACATCTCAACACAATGGCCCACACAAATCTCCTTCACCCTTCAACAATGTGGCCTTCAATCTAAGAATCAACCTTGCAATGATCTGTCTGCCTACTGCGCTTGTCCACCCACTATCGTCGATAGTAGTTGACATGTTTGATTTTTCTGATGAAATCCCACAACGACCACCTTCTATAGAACATTTTAGCACATCGTTCCCATTTTCTTTGAATTTTCTCAATCAAAGGTATCATATCAGATTCCCACTATGTTATTCATGTGCGATGTCCTAGTTTCTCATAACTCCTCGAAGGCTTGAATCGAAGCCACGACAAAATATGGATGACCTCTTCAAAAACTGTAGGATTCCATTAAATTTTGCACTTCAAGTCTGCAGTGGATTCATACTTCGCATAAGTTCGATTCATTGAGTGTCGAGTCTAATCGACATTCTTTCAAACATGCAGTTTTGTTATGTTGACCAACTAAAGCTATGAATAATCACTACACCTAGCATGGAGAAACACTTGAGCCACATATTGGAATCAACCTTCCTTGTGCATTGAGTTTTATTGGTTTTTCAGCAAATAATTCCACTTAAGATGCAAGCCATTGTGAATACCAGCCACATAAGATCTTGCCTATGCTGTAGGAATTCACAACCTCCCCTCCTATGCACTGAAATGTCCCTAAGTGCTCGGCCCTCTCCTCAAGGAATTTTTCTAGAATCCTCCACAAAAGTATGGTTGTTCTTCAACCCCCGAAGGGTAGTTGGATCTTCTTTTGTGCATAGGAATTTGGCCTATCGGCCTTACCACTAACAATAGAGAACAATAACTCCCCGATCAGCAAGGCCGTTTTTAAATATGAAGCATTGGATTCCTCTTCAACGCATTATGGTATGAGCATCAGTCTGATGTAATAATCTCCCACGCCCTTCACAAAGCTGGCGTTGTTCACAAATATTTCTTTAGGGTGCCCCAGGGATGCGTCAAGACCCTTCTGCTTGGCGATCCCTTCTGTGCCATATAAATTTTATTTGGCCTTTAGGTTATAACAGTTCAATATACTATTCCCTAGCAAAATATAAAGGTATCAATCTAGCCAAGATAATTTTTTGTTCCTCTACAAGGGTTCTAATCCTGTTAATAATGTAGATCAAGATCTACAACCGGGCCTTTGGATAGTGACGAGATCTAAGATGATAAGTGTGAAGATTGATTATCTTATTGATTCAATGGTCTCAATCGCGTTGGACCCCAATTCCTAAACATGGTGGCAATGTCACCCATATGATAGCCATTAGGGAGCTTTAGTTGAGTCAATGACTACTTTTAATGAGCCCCTAGTAGAGGTTTGCGGATAGTGTCCCCGAAGCTAAAAATATATGAAAAATTGCCTTGTAAAATATTGTAATTGTGTAATCAATTTCAACCATTCATTAGGCAGATGATCTAATGGTAGAAGTTATGTTAATCTAGGTTATTTTCCCTAGAAGGAAACCCTCGGTTTATGTGAGGGAATAGTATTGTGGCCGTGTATTATTATTCTGACCGAGAGAGAAGAGGTTGTGTGAGAGCGAAGAGGAATTTACAGCGAATCTACTGAAGGTTGTATCTCTTCATTTTGTTAGATAATATAATATCAAGGACTTTCTATTTTTTCGTAGACATAGCCCAAATTGGGTGAACCACTTATATCCGTATCTCTCTTGTTTCATGAGTTCTTGTATTTGTGTTTCTGCAATATTTTATGTATTTCATTGGTCTGTTAATTAATTTCTAATATGGGGTATAGATTCAACCTGTAAGGAACGACCATTCGACCTCTTGGATATGAAGAATACATAGTGTATTCTCAGCTTCCACTAGAGGAAGGCTCTTAACCTACACCAAAATGCACTTAGCCTCCTTTGGGACTAAACTTCAACCTCCAAAAATTTGTGGATTACATCTTTCATATATAAATTGATCACTTCAATGATAAATGATTTGACCTTGGAAAGAAACATTTACTCTCAGGACTTACAAAGTTAGATTCAACCCTTTTATGAATATTTTAAATTTAACTATCCTTCCCTATAAATAATTTGACTTTGGAAAGAAATATTTTTCCCTTTAAGAAAAAAATTAGTCAAACAATAATTTTGGGCTCAACAAATAATTGGCCAAATTTTCCTTAATAAAATATTAAAATATTTCCTCTACAAGTGCAATGGGGCCTTTTTCACCTGTAAAATGATGAACTCTTGAAGAATGATAAACTAATTAGGGTGGTTATAACAAACCACCGAAATTGTTGAGATTCTAGCTTGGGTGATTATGGAGGATCACTGAATATTAGTTTCTCATAAAACCATCAATTTCCCTAAAGTTGATCTGCAATAAACCTTGAGGTTGGTAGGAAAACCAATTGTAATGCCATTGTTATATCCAAAATTGGTTGTGTAATCAACAGATATGGAATATTTCAATGTTCTATTTGACATAGTAACAAGTCAAACACAAAACACAAGGGATCTCAAAGGAAGATGTAACCCTTATTTATATTTATTAACTGAAGAAAATAGTGCATGCCCCTACAATAATATATGAGCCCCTACAATGACATGCATGAATGCTCATCAAAGGAGAAAACAAAGACACTGTAGAACAATCATGGACCATGGATGGATCCAATAGATAAATTACACCCATGGGTTTTTTGTCCCTAGGATCAAACTAGAACTATCCTTGCCAAGTTCTCAACAAAGACAAAATAGATAAGACGACTCACAATGATCCAAATGCCTAGCTCCTATACCCTTTTATAAGCTTGATGGATTATCTAGAAACCTTATTTTATTATTTTCCCTTAAAAAATGTTATGCAACCAGCTCACAAAATAAAAGAAAATAGATATCAACGCTTTCAAAATTAGCCTCTTTAAGGGGGAAACCTCCTTTACATTACACAAATGAAAAATTCTTGGATGATACAAATGACTAAACCTTCATTCTATATATAGGAGTCTAATGGGTCACAATATAATCAAATCCGACATAACAATAATAATATAAGGGCACAACAATAACAATAGTGGGCTTCTATGGGGCACACTAATAACAATATGGGGACAATAGGGGCACAATAATAACAATAAGGGCTACAATTACAATAGTAATGGGGGAGTCACTAGTATCATAGGGACCTAACATGCCCCTCTCCTTTAAAAAAGGTGTTTTCCTCAACACTTCAGTAGTTTTGGATGCTTCTGTATAAAATTCTCATCCTCCCATGTCAAATCTTTAGTAGGTAAGTTCTTCCACTTCATGAGATACTCCAAAATTGATCGATTTTGTAGTTGTTAAGTTCTTGTTCTTATGACTGCTTCAGGTTCCAATATGATTTTTCCTTCCTCGTCAAGTTCTGGCAATATTTTTTGAACTGGGAGCTTGTCATCTATAACCTTATTTAAACATGAAACATGGAAAATTGGGTGCACTCAAGAAGTTGCAGGAAGCTCCAATTTGTATTCCATAGTACCAATATTTTGTAACACCTTGTATGGACCATAATACTTTGGTGATAATTTATTATCCTTCTTAGCTTGCTTGAGGGACATTTTTTTATATGGTTGTAGTCGTAGGAATACCCAGTCACCTACATCAAAACTTCTTTCTCTACAATGTTGATCTGCGTTTTGTTTCATTCTATTATGCGCCAAATTGAGGTTATCCTTTAAGAGTTGAAGAACTTATTTTTGATGCTCGATGTGATTTTCCACTTCTTGAACCTTAGAATTTTCTCTTAAATATGATGTGATGGATGGTGGATGATATCCATAAAGCGCCATAAATGGGGTCATTTTTGTTGCAATATGGAAGGAAGTGTTATACTACCATTTAGCCAAGGAAACCATTTGACCCATTGTGTATGTTTATCAAAGTCAAAGAAAAAAATATAATTTTCCAAACATTTTTTTACTATCCCATTTTTTCCATCAAATTGAGGATGATAAGATGAGCTATGAGCTAATTGAGTACTGAGACAAGAAAATAATTACGTCCAAAAATTTCCAGTGAAAATGGGATCTCTGTTGCTTACAATAATATTTCAGGTCCCATATAGTTTTTGAATTATTTCCATAAATGCAGTAGAAACTGTAATGGCTTTAAATGGATGAGATAATGCACAAAAGTGTGCATACTTGGTAAGTCTGTCAAGTACCACCATGATGACACTCTTTCCTTCAGACTTGGGTAAACCTGTGATAAAATCCATTGAAACCTCCTCCCAACATTGGCTTGGAATGGATAAAGGTTGTAATAGACTTGGGGTCTTAATTTTTTCAACTTTATTTTGTTGGAAAACCAATCATTCCGCCAAAAACTTTTGAATATATGATTTAAGGTAATCCCAAAAAAATTCCTTCTTAACCCTGCGGTAAGTTTTTAAAAATCCTAAGTGCCCTCCTAAGGGAGAAGTGTGAAATTTCATACGAATATTTTGTTTGATTTGGGAATTATTACATAGGTATAAGCAATCTTTGTACCATAATGAATCATTTTTCCACCTAAATGTATCAGATGTACTAGGATCTTGTTTTAACTTTTGAATGAGTGCTCACACTTCTTCATCATTCTTCCATTCATCCCTTGCTTCATTTATCTAATCTGGTTGGATAATAGAAATGGAACAAAGAAATGTTGTAGGTTTTAACCCTGTACAAAAATTACCTGCATACGAATTCTAAAACACGGAAAATAAAAAATGCGAGAGCATAACACATAAAACAAATATACACAGAGATTTTCCCCTAGATCCCAAAACTGAGACTGCCAACTTGATTTATCATTATATTCCTTTCAATGTTATAATACATATTTATACATGCTGAAGCATCCAATACCATGGATCAAAAACCATCGTGTCCAAAACCATGGACCAAAAACCATCGCATCCAAAACCATGGACCAAAAACCATCGCGTCCAAAAACATGTGTGAAAATCATGCACAAAACCATAGGTGGGTCCACCCAACCTAACATAGGCTCCAAAACCAAAATTCTCTAGGGCGCTGTGTCGGACCCCATAGAGTGGGGTTACTTGCACCCCTCAAACCCCCTATGACCCCCACGTTATGGAATCGGCACAATGAAGGGGGGGCTCTGCCTCCCCTCTAATCCCCTGGTTAACTATGTGGGCTAGTCATGGAAAGAATATAACACAAGACAACAAATGATTCCACATCCTCATCATTTCTTGAGAGTGCATCTGCCACAACATTTTTCTTCCCTTTTTTGTAAATGATTTCAAGGTCATAACCCAACATCTTTGTGACTCATTTTTATTGCTCTTCTGAAGATAATATTTGTTCTAAAATGTATATAAGACTATCATGATCCGTTTTTACCTTGAAGTGTCTTTCCATTAGGTAGGGTCGCCATTTCTTAAGTGCATGTAGTATTGCCAACATTTCCTTCTCATAAATATCCTTCTCTAAATACTTTCCTTTGATTGGATGACTTTAAAAATAAATGGGTCTTTGTTCTTGCATTAAAACAACACTAATTGGATTTCCCGAGGCATCACATGCCACAATAAAGGTTTTTGTGAAGTCCGGTGTAGCTAAGACCGATGCTTGGCGCATTTCCTCTTTAATACATTCAAAGTCCTTTGTTGCTTCTAGCATCCATGAAAATGCATCTTTCTTCAATAATTTTTTTAGAGGTGCTATTATTCTCCCATAATTCTTAACAAACTTGCGACAATACCCTGTCAACCCAAGAAATCCTTGCAAATGCTTTATGGATGTGAGGATTTTCCATTCCTTAATGGATTTAATTTTTCTAGAGTCTACCTTAACACCTTCATGAGATATAATATGACCTGGATATTCCACCTCTTGTACTCCAAAGAAACATTTGGATATTTTTTCATATAACTATTTCTCCTCCAATATTTTGAGCACCCTATTGACATGTTGAACATGATCCTTCCAAGACTTGTTGTAGATTAGTATATCATCAAAAAATACTAACACAAATTTTCTAAGGGTTTGAAAATGGAATTCATTAAACCTTGAAATGTAGAAGGTGTGTTGGTAAGGCCTGTTAGCCTTGGAGGCAAATGGCCCAAAAATGGATCCAAATATGCCCCAAAGTCTCCAAGCGTGCTTAAATATCGTGCCAAGGGATCCATTTATGCCCTCGACATTTCCAATTTTGGCTCAAAGATCATCTAATGATCAAAATCGGCACAAGAGGAAAGCCCTTGGAAGGGCAGAAATGGACTATCGGGAGGCTCAAAGCACTCTAAAACCACGAAAAATAATTACCGCAGGATTAAACTAGGCATTGCACAGCCACCGTTAGATCTGGCTGATCAACGACCCAGATCTAACAACAAATCACATATCGGTCGGGCAGAGGTGACAGACTTAAAGCAGGCGCATGACACCTCGATCAACGATTGTGATCGTATCAGCGGGGAGCTATGTTATATATATATATATCTATATATATATATATATATATATATATATATATATATATATATATATATATATATATATATATATATATATATATATATATATATATATATATATATATATATAGAGAGAGAGAGAGAGAGAGAGAGAGAGAGAGATAAGGCCTGGGGAATGAGCGATCAACGATTACGATTGGATCGCATCTCTGTATTGCATTGGTGTACTACCATGGGGTGGGATCTTCGCTCATACATATGGGTGGCCCAATGGGCCGAACCCGAAGGCACTACAAATGATTTCTTATAAAATTTCAAATCCGCGCCCACACAGTTTTTATTTTTTTATTGTATATTTGTTATATAACGAAAATACAAAGGATGCCTGAGGCAGTGCAGTAGCAATGGAACCCAGACCCGATGGGTTTCCAGAATTAAAATATATCATATTTGAAATCCACGTAAAGCCCATTTTAAATGTTTTTCACAGTTTTTTATGTATTTACAAAATACACAGGCTAGGCCAAATGCGACTTGCGATGGCGACAAGGCTGGATCCAATGGATAATTAAATCATATTTTAGGACTTTGGATGTCCAGAATGGACAATAAGGTGCGAGAATTCTCAAAATTGCTATGTTTTCTGTTCATAATAGAAAGCAGTCACTATCTACATTTTAAAAGAGATTTCTTAGTCCTGAAGATCCATTTCACCACAGAAAAAGGGTTGAATCCTTGAAAAAGAAGTCATGGAGCCACAACATGCCACACCGCCAAATCAAACAAGATCAAGGAATGCCAGCAGTGCAAACAGTGCAACAGCCATCCTAACAAACATTATGGGGCATCTATGGCACGAGAGAGCTCCCAGGCATCATAACAAGCTACCCAAAATATCTGAATATGGTTAGTCTTCTGTCAGAAGAAGAAACTGTCGAGCCATGCTTGCCTTCAGGGAATCAAAGCAGTTAACAATGCAGATCGAATAGATTAAGACTCCGAGCCTTCTAGAGAGCTCAGGAGCATTGTAAAGGGCCTATAAAAGGCAGAAAACTAAATGTAATAAGGGTTCAACTTCTATATATTATTCCTCCTCTATTCCTTCAAGTTTCTCGTCCTCATTCTAGAAATACAAGCATCTTTTGCCATTATATATTCAACATCCATTCTCTTTGTTGTTCTATGCTTGCACTTGAACAGTTTATTCACATTTCCTTTGTGTCTAAGGCCAGATAACTGTTATCTTATCTATGCTTTGATAACTTAGATTTGCAAGCTTCTTTGTTGCCTGTAGTTAACCATTCATATGTGGTCATATATGCATCTGCCAATACAGTCAGTATTCTATTTTGCTACCTATAGCTAGTCATTCATTTATGTTTATATATGCAATCTGCTGATACAATTAGTATTTTCCATCTATCCATTAAATCTACAAATTATTTAGCATTAGTGGTTTAAAGCCTTGTGTTGTTGAGGGTGTTCATGCATGCCTTGAGTGGGAATATAGTTGAAATGGTCATCTGACTTGAACCAAAGCATCATCCATTCCAATAGTTTTGAGAACAACATTGAAGATTATATGATACTAGGCTTCTTCGAGCTACAACCTTGGAGAGTTTCATGGAGTGCTAACATAATTGGCACCATTGCTGAGGAGAGGAAACTAAGGCTTAGCTTCCCTGGGAAATGACATAGATCCAACTTTGATGATAGATAAAGTTTGGGCACATTTTTTGTTGTAATCATCTATCTAGCGACTCTACTAGAGGCCAAACCTCTTCGCGACTCCACTTTATAGTTCTGGCTCAGTTTGTGAGGCATACTCAGAGAAATACTCGAAAACTACAAGCTGGCCCAGTGGCTGATCCTCAAAAGATCATCAAAGAAATAAATTCATTGCAGAAGGGAGCATCAGGTTCAGGTAAACCTAAACAATCTCCTATATCTCTTCAAGAAAGGCTTGTAATAGAGCAAATACATGTTGAGAGTATAGCATCTAATACTAGCAGTGAAGAAAAACTTTCAGAGATTCGTAAAGCTCCTGGCTCTTTAGGTTCTCCTTTTCCTTTAATCCCAAAGGAAACCTCACCTCCTATCCATCATACTCCTTTAGTCTTGTCAGTCACTCCTCAACCCTCTATCATTTAGACTGCCAGTACTCTTTTAGCCACCACAACTATGGCACATCCACAAGCACCTAACAAAACGGAAAGAATCATTGCTGCTAGGTATGGACCTCTAATATTGCCCACTCCTTTAAATGCCATGCCTACTAGAGAATATCATAAATATAGGCCTAATTTTACTGGGACTGAATGGTTTACTGCTGAAGAACATCTTGAGTCATTTTATAACTATGCTGATAATCTCGACATTAGTGAAGATGATGTGTGGATGAGAGTCTTTGTCCAAAGCCTAGATGGAGAGGCTAGGAAATGGTTTAGAGAAATAACCCCAAGATCTATAGCAGAAATTAAAGCTTTATATGATGCATTCCTAAAGCATTGGGGGGATAAGAAGGATCTCCTCTACTACCACACTGAGTTTGGAAACTTAAAGAGAGAAAATGGTGAGTTGCTGTCTGATTTTAATAAGAGGTTTAACCGTATGTACAACAAGATACCAGCTGAAGTAAAACCCACTACTACCTCTATTAAAATCACCTATTATAGTGATTTTGATTCTGATTTTTTCCTACTACTAAGGGAAAGGAGATGTGATACTTTGGCCAACATGCGGGATGCAGCCTTGGAAGTGGAATCAAACATCGTGGCTGTAGAGAATCTCAAGGGAAATGTTTATAGAAGAAGACATAGGGGTGAGTCTTCATCATCCTCTAATCCTAAGATAGATAAAATGACCAAAATGATAGAGTCATTAGCCTCTGAAATCTCAAAACTAAAATTTGAGCAACACCGAGGAAAAGGGAAAGATCCTAATACCTTTGCTCCTTGTCGAATGATAAAAAGGTGTCTTTTTAATTCCTAATTATCTTCACATTAATTGTCAACCCGGGGATGACTTTTTATTTCAAGAGTGTACTCAGTCTGAGCGGCTATTTACTCAAGAGTAATGTTTTGCAGTATAGTGCGTAAAATACAAAAGTAAATGAATGCTTGAAATAAAATCTAATTAAAACAACAAGAAACTAAAATTCTCTATAATTAAATCATTCACTCACACAACTATCAATCGAGGATGTAGTAGCAATAACTCATTCCTCTAGAGATTGATAAAATTGAAATCAATTATAACAAGACAATCAATCTGAGAACGAGGAAGTAGTAACCAATATTCTCTACAGTTGATAGCCCTGCTTAAAACAATTAAAAGGAAATAGAAATTGAACTAAAGCTGTTATTGAAAGTAAATTAGGAAAACTCTTTAAAAGAAAACTCTTGCAATTAACCAACAGAAATGAACATCAAAGTAAATGGATAGCAAACTGTAATTAAAGGAATCGAATAACCAATCCTATTGAACAACAATCTGTAATGAATATCAATCAAACAGAACAGAAAATGGAATGAAACCATAATTCAAATAGAACAACGAAGCTTTACATTTGAAATGAACATCATAACAATATACGTTGAGAAGGATAATAATCTCTGTTATGATGGAAAAACATAGCCACGCGATTCAATCTCGATTCGTGCAATAAAACAATTTCATAAAATATTATAACAACTCATTACAAAAACATGAAACTGCAAGGCAATACGATTCAAAGAAATAGGAATTAAATCAAACCATCACACGGCGGAAATTGGAAAGATATAATACACAGCAGCAACATAATCTACCAGTGGCTGGGCCCTTAGCCGCCAGCGGATGCTGCTAGGCTACTTCAGATCAGGTGAATGAACAACAACTCCCAAATCATATATTAATCATCAAATTGTGAAATCATTACAACAGCTGAAGCTTGAGAATTACAATGGCAATGCAGAAATCTCCTTTTCCTCCTATTCTATCTTATCATGAATAATCCATCATCATTCTTGAATCTCCAATTCTGAATCCTCAATTCTCCATCATTTTTCCATCATTCTTCCATCCCCATCTCTTATCTCTGTTTTCATTTAAATAGAGAGAGATCAGAGAGAAGTTACAATAAAGATAGTACAACATGATTTCTATTACAAAATTGGTTTGCTTCTAACCAATTGATCAACAAGAGCAAGGCGAATTTGGCTTTGGAGCTGATATTTGGAGGACGGTCGCAACAACAAATCTGAGAAAATCGTGCTCAAAGAACCCTGTGTTTCTCTCAGTACAAGCCGAATTTTGGCAAACCGTTCTTTACTAAAGTTAATTGGGTCCATTCTGGACAAAATCCATGTTCCGAATTTTCCAGATTTTGCTTCATTTCCTCGGAATCTCAACCGCAAAACTGTCACTTCTTATTCTAGCGAATTTCTGAGTTGACACTTTTAATGATCAAATCTTCAATATGGAAATTATCTTAGAGGCTAAAAATGGTGAATAATGTTACAACTGATTTATTAAAACTATCATTGATAAAATCATGCATAATTATCAATTTATTAGAAATAAATGAGAATAAATAATATTTGTTCATAAGAGCATAAATCATTATAAATTGGATTTATATAATAAATTATAATAAATGACATGATAAAAAAGAGTAAAAATGGATAAAATAAGTATTTAAAAAGTGGTCGTATTCATGGCCCAACATACCCCCACACTGAATATATTGCATGTCCTCATGCAACCCAAAGACAAAACCCATGTGTTAACCAAGCAATAAAAAATTTGTTCATCTCAGCTCATAGAACAAATGAATTCTTCCTCAATTAATAAATATTCAATTTTAGCAATCTTGATGAAGGCATAACAATGAAGTTGCAGCAAAATATGATATAAGTGACAGCAACCTTCATTAACCATTTTCCCAAAAACTACAAACCAGCTTTTGTTGAAATGTTGCAAGTAGATTTGTAATATATGAATGCCTCTATGATCCAAAAATCAGATCGTTTTGATGCACAGATCATGAGATATAAACAAAATGGCTGTAGGTGATAGTGCATGATTTCTGAAATTTTATGAACCAATATTACTTGAAATTGTTTGGGGTTGTATTAATGATACGTCTTTGTTTTCCAAAAATCACAAGAATTGAATTCATAGTTTTTGAAATCAATTTATGCACTGTGTAAAAATGAAATTGTATGCCGTAAATGAGAAAGAAAGTAGAAAACATCCGTCATGCGTAGTAATTCCTCCCCCTCTATGAAGAATTAGCATGCCCTCATGCGATGCTAGAAAAAAATTGAGGCAGTGGCTACCATCTATTGAATTCTATGCCTGGTGTAAAACAACATGGAATAAGGGAGGTGTTGAGAAGGAATAAGAATAACAATGGATGATAAAGAATATGAATAACATGGTTATAAGAAAGAAATGAATGAAAGCAACACTCCCCCAAACTGAAAGATGATATGTCAAAAAAATGGGAAGTGGTAAAGATGTGGAATGAAGGATGATAAATAATGCTCAAAATGGATTTTTATGAAATTCTCCTAAATTTGTAATAAATCAGAAAATTATGCTATTTTACCTCAAGTTTTACCTCCAAAAAGAAAAATGTGGAATGGCATATATGTACTGATAGTTGTTGAAGCTGATGTAGGCAGAATTGGTGCTGCAATTGATGCAAAAGGTGGAATCCAGGTAAGCACATCATGCCTAAAGAATTGTTCACGTTGCGAGTTGTTTGAGCTGCTTCTGTTAGTTGCAATAGTTTGGTCATGTTGCGAATAGAGTTTCTCTCCCATACTTTTCGTTCTCATGTAAACAAATCATTGTTTTGCATACAATGTTCTTGAATCCATAGTGTTAGTTTTGAATTGCAACAGATAAGATGCATGCAAAAATTTCAATTAGAAAAACTTATGTATACATGCAATACTAATATTTTATCAAATCAACAAGTGATGGCAGAGTGCAGTAATCATATCACATGCTATCCCATAAGGCATACATTCCCCCCTCCAATTGGAAAAGAAATTCCATGACCATAAAGATTATGAAAGGTGTTATGTTGACAGCAAGGCACGAGAATGAACAATATATCAGTAAATGAAGTAGAGTACACATATCAATGATAGGACAGTGAGAGTTATGGTTATAATGAGAGCAGATTGTGTAAAGATAGTTATGAATAAGAGATAGGATGCTTTGGATTGATGATAAGTTATGAAAAAGAGAAAAAGGACAGCAATATGCCAAAAAGATGCTTTACTGACAGTATTCTAGCTAAAAATGATGTGATTGATCTGAAAACAATTTATCATGCGTAAAGGTTCAAAAAACGGAAAAAAGTTAAGGAAATAATTTCTATGATAAAAAGAAAAAATAAGAAAAGGGTATTATAGTAATAATTGATGATAAGATATAACTTCAATACCATAAGCAGAGCCTCTACTGCCAGCAGGCATCCATAGCCTTGGCAGGGTTGCTTTTTAACCCATATGAGCCAGGATCCTCAATTTATAAATAGAGAGTTCTAGTGCTGTTCTACAGAAGAGATCAGTGTGTTGGCGTGGTAACCAGATAACCACACTGCCATTCACTGGGATGTAGCAAAAGTGATCAGGCCGGCTCGTGATGAGACCTCCTGTTCCAAGGATAATTTGGCTATCCAATGGATCATAACCCTGGTGTGGTGGCCATAATGGGAATGTCACTTTGTTACAGCCTTATGAACATAGTAGGCTGGCTCATAATGAGACCCCCTATCCTCCATCTGCGAACAAAATTTTGTTGTTATTACACATTTTTATGATAAAAAGAGGGAGTCTCAATATTCCTTAAGAGCAGAGATGGTGGAAGAAGTTGAACATGTCAATAGAAAAAAATATACCCATAATCTCATTTATTATAGAAAGAGAAGATTATAACCAGGAAGGATGGAACCAGCATGGTATTAAGATAATCAATTAGTATCATGTACAGTAGAAAACAATGCAGTAAAGTAGTATATAAATAATTGTGTCCCTTTTAAAAAGAATCTATCATCAAGGAGCTATCATGTTAAATATCATAACGTGAATTATTAACTCGCTTCAATAGAATCCATAATTCTTGTCCTCATAAAAATAGTGTACTTCATGCCATAAAAGGGAATCAGTAAAATGTGGTTGAGATGGACTAAGAATAATTTCACAAGAGGAAGGAAGGGTTGCTCTCAAAAATACTCCCAAAGTGTTGTTTTTTTTTTTTTTGAAGGAACAACAAAAACACTCAAAAAGTGGGAACAACAAAGGAAATGCACACCAAAAAGCAAAAATACACACGAAAAAGTGTTTTCCTGTGTAGGGAATAGCGAAAAAATGCATGTGAAAAAGTGTTGTTCCCTAAGAAAAACAACAAGAAATGCGAAAATGATGTTCCTTTGAAAAGGAACAACAAAAATGTGAAAGTGTTGTTCCTTCAGAAAGGAACAACAAAAATGTGAAAGTGCAGAAGTGTTGTTCCATTCGGAAAGGAACAGCAAAACGTGAAAGTGAGAAGTGTTGTTCCATTTCGAAAAGGAAACGTGAAAGTGAAAAAGCGTTGTTCCATTTCAAAAAGGAATAGCAAAACATGAAAGTGCAGAAGCGTTGTTCCATTTTGAAAAGGAACAGCAAAACGTGAAAGTGCAGAAGCGTTGTTCCATTTCGAAAAGGAACAGCAAAACGTGAAAGTGCAGAAGCGTTGTTCCATTTTGAAAAGGAACAACAAAACGTGAAAGTGCAGAAGTGCTATTCCATTTCGAAAAGGAACAACAAAACGTAAAAGTGCAGAAGCACTGTTCCATTTTGAAAAGGAACAACAAAACGTGAAAGTGCAGAAGCGCTGTTCCATTTCGAAAAGGAACAACAAAACGTGAAAGTACAGAAGTGCTATTCCATTTCAAAAAGGAACAGCAAAATGTGAAAGTGCAGAAGTGTTGTTCCATTCGAAAAGGAACAACAAAACGAAAATGCTATCCCTTTGGAAAAGGAACAGCAGAAACAACAAAAGTGCACACAAATGTTATCCCTTCAGAAAAGGAACAGCAAAATGAATTGTGGAAAAGGAAAAGCTGACACAAAGGGTGATGTTCTTTTGAAAAAGGAACAAGAAAACGACAATGCTGTCCCTTTGGAAAAGAAACAACAGAAACAACAAAAGTGCACACAAATGCTGTCCCTTTGGAAAAGAAACAACAGAAACAACAAAAGTGCACACAAATGCTGTCCCTTCAGAAAAGGAACAACAAAATTCACAAGCATAGCACGCAAAGAATGAATTAGTTGTTCATTGTATTGAAGCTGAGGATGAGCTACAATTTGAAGGAAGCAACACCTGAAAGACAAAATATAAGAGAAATGAGAAAAGAAACGACATTTTATTTAAAAACAGTATGTAAATAAATAAATTAAGTTACAACAGCTATGATGTTATGTAAAAAAAATGATCTCTTTGAAAAATGTTTTGGTAGCAGTGACAAGATATGAATCTTCAAATGGAAATCAATTCTTTATTTCTTCTATTATGAATCCGTTGGGTAATGAGTTGGATGAAATTCCCTTGTTTCATTAAAATTTCTTTCAAGAATCACTTGTCCATAAATTGACCTTCTTTTTCTCCTAGGACCTGCAAAAAACGAGTATCTACCTGCAATAAAACATTAAATCATGGAGAAAGAGAGGTGTGCGGGCTCTCCTAATCCAAGAATTATGCAAAAAACTAACAAGTAGTTACTCTGTAGAACAAATCCACGAATAAAATAACAAAGTAAAATTTATTTGTCACCTGCGGGAGAGAAGTGGTCGACCATACTAACCAGCAGTGTTTTAATCACAACTTCTTTGTTTTTCGTCCAAATTGAGTGATTCCAAAGCTAGATGAGAGCTAATTCAAATTTTTATCTCCAATAGAAACATGTTTTAAAAATTCAATGATATGATATGTCAATTTTAGTTAGAACAACCTGCATAACAGAGTCATTTTCGATTACCCTACTTAGAACAACAGTGAATGTTTTAAGCATAGATTATTCATTTGATGTCGGATTCAAATGATTCAAATTGGAAATGAAATTAGATTCATTAATTTGTCTCCAATAGAAACAGGTTTTGAAGACAAGAAGAATTGATAGGTCAAATACTCTAAGGAACAGCCGGAAAAATAGAGTTTTAAGAGTGCTGACTTACGATACATAATCAGTATTTTGATCATAACTTCCCCATACGATATTGAAAATGAGTGATTCCAATTGTCTTGTAAACTCGATTTATAGGGGAATCTACCATAGTAACAAGCTTCAAAAATTCAAACATTTAGGCCTCCAAAAACTGACTGTCCCAACTTTGTTCCTGAGCTGCCCACTAGACACCCTGTCAATGTTTTGGTTCTAACTTTTTCGTTTCAAATCCAAATTGAGTGATTCTAATTGGGTTGGAAAGTAGAAATCAAGGGCTATTTAGGATAGAAATAGGTTTTAAATATTTACTTTTGGTCCCTCGAAACGTGACTGTCCCAACTGTTTTTCTAGAAATTTCATCAAGCCCGCAAGCCAAAAAAAATGATATTCATGCAATTTTATGAGTGACGCTGACCTTCAAGCAATGACTAGCATAAATGTTCGTCATAAAAAAAGGTGCGAAGCAGCTTGTTCCCTCTGGGGGGGAAGGAAAAGCAGTAGTTAAAAATGAATATAAGTGTTTGTAGAATTGTTATTTGCATTATAATTCATCTACATACACAAATGAATTGAAACATTTATCACCGATGTTGATTTCGATAGCGTGTTGCAACAAAAAACAACTAGTTTAACATAAAAGCAAAATGTATTTATTTATTCCCTTATTTATTTTATTTTCTATACTAACCTATTTTGATTTGAAAAATGA
The DNA here is from genome assembly GCA_031772625.1 of Pinus tabuliformis. Taxonomy (NCBI): domain Eukaryota; kingdom Viridiplantae; phylum Streptophyta; class Pinopsida; order Pinales; family Pinaceae; genus Pinus; species Pinus tabuliformis. The sequence goes on from CM062811.1 coordinate 1,208,724,067, forward strand.
ATATGACTATGTATATGAGTACTTCCAGTGGAACCATTTTAGAAATAGGGCTTCATGTATGCACATACCCAAATTTGAAAAATGCATATTAATGAACATTAGTGAATGAGAAGCCAACTTCCCTTGAAAAGATGGTGCCAAAAATTGTTGAAGCATAAAGTGATGTTGCAAACAAATGATGAAGTGAAACCAATCTTCAATATATTCTTTAGTTTCTTGATTTCCCATAGCCATCATACCATGAAGTTCTTGAACTTTTAAAATGACTTGTTGATGCATACTAAAAGAAACCTCATTTTCTTTCATAGCTTCTACAATTTTTGAATTTGAAATATTTTGAATCTCATTGTAATTTTTCTCTAATGGCGCATGTGAGATAGAATGGGTGGGAAGGGTGGGTAAATTTTACAGTTCAACATTGTAAGCATATTGTACTGATTTATTGTGGTGAGGGTGTGGAATGAGTTGAGCAGGAAAATGTGTAGGGAATGGAGCATTGTGATGATGTGGTTGATTGGGTTGAGTGAATGATTTTGATATGCAAGCAGGATGTTGTGGAAGAGATGGTGAAAAATATGGAGAATATGTTTGTGCTACAAGATGAGGGAGAGTAATCATACAATCATAATGTGAACCATGCCAAGCCTATAGACAAGATTGGTGGTGGTTATATTGAGATTGACATAGCTGCTCTAACATGTGAGTATTCCATAATTCACTATGCAAGTAAGAGAATAGAGAAGAAGTGTTTTGAACCATACTTGTAGGCCATGATTTCCATGGTTTTGACCTTGTTGTAGCTTCCTTATCTCTTTGATATGCTACTTCTATCCTAGATAAGGAAGAGTGAGTATCTATGGGATGCTCCTTTCGGTCATGAGGGCAAAATACTTCATCAAATTCTTCATTTTTATGAACCTGAAAAACATCCAATTTTTCATTTAGAGAGCTAATAAAATCAACTTTAAAATTTTCAAATAAAGCATTGATTTCAGTTCTTATGTCTCCTATTCTTGTAGCAGATTTGGAAAAGAAAGAACAAACATCTCTAGAATTCTTACCAGCCTTGGAGATTCCTCTTGAATACCTTATGCACAACTGACAAACATCATCATATGATAACTAAAAAACATCACCTTTTCCTATCAGATTTAAAAGTTTTAAAAATTCATTTTTGATTCCTTTAAGAAAGAGTGTTTTTAAGATCTCTTTTTCCAAATGCTTATGCTTTGATTTTTGAAGGTTGTATTGAAATTGATCTACATAGTCCTCCAAGCTTTCATCTTCCCCTTGTATCATATTGAAAATATCTTCATCGGCCTTGCAGTAGCCTTAGTACTTCTTCAAAAATATGTCCTTCATGTCTTCCCATTTTTGGATGCAGTTCCCCTAGGCTCATCAACCATCAGAGAGCTACTCCTTTTAGAGTAAGAGGAAACACTTTCAACCTTTGATCATCAGTAGAATAATCATATCCTCTACAAAGTATTTCAAACTCAAATAAGAATGTATCTGGATCTTCATTTGCTAAACCATGAAAATTTGGTAGAGAAGATGGGGGAATTATGTGCATTTGTGTCACTCCTCCTAGATCTTTGATAGGAAATTCAAAAGTAGAAATGTGAGCCATTTCTTACCATAGTAGAAAATGTTCTTCATGTGTTTCTTTGAGGCTCCTTCTTCAAATGTTCCTGTCAATTCGTTAGTGAAATGGGTGGTGCTTACATCACCACTTGAGAGAAATCATGAGATTTGTTTTTTCAAAATTTCTATTTTTTTCTTAGTTATTCACACAAAAATTCAAACATTTATTTCTACCCTAAGTTCTTTAACAATTCTGTTGGAAAGCGGGCAGGGGAGTAGGGCTTCTACATGCTCTGTACGCAGGTTCTTACCTTCCGTTTTTAATACCCAATTCTTTCCTAACAGACACTCATCAGATGCACACTACTCTTTTAAAAATGGCTACACTCTCCCGGGCAACGGCGCCAAAATGTTGAACGATAACAAGGTGTCTTTTTAACTCCTAATTATCTTCACATTAATTTTCAACCCAGGGACGACTTTTTATTTCAAGAGTGTACTCAGTCTGAGGCGGCTATTTACTCAAGAGTAATGTTTTGTAGTATAGTGCTTAAAATACAAAAGTAAATGAATGCTTGAAATAAAATCTAATTAAAACAACAAGAAACTCAAATGCTCTGTAATTAAATCATTCACTCACACAACTATCAATTGAGGATGCAGTAGCAATAAATCATTCCTCTAGAGATTGATACAATTGAAATCAATTAGAACAAGACAATCAATCTGAGAATGAGGAAGCAGTAACCAATGTTCTCTACAATTGAAAGCCCTGCTTAAAACAATCAAAAGGAAATAGAAATTGAACTAAAGCTGTTATTCAAAGTAAATTAGGAAAACTCTTTAAAAGCAAACTCTTGCAATTAACCAACAGAAATGAACAACAAAGTAAATGGATAACAAATTGTAATTAAAGGAATCGAATAACCAATCCTATTGAACAACAATCTGTAATGAATATCAATCAAACAGAACAGCAAATGGAATGAAACCATAATTGAAATAGAACAACGAAGATTTACATTTGAAATGAACATCATAATAATCTCTGTTATGATGGAAAAACACAGCCACGCGCTTCAATCTCAATTCATGTAATAAAACAATTTCATAAAATATTATAACAGCTCATTGCAAAAACATGAAACTGTAAGGCAATACGATTCAAAGAAATAGGAATTAAATCAAACCATCACATGGTGGAAATTGGAAAGATATAATACACAACAGCAACATAATCCACTAGTGGCTGGGCCCTTAGCCACCAGCGGATGCTGCTGGGCTACCTAAAATCAGGTGAATGAACAGCAACTCCCAAATCATATATTAATCATCAAATTGTGAAATCATTACAACAGCTGAAGCTTGATAATTACAATGGCAATGCCGCAATCTCCTTTTCCTCCTATTCTATCCTATCATGAATAATCCATCATCATTCTTGAATCTCCAATTCTGAATCCTCAATTCTCCATCATGTTTCCATCCTTTTTCCATCCCCATCTCTGATCTCTGTTTTCATTTAAATAGAGAGAGATCAGAGAGAAGTTACAATAGAGATAATTACAACATGATTTCTATTAAAAAATTGGTTTGCTTCTAACCAATTGATCAACAAGAGCAAGGCGAATTTGGCTTTGCAACTGAGATTTGGAGGACGGTCGCAACAACAAATCTAAGAAAATCATGCTCAAATAACCTTGTGTTTCTCTCAGTACAAGCTGGATTTAGGCAAACCGTTCTACGATAAAATTAACTGGGTCCGTTCTGGACAAAACCCATGTTCTGGATTTTCCAGATTCTGCTTCATTTGCTCAGAATCTGAACTGCAAAACTGTCACTTCTTATTCCAGCGAATTTCTGAGTTCGCACTTTTAATTATCAAATCTTCAATCCGGGAATGATATTAGAGGCTAAAAATGGTGAATAATGTTACAACTAATTTCTTAAAACTATCATTGATAAAATCATGCATAATAATCAATTTATTAGAAATAAAGGAGAATAAATAACATTTGTTCATAAGAGCATAAATCATTATAAATTGGATTTATATAATAAATTATAATAAATGACATGATAAAAAAGAGTAAAAATGGATAAAATAAGTATTTAAAAAGTGGTTGTATTCATGGCCCAACACTCCTAGAATTCCAAATCCAAATCCATATAGAAGAACTAATGAGCAATTGCAGAATTTGCAAAGAAATTAAGATGCTAATGAAGACCAAAGGGTGAGGACTCCTTTTCAAAATATAGTCATGGAAGAAGAGCAGTTTGAAGAAGAAGATGAGATCCATTGTCTAGAAGGCAAAGGCAATGCTTCCTTTCTGACCTCAGCTACCTATGAAAAGTCATTATGCAATGTCCAGATTAGCCAATAATGGGATGATGAAGCTATTCTACAAACTGTAGATTAGCAAAGATATAATTTGAGGTCAAAGATAAATAATGCCAAGGAAACTCCTATTCAAAGAGCTATTGTCACTGCAGCATAGCAAGCAAGTAAGCAAAAACAACCAATAGTCGATCCCATCATCCTCCAAGCTCTAGCTCATGAGATAAGAAGCCTTCAAAAGTCTCCTTCTCCTTTCAATTTTCAATTAGAAATTCAAAAGCTAAAGATACCCATGCCTCTGATTGAACTATTGAAGAATGAGTCCTTCAAAAGATCCATCCTCGAGTCCCTTGAGCCTAAAGCCATCCAAGCCTCCACTAACTGTGTGAATCTCCAAGATGACAAGCTAGTTGTTATTCTAAACCCAATGATTGAAAATTGTGAAGACGTCTCCCCATCATTCTATGTCTCTCTAACTATTCATGATAAAGTCCTTCACAAATGCCTTATAGACACTAGAGCTAGCCATAATCTAATGCCCAAGGCTGTCATGGATGAGCTGGGTCTGGACATTACCAAGGCTTATCGTCACATGTTCCCTTTGACTCTAGAAAAGTGTAATGTTTGTGATTAATCAAATACCTAGCCATCACTTTGTCTCATTTGCTGATGAAAAGCACGATGATGGATATTGTGGTAGCAGATGTACCCCCCATGTTTGGCATGCTACTTTCCAGAGGTTGGATCAAGAGACTAGGTGGATCGTTACAAAATGATTTGTCTTATGGTACTATCCCAATTTCCAAAGGTGAGAGCCAGAGATTTTAAAGAGAGGTGCAGTTGGCTTATATCATCAGCGATGAGATTAATCCCACTAATCATCCCATTTACGCTTTTGACACTGATTTTGGAGCATGCATTCTTCATATTGAAGAATCTTAGTTGGCCTCCATGCAGCTTAAGAGACCAGTTTTCCAAATCGCAAAGGAAGAAAATCCATAGGTTTGGGATATCTTTTTTGATGGGGCTTGCTCTAAAGAAGCTGCAGGGGTAGGCATAGTCCTTGTGTCCCCAACACATGAATATATTCATTTATATTTCAAATTGATCTTTCAGGTCACAAACAACATCGTAGAGTACGAAGCTTTGATTATAGGCTTAAGCGCTGCTAAAGAAATGGGTGTCGAAGGCCTGAAAGTGTTTGGGGATGCAGACCTCATTATTCAGCAGGTAAATAAAACTTTCCAAGCCAAGCATCCAAGGCTAAAGGCATATAGAGATGAGGTATGGAGGCTCAAGGACTCTTTCAATAATTTCAACATTTCTTATATTCCAAGAATGAAGAACCAGCTTGCCAACTCCCTTGTTGTCTCTGCTAGCATGTTTATTCCTCCTTTGCCTCCTAAATTGACATATGAAGTTCAGGTAAAATACAAACTGTCTCTGCTTGACAATGTCAAATATTGGAGGGTTTTTGAAGACGATGAGTAAATTAACAAGTTTATGCAAGTCATTGGGGAGTTTTCTTAAATGCGCATCGATCAGGAAAATGAAACTATGGAAGAATGTGGCCAGTCCAAGCTAAAAAGTGAAATCAGCCAAAGAAGCATCGTCCAACTGCCCAGCAATCACATACCAAAAGGATTGGTGCCTCTAGAGAGGCTTTTCAATCATAATGACATGCCCTATAATGTGGCGAAAACAAAGAATGAGTCTGTTGTCTGTAAACGTAATATATGCAGCCCAGTCCACCCAAAAAACATCAATTTGTCCACGCATTTGTCCTCTTCCTAGAATTCCAAGTATTTCACCCTCATGAAGAAATTCATTGATATTTTTTCCTGGGAGTACAACGATCTTAAAACCTATGATGCAGACATCATTCCATAAAATATCCCACTAGAAAAGAACACCATACCATTTAAGCAAAAACTAACACCTATCAGCCCTCTCTTATTGCCTTTGATCGAGAAAGAAATCAAGAAGCTGCGAGATGCCAAAATCATAGTCCCCCTAAGGTATTCAAAGTGGATAGCCAACCTTATGGATGCATGTGTTCTAGGGAATACTAGTGTCGATTCAAACTGCTAGTCCCACGAATATGGGTAGATATCTTAGAAGCAAACAATGAAAGCTTTTCAAGAGTTCCTTTAAGTGTGATAGATGGAAGAGAAGGAAAGAGGACCAACCTGGATCTTTCGCCTTGATCCTAGCTTGATTTCTCCTTTCCTTGATAGAATTTGCCACTCCTCTCCTACTTGTCCCGCTTCAAAGAGTACCTATAGAGTCAAAGTAACAGCAAACTATCAATGCATCTCTATCTAAAACATCATAAAAAATGCAGAATTAGAAACACATTGACCATACAATTGCATTCATAAACAATAAGATTCACAAATACATGATCATATGGAGGAAAACTCAAAGAACTTTATTAATAGTAATGTAAGAGAGGATTACAACCCAACTGTCTGATCCAGCATCATCCTCCAAGTTGTAGAAGCCCTCTTCACCTCATGAACAGGAAAATCACCCAACAATGCAATGTCTCTTCTCACCAACAAACCAACAACACTTCCTTACAAAATACAAAATTCCAGCCTCTAGATCTTCAGATGAGGGATCCATTTATAGATGTCTTGCAAGGGTGTGAGTCAGCTCTAGGTTTCTTATTAGTTTCATTCCACTGATAGTTCTTGGTTCCACTTGGAGATTTCATGATCTCTTACTCATCCCTAGGCGAATTCAAAGAGGCAAGTGTCATAGGAGAAGTTTCAGGAAGATTCCATGATCATCCACCTTGCAAACTGTCTCTGCCATTTGTCTATTCTCACTCATAGCACCCCATAGAAGGCCATTTCAGTATGCATCGCACCTGGCCAGTTAGGCAGTCAGTATGCATTGCACCTTGCCCATGGAGTAGTTTGTATGGTCCAGTTTTGGCCAGTTCTGAGTATTTTTTTAGGTGAAACTTTTGGAAAATGATGTAATCAGTTGACCATGATCCTTTAGGGTGTGAAACAACACTTTTAGGGACTTAAAGAGCCCTTATTTTATGGACATATGAATTTGGGGTTGCAGTGCCCAAACATGTCTATAATAGCTGCCCCCTAAAGCATGAGGTCGTAAATCTTCTGATGTCGGTTGAAATGCTCTATTGATGAGGATTCGAGGTATTCAAACTGGAAGGTGACCTGTATAAGATATAATACAATACATCATCATCATATTATTTTCATGATCTAGCTGAGGCGGGCATTCCCATGCTCAACTTTATAAATTCATATTCATGTACATAGGACATACAATCGTCTTCTATTGCAGACTAGTGATTCTTCGCATGAAGAGTCATATTCCCTGACTTAGATGACTATCTATGCAACTTCTATCTACAATTGATGTCTTTATTTTCCTGAAAATATTGTAGCCTGGATGGATGAAACTAGATCGGGGGTCTTCAAAACTCGTCCAATCTTCACCCGATGTACAAGTCGATCCATGCGAAAAGATGTTCTGAAGTTGAACATGGAAAGATATCATCTAATTACCAGCCAATGATTTAAGCTGTTAACAGACACGAGAGGAATCATTGATAATGATGATGACCCTCAAGGTATTATAGTACAATTCACATGGTGTGAATATATGAGCCAATGTCGAACACCACGCAAAGTCTTTCAGTCAAAGGTCATTAATGTAAACCTATTGCTAGAAGTGAGAAACCTGCCATTGATGCATGCAAGCTTCAAAGTACTGAAAGGGTTGTTTCTAAGTTAACTTCTTGGATAATGAGCTGATGTTGACAAGAAGTGACCTGTCGTAGGAGGGCCTTGATGTATCCCACATCTACGACGTGAAATGGAGCAAATGATTTTTGTGGAGGTGAAAACGATCTAATGATATAAGGTTTAGGAATGGCAGTCATGAAAAATGAAGAGTGGATGTAATGCAGTGGATGAGACATTTTCTGGATGGTGGATTCTCTGAATGACTTCTCTTGAACATATTGGTGACACTGATATGGACTAGTAGTATTAACCCCATGGATGGCATGGCGGACCAATGGTGACGGTGAATGGAAAAACCCAACCCAACTCAATCACGATGATGGAGTGAAAGTGTCATGTTCAAGAGCGACTTGCTACCATTAAAGTTCTTCAAGTTTTCTTCCCATTTTTCCCAGTCATTTCTGACCAGTACCTCTTTATTTTTGACAAGCTTAAGGAGGATAACATATGCTTGGTCTATAATTTGCCCTTCAGGCAAACCTGTCACTTTTTGTTTAGTGATCCTAGCGTCAATGAGACTCGTTCTTGTCTAGGTGGACAATTTTGTCACTATTGTTTTAATGAGTTTAATGACAAAGATAACTCGATCATTTTCATGTTTAGAGAGTTTGAAAATGGACGAAAAGGAGACTCCAACAGTCCTTTTTCGTGTAATAATCCCTTGAGTCAGAAAAAGTGTAAAATGATACGAAAGGGATGACTTTTCGATAGTTTTAATGAGCTGACAAAGACAAGCGCTCAATCCTTTTGTTTAATATTCCCTCAAGTCCAAAAAGATTAAAATATATGAGAGGGATGGCGTTCCCTTTACTTTAATGAGTTGGGAAGGCCAATAGCTTGATGATCTTTTTATATTTAACAAGTCTAAAAAGATTTTATAAGAGATTCGTTTTTTAGGAACGAATGGTATTTCTAGGTAGCAGCTGGTTCCAGGTAAGTTTGGAACTTCTTGAAACATGGCAGTGTGAAGAGGGTGGCAATCAGAATCACTCATCACAGATGTTCCTCAAAAGGGTAAACAATCAAGTGGAAGCGTATGGTCAGTCGAATGAAATGGAGGTGACAGAAGGAACACAACCAAAGTTCAAAAGGGCAGATATCAAAGAAATCACAAAAGGTTATTTACCAAAGGTGGGTTTATTTTTTAATGAGCTTGAACCTTGTGCCAACATGTGCTCAGTGTAGGTTGATTTTTTAATGAGCTTGAACCCTACGGGAACATTGCTCTTACCAGTCTTTTGATAATGTCTCTTGGTAGATTTTTTTTTTTTTTAATGAGCTTGAACACTACTATAACATGTGCTCATGACCTTTTTATGCAAGCTAGAAATGACTGAGCTATGAGGTTAAAGGGTTGAGAACCTACAAACTAAGAAAATAAAAGCTCTCTTTTCACTTGCATGTAAAGGTTTGCATGCCCCCAGGTCTTTCAGTAAAAGGAGAGTTTCTAGGTTACCAAATGGAAGTTCCTATGGTTAGGCAAGATTGTTTCTATTGGCCGACAGAAACTATTCCTTTGCTTTGTCCATCAAAATAGACGACGGTGATTGTTGTGAGCTTCCAATCACAAAATGTACGAAGGTAAATGTTGTGAGCTTCCATTCACAATCGTACAAAGGAAATAATCGCGTCAGACTGATCACATAACCTATATAGGAATGTTATTCGGTCCAAGTATTATAACCTTTCAAGAAAATCTCTCTTTTCCTCTAGGTTCAACTGCCGAAATCGACGGGGTGCATGCCCCCTAACCTTCATCACACTCATCAAACTACTCGTGGTAATTAGGTAGATGGGATGAAGGTTGAAGAGACATTTTTGATGCTAAGAGACCATTTAGGGATGATGGTTGATTTATAGCTTTGTTTGAACGAGGAAATGAAAGCTAGTCGACAAGTTGCACCAGTTTGCCTTCATGTGGAAAACACATCAGTCAAAAGAATGTGGAAATAATGGCTTCCATGCTATATATATAATCACATCCAAGGAGTATATTGTAATCTAGTGGACCTTGGACTACCATCACATTCAAATGAACGGTTTTCTTTCTCAAAGTTATCAGCAACTTTGGAAGGATCCCTAATGGTCGACTAGTTCCCTTGTTGAAGCCCGACAAATTTTGTTTCTTAGGAAAAAGCAATGGCGACCCAAGCACTTTCCAAGCAGTTGAGGAAAGGATACTCACTGAAGCCCCTTCATCTATGATAGTGCCAGACATGATCATTTTGTAAACTTGTACTATGATTTGGAATGGTACATTAGATGGAAGGCAAGGTTTTGCTAGTTGATTCCAATCAAAGAAAATGACTAGAGTGCTCGGAGTACGTACCGGATAAATGTCCAGATAAGTTTCATGAAATGTGGGGGTTTCTTCATGTTGTGAAGGAATGGGCGGATTGCCCCGAAGTTCCTTAGACTATGTATCGACAAAAATAATTTGAATGGTGTCGTTCTCATACTCTTTGGAAATTATATCATATGAAGGTGGATTTTCTGAAGGCAAGACTGGGTCGAATGCCATCTCATCTAGTTGACTTTGATCCGGTATGGACTCATAAGGTTCACTTTCAATGATAGGTGATTCGATCGACAATTGAGTTATGTCAATTGGGTTTCAACTAGCAAAGGACTTGGCAAGAGTTCCTTGTATCCAGGTGGAAGCTGCTGTGGTGAAGCAGGATGGTTATCCAAAATGCTTTTGCCTTCATCCAGAAAAGGACAATGGTGAAGAGTATGATCACCTTCACATAACCTACATGGAACTCTAACTTTTCCTTTTTGTCTACTGACTTCGTCTTCACTAGTTGATGGTGCATTGTCGACCTGACTTTCAGGGGTTGATGACACCGAATGGTGCAAACGGGAAGACCATTCTCTCAAGAGGATGCAAGGGCAATCTCGATGGTAATGTCTCTCATTGCAAATTACGCATGAAGTTTTTGGTTTGGAATTTTTAGTGTGCGGATTTTCGCCAAATGACGTCTGGTCATTCCCTTGTTTAGCTGGCTTCTTCTTATTCTCCTTCCTTTCTTTTTCTTCTCAGCTACTTGGTTTTTAGTTTCACTAGTTTCACCAAGCGAAGAGGAAGAAGGGGAAGGAGAAACAAACGAAGTAGAAGGCGAAGGAGTAATTTCAGTATCATCTAGTTGCTTATTAGATTGTTGAGGAATTACGGTGTTTTGAACGATAGAGGTCAAGAAAATCCAGACTAGTAGGCTGATTGTGATTCCTGGAAGGGACAATGTAGCCATATATGGAGAACCAATATCTCCCCAAGAGGAGAAAGGACTAGGATTCCCTCCAAGAGGGATTCCTTGATTGGTAGATTCCATTATCTCAACCTCAGATCAACGAAGGAATAGGGATATTATTCATATTAAAATAAATTTTAAGACACTTTGACGCAAATTGTTTTTTCAATTTTTAAGAGTCGAGAAAAAGCTAAAGGCGACTCTAGTCGCCTTTGATTTTTAATGAGCCTGAAGTGACAAGTGCTCAGATGGACCTTTTCTTTTAAGGAGTCGAAGAGGAACGAAAGTGACTACTCTGGAAGTCTAGGCAGAGGGTTTACCAAATCAATCGTAAAACTGTAAAATACACCTTGGTGATAAATGATAGAGAAATTACCAAGGACTTATGTACGACAGTCAATCTTCCTGAATGCTGTGTTTAGTGCATTACGATTGATCGGGTGGCAGACACAGCGTCCTAAGGATAAAGGATATCAGCCTATTGTGGTCTCCCAATATATAATCGACAGTACGGGAGCACAAGTCCGTAGTGGCACTTGTCGTATCAAAGAGGAATCACCAAACCTTCGATGAAAATGATAGTTACCAAGTTTTATGATGCTGGAACACGTCTCTAGCCTAGACTTCTAGATTTGTTGCGTTAGGTTCCAAAGCATTTTTATGTTCATTGAGGTTTATTTTAGAGTTGATCTTGCTTAGAAGTTTCTCTTTCAAGGTTCATCGCGTCATGTAGATGTGAAATTCCTAAATATGCAATCTAAAATGATAAACAAACGTTTATGTTCTTTTACCAATGAAAATCCTAGCTACAAAGGAAAGAAGATGATGATTTTCTTTCAGCAGAGAACATAGAGCACACACTAAATGCACTTTCCTAAATCAAATTTCGCATGCAGTCAAAATGCATATGCACATGCATGTATTTGTTTTCCACTTTCTTAATGTGTGAATGCCAAAAGGAAAGCTAAGTACAGATCTCAACTATTTCTTTCAAAGCAACAGTACTAACAATTTTCTTTTCAAAATGAAAGGAAAACTAAGACGACACTTATCGATTTCGAATTGAAAACTATTTTCAACACTTCAAAATCAAGTACAATGACAAAAGTACAATCAACTATCTAGAAGAGGAAGACTTTACGACACTCTTCTTCTGATCCAAAATGACAATTACGACACTTGCATAAAAAACGACAGTTCGATTACGCTACTTTCGACAAAGGAAGACTGTAAATGATTGACAAATACAAAAAAACATTTACAATTCCTAATTGATGGAGGCTGAAATAATGTGAAGGAAGATGGTTTCAGCAAGAAGGCACTGATCATGAACAGCAAAACTACTAAATAAAGCTGGAAACAAAGAGGAAAAAACCAAATTTTAGAGAAGAAAAACATTTCACTCAATCATCGCACCTGAAACACAGGGAAACAGGGACGCATCTCACCTGCAACACATGGGAGGTGCGATGCATCTAGGTTGCATAGTTATAGAGAGTGCGATGGGCTAGGGAGTGAAACTGAGCTCGGTTTTTGCTCAAAACTTGCAGCTAAGTTCAGTGATTTAGGTTGAGTAATGATGGAAAGTAAACACAAAGCATAAGGGTAGGATCTAATGAGGTTCTGAGCTACCACAAGGGCACTTAGGATGCTTTGTAATTTAGATGTTCAGCTCATAAACCAACCTAGAGATTGACTGAAGCAGCATTTATCTACTTCACAATTACATAGAAAAGGTGTTTCGAAGGCTAGTTGGCTAACTTCAGGCTCCATCTGTAGTTTAGAAGGCAAACAATAAACAAACAAAACAAACTATTCGTTCCCCAGTGGAGTCGCCATTTTGTTACAGGGAAAACTAGTGTAAATTGGAACTGCTAGTCCCACTAAGACGGGTAGCTATCTTAGAAACAAACATTGAAAGCTTTTCAAGAGTTCCTTTAAGTGTGATAGATGGAACAGAAGAAAAGAGGACCAACTTAGATCCTCCGCCTTGATCCTCGCTTGATTTATCCTTTCATTGATAGAATTTGCCACTCCTCTCCTACTTGTCCCGCTTCAAAGAGTACCTATAGAGTCAAAATAATAGCAAACTACCAAAGCATATCTATCTAAAACATCATAAACAATGCAGAAACAGAAACACATTGACCATACAATTACATTCATAAATAATAAGATTCACAAATACACGATCATATGGAGGAAAACTCAAAGAACTTTATTAATAGTAATGTAAGAGAGGATTACAACCCAGTTGTCTAATTTAGCATCATCCTCCCAGTTGTAGAAGCCCTCTTCACCTCATGAACAAGAAAATCACCCAACAATGCATTGTCTCTTCTCACCAACAAACCAGCAACACTTCCTTACAAAATACAAAATTCTAGCCTCTAGATCTCTCAGATGATCTTTCGCCTTGATCCTAGCTTGATTTCTCCTTTCCTTGATAGAATTTGCCACTCCTCTCCTACTTGTCCCGCTTCAAAGAGTACCTATAGAGTCAAAGTAACAGCAAACTATCAAAGCATCTCTATCTAAAACATCATAAACAATGCAGAATTAGAAACACATTGACCATACAATTGCATTCATAAACAATAAGATTCACAAATACATGATCATATGGAGGAAAACTCAAAGAACTTTATTAATAGTAATGTAAGAGAGGATTACAACCCAACTGTCTGATCCAGCATCATCCTCCCAGTTGTAGAAGCCCTCTTCACCTCATGAACAAGAAAATCACCCAACAATGCAATGTCTCTTCTCACCAACAAACCAACAACACTTCCTTACAAAATACAAAATTCCAGCCTCTAGATCTCTCAGATGAGGGATCCATTTATAGATGTCTTGCAAGGGTGTGAGTCAGCTTTGGGTCTTTGATTAGTGTCATTTCACTAATAGTTCTTGGTTCCACTTGGAGATTTCATGATCTCTTACTCATCCCTAGGCAAAGTCAGAGAGTGTTAGGTTATGGTATGTTCTATGCTTATAACAGTTTACTTCTTTTTATTATTATCTTCCACCGATTAGCAATCACATGTACATAAAGTAAAGTGCAGATAGAACATTAAACGATCGACAGAAAACAAGCCAAGACAAGAGACACAAGATGTGGCGGCTAGCCAGGGACAAACCCCACAATGTGTGGGGAAACCCTTTGATCAAATCTTCTTTTATCTTCAATAATTCAGCAGAGAGAAATAGTACAATAAATCTGATTCATATCAGCAGTAGCAAACCCTAGATCAGTAGCATCAGCATTAGCGGCTTCATTATCAAACTAGGGCAGACCATATCTCACAAACCGACAGTCGGATTGACTTCATTCCACCACCAAAAGTTTCAGCTTCCTGAGGAGGTTCAGATGAACCTACAGCGCAGTTCAGATGAGGAGATCTTCTAGGCCACACAATTCAATCTTTGCTTCTGCAGTTGCAGCTTCAGTTTCAGCAGTTTCCGGCTTCAAACTAGGGTAGTCGATATCTTGCAAACCGTTCGTCAGATTGACTTCATTCCACCACCAAAAGTTTCGGATTTCAGAGGAGGTTCAAATGAACCTACAGCGTAGTTCCAAAGAGGAGATATTCTAGGCCATGCAAGTCAATCTTTACTTCTGCAGTTGCAGCTTCAGTTTCAGTCCGGCTTCAAATGTGTGAAAGAGAGAGACCCATTTCAGCGCAGTAGAGAAGAGACTCATATCTGCACAGTAGAGAGAGAGATGTGATGAGATGAGTGAGTCTAAATGAGGAAAAGTCCTCTTATATTTATACACAACGTTGGTGGGTGAATAGATGCGACTGTTGGGCTTCTGAGCCTACATGAGTTGTAGGTTGGCTTGATAATAATTCCATAATCAAAATAAATTCATATCTCCATGAATACTTATCGGAATTGGATGATATTTATATCAATCCTACACCCCTCGACGAGAGGAATCTAATAAAAATATTATTAGCCATGAATAAGATGACCCACATGAAGTTTTTCCCTGGTTGCCAATTTTAACAGAGAGCCAAGTGTCACAGGAGAAGTTTCTAGAAGATTCCATGATCATCCACCTTGGAAACTATCTCTGCCATTTGTCTATTCTCACTCATCACACCCCACAGAAGTCCATTTCAATATGCATCGCACCTAGCTAGTTAAGCAATTAGTATGCATCGCACCTTGCCCATGGAGCAGTCTGTATGGTCCATTTTTGGCTAGTTCTGAGTAGTTTTTCAGGTGGAACTTCTGGGAAATGATGTAATCAATTAGCCATGATGCTTTAGGGTGTGAAACAACACTTTTAGGGACTTAAAGAGCCCCTAGTTTATGGACATATGAGTTTGGGGTTGCAGTGCCCAAATATGTCTATAACAGTAAGAAAGAAAAATGGAGAAATCGAGCTTTGTGTCGACTTCCGAAATCTGAACAAGTGCTCTAAAAAAGATAACTATCCCCTACCCAAGATGGAACACTTGCTGCAAAGAGTCTTAGGGGCTATAGTCATGTCTTTCTTAGATGGATTTTCATGTTACAATCAGACAATTGTACACTTTGAAGATCAAGAAAAGACCTCCTTCACTACTCCTTGGGGCACTTTCATATACTGAAAGATGCCTTTCGGACTGATGAATGCTGGGGCTACTTTTCAGAGGGCCATGGACATAGCTTTTGTGGGAGAGAAGGATAAGTTTTTCCTTATTTATCTAGATGACATAATAGTGTTCTCCAGTAGCCACAAAGACCATTTACATCATTTAAAGAAGGTCTTCCTAAAGTGCAGACAGTTTAGAATCTCAGTGAACCCAAAGAAGTCATAGTTTGCTCTAGAAGAAGGCAAACTTTTGGGACATATTGTTTCTACTAAAGGTGTGAAGATTGATTTAGCAAGGGTTCAAGCCATTGAAACATTGTCCATCCCAAGAATGAAAAATGACATCCAAAATTTCCTGGGTAAGATTAACTTTGTAAGGAGGTTCATTCCAAACTTTGCAAAGCTAGTAAAGAATATCACTTCCATGCTAAAGAAAGAATCAGACATAAAATTGACAACTGCTTCAAGAATCTCTTTTGAAGCCATCAAGCAAGCTATCATGGAATCTCCCACTCTAATCAACCCAAATTACACTTTTGCATCTTATCTTTTGCCTCTTATGATACACTTGCAGCAGTTCTATTACAGAAAAATGATGAAGACGTAGAATTTGACATAGAAGTGAAGCCCACTAAGCTTGTCAAATGCCAGGGCTTGGCTAAGCTTATGGCTGAAGAAAATTGTAGCTTGTTAGATATAAATTGCATAGCTTTGAATTCAAATAATGAACAAACAGAGGGAACAACAAAAGAGCAAAAGCAGAAACAGTCTTTGGCTGAAAATCTAGCCACATGTGAATGGCATTACAACATAGTTCATTTTTTGCAAAAGCTAGAAGTCCCTCCAAGGCTTAGCTCAAGTCAAGATCATACCATTAATCTCATATCAGCCAAATTCTGCATTAGTAAAAATCTTCTCTATTGGAAAGACCCATCAGGAATCCTCTTGAGGTGTCTAGATAAAGAACAATCTATGGAGGTCATACACCAGTTCTATTCTAGCATCTGTGGAGGTCATCACTATTAGAAAACCACGACTCACAAAATCTTGAGGGCTGGATATTATTGGCCTACTTTGTTCTCTAATGTATTTTCTTTTGTAAAATCTTGTGCCAAGTGTCAGAGGTTTTCAGGAAGACAGCAACTAAAATCATTGCCCCTGAAGCCAGTACATGTCAATGGTCCCTTCCAGCAATGGGGCTTAGACTTTATAGGTGAGATCAACCCACATTCCAGTGGCCAACACAAATGGATTTTAGTTGCCACCAATTATTTCACCAAGTGGATTGAGGCTATACCCACTAAGAATGCCAATCATCAGGTTGTCATAAAATTCTTGAATGAGAATATTTTCACTAGATTTGGTTGCCCAACCATACTAGTCACTGATAATGCAGCAGCTTTCAAGGCAAAAGAATTGATGGATGTGACTGAATCCATGGGCATTCAAGTGGTGCATTCTACCTCATATTATCCTCAAGGCAATGGCCTAGCAGAATCATCTAACAAAAGTCTGGTAAGGGTAATAAAAAAGTTGTTAGAGGACAATAAAAAGAGCTAGAATTCCAAGTTTAAATTTGCACTATGGGATGACAGAGTTACCATCAAAACGTCGATAGGGAATTCTCCCTTCAAAATGGTTTATGGTGCTGATGTTGTTTTCCCCATCCAGGTCATTCTCCTGTGGCTAAGTTCTTGCAAGAAGAACAAGATGAAGAGAATGATATGATAAGGAGAATGAATAACCTAGTTGAACTACATTAGATAAGAGAGCAGCTAGTTGAGAAATCAAAGGCTCATCAGAAGGCAATCAAAGAAACCTTTGACAGAAAGAAAAAAGTGGACAATTTCCAAGTTGGTGATTGGGTGCTTAAATGGGATGCATTTAAGGAAAAAAGGGGTAATCATGGCAATTTTGACTCTTTATGGACGAGTCCTTTTGTCATCGCTCAAGTTTAGCACAACAATACATTCATCCTGCACAATCTGGAAGGAGGAGATGCTTTTGGTAGCCCAGTAAATGGGTGGTTCTTGAAACTCTATTTCATTTAAGGACTTAAAGCTTTGGTATTGTAAATATGTTTTTCTTTAAGTTTTTATGTTTATGCTAAAAAGACTCCATGCCCAATGGAACACTAGAAGGAAGATTTAATTTTTGTTTCACAGGAAAGGCATTGATCTGAGATCCTTGAAACCTCACAGGGAGGATTTCATCCCCAGAAGGAGCCAATGTTAGCCTTGGAGGCAAATGGCCCAAAAATGGATCCAAATATGCCCCAAAGTCTCCAAGTGTGCTTAAATATCATGCCAAGGGATCCATTTATGCCCTCGACATTTTCAATTTTGGCTCAAAGATCATCTAATGATCAAAATCGGCGCAAGAGGAAAGCCCTTGGAAGGGTAGAAATGCACTATCAGGAGGTTCAAAGCACTCTAAAACCATGAAAAATCATTACCGTAGGCTTGAATTGGGCATTGCACAGCCACCGTTAGATCTGGCTAATCAATGGCCCAGATCTAATGGCAAATCACATATCGGTCGGGCAAAGGTGATAGACTTAAAGACTTAAAGCAGGCGCATGACACCATGATCAATGATTGTGATCAGATCGGCAGGTCGCATCGGCGGGGAGCTATGTTATATATATATATATATATATATATATCTATATATATATATATATATATATATATATATATATATATATATATATATATATAGATAGATATATATATATATATATATATATATATATATATAGATATATATATATATATATATATATATATATATATATATATATATATATATAGATAAGGCTCGGGGAATGAGTGATCAATAATTGCGATCGGATCGCATTGTTGTATCGCATCGGCGTACTACCATGGGGCGGGACCTCCGCTCATACATACAGGTGACCCGATGGGCCGGACCCGACGGCGCTACAAATGATTTCTTATAAAATTTCAAATCTGCGTCCATGCAGTTTTCATTGTTTTATTGTATTTTCATTATATAACGAAAATACAAAGGAAGCTTAAGGCAGTGCGGTAGCGATGAAACTCGGACCCGACGGGTTTCTGAAATTAAGATATATCATATTTGAAATCTGTGTAAAGCCCATTCTAAATGTTTTTCACAGCTTTTTATGTATTTACAAAATACACAGGCCAGGCCGAATGCAACTTGCAATGGCGACAAGGCCGGATCCAATGGATAATTAAATCATATTTTAGGACTTTGGATGTCCAGAATGGACAGTAAGGGGCGAGAATTCTCAAAATTGCTATGCTTTCTGTTCATAACATAAAGCAGTCACTATCTATATTTTAAAAGAGATTTCTTAGGCCTGAAGAGCCATTTAACCATAGAGAAAGGGCCGAATCCATGACAAAGCGGTCATGGAGCCACATCACGCCACATAGCCAAATCAAGCAAGATCAGGGAATGCCAGCAGCACAGATAGCACAATGGCCATCCTAACAAATATTATGGGGCATCTCTGGCATGAGAGAGCTCCGAGGCATCACAACAAGCTGCCCAAAATATCTAAATATGGTTAGTCTTCTGTCAGAAGAGGAAACCGTGGAGCCACCTTGCCTTCAAGGAATCAAAGCAGTTAACAATGCAGATCGAATAGATTAAGACTCCAGGCCTTCTAGAGAGCTCAGGAGCATTGTAAAGGGCCTATAAAAGGCAGAAAACTAAATGTAATAAGGGTTTAACTTTTGGAGATTATTCCTTCTCTATTCCTTCAAGTTTCTTGACTTCATTCTAGAAATACAAGCATCTTTTTCCATTATATGTTCAACATCCATTCTCTTTGTTGTTCTATGCTTGCACTTGAACAGTTTGTTCATGTTTCCTTTGTGTCTAAGGCCAGATAACTATTGTCTTACCTATTCTTTGATAACTTAGATTTGCATGCTTCTTTGTTGCCTGTAGCTAACCATTCATATGTGGTCGTATATGCATCTGCCAGTATAGTCAATCTTCTATTTTGCTACCTGTAGCTAGTCATTCATTTATGTTTATATATGCAATCTGTCGATACAGTTAGTATTCTCCATCTATCCATTAAATCTACAAATCATTGAGCTTAGTGATTTAAATCCTTGTGTTGTTGAGGGTGTTTATGCATGCCTTGAGTGGGAATACAGTTGAAATGGTCATCTCACTTGAACCAAACCATCATCCATTCAAATAGTGTTGGAAATAATACTGAGAGGGGGGGGGGGTGAATCAGTATTATCTAATTCTTTTAATCAATCTTCCTTATTTGTTCTTTGAATTATTTTTGCATGTCAGTACCATAAAATAATGAGCATGAACAAAGAAAAACAGATAGTCACACCAAAGAACACAAGATGTAAGGTGGAAACCCAATGTGGGTGAAAACCACCTGCTGCAATATGTCTCTATCTTCTTTCAACTTAGAAACTTCTTTTACAATGGTTTTGTACTGGTGCAGTCCTTTACCAGTACGCAGGCTGCAACCTGCAGAAAGCTACAACTCTCTCTCTCTCTCGTTTTCCAGTCTCTCCTGGAAGGGAGCTACAACCCCCTACTTCTTTTCATAAAGCATCAAATGATCATCAAGTACATAAAGGTTACAGTCCACCTACAGTTATCAGATCAGCAATAACAGAACTAACCCAGAACACCTTATCAACAGAAAATTTCAGTCAACAGAACTTTTTAATACAGATACGCAGTTTTCCCTTCTGTGGCCTGCGTCGCTACGCAGTTCACCTTCTGCTTTCCTGCGTATACCCGCAGGAATCCTTCTGCCGAACTGCGTGCCCACGCACTGTACCTTGAACCGTGTTGTGTATTATTACTGTAGGGACGCACCCAAAAACACTATCGCGCCGCGTACGGACGCACCTGGAAATACTATCGCGCCGCGTACTTTTACTGAACGGACGCACCTGAACCTTAGTCGCTCTGCATACCCACGCAGGTCTCCTTCTTCTGCTCTGCGTACCGACGCAGGTCTCCTGTTTCTGCACTGCGTACCCACGCAGCTCTTCTGTTAAACACCTGCGTCCTTCTGATTAGGGCCGAATAGGCAGTCCACCAGAGTGGCACAGTTGCTCAGATCTGATCATGCGCTCGAGAGATCACCCTTCACAGATTCGCCTTCAACTTCCCTTTCATATAGATCAAGCTTTTAAGACCATAACCCAATATTTCAGATCTAAAGATATTCAATTGCAAAAGATGCTTAGCCAAGTGATCTCCTTTGCTTTATATAGGCAAGCTCCTCCTCAAATCATGGAACAATACCACGAGCCGACACCATAATAACACAATACCGTCGGCAAGATACCAAGAGTAAAACATAAGAAACCCCCACATGTGCTTTTCTCTGCCTTGAAATGTGTGCACTGGGGTACGCACCTCCTGAACGGCTGGCCTGCGTATTTGGACGCGGTCCCTGCATGGTGTACCTGCGGGTACGCACCTTCTGTACTGATTTCCTGCGTACTTCTTAATTTTCAACAAATTGAGAGCCTGCCACGGGAGTTGCCATCAAGTACAACATCTGTAACATATAGCCATACCAGAAACATAATGCCAACAATCTCCCCCTTTGGACTTGATGGCAACCTCACAAACTTCAGCTTCATTCTCCCCCTTTGACATCAAGGGCAAAGGGGTATGCTCCCCCTAAGGACATGCTCCCCCTGAATATGAACCAGATCTGTAACAAAGAACCATAATCCTTCATGAAAGAGATAGAGACATATTGCAACTATTTCCAAGATCTCCTTCTGACCATCCTCCATAATGCAAACAATGCATTATATGCTCCCCTTGAACCTGTACCATCAATCAGAAAAGGTTCAACAATAAGATGATGCATCAACAACCCCCAGCTTTTGCCTGAGGTATTCAAAAGTGTCCCTGGGCAATGGTTTGGTGAGAATATCAGCAACTTGTTCCTTAGAAGGAACATACTCCAACTTGACCTTCTGTTCAAGTACTTGTTCCCGGAGAAAATGGTACTTGATTGGTATGTGCTTGGTTTTTGAATGCATAACCGGATTCTTTGAGATGCTGATTGCACTTGTGTTATCACATAAGATGGGGATAGGTGGTGTACAAGTGATTTGAAAATCCTGCAAAGTCTGCATCATCCAAAGGAGTTGAGTGCAACAAGATGCAGCAACAACATATTCCGCTTCAGCTGTAGACAAGGCAATCGAACTCTGTTTCTTGCTGAACCAAGATACCAGTCTGGAACCCATAAAGAACGCACCACCACTTGTGCTTTTCCTGTCATCCACGCTTCCGGCCCAATCTGCATCTGTATAAGCATGAAGTGTAAGATCTGTATCTCTAGGATACCATAAGCCATAATTTTGAGTCCCTTGAAGATATTTGAAAATTCTCTTCACTGCCTGAAGATGAGTCTCCTTCGGATTTGCCTGAAATCTTCCAACTATTCCAACTGCATGCATGATGTCCGGTCGGGTACCTGTCAAATAAAGTAAACTTCCAATCATAGATCTGTAGGTTGGTTGATGTACTGCTGCAGATTCATCATTTGCACTGAGGCTACATCCTGTGACCATGGGTGTACATACTGGTTTTGCATCTTCCATACCATATTTCTTCAAAATCTGTTTGAGATACTTGGTTTGAGATAAAAAGATTCCTCCTTCTTTTTGTTGGATTTGCAAACCAAGGAAATATGTCAGTTCTCCTAGCAAAGACATTTCAAATTCTTTCTGCATGACCGAGGCAAAGCTTTGACTCATAGCTTCTTCATTGCTCCCAAAAATAATGTCATCTACATACACAACAAGTATTAGCAATTTGTCATTTTCAACTTTTATATAAAGATTGCTATCTGCTGATCCTTTTGAGAAACCTTGTTGATGAAGATATTTGTCCAAACGGTAGTACCAAGCCCTTGGAGCTTGTTTGAGACCATAGAGAGCCTTTTTCAATCTGCATACAAGATTTGGATCATTTCCAAGAATGAACCCATCTGGTTGTTCAATGTATACTTCTTCTTCCAAGTCTCCATTCAGAAAGGCTGATTTCACGTCCATTTGAAATACTTTGAAGTTTTGAAAACTTGAGAGAGCAAGGAACATTCGGATGGCCTCAAGTCTTGCAACAGGAGCAAAGGTTTCTTCAAAGTCTATTCCTTCTTGTTGCGCATACCCTTTACAAACAAGTCTGGCTTTGTTTCTAATTACTTCTCCATTTTCATTCAATTTGTTTTTGAAGACCCATTTTGTTCCGATAACATTCTTATCCTTTGGTCTAGGAACCAGCTCCCAAGTGTTGTTCTTTTCGATTTGCTCAAGTTCTTCATCCATTGCTTTCACCCAACATTCATCTTTGCATGCCTCTTTCACATTTTGTGGTTCAGTGGAGGAGAGTAATGCCAAATAGCTTGAGGCTTCTGCAACTGTTCTTCTTGTTTGTACACCTGCTTCTTTCTGCCCCACAATCTGAGATTCTGGATGATTCTTCTGAACATATCTGGATGGGGTTTTCTCTTCTATTCTTGTCTGCTCCTCTGGTTCTTCTTGAGGTTCTTCTTGAGGTTCTTCTTCTTCATCATTCTGTCTTTGAGGGTAGCCTTCATCTTCTTCGATGTCTTCATGATGTACTTGCCTAGGAATGTATCCCTTCTCATCAACCACTACATCAATGCTGTCAACAATTCTGCCAAGTCTTTTATTGTAGCATTTGTATGCTTTGCTATGTGGAGAGTAACCAAGAAGAATGCCTTCATCTGCTCTAGGTTCAAGTTTGCCAAGCTGCTCATCAGTATTCTTGATATAGCATTTGCTCCCAAAGATTTTGAAGTGCTTTACCGAAGGAGTCTTACCACTCCAGAGCTCATGAGGAGTTTGAGTGCTGTTCACCCGGACATTTTTTTTGTTGAGAATAACAACTGCAGCATGTGCAGCTTCACCCCAGAAAGTTGCGGGAGTTCCTGATTCATCAAGCATAGCACGAGCCATTTGTTGGACTGTTCTGTTCATTCTTTCCACAACTCCATTTTGCTGAGGAGTTCTAGCTGTAGAGAATTCTCTTCTTATCCCATGTTCTTCACAGAAATCAAAAAATTCATTTGAGGTAAACTCCCCACCTCTGTCGGATCTGAGGCACTTAATTTTGTGACCTGATTCATTTTCAACCAAGGCTTTGAAGGATTTGAATTTTTCGAATGCTTCATCTTTGTGCTTCATAAGTCCTCGCCAGACAAACCTGGAGAAATCGTCAATGAATAATATCAAGTATTCTTCTCCTCTAGGTGTTCTTTTCCTGAATGGACCGCATGTATCTGTATGTACTAGCTCAAGAGGCATGCTAGCTGATCCTTCCTTCTCTGGAAAGTTAGTTCTGGTTTGTTTTCCAAACTGACATGATTTGCATATGGTGTTGTCAGGAATTTTGATATCTGGAAGATCGCGAACTGCCTGATATTTGCATGCTTTCCTTATTTGTGAAAAGCTTAGATGCCCCAACCTCCGATGCCATAACCAGTGCTCATCATCCTTGCTCAGATAGCATTGTTGTTGTCCTTCTTCAAATATGTACAGATTATTTGGAGTTCTTTTGCCTTTGATCACTGTTTTACCTGTATCAAGATCACGAACAAGACATCCATTTGATCTGAATATAACCTCGGTTCTTTGATCACACATCTGGCTGACACTTAGAAGATTATGCTTCAATCCATCAACATACAAAACATTTCCAGCCTTGACTTTTCTTTTAACTGAGCAATGCCTTTTCCTTTTATAGTTGCAGGAGTATCATTTCCAAAAGAGACTTTCTTTCCCTTTTCTAGAGCAGAATAAGACTCGAGTTTTTCTTTATCACCTGTCATATGCTTCGAACATCCACTGTCAATGTACCATAGATTTTCCTGTCCCTCTGCATAAAATGCTATCCCACATCTTTCTGTTTGAGGTTCCTTTATTCTCCATGTTTTGGTGCTTGAGGCTTGTTCCTTTTTCTGCTGAAACCTGCTCCTGCATTCAGAGTCTTCATGACCAAAGTTATTGCAAATAGAACATTCAACTTCATTTTCAAGAACCGAAAAGTTGTTATAGGTCCTTTTTGTAATCCCTATCATACTTCTTTGTTTTTGAGCTTCCCTAGTCATGATCGTTTTATATGCAACACATTGAGCTGCTTTGTGACCAAAGTTATGGCAAGAAAAACATTGTCCATTGAAGAAACTTCTTTGGTTATTGAATCTACCAGCCAACTGATTGTAATTTCTAATTTCATCTATTCTTGAACCAAATTGAGAAGATTTTACCTGTGGCTGGTTGTAGCTTTTGTTCACCCTTAAGATGGATTGCCCTTGATAGTTTCTGTTTGTAATTCGTTCCTGCTTTACCTGTTGATCTTCATTGTTCTTTTGCTCATTTCTTCTTGCTGCATCAAGATAACTTTTTGAGGTGGATGCTTGAGAAGTTTCTCCATTATAGCCCAGACCTGTCTTGTTTAGAGGAGACCGCTGCACATTGATAATCTCATCCAAAGTTTCAGATCCTTTGACAAACTTGAGATTAATAGCTTTTGTTTTCTCAATCTCTTTTCTAAGACCAACAATTTCACCTTCTAATTTTTCAAGATGTTTTTCCTTTTCATCAATTTGAAATTGTAGAGTATCAATGATCATGTTCTTTTCTTCTATACATCTCTTGAGTCTAGTAATTTCATCATAAAGGTTATCCACATCTACAGCATCCATATAATCATCATCTTCAAATGCCATTAACAACTTATATTCATTACCTTGTTCATCTTCATCACTGTTTGATAGACCATCACTATCTTCATGAGTGTAGTAGCTTTTCTTATTTGCGTTCTGTTTCTTGTTCCATCTAGCAGGTTCCTTTCCTTTATCCTTATAAGGACATTTTGCAGCATAATGACCTACTCTTCCACAAGCAAAGCATTTAAAAGGTAACTTACCTCTGAACCTTCCAAAACCCATTTGAAGATTTATGACAAAATTTGATTCTTCTTCCTCTTCTTCTGGGACGTGGCTTGCTTCATAATAATCTCCTTTGCCTGATGCCTTGAAAGCAGCTTCTCTTCTGTCTGATGGACCTCCATTTCTCATTTCATAAGCAGTTAGAATTCCATGTAGCTGAGACATAGTAAGAATTCGTAGATTTTCCTTTTCTTCTATTGCAGATACTTTAGATTCAAACTTGGGGGACAATGATCTTAGAACCTTTTCAACCACAATAGCCTCTTTTATTTCTTCACCCAAATTTTTCATACAATTAACAACCTCATCTACCCGAAGAAAATAGTTAGCCACACTTTCATCATTATACATTTTGAGAGTCTCATACTGAATTCTGAGAGTTTGAAGTTTAGCACGCTTTACCTGTTCATCTCCTTCATAGCTCGTGACAATTTTGTCCCATATCTCTTTTGCGGATTTATAGTGCATTACCTTCATGAATTCTGATTGAGATATACATCCTAATAGAGTACTGACTGCTTTCGCATTTGTTTCATACTTCTTTTTCTCGGCTGCATCTGTAGGAGTAGCTGAAGGAAAAGCATAGCCTGTCTCTACGATGTCCCAAACTTCTGTACCAAGAGATTGAAGATAGGCAGTAACTCTTACCTTCCAATAATTGAAGTTTTTCCCATCAAAAACCGGTGGCCTGATTGATGCTTCTCTCTCGTAGTTGCTCATGATGAACGATCTACCTTCAAGCGATCAAGCTTCTCTGAAGGACCTGCTCTGATACCAATTGTTGGAAATAATACTGAGAGGGGGGGGTGAATCAGTATTATCTAATTCTTTTAATCAATCTTCCTTATTTGTTCTTTGAATTATTTTTGCATGTCAGTACCATAAAATAATGAGCATGAACAAAGAAAAACAGATAGTCACACCAAAGAACACAAGATGTAAGGTGGAAACCCAATGTGGGTGAAAACCACCTGCTGCAATATGTCTCTATCTTCTTTCAACTTAGAAACTTCTTTTACAATGGTTTTGTACTGGTGCAGTCCTTTACTAGTATGCAGGCTGCAACCTGCAGAGAGCTACAACTCTCTCTCTCTCTCGTTTTCCAGTCTCTCCTGGAAGGGAGCTACAACCCCCTACTTCTTTTCATAAAGCATCAAATGATCATCAAGTACATAAAGGTTACAGTCCACCTACAGTTATCAGATCAGCAATAACAGAACTAACCCAGAACACCTTATCAACAGAAAATTTCAGTCAACAGAACTTTTTAATACAGATACGCAGTTTTCCCTTCTGTGGCCTGCGTCACTACGCAGTTCACCTTCTGCTTTCCTGCGTATACCCGCAGGAATCCTTCTGCCGAACTGCGTGCCCACGCACTGTACCTTGAACCGTGCTGCGTATTATTACTGCAGGGACGCACCCAGAGACATTATCGCGCCGCGTATTGTTACTACAGGGACGCACCCAAAAACACTATCGCGCCGCGTACGGACGCACCTGGAAATACTATCGCGCCGCGTACTTTTACTGAACGGACGCACCTAAACCTTAGTCGCTTTGCGTACCCACGCAGGTCTCCTTCTTCTACTCTGCGTACCGACGCAGGTCTCCTGTTTCTGCACTGCGTACCCACGCAGCTCTTCTGTTAAACACCTGCGTCCTTCTGATTAGGGCCGAATAGGTAGTCCACCAGAGTGGCACAGTTGCTCAGATCTAATCATGCGCTCGAGAGATCACCCTTCACAGATTCGCCTTCAACTTCCCTTTCATATAGCTCAAGCTTTTAAGACCATAACCCAATATTTCAGATCTAAAGATATTCAATTGCAAAAGATGCTTAGCCAAGTGATCTCCTTTGCTTTAGATAGGCAAACTCCTCCTCAAATCATGGAACAATACCATGAGTCGACACCATAATAACACAATACCGTCGGCTAGATACCAAGAGTAAAACATAAGAAACCCCCACGTGTGCTTTTCTCTGCCTTGAAATGTGTGCACTGGGGTACGCACCTCCTGAACGGCTGGCCTGCGTATTTGGACGCGGTCCCTGCATGGTGTACCTGCGGGTACGCACCTTCTGTACTGATTTCCTGCGTACTTCTTAATTTTCAACAAATTGAGAGCCTGCCACGGGAGTTGCCATCAAATACAACATCTGTAACATATAGCCATACCAGAAACATAATGCCAACAAATAGTTCTAAGAACAATATTGAAGATTATATGTTACCAGGCATCTCCGAGCTGCAACCTTGAGGAGTTTCCTAGAGTGCTAACAAGGCCAAAAGGCATGACCAAAAACTCATAATGACCCTCATGTGTTCTAAATGTTGTTTTCAAAATTTCTTCACTCTTCATTTTGATTTGATGATATCCTGAATGAATATCCAACTTGGTGAAGTAAATTGATCCATGCAATTCATCCAATAATTCATCAATGACAGGAATGAGAAATTTATCTTTAATAGTGAGCTTGTTGAGCTCCCTAAAATCAAGACACATGCACCATGATCCATCCGTATTGTGTACCAATACTACTAGAGCAGCGAAAGAACTTTGACTAGGTTCAATTATACCATCCTCTAACATTTCTGCAACCATACATTCAATTTCACTCTTTTGGTCATAGGGATATCTGTAAGGCCTAATGTTTGGAGGAATAATTCCTGGAATCAAATGAATAGCATGATCATGATCACAAATAGGTGGGAGAACTTTGGGAGTCTCAAATACCTTGGAATGATTGTCCAAGGCTATTTGGAGTTCTGGAGAAATAAATGATTTCAATGTGGGAACCTCTAGCGAACATAATTGTGTAATTACGCCTTGTTTTTCTTTATTTAGAAGCTTTTTCATTCCGTTAGAGTTGATTATCTTTCCTAGTTTCCCCATGATACCCCTTAATTCAATTTCCTTTCCTTCCGAACAAAATTTCATGAAAGGTTCTTGAAAATTAAAAGCTATTGTACCCAAGGATTATAGCCATTGGACTCCTAGTACAACATCAGCACCACCCATTAGAATGGAAAGCATTGGGCTATTCAATACATATTCTCCCATGGATAGCTTAATACTATGGCACATTCTAGAGCAATTTATTGTTCCTCCACTTGCAACCATCACTTGACACTCTGGTGCTGGATATAGGAAGCAATTCAATTCCTTGGCTATCTTACAATGAATATAATTATGGGTACTACCTGAATCAATCAACATTATTACCTTTTTCTTCTTGATATGTCCTATCTTGATAGTTTGTAATTTCAGCCAATGCATTACAAGATATGGTCAAATTCATTTCTTCTTTCTCTATGGTTTTTTCCTAGTGTATATCCTCTTCACTTGACGTTTCTTGTTTCTTTTCTTCCTCCTCTTCACAATATATGTAAAATAATTTCTTCTCAGCACACTTATGACCTTTAGTGTATTTTCTATCACAGCTATAACAAAGCCCTTTTGCTCTTTTTTCTTCCAATTGTTGTGGTGTCAACCTTGTAGATTGTGGAAGGCTAGGGGCAATAACACTTCCATCTTTATAGTTGTGAGTAGTAGGCTTCCTTGTTGCCATAATTTTTCTTTCGATTCTTCTTGCCAACCTGAATGCCTTCTCCAATGAATCAAGTTCCCAAAGGCGAACCACATGTTGGATGTTTTCCTTTAAAGTCCCTATGAACACATCAATCCTATGCTCCTCTGGGATATCTTTTACCCTTATATTCAATTTTTGGAAGTCCTCAATGTGCTCCATCATTAAATCCTTTTGTTTGAGATTTACTAATTGGATAAAAAAGGTGTTGCTTTTTGTCCCCTCATAATGTGCTATCATTTCTTTCGTAAAAATTGCCCAAGTGACAATTTGTTTACGAGAGAAAAATCATTGATACCATACAAACTAATTTGGTTCCAAATATAAAGTTGCAATGCGTACCTTTTGTGTGTTTTGCACATTATGGAGATCGAAATATTTCTTCATCTGTAGTATCCATGTTATAGGATCCTTACCATCAAACTTCCTCATATCTATCTTTGGAACATGGTGGGTCTTCGATCCAACATTAGAGTCTATGAAATCATGATCAACATTTATTTTGTTCTCATCATGAGTTTCCATTACTACCCTTTCACCATTAATAAACATTTCTTGTAGCAACTTTGTCAAATATGTCTTCAAATCTTCCATTTTGCCTTCCACATCATTCATCTTAGCTTCCACGTCTTTCTTTAAACCATCCATCTTAGCTTCCACGTCATTCATCTTAGCTTCCATGCCTTTCTTTAAACCATCCACCTTATCTTCCATGCCATTCATCTTAGCTTCCACGCCATTCTTTAAAACAACCATCTTAGACTCTGTTACTTTTTGTGAGAGTTAATTTTGTTGCACTTGGTCTTGCAATTTTGATATATCATGTTGAATTTCTTCCTCTTCTTCATGAGTCATGCTAGATATTTCAGGTTACTTACTAGGTGTTTCCATTTTCTTTCTTCGGGGCATCAATTGATGATAATTATTCTTCACTATGCCCTTTGAATTCCTTCAAACTAATTTTCAAACCAAACTTATATAAAATTTAAAACAAACTACACACATTTGTTTTCACTTTGTAGGAGCTCGATATTGAATTTGATTTATTTCTGAAATTTCGGATCTCCAAGGTCTAAAATTGTTAACTGTGGTAGCCCGTTGAGTCCTATTTCCAATGCCACCAGTCTGATCAAAATTAGATTCTCCAAGAAAGTGTTATGCCCAATCTCCCACAATGACTGGATTATACATTTTTCTAGTAGAGTGAACTTGTACGAAGTGCCACATGTCACTGTTTCAACCTTCGGACCTTAAAATGATCCACAAAAAACCACACTCCATTCTCTTTCTGTAACTTCTTACGAAATTTCAATGTGATACTTAGAGACAAAGTTATGACAATTTTCCCAAGGTCACTTGTTTGGTATGCAATTCGGGAGCTTGCAAAAACCCTAACTTCCTTAGATCATATCTCCGAAAATATAGTGAGACAAGATCTAAAATTCGGACTTGAGGATCATCAAGTTTTTGGCTCAAAGGTGTTTCTGTTTTAGCTTCTGAAACGTCGCAGAAAAAACGTTATAGTGAAAATTCCACGATGACATGTTTGGAGCAGCGCAACCCTAGAATCCAAAGCTCTGATACCAAATGTTATGCAACCAGCTACAAAATAGAAGAAAAGAGAGATCAACGCCTTCAAAATCAGCCTCTTCGAGGGGGCAACCTCCTTTACATTACACAAATGAACAGGATGATACAAATGACTAAACCTCCTTTATCTATATAGGAGCCTAAGGGGTGACAATATAATCAAACCCAACATAACAATAATAATATAAGGGCACAACAATAACAATAGTGGGCTTCTATGGGGTACACTAATAACAATATCGGGACAATAGGGGTACAAAAATAACAATAAGGGCTACAATGACAATAGTAATGGGGGAATTGCTAGTATTATAGGGAACTAAGAAAAAATGAAGGCAAATACCATGAGAAGATACCATGGGTAAATGCCACAGTAAATACCATGGGCAGATTTCATCTATTTTGACCAAATCAAAAAAAAGGGAATATTACAAAAAGTGAAAGGATACATAGAGCTCAATAAGCGTTTGCCCTACATAGACAAATTGTCCAAACATAAGTGTATTAGTGGCATTATGGTTGTTTTTCCAAAGAGGTGTTTTCCTTGCCAAGAATTTGGAGCACATAACAACTGAAAAATCTCATGCTCATGAACCCTTTCCTTCTTGTGTTTGTCGACCATATGGTGCTTCTGCTGGAAGTTGATGTCATGTCATTAATGGAGTCAAACAACACCAAATTCACATCAAAATGCAACTCTAGGATCCAATTATGCGATAGGGGTTTATCTCCATTGCTAGTCTACACAACCTCCCAATTTTCTTACAAAGGCCATGTAGACATTGTGAGGGAGAGAACATGGTTTCTCACGTTTGTGTCTATGAAGCTCAAGAAGGACTAGGATTTGACTTCGGAAGAGGTGGTTTGATGAACAATATGCATTATTGGAATTATAGTGGCATTGTCTCCGTTATTGAGAATGAATGAATCAATATTTGTGGTTATAATTGAATTTTGGTTGTTTTCTTTTCACAAGCCCATCTAGGAAGACGTTTTAGAAGCTGATGCAGTAGGACCTTTCATAAGCCCAGGCAAGTCCAATTCAAAGACTAATATCCAAGTCGAGAACTTAAATGTGTGCCATCAACTGAGTGGGGAGACACACATGCAATTTAAAAATATTTATTAAAGATGGTAACGCTCAAGATAACATTCATGGGATGAATCACAACACTCCATTTAGTTATACAATTAAGAATATTACTTTTAGGTTTAATCTTAGTTGTTCACTAAAAATATTAGAATTTGTTCGAAAGAATTTGTTGGAAAGGTAGAAAAGCTAAAACACAAATTCACCCAAAACGCACAAGCTATGAATTTTCATTTGATCACACAAAACTTGATAATTACAATGAACATGGTGAAAGGTATTTAAACTTTTCCAACTAGTGACTTGCCTAAAATATCTTCACATGCAACCACACAACAACTTGACATGAAACCACACACTATAAGTTCAACTATAAAAGGTAGAAAAGCTAAAACGTAATTTCACCTAAAACGCACGAGCTATGAAGTTTCATTTGATCACACAAAACTTGATAATTACAATGAACGCAGTGAAAGGTATTTAACCTTTTCCAACTAGTGACTCACCTAAAATATCATCATATGCAATGACACAACATGACATGCAACCACACACTATAAGTCGACTATAAATTAACTCGACTTGACTCAATACTAAGTTAAATCACTCTCTAACTTTAGCCAACTCCTCATGCGGGAGTAATTAACTTATTTTAACAAAATTGAACTAAATACACTTATCAATATAATAATATAAACTTAACATAAATATTATCCATAAACCATGATTTAATATACATGATATTAAATTCAACCTAAATAATAATAACAGGCCAAAAATAGTAAACCAAACATGACACCCAAACCTCACATAAAAGAACCTGCCACTTCCCTTTTAAATAGAGCATAATAACTCCTCGTTCAAAGGTGGTTCGCAAAACATGACCAAAGAAGTTAAAACGATATTAATAAAATGTGAAATGATATTACCACCTAACTTATAAACATATACATTTAATATTCTTTATTTAAAAATATTAAAATAAAAGAGTAACATCATCAACAACAACAAAAAAATTGGTTATAAAATTAAATTTCAAACCTAAATTCTGAAGTAGTCCCATCAATTTCAAAGGTTACACTTGAAACAAAAACAGCAATTCTTGAAAAACATTTACATTATACATAGAATATATACGCTGACCACTTAAACCTTTAGGTTAACCCACACTCTTTGCCAGAGAGAACATGGATGCGGAATTTTTTGGATGAAAATAGATAATTGTTCCTTCCATATATCGAAGTCAGACGGGGATCATAAAATCAAAAAGAGAAATGATAAAAGCTACTTTTGAAGGGGAGAATTATATCCGTATACTTGGTAAGGTCTGCGTACCATACTCACTTCACCATAAACACTATTGGCATGAGTATGAAGATTCTGAGTCCACACATCCTTCGATAAAACTGGAGTTGCGATTGGCTATGTTACTATATTTCGCATAAACCAATTCCTTTGGCGAGATTGCGAGAATTTCATGCAATGATCGAATGAAATACAAAAAAGAGTTTTTTCAGAGAAAAAAAGCATCATGGATTATATTGAGACAATATAAAAACTTATATAGGATATCAAAAAGTGGCAAGAGAAGTCACGATCCAGGATATTTGAGAGATAGCAGAAGACAAATCGAATGAAATACAAAAAAAAAATCAGAAAAAAAAACATCATAGAGTATATTGAGACAATATAAAAACCGACATAGGATACAAAAAAGTGGCAAGAGAAGCCACATCCAAGACATTTGAGATAACAGAAGACAGATGTCCAAGCAAGCCCCATATACAGAAAAACAAATACCTACATCATCGAGAAACAGGAGCATAAAACATATACAAACACATTTACAAATGAAATACAAAAAGTTATGTATCAAGCAGTGAAAATTTGACGGCCATACTATGAACAATAAATATATCAATCAGAAAAATATAAATAAAAAGTTTTATATCTCAATGACTGCTATATTTGATGGGCAAAAAATCAGAAAAATTAAAAAGTTTTATACCTCAATTAGTGCTAAAATAAAAATTTTTAAAATAGTTGCCCATCTTTTTTATATGTGTTAAAGTCACAATCATAATATAAATATCAGTGAAACGTATTTTAAATAACATTGTGCTATGTAGGGTAATTATTCTTGAGTATATAAAATAGGAAAAATCCAAAACACATTCATTATAATTTTCGGCATTGAAATTTTGATGTTTGAATGACAAGATCGCTAATTAGAATGTTATAGCTTTGTAGAATGTTAAAGCTCCGTACTCATTCGACATTAAAAAACGGAAGTCTGAATGTAGCCTGCTGACATATTATGTTTAAGGTCAAAAGTTCTTATTTACAAATTAAAACAGCAAACGGACTTGAAGAGTGAAAGAGTGTAGATTGATAAATTGTTTTGGCAAAACAGAGTTTTTAAAGAAGACAATTCTAAACAAAACATGATGTCCAAATGGCTTATTAACAGGTTCCAACAGCATGATATCAAAAAATGCTCATTAACAGGTTACAACAGGAAGAGGACTTGAACAATAGTGGAAATTGATAATTTTTTGAAGAAAATTGTCTTAGTTAAAGGATACGGATTATACAACTTGAAAAAATATTTTGGTGAGTTGATTTGGACTGTAAATTTGGAATTTATTATTCGTGAGTTGATTTGGAATGTAAATTTGGAATTTAATTAATATAAAGTAATTGATTTTGTTTTATTCAGCTCAGAGGCATATTCTACAGTCTAGTATGATGTGTAATTTTGTTCGTCCTTCATCAAAATTGAAATTTTGCTCATATCCAGCCAAATAAAGTAAAAAAAAAAAATCTAAAATAAACTATACACAACATTTAAATAATATTGACCATAAAAAATATAAATTGCTATAAATTCATGTTAAATCCATATTTAATACCTATATATAGAAAAATATATCCCATCTGCAATTGATAAGAACAACTTCCAATCACTGATATCAACAGTAGATGAACCAGTGAATCATTGTACTGATATCAATAGTAGAACCAATGAATCATTGTAGTGAGTGCCTCTTTGAAGCAGGGGACAATTGTACATAAATGTTAAATTAAATGTACTTCATAAGATGGATTTCATCTTATTAAGTGTAATCAGAAAAACCCTTTGCAAAACAGTGCCCAAAGCATTCGAAAGGACAGAGGCTAAGCACAGCAGAAATAAAATTTCGCATTATGAGATTATATCACAAGCCCGGGTGATGCATCATCTTAAGTCCGAGTATTTGTACAAATTCAGCTTGGAATTTGGTCCGTACAGCAAGCCGATTTAACGGAGAAAAAAATAGAAATTAACTGGAATAAAGATTATTTGGATGAATTCCATTATAAGTATTTGTTAATGAACTCGTGTATATCCCTGGTCAATTCCTGGATTCGTGGCGACTGAGGCTGAAGAAGTTGAAACGCATGACCCACGTCCTTGAAGATCACATGCCTCACGTTCTTGCCTGCCCTTTTCAGGGCTTCATAGTACTCTACG
This sequence comes from Pinus tabuliformis, assembly GCA_031772625.1. Taxonomy (NCBI): domain Eukaryota; kingdom Viridiplantae; phylum Streptophyta; class Pinopsida; order Pinales; family Pinaceae; genus Pinus; species Pinus tabuliformis. Next base: position 1,208,759,384 of record CM062811.1, read on the forward strand.
TTCCTCTCCCGCAACACGTCACGCTCAGAGATGCAAAGCAGGACGGGCGGCAGCGAAACATCTTGCAGCGTTGATGAATTAGGTGCACTGCACGAGGGATGGTCTCTGCTGGCTCCCACAGGCAGTGAGAGCTTCCAGAAGACGTCAATCCATTTCTGGGGCAGAGCCGGGTCGCACGTTTGCCGTTCCCATGCGGAACGGCTCTCTCCACCGAAGAAGGGCTGGATGATAATCGCCCCTCTGATAAGCAAAGGTTTCACATCCCTTTTCGAGGCCCGCATTGCAACGTGATGAGCGATATTACCCCCTGCGCTGTCGCCGGCCAAGAAGCACCGCGAAAAATCACAGTACGATCTCAACCACGATTCCTCCGCTTCCTTGGGGGTATTGGCGGCTTGTACTGTCCTGCTGCTGGCAGCTTGTTGACGAACCCATTCGACGGCACCGAAACAATCGTCGTAAGCAGCCGGGAGGCGATTCTCCGGTGCAAGTCTGTAAGCTACTGAAATTATCACCGAATTGATCTCAGAAGCCAATCTGCACATGAAGGTGTGATAAATAGACCATGCCGGCGATCCCATGACAAACCCCCCTCCGTGGAAGTATATGACGACCGGCAATTTTCCATTCCTCTGCCGATGTTCAGCCGGAAGATAAAGGCGCACCCATACACGAGTGGCTGCATCTATAACGACATCTCTTGAAGCCACAGTTTCGGTAGGCTTCTCAGATGGGGGCACATTGGAAACAACCTGTGAGAATCTCTCTACAGAGCCGTTTCTGTACACTCTTATGAAGCCTTCCAGCTCCTCCTCCACTTTCCCTGCGTCGTGCTGGACGCAGGGACCAGTATTTCCTACTGGCCTTCTATTGGGGTTTACTGAAACGGTATCCATCTAAATCTAGTTAGCTGTTACAGAAGCTTTACTGGGAAGAGATGTATGCAAGCAATGGGATTGGAGTATTCTGTGGTCAATGGCTGCCCTCACAGAAAAGAAGAAGAAAAAATTACACTACTGTCCAACAGAAGGACGGACGACTGACGATGACTGACAATGCTTATCACTATGCTGCTCTGCTCTGCTCTGCTCTGCGTGAGGACTGCTCTGCTCTGCGTGAGGACTGGCTTTTATAGTGAGAATGGTGTGCAAACTTTTGTGCCGCAAGCATCCACGCTTATCACAATTATCACTAAGCCGGTCGCAAGCATCCACGCTGACGTGGGAAATTGAAGTACAAATTGACCAAAAATAACGGTACTAAGACTGAACTTTAAAGAGTCTGTTGGACGCACTTACCTGTGTTCTTGTCTTTGAAAGTTTTTTAAGTATTTTTTTATTTTTTTTATTTTTTAAAAATTTAGTAAAAATTTATTGAAATCACAAATTTAATGGGTAATTGTACATAATTGATAGGTTTTTCTACCTTTTGAAAAAAAAAAATTGTGCATAATTAAAATGTTTTTAAAATGTTTTTTAATATAATAAATTTATATATATTATTAAAAACTAATTTAAATAACACAAATCAAAATTTTAATTTAAATTTTTAAATAAAATCTTGTACCTAGACTGCATTTTTAAATAATTAGAAATTCTCGCCTTTCATATTGTTTCCGACCTCGCGCTTCACGACACTTGTTTCTAACGTGATGTGCGCCACACTCCGCTACTTTACGGTTCAAAAGTTTCGAATAAATGGGTGTCGAAGTTTTGGGTGGCCGTACAAAATATCTGTAAAATATGGTGATTTTTTTTATTTAATTATTTAAATTCTGCAGTAATTGGAATAAATGTTGTATGGCCAGTTTACTTAGCAAATATATCGTGGAAAATTAAACTTAATATAATTAAATGCGGAAGTAAAGAGTATATAGTCTTAGAAAAAAATATTTTATATAAAAATAATAACAAGAAGTAAAAACTAAAACTAATTATTATATATGTTTAAAAGAAAAATGATGCAAATCTATATCATTAACTATCTTATTATCTTAATAATAAAAAGTAGTCATAAGTTAAAATAATAATTATTTTTTAACTAAAAATATGATAATATATTTTTTAGTGAGAAAATAATTTTATGTTATTTAAATTGTATTTTTAAAAATAAATAAATAAATTTTCAATTTTCAATATTTTAATTATATAAGTTTTATGAGTTAGTTTAATTGGTAAAGTTTTTTTAGTTAAAGCATTTTATTTATTGGAGGTCACAATATTAATGGTCAAAGATTTAGGGTTTCCCTAAACCACACATAATAAAATTATTTGAATTATATACCTTTAATAATTTTAATAATTCAAATTTGTAATTGTAATAATTTTTTAATAAATTTATTAAAAATATATATAAAAATAATAAATATAAATATTTGAAATAATTTCCTAATTTAAAAATTATAATTAATATTACATAACTTGAATTATAAATAAAAGCAAAGTTGCCTAAATGGAGTAAAATAGATGGTGAAAGGTTGTACTCTCAAGGCACATTGTGATGTGAAGGTCATTAGTTCGAAACTCCATGGGAAAAAATCCAACCATGCAAAAATCCAACAATGTTAAGGGCTGGTGTAACCCAAGCCGAGTGCGATCCCCAGGCAATTTTGATAGCTTAGATGCATGTGGTCACAGTTCAAGCTAAAGGTTAAGCATACAGTCATCTCAGGACTCACACAACTTGGAAAAACAAAAAAGATAAATAAATAAAAGAAAAGTTATATGTATCATAATCTAAAGGAGAAGAAAAAATGTGTTATATAAAATTTATCTTTTATAATAAAATAACTTAAACAAATGAACTATAAAAAACTAGAAGCTAAAGTTTACAGCTAAAAAATTATCCATGAACATAAATCATGAGTTACTATTATAGAGAGTTGCGACCATGAGCTCTGCTTCTTTTACTATTGGTTTCCCCTTCACCTCAATGCCCTCTTCCTTCTTCATCGGTGGTCCACAATTGAAGGATGAGGAAAACCTTATTTTCGGTGACATGAAGATAAAAGTCATAATTGTGGAAAAAAATTGGCACGGGTGGCTCTGGTGGTTTTCAAACACCAAGGACTCTAAATGGTGGGACGAAAATTTGAAAGGTAACCTTGATCTCCTTGCCCTAGACCCTGACAAGCCTATAGAGCATTCACAGTCCGATGTCGGTCTTTTGGACCAAAACCAAAATCAAACCCCCCCATAATCTTTGTCGAGGGCCCTATTTTTAAACCCTCACAGAGGATTAACGTAGGCTCTAACGGTCATTGCGCCATGCTTGGAAATCTTGAAGCCATCATGGTGGCGAATCTCACTAGGTTATACTAGAAACGTACTGGAAAGAATGAAGACGCTCAAAGTTTCTTCGCTAGAGCTCTCGAGGTTTATCTTGGAATGTAATGGATGAATCCTATACCCATAATGGGATTTAAGAACATGATCTGGTATTTTTTCAAGAAACAAAGATGGAAATTATGTCTCTAAATGCCAAGGCCTCAATTTAGGTAGTGATGGAAAGAGGCAAGTTTGAAGAGACTGCCCATAAAAGCAAATATGTCAATGGTAGGAAGACAGGAATTGTATGCATTACATTTGAAAAAATGCCTCAACGGGATGCAACAACCTTGGTTGTGTTTAGGGAGGTGGATCATACTCTTGTCCCATGATTCCTATGCCTAAAGAGCCTAGATCTACTTCTAGATCTGGTAAAGCAAGGAATCACAACTATAAATCTCCTACAATTCCCAATATTTTTGAGATATTTTAGTAGGAGGACTCTCTGCATAAAGGTGAAAGTAGTTGGCCCAGTATTCATGTATGCTGCCAAAGTTCAAGAACATACAAGCATCCCTACAACCTCCATGAGGCTTCTTTATGAAGGAAGGCAACTTGAGGAGAAGCTTTTACTCAATGATTATGGCATCAACAAGGATGCTTCAATGTCCCTCATTGCAAGATTAAATGGGGGGACTAGGGCTGGGTGGGTGGGGGATCCTTTTGCTTATAAGACCATGTCTTTCAACGATACCCCTCAAGCCAAGGCCCAACTCTTCAACATAGAAGGACCTCTCAAGTCTAGCTTTTGTGGTGGACCATTCCATGGACACCGCATTTATGGAAGTGGCAAATGCTACTACCAAGAGGGAAGTGGAATATCTATAGTGGGTGATCATCTACCATTTTAACATATTTTGACCCTTGACATGTGCTCTTCAGGATTGGGTTCACCAAAACTCTTCTCATAATATAGAGTTGTTATTTTGTTCAAAAGGATTTTTTGTGGTTTATTTCAAAGACTTTGAGGACGGTAAGAAAGTCTTTGACCGGGGCCTTTATTTCTAGGGCGAGTTAGCCTATCAATGAGACCTTGGTTCTCATATTTCAATCCTCTCACCATGATGCCTTTGGCTACTCCAATATGGGTAAGATTCCTAACTTACCCATCTAGTTTACCCAACCATAAATATTAGAAGATATGGACAATTTAATAGGACACATCATTAAAATAGATTGTGAAAGGCTATCACATGGAATTTTCACATATGTTCGCATATGTGTTGAAGTGCATCTCAGTAACTGGCTAACATAGAAAATCCAACTCAAATGGTTGATCAACATGTTTTCACAACTATTGAAATATGGAAATACTACCTTTCGATGCAGAAATTAACAATAGGTTGATCACGTTTAGAGTACATGTCCCTTTTTGAAAGGGGATTCTCTCCCATAGGAGTCTAAGAAATTCAATCGTGAATGGGGGGATCTGAACGAAGTAAAAGAACCCAAGAATGTTGCAAGTCAGAAGAAAGACAATCCTTAGCAATAGAAGGCGTCTACCAAAAAATTAACTCCTACATATTCTCGTCAGCTTCCAATCATAACATCTCATCCCCTAGTAGGGGAGAACCATCTTGTTAATTAAAATGGAAGAGACTTATCTATAATTGTGTCTGCAAAAACTGGGCAAAAACAAACCCACGAATTAGATAATTGATATAGTGACAAGGAAAAGACAAATAGGGGTGAACCCTTGGCGATGGATCTATCTAGTAAAAATGATGATGTTGTTTCATCCTTAGTTGTTCTTGATAGCTATGTGGGTTGGATTGATGTATGTAACAGAAAAGGGGAAAAAGAAAAACCCATGATCTATCCTTAGATTTGATTCTAGGAATAGAGGGAATTTAGTTGGGTAGAAAGAGATTATTAGTGACGACCTTAATGTAAAGGTGAAGAAATATAACATGCATTTAATTTTTAAACGTCTAATACAAAATAATTTGTTGTGAATTACTTAATTGTAATATAAATGTCATATTATATATATATATATATATATATGGACTATTTACAAGGTGTTTAACTAATAAATTTTAAATTAAAAATATGTTAAAACTATTTCTATTTAGTAATTATTTTACATCAAACATTTATCAACTATTTTATACCAATAAATTTATATATAGCATCATTTTTCAAAAAGATTTGATTTTTATTAATTAATTTTTTATAATAAAAATAATATATCATATAAAAATAATTAATTATATTTCTAAAATTAATAGATTATATTGATAAATATTATTTATGTTTTAAAAAAGATGAGGTATAGTTATAACAACTTTGAAGCATTAGAATGGTTTCATATATTTTTGTAGCATAATTGAATGGCTTATGCTTATAAGGAAAATCTATGGTTTATTCAAAAGTGTAGATGTCTACATAGAAAAATAATATAATTTATTATTAGTAATCAAAAGTATGCCCAATGTATTCCTATGTGGTCCTATTTCACACCACATGTTAATAAATCATCACAGAACATGGTATAGATGGTGATGAATTTCTTGAATGTAGCAATGATAATGGTGATCAATTTCTTGAATGTAGCAATGATAAAGTTGATATATGTGACCACTATTATTACACACTTCACTTGATTCCCACATTTCTTAATAAAGTCATTGCCCTAATTATCATGCATCATAGTGTAATAATGGTAATCTCTTACTACTATAGGTATTATCACTTTCTTAATTATGGTTTTAATCAATCTTGATATTTTGGTGTAAGCACTTCTCCATCTATGTTAAATGTATACTTCTTTATAGAAATAAAAATAAATATGAAATCAAATTATATTATATTGATTTAATTTTATCAATTAATTTTAGAAATTTTAATTATATATAAAAACTTATAATTTATTTATTTATTATATTATTATAATTTTAACTTTATATAATATAATAAAATAATTATATAAAAAACCAGGGATAAATATTATTATTTCTTCGTGACTAAGTTATGACTTTATTCGTTTAGCATCATGACTTTTTAACCTATTTAACTCTATAATATGAAAGGGAAAAACCATTATAATAATTTAATTTTGAAAAAATATTTCATTAAAAATTACATATTTGTTATATTTATTATTGTAATATATTGTGATTTTATTAATGTGCGTACCATGAGAAGTATAAATATTCCAGTATAATAAATTTTGTTGATTTGTGATAAAAATTTATATTTTTTAAATCTTTAATGTCTCACCTTAAATTAATAGAGTTAAAAAGTATAATTTCTTTTTTGTCACTATGTTTTTGTCCGCCATAAATCCCCGATTAAAGGGAATAGATGCGAGTGTACTTCCAGCTTCATGGCATCATTGACCCCTTTTTATAGGTTCAGAGCTAATAACATCCACAATCCATTGAACATGAGAGTCTGGGATTGTTCATATCCAAGGTTCGAATACCGCTGGGGGCATCAATGCTTTCAGCCGTAATAATGAAACAAGAGATCTGCACACGATTTGACGATAGATTTCTAGATCATAACACTACATTGCGTCCTTGTCCAAGTATTTTATAGTATAGAAGGAGTTTTTAGAATGAATACCGATAATTGATTTAATTTTGGTTAGACGGTGAATTTTTGTGATTTAAAAGGTGTAATGTATACAAATCTCTACTAAATTTTAAATAAATATGACAAGGAAATACGACCTCAAAAACCTAAAACTAGGAAGAAATAAACTACCATTGTGCGTCATTTTTTTAATAAATCTGCGCAGAGGTGAGATAAAAAGTCGACCTGTCACCTCTATAAATACTTTTTGTGTAGAAATGCGATAATTATAACCTACTCCCACTGGCGTCGTCTAGTCGACAATCCAACCGATTACGTGGCACAAATCCATGGCATTTGGATGGCCTTGATTAGGAGCAGGTAAGGGTAAGAGCAAGACTATGCATATACGACTTTTGGGAGCCAATTCTGACTTTTATGTGACCTCGGTCCTCCATGCATGCACCAGTCGACTGTTCATGGTGGAAACACAGGTAAGCAATTTTTTCCTATCTTTCATGTTCAATGGAAGTCCATAAAATACGCGAAATTGATGCATGGATTTCTCGAGTGCTATATGTATGGTGGCCGTAATTTCAACTCAATGGACAAGACAAAAGCCCAACCTATTCAAATTGCAATTGTAAATGAAAAAGTGTGACTTTCATATAACATTTTTTTGTCGAAATCTATCATGGATTATGTCACATCAATTGATATCCCTAAGAGGATTCATAATTCGGGTCAACATGATCATGCGCAACGAGAAACTGATGGAGGTAAATGGGTTAACAGAATCAGCAACTCGTCCAGCATCTACAAACTCACTGCCAATAATCAGAAGATTGCATAACAAACTTGAAGTGTACATGGCTAGAGAAGGATTTTTATACATGGTGACGAAGCTTCTAGATTCTGTAGATTTTCGGTGACAATGGCTTCTTCAGGAACTATCTAAACTCCTCGGAAGCCACAAGACAACCTTCTTGGTGCATTTAATGGGGTTAGTGACTTGGTATATTGGAATTACTATTATCCGACACTCTCCCTTAATTCCAACTATATGACAAACACACAAAATGCTCTATAGCACAATATATAAGACACAAACATACTCTTATTTGATATGCCTGTTGATCTAAGTCTTAGCGAAGCTTACAACATAATTTGGATTTTCTACAACACATAACTTACTTCTACAAAACTCAAATTTAGCCTTCCCAAGAGGCTTAGTGAATATGTCAGCCACATTCTCATTTGTATTACAATATATTAAGTCAATTTCCTTTGATTGGACTTTTTCCCTTACAAAATGATGTTGTGTGTCTATATGCTTTGACCTTTCATGACATATAGGATTGTTCGCCAATTTGATGGTGTTTTGATTATCACATCTGATCACTGTAGGTTCTTGTTGAGCTTCTCCAACATCTTCAAGTATCCTTTTGAGCCATATTGCTTTGTAGGTGGCACTGCATAATGCTTTGTACTCTGCTTCTCATGACAAGGAAATTGTTAGTTGTCTCTTACTACTCCGTGATATAGCTCTTGATCCTATACTGAACATGTATCCAATGGTGGATTTCCTATCATATGGACTTCCGGCCTAGTCAAAATTAGAATGACCTATCAATTCAACATTACAATCATTAGTATATTCAATACAAAAATTGATAGTTCCCTTTAAATATCAAAGGAGCCCTTTTGTAGCTATCCAATAGCTTTCATGAGGCTTAGCCATGAATTGACTAAGTATGCTTATTACATAAGGAATGTCTAGTGTAGCGGTAGTGAGATAATTCAGGGTTCCCACAAATTATCGATAAAATGTTCCATTCACCTCTTTTGTTCCATCATCATTTCTCAATTTGATATTTTGTTCCAATGGAGTACTCATTCCTTTACATCCTTTCATATGAAATCTCTTTAGTACCTTGTTTGGATATTTGCTTTGTGTGATTAAAGTGCTTCCATTATCTCTCCATACTTTAAAACCTAGACAATAATGCATCTCTCCAAGATCCTTCATCTCAAATTCCTGTGGTAATTTCCTTTTTATATCTTTAATCAATTTATCAACACTCCCTCTTATTATTAGATCATCAACATATATATAGATTACTACTATATTTCCATGTCTATCTGACTTGACATACAAATTATGATTATTTTTTGTTTTGTTAAATACCCGTTGGAAGAAGAATTTATCTATTTTCTCATACCAAGATGTGGGTGCTTGTTTTAGTCCATATAAGGCCTTTTTAAACTTGCATACAACATGTTATTGTTATTTATTTACAAGATAAATCTCCTCTTTTAAGTCGCCATTTAGGAAAAATGACTTCACATCTAATTGATGTAGCTTCCAATCATATTTAGTGGTCAATGCTATCATTATTATGATTTTGTTCATTTTTGCAACCAGAGCAAAGGTATCTTCATAATCTATATCTTCCTTTTGTGAATAATCTTTTGCAACCAATATTTCCTTATACTTGTCTATGCTACCATCTACATTAAATTTTGCCTTGGACAACCATTTTGATCATATAGGGACTTTATTTTGAGGTAATTTTATTAATTCCCAAGTTTCATTTTCCATTATAGAGTCATATTCTAGGTTTTCATAACTTCCATCCATTCTTTATGACTTTTGAGCTTCTTCATAATTTAAAGGCTAAAAAACAGTCATTACTTGAGACATTAAAGCATAATCTTTATACCTGATAGGGGTTTGAATCTGTCATGTTGACCTTCTTAGAGGCTCATTAAACTATGGAGTATCTTCTTCTCTTCTTCTTCTTCGTGGAGTGCCTTCATCACTTCTTTGCGGACTTTGACTTCTTGAAATGTCTTCTGAAATTTCCCTACTTTCTTGAGCTTGAGATGATAAGGAGGATGCCATACATTATGTTCATCTTCTTTTATTTGTTTATCTACATGCTCATGAAATATAACATCTCTACTTGCAAAGATCTTGTGATTATTTTGATCATACATTTTATATTCTTTTTGATCATAAAAGTATCCAATAATAATGCTTTTGATAGCTTTGGCATCTAATTTTCTCTTATCCTCTTAAGGAATATGAGCAAATTCCTTGCATCCAAATATCCTTAAATTACTAACTTTAGGTTTCAAACCATAAAATGATTCAAATGGTGTTTTGTTCTCAAGATATTTTGTAGGGCTTCTATTTTTGAAATATATAGTTGTATTAGTGGCTTTAACCCAAAAACTATTAGAAAGTCCTTTACTTTCTAACATACTACGAGCACATTCAACTAATGTTATATTCTCTCTCTTTGCTACTCCATTTTGCTGAGGTGCATGTGGTACTGTAAATTGTTGCATAATTCCATTTTTCTTGCAGTATTTGACAAAATCTCCTGAAGTGTCCTCACCATCTTTATGTGATTAAAGAATTTTAATGTTATTTCTTTTTTTCTTTTCAACCATACTCTTGAATTCTTAAAAGTATTCAAACACATCACTTTTATTTCTTATAAAGTACACCTAGGTGCATCTAGTGTTATCATCAACAAATATAAGAAAGTATATGCTCCACCAAGTGACTTAGTTTGCATTGGACCAAATACATGACTATGAATTAGTTCGAGTGTTTCACATTTTCTTCTATTTTCATGCACGTGAAACTCTTCCCTATGTTGTTTTCCTAGTGCAAAACCTTCACATTCAAAGTGTTCACTCTTAATATTTGGAAGACCTTCTACCATGAATTTATTTTGTAGTAACATTAGGTAATTATGATTTAAGTGTCCATACCTTTGATGCCAAAGCTCTATATTTGTCATGCCTATTGATGACAAATCTTGATGCCCATTCTTCATTACATTCAACTTGTATAATCCTCCAACTCTCATTCCTTTTACAACAACCTTGTAATTGTCGTGCATATCCTTTACCAAACAATGTGATTTCACAAATTCAACTTTTAAATGTTGATTTGTAATAGTAGAGAAAAAAATTAAGTTCTTCCTTAATCCTGTAACATACACCACATTTTGAGTTTGTTTTTCTTGTCCATTAGGCATCTATTGATGGTGTCGGGCCCGCCAACATGTAAGGGGATCTCCCCATTAATAACTCCCAATTAGACCTCAAACGGTTTGGTGTAGGAATCCCAACATTGGGTTGTACGGTAATTCCTTGACTGCGATTTCGCACAGAGGCAAGTAAGATAACTCTGTTCGTAGCAAGGGCATGACAGTTGTAGTAAGACAAGGAAGGTGCATGAGAGGTTCTAACACACTGAGGGTGAGGTGACTGCACCCCTTCGAAACCTAAGCTTGCACTTGGCTTGGAAGGGAACACACGAGCAAAGATAGATCACAACATGGAAGGAAAGTTAGTGAGCAATCCAAATTGATGATTAAACCAGCAACACATTTTAGAAAGGTTCATACATACTTATACAAAATAGTCTATACATGCATGCGTAAGACAGAAAATACATATATCATTTAGAGTAAGCTAGATACCATGGAATACAATACAACATATGCATGAAACGTTCTAGCTCTTGTTATATTAAGAAGTGTAAGTTCTAGTCATACAATACATCCATGTCCAACCACTAGTTCCAATAGTGGAACGTTACAACCACAACCGCCTGCTCCTCCAAAGAGATGTACTAGCTCTGCGCAGTGGAGAAGCCAAGGCTCATTACAATACTGTCCAAGCTCTCTCCAAGATAGTCTTATCGGAAGCTTGGTTGACCAAAAGCCTTTACAATGAGTTATGAGGTTCTATTTATAGCAAAGGGTGGGGTGACCCTTGACATTCCCCTTTGTGACAATTCATCTACCCTCATGAATCTTCATCTACTCTATGACTATTACATCCAACTATTGACACTTGAACTTCCACTTGACACAACATTACATTACAATGCACATGTGCTCATGTGAGACAAAATTTCTTGAGCAAGCCATGCAAGACATCACTAACACTCAGTCCATTGTGGTGAGACCAACTCTTTGAAATGCTTGTGATGGTGAAGGTGGTGAGTTGATGTCAAGCTTGGTCATCCGTGATGGTGTGCATTGACCCCATGGTGACATCTTGGTAAAGTGAACTCTTGCCTCCATTGCATCCAGGTCCATTGGTGTGGCTCCTTCATCCAACTCATCTATTAGCATGCGCATGGTCTTCTTGGTGCAACCGAACCAGCAAAATAGTGATGCATAGTGTCCATGTTGATCTTCCAGTGTGTGCTGGAGGTCATGCGCATCAACTGTTAACTACATGCTCAACTCCAGTCAGAATTGCTTCTTGTCTTCGCCTTGGTGAGTGTGCTGAATGGGTTGGATTGGATGCATGCACATAATGACATGCATGTTTTTGAATCTCTTGCATACGATCAACAACACTTCTCACCATGTCTGCTCCATGCAAGCTGCTAGGATGGATCTATAATTTGTACGAGCGCAGTTTCATCCGTGAGTGCATGTTGCACCCCCTATTGTTCCTATTCCTGCTGCAACTCATTCGCTTGTTTGTGGAGGTCATGTTCTTCCTTGAGTTGTTGCTTTAGCACATGCAACTCCTTCTTTCTTCCATTCTCTATCTTCACACCATTGTGTTGTCACCTCATAGCTTGAGTATCCAAAGTTGCTTTCATCATCAGTGGATCTGCGTGAGCTTGCAACTTTGATCTGCCTTCATGTTGTCAACAACCTTCCTCTTACATTCGTTGTATCCGATATTCTACCTTCAGCTATTGTCCATGATGCTGCTCGTTGTGATGTTGTTGCCATCATACCTTGATGTCCTTGTCTATGAACAACTTGATGTCTTCAAGAGTAGGAAAGCTCATAAACACTTGATCCACTACATCCCCAAGTGTACTCTGAACGGTGTCTTCAACTCTGCTCTCTTGGAAACCATTGTATCTGTGCTGCTAAGAGGTAGATGAGCACCCGCGATACCTGGAGACATGGAAACACTCATGGAAAGCAATCTGTCAGTAGAAAACCAAAATGAACTAGAGAATTGACTTGCAACATACCTGTGTGACTGATCATGAAGTTCGCATAATTTTCGCTGAGAGGTCAGGAGACTGACTACCAAGACTGCGCAAGGCACAGTATGGGCTATTGGGAGGCTAACTGATTGCTGGAACTATCCAATCCATAGTCCAGTCTAGCTACTGACTTCAGGAATTACGCAATGTGCAATCTTAGATCGCAATGGTTGTAGGCTCAGTGACTGAATTGCGTAATTTTCTAGGCCAGGAGTCACTGTCCCTCAGAATTGCACAATGCAAGACTGGAGGACAGTCACTGGGAAGAAATGGGCATTTTCTGAGAGGGAGACAGAGCCTTCCCTCTCAGGATTGCACAATGTTGTCTTGGGGAGGCAGAGTACGGGCTAAAGCTGCCTAGACTCGCCGATGGGCAATTGAAAGTGAAAGTGAATGAAGATGCATGGTGATGTTGAGTGTAAGCATAAGTGAATGATCGTGCATGCAAACAGTGAATGGAAGATTCAGAAAATGGAACAACATGCATGTGAGTGAGGCGAGTCGCCAAATTAGTGATCGTTCGTGAAAAATAGTTTCATGCATGTGAAAATAGTGAGATTTTAATGAAAAATGAAACGGAGCTTGTACAAGCTAGTATGTATCAAAATGATAGCAAGTGCTCACTGAAATCAAGCAGACAACGTTCATAAGAAGCGAAACACAAAAAGCACCAGAAATGTAACACAATATATGGAAAGCGGGCTTAACCCAAAACAACTGAGCTAATTGTGCTGACATATCCTAGATGCAATGTGGGATGTCAGAGATGCAAGGTTGATGTGAGGAATGAGCTCTGTAGCATCCGGTTGATGATTTTTGATAAAATCGAGGTTGTGACGCGCATTGATCCAAAAATGGATCCTTGATAAATCTCTAAGTCTAATACTTCATGCAAGAGGTAAAAGGTGCCAAATGGCACAAATCCTTTGTAAATCATAGGAAAATTAAAGTCACAGGCTGCTCTCAGAAATAGTCTCATTGCAAAGATCTCCTTGTTTTGAATCCAATGCAACTTGAATGGGCGAATACGAACTCCAGATGAAGGAGTTATTGTAAAATGAAAATTACCCAATGTCCTTAGGAAAGGAGGAAATTTCATTAAATTCTGAATTATATTGAAATTTTTTATTTTTAGTATAGGCTTATGGGCCAATCCATAGCTAACACATGGTAGGCCGGGATTGGGCCACATGGCCTTGTTTGATTGGGCTAAGAGAAAATATCACATTGCAATTATTTATAAGGAAGGGACCTTGGGTCATTAGCGATTGTTGCTTTATCGCATCACACAGATTCATGGGAGGACTTAACAAAAGGCCGAAGGATGCAGCCATTTGCAATTCTGATTATCGCATCGCACATAACCCAATGGGAAGCACCCATAGTGTTCAGAAGGGCCGATGCGACATGCGCCTACGATCGTCGATATCAGCAGATCGATGTTGGAAATCTAAAAGGAGAAGGACCTTGGGCCATGCAACATGCAATTGTGATCAGAACCAGACCCCAAAGGGTTCTGAAACATAAATACACAATATTTCATGTCTGTACCAAAGCCATTTCCACGGGTTTTTGCGATATTTGCCATGTTTTTAATGTATTTCCAAAATACAAAGGGACGAGCCATTTCAGCATGTGATGGCGACTTGCAAGTGGACTTGATAAGAGAATAAGGTGGATTTAAGGACTTTTTGAAGTTTGATGCATTGAGTTTTGTTCATTTTCTCCGTTTAAAATACATTTTCCTGTGTAAAATAGAAGGCGACTACGTTTGGGATTCTGAAGGATTCCAAGAGGCTCGAGACACTCTTACGTTACAAAAATGATGACCACCTCCCCTTGGTGTTAAGTAATGATTGTCTAATGCCTGGAAGAGGAATCTGAAATGAATAGGTAGTGCAGCTTTGGCTTTGAAGCCACAAACAAAGAGCCAAGAAAAGGAAGGTAGCATTGAGACAGAAGAAAAGAACGAGAAGAAAAGGAGGCGTGAGGATTCACAGACGTTGAGTGTGGTGAATTCTCATTCGTGGAGGCAGCATGATGCTCAGGAGAAGTTCCGAGAAGCTCATGGAGACCTGTAAGGCTCAGTGAATGTGCGGGCATGAGTTGGAGTGTTGAGGAACCCATTGGGAGGCTCGGTGTGCCAGAGTGCTTAATAGAGTGAAGCCACCAGATGTTGGAGGCAGTGCATAAATACTTCAGTGAAGTATCAAACAAAAAAGAGACTGAATCCTCAAGATGTTGCTAGTGTTGTCTGAGTTGAAGACACATGAAGGATTCCAGAGACAGTAAACAATTCTGAGGGAGTTAGAAAAGCTAGAAGCTCAAAGGAGCTCAGAGCACTGACTGAAAGAATTAGTCCAGCGAAACCTAGAACTGTTTGTAGCTAAAGGACAGCTAGGGGTAAGATGGTATTCTGAGCCCATTGGCTCATTTGAAAACCATATGGAGTTGAATCAAAGACTTGTAAAGAGAATTTAGCCATAATCCCAAAGGGCCTAATCGAGTTGATTAGAGCTCAAGGAGACGTAGCCCAAGGTATTAGGGTGAACTCCATATTACGTTGTTGTCTTATGTGTATTGTTTATTGCTGCCTTATTCACTATTATATGCATTTATGTATATGTTCAAGCACTTTTAAATATCAACATACACAACAGATTTTAAAGCACATAAACAACCAACAATAAATACATGTATATACCTATACTTTCAAGCATTTCTTAATTTCGCATTGGTTAATCATTAAAGACTTGGGAAAATTCAAGCTTTGGAAGTGGGAGAGTTTCTTATAAGCTAGACAAGAAGCTTAAGAGCCCCATTTTCAGATCAGGTGGTATCAGAACTTAAGATTGATTAATCACACATTTAGGAAGGTTATATCAAAATGCTTGATTGACAAAGAAAACACTGCTTGTCTGAAAGGTGTTTGAACAGCAAAAGGCTGATTGTATGCTTGTTTTGCAGACTGACTATTTCTGAGTTTGCAGAGGTAAAGGGGAAGCTATTGATAGCTCAATCCAGGAAGGACAAGAAGGAGAAGGGTTGAAGGCATTCTTCTATCCCATAGGACCTCAAGGCAATCCAAAGCACAAGAGGTTGTTGCAAGAGGTTCCTTAAATAAGCTCTTTATTTATCTTGTTGAAGTTTTTTTTTTGTTTATTGGCATAATGACAACTTCTACAAGTGTATCCTCAAATTCCTTCTCCATCACAAGACTCTTTGATGAAGACATGAAGCAAGAATTATCCACCATGATGGATATGGTGAGAGAAATGTATGAGGATGGAAGGAAGAGTAGCATGCTTAGAAAGCAGCTGAATTCCATCAAGGAAGAGAAGCAATTGTTTGCTGACAAATTATAGGAAATGGAGAGACAACTTCATATTGCAAATATGAATTTGAAAAGGATGCATGAGTTGGAGTCACAACTCTTTGTTGCCCAAGAAGCCTTAGTCAAGTACCAGCTTGAAGAAGAGGTAAGCCATTCTAGTTTGTCTTCAAGTTCTTCTGACAATGCTTGTATTGGTTCCTTTTAAAAACATACTAGAGGCATAGGTTACAAGCTAATGTCCAAGATGGGCTATGAAGGAAAGGGCTTGGGAAAGCATGCACAAGGTATCATTGAACCAATAATGATTGAGGAAAGGCTAAAGTATTTGGGTCTTGGCTATGGACAGTCTTATGGAGAGATTTCCAAAGCTGCCATGAAGGCCATCGAAATTGTTCGAAGAAGCAGTTTCATTGCAGGTCCTCTATCTCAAGAGTGTGAAGATTGTGTTCAGGAGGAATGCAATGGCTTGAAACATCATTTGTAGGGTGTAGGTGTTCAGGAGCACACCCTTGAACCAGAGAGTTGTGGAAACTCTAACAGCCTTGGAGAGATAGATGGGATTCCAAAGGGAGCCACTTCTTCATTTGCTTCACCTCCTTATGAAGACAATAAAGGTGAAATAGGCAGGTATAAATCTGGTTCTAACCATAGTCCTTTTGATTTTGCAAAGCATGATAAATTTCCACATAGATATGGGAAAAGAATTGCATGTTCCTTTTGTGGTTTGGATAACCATCATGTTTTTATATGTTGGAAGAGAATGGCCACATACATGAAACTTTTGAAGGAAAGAAGGCAAGCAGCCAAAGGTCCATTGGACAAGGAAAATCATGTTGTCAAGAGGATGCATATGTGGTGCACTTACTACCATAAGCAAGGGAATATTACTGAAAGGTGTTTGACTCTGAATCCAGTAATGCTTCCACTAAAGCTGAGGGAGAAGGTGGAAAGAGAAGATGGCAGAAATGGAAAGGAAGATTCCATGACTAATGTGTCTCAGAATGATTCACATATTGATGCTAATGTGCAGACAAAGGAAGGACCTTTGAAATGGATTGGTAAGAAATGGTTAGAGTTCTTATCCAATTAAAGATTGCATGTATATTGATGCATTTATTTGCATTTCTTTATAAATGGAATGCAAGTTGCAGGATTTTACCAAGAAGGTGAATGGAGAAGTTGAGTGGGAAGCTCAGTTTGTTGCTGCAACATCATATCTTATTTAAGCTTCGAAAGTACAGTGTGTTATAGCTCCAAATCTCACTCTTATGGTTTGTGATGCTGCACTCATGGCCTAGGGCAACCCCTCCTTCCAGACCTGGTCCAAAAATTTAAAAAACAGTGTTTTATTCCCTATACGCGACATTTCCCTGAGTTAAACGCGTGTACACACGGGTCTGTGTATACCCAACCCGCGTGTATGTATTAAAACACTTAAAAAAATAAATAATTCCTTATTTTCGGGCGGAGATCGCGGGTTTTACCTGCTGATCACCTGTTAGTGCCCGTGGCCCAACTGTTTCCAACCAACTCCTAACTAAAAAACTACTTTGGAGATGGTATAAAAAGACATCAAAGGGAAGGCCTAAGGGAGAGAGAAAAGAGAGCAAGATTATTATGCTGAGATTTTCCCCTTAGACCAGGTCTGAAGTCCTTGGTGCTTTCTGCACTTCCCCCATTTTGCATAGGAAGCCTTTGTTTCCATGTGTATTGGTGATCATTCATCCTTTATATCACCATTGAGTAAGACTTGGAAGGAGCTCTTGTTGGAGGCTTGAGGCTGGAACGAATCCGGGAGGAAGCTTTGCTTGGAGCCTGCTGAAGGTGTTTCAGGTGAAATCTTTCCGTTATATGTACTTTACTTGCCTTTATATAAAGAAACACGTCTTGGTTCCCGAAACAATCTTTCTTTATGCTTATGAGATTCTTGTCTTGAATTCTTATGCAAGTAGTTACTTAAAGATTTTTATAACTAACTTTATAGCATGAAGATGGTTTATGTATAAGTATTGTTCCATGTACTGTTGTGTTCTTTGATTTGTTTGTTTTACAGGTCAAAGAAGAAGAAGGGAACTCCAAGAAGGGTTTGGACCCTAAAGGCCTTCTCGAACGTAGGACCTTAGGTACGTACCCTTAACATTAGAATTTTCTTAAAGTAAAGATAATGGCTGTGTGTGTGTTTCTTTGAATAAGCAATTTTCAGTCTGGTAGAGTCTTAACCCAAAGGACCCTAGGGGTACTTTCCCTTCAACCAGAATTGGCGACTCCACTGGGGACAACACTCTTGTTGTTCCTAGTTTGGGTAGTCTTCAAGCCAATCAAGGCTCAGCCCCTCTGTTTGTTGGCTCTGACTGTCTGATCTGTTCTTGAACTCTAAGTTTTTCCAGTTTTTTCAGTCTGTATTTTTTATTTTTCTTGAAAATCTTCAGACATGCTGTTTTTCTAGATTATAGAAGCGTATATACGCAAGTTGTACTAAGTAAACCCGCGTATACGCGAGTTTCCTCAGTTGCAGTAGCGTGTACATGCATTCTGCACATCACTGCAGGCGCGTATATTACATAATTTTCAAGATTTATAAATTTTCTTTTTGCTGAATGTTTGTCTGGTGGTTTGGGTCAGTTTCAAGCAGTCATTTTCCAGTAACAGTCCTCTGTTTAACAGGGGGCATCTTGTTCTGAACTCTCTCTAGTTATAAGGAGTATTAGTCTTGTTTTCATTGATTGCAAGCGTCATTGATTTTTGACACACAAGATTACTGGTTAAGAATCTTGACTGCTCTGTTTTGGCAGAGTAGGAAGATTGGATTTCAAGCTTTGTGTTCATTTTTGCTTTGATGACCCTTTTGTTTGCTTAACGAAACCATTTTTGTGACCATTTGCTCCTTCGTTTCGGGAAAGTTGTTTGTTACCATTTTCTTGAAACTTGTCTTTTGATCTTTTGGACTTTCATTGCTGCTTTTGATTGTCAAAAGCGATTTCAAACACATTTTATTTTTGTTGAGTTTTCATCATTTGAAAGGTGTCAATTCACAAAAGTGTTTGGTTGCCTATTTATCAATCATTGGTGTCAGTATTTTTTGAGAGCTTTCCTTTGAAAAAGACTTTTTGGTTTGATTGAAAGAAAATCTTTTGAAAGTTTTGAGTTTCGCTTTCTTAAACTTGCTTTTCATTTGATTTCCTTTTTTGCGAAGTGAAAGTGCTTTGTTTTTATCTTAGAACTTGTTTTTATTGTTTGGACGAAATGATTGGTAACACATCATCTTCTATCTAAGCATTTTAGTGGCAAGACACAATTTGGTAAAGCAGCAACTTTCCTTCTTTGTTTTTAGAGTAGTCTTTGAATCTTGCATTCACATATAGTTCTTGCATTAGGATAGATTTGCATCTCTTTTTAGGCATATTAGTTTTGTTAGTTTTTGTGAGTGTGGAGTCTGAAAAGAAAAAGAAAATTTGTTTATATTAGAAGTACCTCTGAACCTCATAGAAATTGCTCTTCATCGAAAACAAAAAGTGCATGTGCATGTAGCTAAGTTTTATTAATTTCTTTTGCGTCCATAAAAACACCACAAGTTTCATCACCATTACCTTGTGACTTAAAGAACAGCCTAATAAAATCAAGCGCTAAATTAAAATCCACTAGAACTTTTTGTTTTAGTCAGTTACACCAACAAGTTTAGGATTTTAGGGCCTTGGATTAGGTGAGTGGAGAGTTAACTCTCCAAGGCCACACAAAACGTCAAACATAAGAGTCTGAATAACGAGAGTAAATCCAATAGCGTTAGGAAGACCAGGAAAGCTCCGGATCTGGGAGTTAAGCACGAGGGTCTGTGAAGACAGGGAAGAGAGATACCCCCTCTCCTACTTGTCCGAACTTACCTCACGACTGTTCTGCCTGGCTTCTGCGACGAGTTGGTACCCATAGTTGCCTCTCCTAGGGACCTACACAGGTGGCTGCGGAGGGGAATCCCATGGCACCTGAGGCTGACGTTGCATCACTCTCGACAGTACTACTGGAGGGCACCCTTGCGAAGCTTGGGGGCTTGCACCGGCGCAGGCTGTTGTTAGGAGGTCAGCGTAACTTCCTCTGTTAACTTCGCTGATAGGACTGGGCCGTCATTATCCCAGACTATCTTCGGAAGGCCCCTGACTCCACTTTCTTGTATTTTGGTGTCCGGTCCTCATCACCCGGAGCGGGAATACTTGGAAGTTGTTTGACTCGCTGTATCTTTAGGGACTTTATAGTGTGTGCTCTTTGTTCCTTGTATATAGTTGGCTTTAGGTATTTTTGTCTAGTCGCGTTTGGACTTTGTGTTCTGAGTGACTGGCTTACCACTCTACCAATCTTGAAAGGCTTTTGGTCATTCTTTCAGAAGTTGTGGAGTTGCCTCCTCAAGGGCAAAGGTTTTGGTTGCTTACCCATATTCTTTGAAGAGTTATTTCTATATTCCCGCAAGGGAAAGGGTCTTTGGAACAGTTAGATATGGCCAATATTCCTGTGGAAACCAACCAAGGTGTCCTCCCAAAAGGGGATCCTTGTGCTTTTCCTTTCTTTGGAAACGTTGGTACTCCCTTGATGGCCACTTTGAATATTCCTGGGTTGAATGTTGGACTACCCGTTTGGCTGTGGTCCACTCCGAATATTCCAAATGCTCTTGAAGCTTCTCAGTTGAATGCTTTATTTCAAGGGCACCACATGGGTGCTAATTGTTCATCTTCTTTCAAAGAGAAATCTGGGATTCCTTATTCTCCTCCTCCTTGCAACAAGAAATCTAAAAAAAGGAGAAAAAGGAAGTCAAAGAAGAAGAATAAGTCTATCCCTTCATCTTCCACCTCTGCGAGTCATGTTGGAGATAAGTCTTCAGCCGCTGCAAGTCATGCTGGGGGCATAAGTCTAGTCACTGCAAGTCACACTAGCACTTCATCTTCAACCTCTGCGAGTCATGTTGGAGATGAGTCTTCAGCCGCTGCAAGTCATGCTGGGGGCATAAGTCTAGTCACTGCAAGTCACACTAGCACTTCATCTTCAACCTCTGCGAGTCATGTTGGAGATGAGTCTTCAGCCGCTGCAAGTCATGCTGGGGGCAGGAGTCTAGTCAATGCAAGTCATACTAGCAAAGAGTCACTGACCCCTGCAAGTCATGTTCAGGACTCTCCGCAAACCACTGCTAGTCATGTTGGCGGAATGGAGGTTGATAAGAAACCTGGACGTAGAAGTTTTAAACCTAAGTTCCCTTGTAAGATATGCAAGGGAGACCATCTTACTCATTTATGCCCTGGTATTCCAGAGGTTCAAAGGATATGGTCCGAGTCTGAAAGTACTTCTGCTCCTAGATCTGATATGGTTTCTCATCAATCCCATCAACCATTGGTTGATAATGTGGTAGAGCCAGTGCAATCGCTGGCCGATTACACTCCTCTTATGGGGGGTGAAGTGCCTAACAAAAGAGTTTGTTTGATCTCTAGTACAGAGTCTTCTGGTATAGGGGGCATTCCAGTTTCTTCGAATCTTCCCCCTCCAAGTTCTAAGAGTGTTTCCTTTGATTGGGATAATCTTGTTGAGCCTCGTCTTCCTTCCGCTGCACCTTTCCAATTAAAGGTCAGGGTTAATTCCACAAATGTCTATCGATGTATGGTGGATGAAGGATCCTCTACAAGTATTATATCCTCTCTTACTTGGAAAGCTTTGGGTTCCCCAAAGTTGTTGACAGCTCAGAGTCAGTTGTTAGCCTATGATAGAAGGCCTGGTGAATCTATGGGTGTTCTTCCTCAATTGCCTATCACTTTAGGTGGGAAGACTGTCTTAATCGATATGATGGTGGTTGATAGCCCTTTATACTTTAATATGCTACTTGGGCGTGATTATGTCTATGCTATGAATGCTGTGGTGTCTTCACTCTTTCGAGTAATGTGCTTTCCTCATAATGGGAATATTGTCACTATTGATCAGCTTGCATCTGATAATCACCACCCTAATTCGACTTTACTGCAGAATACCCCTTGGTTTGTTCCAAGTGTTCAAGTAGACTCTACCCCGCCACGGGTCAATTATGTGGCATTGAATCCTCAATGTTCAATTGCTTCTAAGAAGGATCCTTTGACTTATTATTCTCCTTCTTGGGACTTGGTCCCGGCAGTTGACCGAGAGATTCTTCCTATAGGGACATGGGACCCTTTAATTCCCTCTTTTGATCCTTGTAGTTCTCATGATTTCTCAGATCTTGCTTTGCCTTCACAGGAGGAACTCTTTGAAGCCATGAGTTATGACTACCAAAGGAGCCCTTGGCCTAAGCCCTGCAAGGGGTTTGTTCAGCAGAACTATTATGCGTAAGCCGCAAGGCTGCGTGGTTCCCTGTACCATATTGTATATATGAGGTACGCATTTTCAAGTTTTGTATCCTATAACACAAAGATTTTATATGGAGTTTATAAGTGGGATGTATTAACTTCGTGTCTAGTGTTCCTATTTATGTTTACAAAACTTGGAAGATTTCTCCTTTGGAAGTTTATGGTTGGTCCGTTCTGACAGGTATTGGTTCTCGAAACTGGCATATAGGTTAGGTTTTTTCGCCTGCATTGTGCATTTATCAGTGTCCTTTCCCATTTTGCCTTAGGATCGACCCCACCAAGTTATGGTGCGGAACCTTCTCATTGATTAGAAGTATCATGACTTGTGTGGTAGAGCCTACCTTATCATGGGTGCCCTAGTTAGTACCTTATTGTCACTTGGCACTCATGCAGATTTTTCATCCCTAGGCTCGGGAGTCCTCTGTAGTCCCGCCATGACTTATGCGTTGAAGACTCATTCTTCTTAGCTTCTTCGCTTCGTTCTGGCCTTATACCCCAGAGGCTCCTTTGTGTTGAGTTGTACTACTGCATTGCATGTTGACCATTTGCACCTTTTGGCCTAGAGCCGGCTTCACTTGGACTTGTGTTTAAGCCAACTTTTGACCATGACGTCTGCAAAATCAACCTTGCATACCTTTGACTTCTGCAGCTTGACATACCCTGATCCGTGGAAGGAACATACCTTTGAGTGTCACTGACCAGTTTTCACCTCCCTGCATTGAGCATAGGAACGTTCCTTTCCCAGGAACTAGATCATCTGTTTCACCGACACTCGTTCTTTCCACTGTACCATAGCATTCTTTTATTATTTTTCCGGCTTATCAGAAAAAGACAAAAAAAATAAATATTCCAAAAAAGAGCGGGAACAGGGACATTATTTCCATTTATTGTTGGCAGCTAGAGTCAATCATGTCGCCCTTGAACAAAGCACTCAAAACAAAGTCTCCTCCGCATGGGTGGGATTTAGTTTGACTTAGGTATGCCATAACCTTGTTATTGAGTCAGTTCTCCCCCGATTGGTTATCTCTTCCAATCATATGGAGGGTTCGTTCATGCCTCCTACATGGCGAACTTATACAGAGTCATCATATGATGCCACATAGTCACATTGATTCGTGCTTTTGTTCAAGGGAAGTTAGCCTGAGTCGGCCTCTCTGCGGTGTCTCTTGACTCATTTTTCAGTCGACCATCCCTGGTTGTCAGTATCATGTCTATCATCACATCAGCTATATTGGTCCTTTGCTCGTGCCAGTTTGAGAAGGTCCCCATTGACTTCTTGTTGGCGGGTCTTGTCCTTATCGACGACGACACCTTGCTCTGAGGACAGGCCTAGAGCTGCACCCTGGCCCTATTTTCATTATTGATAGGTCACCTTGTGCTCAGCATCGATCAGTATCATGGGTCTTTGACTGAGTGGTTTCCCTTGTGTTCGACATCAGCATACATTATCACACATTGGGATTCGTGCAGTACCTTGGTTTCCATTTGACCCTATTGGTGGATACCTCGCCTCTGTGTCAGCTTTCATTATTGGTTGGTTCAGAGGGTTTCTGCCGTGTGCTAGCCACATCTTGTGTACGCCAGAAACGTACTTTGGTTGGGTTACTACATCTTTTTCATCCGATTCCTTCCACATTATTGGCCTACGGGTTACACTCGCGCTAGATTGATGGAGGATGCCTTAATGCCTTCCTTCTAGCGGATCTTTCCCTATCGACTCCGACTCATTGCTCTGGGGCAAAGATCTAGAGTCCATTTGGCAGTACCTTGGGGTTTGCAGTCTTTAGTGGCAGATCCTTCGCTATCGACAGTGGGAAACCATCATTGTCTCCTGATCGATAGATTCTTACAGGTGTTCGACTTCAGCTCATCTATTCACACTTATTAGATTGTACTGGGTACCTTGACGCTCATTATCATTATCGGTGAGTAGTCTCGCGTTTGTTAACAGTATACATTAATGACCGGTAATCAAACGATTTCTCACATGGTCAACTTCAGATCATTTATTCCCATGGTGTAGAAATGTACCACGGCGGTCGGTGAAGACCTCAGGTTGTATCAGCATTCATTGGTTCACTTGACAGTTGCTCCTGTTGCTGCTAGTTGATACCACTCCACCTTATATGTTGTAGTCAGTCATGGCGACATTCTATATGATGGCACGTGAGTTTGCAGTGTAGTACCATCCTATTCCATCATGTTCAGTTGGTACCTTTTGGGATCAGTCTTTGATATCAGTGATCCGTTGCATCTTTCAACATCATTGACAGTCTTATATGTGATATTTAGACATGTACTTACTCATTATGGTCAGATGATCCATTATGTATCTTCCAGTCATTTATACTTGTATACTTAGTGGATCCGCTTGTACTTGATATGCGGACATGCTTTACTTTTCCTGAGCATGGGTATGCCCGCCTTAGACAGTGTTTCTTTCTGATCTCCTTTTGGTGGCTTGGCAGGCTGAATTCTGGTGCAGTCCTCCTCGGTTTTTCGACAGAGTTCCTTTCCATGTACTTACATAATATATTTTGGCCATCATGTTCCCCTTCTGACCTCATATATTAGGGGGCATCTGTTATAGCTCCAAATCTCACTCTTATGGTTTGTGATGCTGCACTCATGGCCTAGGGCAACCCCTCCTTCCAGACCTGGTCCAAAAATTAAAAAAACAGTGTTTTATTCCCTATACGCGACATTGCCCTGAGTTAAACGCGTGTACACGCGGGTCTGTGTATACCCAACCCGCGTGTATGTATTAAAACACTTAAAAAAATAAATAATTCCTTATTTTTAGGCGGAGATCGCGGGTTTTACCTGCTGATCACCTGTTAGTGCCCGTGGCCCAACTGTTCCCAACCAACTCCTAACTAAAAAACTACTTTGGAGATGGTATAAAAAGACATCAAAGGGAAGGCCTAAGGGAGAGAGAAAAGAGAGCAAGATTATTATGTTAAGGGTACGTACCTAAGGTCCTACGTTCGAGAAGGCCTTTAGGGTCCAAACCCTTCTTGGAGTTCCCTTCTTATTCTTTGACCTGTAAAACAAACAAATCAAAGAACACAACAGTACATGGAACAATACTTATACATAAACCATCTTCATGCTATAAAGTTAGTTATAAAAATCTTTAAGTAACTACTTGCATAAGAATTCAAGACAAGAATCTCATAAGCATAAAGAAAGATTGTTTCGGGAACCAAGATGTGTTTCTTTATATAAAGGCAAGTAAAGTACATATAACGGAAAGATTTCACCTGAAACACCTTCAGCAGGCTCCAAGCAAAGCTTCCTCCCGGATTCGTTCCAGCCTCAAGCCTCCAACAAGAGCTCCTTCCAAGTCTTACTCAATGGTGATATAAAGGATGAATGATCACCAATACACATGGAAACAAAGGCTTCCTATGCAAAATGGGGGAAGTGCAGAAAGCACCAAGGACTTCAGACCTGGTCTAAGGGGAAAATCTCAGCATAATAATCTTGCTCTCTTTTCTCTCTCCCTTAGGCCTTCCCTTTGATGTCTTTTTATACCATCTCCAAAGTAGTTTTTTAGTTAGGAGTTGGTTGGGAACATTTGGGCCACGGGCACTAACAGGTGATCAGCAGGTAAAACCCGCGATCTCCGCCTGAAAATAAGGAATTATTTATTTTTTTAAGTGTTTTAATACATACACGCGGGTTGGGTATACACAGACCCGCGTGTACACGCGTTTAACTCAGGGTAATGTCGTGTATAGGGAATAAAACACTGTTTTTTAAATTTTTGGACCAGATCAGGGAGGAGGGGTTGCCCTAGGCCATGAGTGCAGCATCAGAAACCATAAGAGTGAGATTTGGAGCTAAGCGAAAGTTGAAGGATGAAATGTGTGCATGAGATGATGTGCATGAACGCAGGGATGTTGATGTTTTCCTTATTTTTAGAACATGTGTGTGTGTGATTTACTTGAAGGGCTGATTTCTTTGTTATAAACATGCACGTAATGTCGATTTGGGAAAAGTTAACTTGGTCTCCAAATGGAGATAGTGATGAAGTATTTCATCTTTTGGAAAAAGAGTCCTACTCGTCTTTTTCTACATTCTTGACTTGAAGGGTCATTTGCTTTAAAAGCATGTTTTGTGGGCTTGTTATCTAGTCCATCATCTGTATGCACATGTAAGACATGGAGGTCTTCACAAGATGTGAAAATCTGTTTCTTTTGTTGAAGCAAGAGTTTAGTCCATCCAATTATTTTTTATATGCCTGTTGCTATTAACAGTTGTTCTTGGCAGCTTGTCAAACAATTACAAATAAAAGTTTTGTAGAGCAGATGTACTTCACATTTGTGAGCCACCTTGGATCAATGATCAAGGCAGAGAAGCTCAAAACTACCTTCTATGACCATTTCAGTAGAAGTTCTATAAGAAGGCAAGGAGGAAGACAGCTCTTCTCAGGAAGACCAGCCCATCCAAGAGAAGGGAAGTGGTCAGAAACTTTGTTTCAAGGGCACTATGCGAAGGCAAGTGTAGGGAGGTTGAAAGAAGATGGTGAGTCACTCTCATTTACTGTTTAGATCAGTATATCAGTCTTTTGGAGACCAAAAGTTCTTTTAGTGGGAAGGTGTGCTCCAAAAATGGATCCTGGATAAACCTCTAAGTTTAAGACTTCATGCAAGAGGTATAAGGTGCCAAATGGCATAAATCCTTTGTAAATCGGAGGAAAATTAAAGTTGTAGGCTACTCTCAAAAATAGTCTCATTGCAGAGATCTCCTCATTCTGAATCTAATGCAACCTGAATGGGCAAAAATGGACTCTGGATGAAGGAGTTATTGTAAAATCAGAATTGCCTAATGTCCTTAGGAAAGGAGGCAATTTCATTAAATTATGAACTATATCAAAAATTTTGATTTTTAGTATAGGCTTATGGGCCAATCCACAATGGACACATGGCAGGTTGGGATTGGGCCACGTGGCCTTATTTGATTGGGCTAAGAGAAAATATGGCATCACAAATATTTATAAGGAAGGACCTTGGGTCATCGACAATTGCGATAAGTGATTGCTGCTGTATTGCATCGCACAGATTCATGGGAAGACTTAAGAAAAGGCCGAAGGACACAACGATTTGCAATTATGATTATCGCATCACAATATCGCATCACACATAACCCAAGGGGAAGGACCCATAGCGTTGAGAAGGGCCGATGCAACATGCGAATGCAATCGCCGATCTCGGTGGATCGCTATTGGCGATCCCAAAGGAGAAGGACCCCGGGCCATGCAACTTGTGACTGTGATCGGAACCAGACCCAAAAGGGTTTCGAAACATAAATACATAACATTTCACATCTGGACCAAAGCCATTTCCACGGGTTTTTGTGATATTTTCCATGTTTTTAATGTATTTCCAAAATACAAAGGGACGAGCCATTTCGGCATTCGATGGCGACTTGCAAGCGGACCCGATAAGAGAATAACGTGGATTTAACAACTTTTTGAAGTCCAATACATTGAGTTTGGTGGATTTTCTCCGTTTAAAATACATTTTCCTGTGTAAAACGGAAGGTGACTATGTTTGGGATTCTGAAGGATTCCAAGAGGCCCGAAACACTCTTACATTACAAAAATGATGACCAGCTCCCCTTGGCATTAAGCAATGATTGTATAACACCTGGAAGAGGAATCTGAAACAAACAAGCAGTGCAGCTTTGGCTTTGAAGCCATAGACAGAGAGCCAAAAAACAAGGAAGGCAGCATTGAGACAGAAGAAAAGAATGAGAAGAAAAAGAAGGCGTGAGAATTCGCAGAGGCCAAGTGTGGTGAATTCTTATTCGTGGAGGTAGCATGATGCTCAGGAGAAGTTCTGAGAAGCTCATGGAGACCTGTAAGGCTCAGTGAATGTGCGGGCATGAGTTGGAGCGCTGAGGAACCCATTGGGAGGCTCGGTGTGCTAGAGCGCTTAATAGAGCGAAGCCACCAGAGGTTGGAGGCAACGCATAAATACTTCAGTGAAGTATCAGACAACAAAGAGACCAAATGCTCAATCTATTGCTGGTGTTGTCTGAGTTGAAGACACAAGAAGGATTTCAGAGATAGTAAACAATTCTGAGGGAGTCAGAGAAGCCAAAAGCTCAAAGGAGCTCAGAGCACTGACTGAAAGAATTAGTCCAGAGAAACCTAGAATTGTTTGTAGCTAAAGGATAGCCAGGGGTAAGATGGTATTCTGAGCCCATTGGTTCATTTGAAAACCATATGGAGTTGAGTCAAGTACCTATAAATAGAATTCAACAATAATCCCAAAGGGCCTAATCGAGTTGATTAGAGCTCAAGGAGACGTAGCGCAAGGTATCAGGGTGAACTTCATATTACATTGTTGTCTTATGTGTATTGTTTACAGCACTTATTCACTGTTATATGCATCTATGTATATGTTCAAGCACATTTAAATATCAGCATACACAGTAGATTTTAAAGAACATAAACAACCAACAATAAATACAAGTATATAACAATACTTTCAAGCATTTCTTAATTCCACATTGGTTAATCATTAAATACTTGGGAAAATTCAAGCTTTGGAAGTGGGAGAGGTTTTTGTAAGCTAGACAAGAAGCCTAAGAGCCCCATTTTCAGATCATGCATGCCACAAATCTAGGGAAAGCAACACTTGGTGGGAGGTTTCTGAAATGATCCTTGCATGTAACCTCCAACTGCCAAAAGTAGATCCCTGAAACAAATGATGCGTTTGCATGCTATCTTAGGAGAAGCAGTCCATGCATGCATGTATATTTTCCTTGGTCTCGAAGGGAACCAATCAACTCAGTTATGCATGCAAGTGGTTGCTCAACTGCTGGGAGAAAATGCACATTTCTAGCTGGGAGCTGGGCTGGCTGCTCAGAAGATTTGCGCAATTTTTGGGCAGAGCAACTCACTGCTGCCTAGATTTGCACAAATTCTGGGCTAAGTAGTGGAGCTGGGAAGGATTGCGTAATTTTCTTGGTGAAGCTTGCTCAACAAGATTGTGCAATTTTGCGGCCCAGTAGGCTAGCAGTAAGGATTGCGTAATTTATAGAGGGAAGAATGGTTGCCCTCTAGATTTCCGCAAATTATTGAAGGATCTGCTCAACCTGCTACTGGACCAAGTCCAGATGAACAACCTCTGAGGGGAATGCATCAAGGTTTGATCGACAAGTTGTCTTTCTACAAGAAAATCACTATATCTTGTGTACTTGACGAAGCAAGAGATGCTGTTGTGAAAGGTTGGTAGGGAGGCTCCAAAATGAAGCTAAGGCAAAATTTTGGAGGGTGGTTGTAGCTGCTACAACACTTGGTGACACACTAGTAGAACTCCAGCTCTCTGAATGGACCTTGTTTGTGAAAAAAATGTCTAACACCTCTGGAAGTATTGTTCAGTTCTCAGCTTGTTTTGGTTTCACACTAGCTTGATTGTAAGATGTAGCATCCACCAAGCTCTTGGTTGTTTGACACACATTCCAAGCCAAGTCAACACAATTGTTTCAATTTGGGTTGAGGGGTATATTGATGCACAATAATTATAATCGTCGGAGTATTAGTTTCATCTCTAGTGTTGCTCCGCTCTCAGTAGGCCTAGACAATACCCCAGTAGAGTCACATAGGAACACAAGCATGGATCCATTGCCAGCGAGCCTAGTTAGTTTCCCGATGGAGTTACTTGCATCACCTGTCTGTGTAGGAAGCCTTTCTCTTCTTTTTCCTTTTTCATTTTTCATTTTTTCAAACTTTTTTCATTTTTTCAATTTTACATTTTCGTAACTGTGCATAGCACTTATTCATTTCAAGGGCGGAAGAGGGATCCTGACTTATTGAGAGCAGAAGAGGTCGTTCCAACAGAGAAGTAGTTTATTATGCCTCTGACATGCCTGTTAAGGTTTTGCCCCGCACCTTACTCTACTGGACTGAGCTAATAAGGATTAACGTAAAAACAACCAACTAGAGTAGGTGATACTAGTTAGTGCACAAGCATCATGTTTTCACCAAGGTTGACTTCGAACAGTACGTATTTTCCTTCGACGTATCATGGACCAAAAGTAACAATTTCTTCAAACAGAGGTAAAATGACAGATAACCAACTAGTGATAGCTGCACAAGGCCTCTTGTACTTTACCCAACTTGTTTCAAGAGTCATACATGGTTTCATGCGAAACTAACCTACGAAAAAACAAGCATACCAACAACAAAGCAAAGTAGGAGCAAAAGAAGAAGTGAAAGAAAAGAGAGTAAGTAAACAAGAAAGCAAGCGAACAAACCAACAAAGCAAGTAAGCAAACAAGCATGCAAACAGACTGAAAGCAAACACTACTCCTACTCCTAAGCTAGTGGTGCATGGGCCATCTCACGTGAAGTGATACTTCCAATGTAGCCACTAGCACATTGGTTGACCCATGTTGGTGAAGGCATGGTTCGCAAACAAGACAACTATGTGAACCATCAAACAAGAAATATATAACAGTGAAGAAAAACACACTCCAAGTTTACAAGCAACCACAAAATAGAGATGAGTGAAAGAGCATGACATGCACTCTGTGGAGCTGCCATGGTACTATGCTACACTGCATGTAGATGTTGAGTGTGTGCATTCTCTTGACTGTGACATGCAAGCCAACGTGAGAAAGGTAGATCACTTATGTTGTGCATGTGTTCTTGAAGTGTAAGATTCCTCCAACGCATGAACGATGGGATTGCATAGTTCGAGTGGAGGAAGCGAAACCTGGGTGTTTGGTTGATATTAAATGCAAAGAAGAGAGTGATGAGGAGCCTTGAGTGTTTCAACAATTTCCTAACCCGAATTGAAACCAACCTTAGGACAGTGAGGGCCTGACATAACCATCAACTCGGGCTAAAGTGCCTTGAAAGTCTGCGAGGTTTCAAATTCATTGATAGATAGATCATTGTGGACTAGTGTCTTAGATAGATTAACAATGATTGAATCAACATCGTGATCAGATGAAGAAGTAGAGAGATCATGACAGCCAAGATTAGAAAATTTAGGATGTTTTTCGGGATCCTCATGATTTGATGAATCGGGCAGAGGGGTGGATGGGAATAAAAGATGTTCACCCTCTGTGTTTTTAGGAAAGATAGCTGACAAATTGGACACATTTTTCGAGGAAGATGTGTCCTCTCCACAATGTAATGACAGACTGACATCCGGCGTGTCCTGTGAATGATCGGAAGTAGAAACATCTGGAAATGAGTTTTCATAGGGGAAATTAGTAGTGACAAAATCACAAGGGATGTCAGGATAAAGTGGATGAGGTGTGGTTGGAAGGGAGTCGTCCTTCACAATGGGTTCTTCTTTAGATTTCCACACAAACTCATCATGAATGATGGCATATGTTGGCTACACAACACCAACTCCATCTACAGCTTGATCCCCATCCATAAAAGGTGAGGAGTCGGGAATGGAAGAGAAAAAGATAGTACAATTTGGAGGATCAACAGAACGTGGGGACAGAGGTTGAGGGAACAAATCCACATGACAGCCAACAGACTTGCAAGCCAAATCTATGTAGATATCAAGAGCAGGTGGGGTGGGAGGATGTGATAGCTCAATAGAGGTATGTGCATGATCTCCCACATCACTCCACAGTGGTGGAGCTGCTTGATGAGGTAAAGATGGACAGTCACTTGTGACAGTGACTGTGCTTGCTCATGATTTCATAGTTCCATCATTGGAGTATGAGCGGGATTCAAGTGATTTCAAGAATTGCGTATTTTCAGATATGTAAAGAAGATACTCAAATATCCCATCGAGAAATTCCCAATCAATGTCATCTTCTAGGAATTGGTATGCAAGATTACAAAACCGTGTGTGTAACTGTTCAATGGATTCATCGAGTGCTTTTCATAATTTCAGAATTTCTTTGTTGAGTGATTCACAGTCAAAGTGATTGAAACCACGGTCTATCTCTACGACCAGATGAGCAAGAGAATGAATATATTTTTCGGGCAGCGTGGCACACTAGTGCATTGGGTGCCCTCGAAGTGTGTAGACGAACATCACACAACTCATGTATTCTTAAAAGAATCCATGTGTTTTGCATGAGCCTACAATGCCAACCACTTGCCTAACTAAGGATACATGGCCTCCACCATCATATGCTTTATGAGACAAGTTATCCGAGAGCTTTTTCGAGATAATGAAATAATTCCCATAAGACATACAGTCTGGAAGAGCAACTCGATAGTGAGTCATGATAGATATGTAGAGATTCAAAATAGATGTTAGGACTCATCTTGTCATTTGACCCCCCTTCTAGCACCAAAATGTTGACGGTGTTGGACTGTTGGGAATGGGTTCTCCCAAGAACAATTTTGGGGCTAAAAGCCCATGTTTTGGGACAATTTTGTAATAAATTTGTAAAGTCTCTACATTTTGTGGTCACAGAGTGCGAAGGTGTCAAGAATAATAAAGGGTTGTCTGCCCTTATTTTGTAAAGTGTCAAGTTGGTTGTAAAGATCTACCCATGGTTTGCGGACCATGGGATTGTATAAAAAGGAGTTAAGTAAGTAAGCTCTAAGTAGTGAAGTGAAGAATTAGTAGCGAAGTAGAGCGGAGAAGTCTAAGTATTTTTGGTTCTTAGTGTAGGTAGAGGCTTTGCAGTTAAGTGTGCAGAGGCCTAGGGTAGAAGTCCACAGCTGAGTGCGCGAACTACTACAACTGTGTGCATAGGGTGGATAGAGTCTGTATTAAACTGGAAGATATCAATAAAGAGAAGTATTCTGCAATTACTTTGTATTTAGTCTCTAATAATGCATCTGATTATATTGTGTTACGATCTGGGTTTATATTACAATGTTTATTTGATGCATGAATGTATGTGATTATAACTATTACATGACGATAACTGTAATTGATTGGTAGAATAAGTAGACACTTGAGATAACTTGGGGGCCTATATAATACATCGTCATAGAAGTGCGAAAGTACCTGAACTGCTGGTTAGGGATGCGTGAAGGTAAATCGTACACCTTCATGGAGGTATTGAAGGGTGGGATAGAAGGTAGATTGATAAGCCCTAACACTTAGCGACCTACGCGAAGGCAGGGGCAGGGGGTATAAACCGACATCACAACCATCTCAAGGTGTGAAAACTTGGTTCCAGCATCCCCCCATACTGCTTCGGGTGAAACTTTGGTCTGCACTCCATGGGCTAATGCCGAAAGGGCCAGTAGTGTAGGGATTTGTTTGGCTGACTAACGCTGAACCTGGGTCAGGGTCCACTAAGCCAACAAATGGTTCCGTTGCTGGGACCGGGATCTGCATGAGATATCTGTGCTTTTGTATCACTTGAATCCAACTGAGAAAGAGATCGAAGACTGGTTGGATAGGAAGATCCACGAATTCGTAGCACAAGAGAATAGAAATCCACGATTGACAAAGGAACAATGGCTAGATAGGTACCTATATACAGAAATCCATGAGATCTTTTTCTGTTCCTTTCCAGTTGAGTTATATGAGTGGATCACAAAGGTAGCAGATAGCCAAGGAAGGTGGAAGCTTGACGGTCCTATTGTTTGGACTCCAGAGTTAGTACAGAGACTGGAAGCCTCTAAGGATAAGATCGCCTGCATTGTCGATCATTGGCTCAATCATATCATAGGAGGGTTTGTGACTGAATTCGTGGTTGATACCTCAGTCAGTTACAGTGAGGCGGAGCAACGCTTTTTCAAAGGTCTGCAAGGTAAGTACTTGAAGTCTTTAAATACTTGGATTAAAATGTTATTGGGTGAAATGAGGGTTATGCAGCTACCTTGATGTTTGGAGCTATGCGAAGTGGAAAGACTTACAGGAATGAAGGAAGAAAGGGTCTTGAATATAGCCCACTAATTTCAACTCCTTTGAGTGATGATGAGGGAGTTGCATAGGCTTCTCTACGAATTTCAGTTTAGTTGATAAAACAAGGGTTCCCACAATTACCACCTCCAACTACACCCCCTGCACCTTCACCACTGTCACCTGTGACTTCACCCACACCACCACCACCTCCACCACAATTCAACATGGTGAATTCAATGAAGATGCCATTGTTTAAGGGCTTGGGAAATGAGGACTCAGACCAATTCTGGTTCATTGTAAAAGATGTATGGGAAGCTCAGGGCATCATAGACGATCACATGAATAAGGCGACATTGGTTAGTTCTTTGCAGGATCACGCGCTAACTTGGTACATTAAGTACTCTAATGCTAACCTAAACACTGCATTGGCAAAGATCTAGACCGCTGAATAAAGAGTTCAGCAAGCCTAAATCCAAGGTGCAGTTGATTGTGGGATTCAAGTAAATCGTGATGAAACCAGGTGAGATCCCTTGGGAGTTGGATCAGAGATTGAAGTGTAAAATTAGCGAAGCTAAATTGAATTTAAAAGATGAGTAGCACCGCCAATGGTTTGTGGCTTCGCTCCTGCCTCACCTAAGGGTTGTGATGTCACAACATATGATTACAGCTCAGGCAAAGGCCTTGGAGATTGTAATAATACTGCATGAAGCATCGATCTAAGATTCGAATCTGGAGACTCAGTAGATCCATGCACAGTAGAAAAATATTTGCCTTGAAATGCAAAGTATGAAGCAGGATAGAATAGTTTGGCTAGAGGCATGCGAAGAGATATGGTTCCTAAAATGTAAAGGTCAGGGGGATGACAAATACCACTACCCAGCCTTTGTGAACTATATTGAAGGAGGAGGACCGATGCCTTTGAGGCTGGAAGCCCAAGAAGGGTCGATCGCGGGGCCTGCGTTGTGGTGCACTATATGTCAGGTAGTTGTACAAACACCATAACAACTGTTCTGCAACTTCTATAGGTTAGTAAGGAATGATGAGCGCACTTGCTGAAGTTATGAATTGACGATGGATAGAACACCCACCTATAGAGTTTAGGCAGAAATGCGACCTCCTGACCAGGGTGCTCAGATGGTGTGGATAGGATTTCAGGGGCATGGACGAGGCTGAGGTGGAGGAGGACCTATCAAAGGTCGCGGACAACTGATCTGTTACAATTGTGGAGGACCAGGACACTATGTCGGTGAATGCAATAACCCAATGTGTCCATAGTGCAAATATTGTACTCAGTTTTATCATGAGACTGAGGACTATCCTACACTGATAGCAAGGATATGTGTCAAGGGGGTGCTACCTCTGTAGCCGACTCAGAACCTGCAAATGATGAGGGTTGAGCCTTGCAAAGAAGATCTGAATTTGAATATAGTGCTTCGAAGTGGAATTGCAATGGGGGACGATAAGGGGAAGCAACCTGGAGACATTGCGTGGGTTCGCAAAGCTCCAGAGAAGGAGGTTGAATTTGATTTGGAGCGTGCATGCAAAACATTCATGGAAGCAAAGGAGAGCTTCATTGAGGCCTCTACCTCAGGGAGCTGGGATAAACCTATTCAGAAAATGGACCCTCCTATGCTTACGACGTTTATAGAGACTTGCATGAAGCTGTTGCATAATAGCAAGGCTGTGAAGGTGATCCAAAATGGATTCAACATAGCCTCTAGATCAAAATTGTTCAAATATAGGTGAAATTGGAATAATGTTGAAGTGCTCATTAATACAAAGCCAATAGTGCAAACAACATGTAAATCCGAGTTCGAATAAGGAAAATACAGCCAATTAAATATTTAGGCCCAAAAGTCAATGCCTACGTCAACAGGACAGGTGGAAGCCTGAGAAAGAGTCACAGGTTCTAGATGATGTCAGCACAAAAGATGATGTGGTAGTTGGTGATTAGTTCATACCACAGGCGATGGGGATCAACGATCAAGAGCAGAGATCGTCCGATCAAAGGAGATCGATGCATATTGCATCGAAACATGCAGGCGGGTTATCCTGGAAAACAGTCGTAATAAAGTTATGAAAAAGAAGCTAAACTCTTTGAGTTCTGACAGGAGAGTAGTAAATGGTTTATCACGTGCCTTCAAGTCAGGAAGCGGTTTTCTACTAAGAGCATGCAATTCCACTCAACAGGTGACACGTAGCATCCCAAAAACCACTTTCTTGCGTGCCTTGAGAGAATTAGCAGACATGCTAGTTGGGGCGTGAGACCGCGTGACAGCCGTTGGGTTTAACAAGATAGATCAACAGTGCAGAATGTCCAGATCAGTTGATGAGTGGGACACGATAGTCGTCAAATTTGTTGTTCTCGAGATCAGCACCGGGAAAAGGCTAGATGGTCGGGGTCCACCCTGCGCCCGCCGATCCTTTTGTTTATATTTTGTTTCTATTATAAATGTATTGTTCCACGTTTATTGTAGTTTGTAACTAAACATGTTATATAAACACCATAACACGAAAAATTTGAGAGAGGAGTGTACTGTGAACCATTTCAGGGGGTCTGGAGGTCAAAGTGACCAGTACGGTCGAGTGTATACTCGTTTCAACTCGAAGATTCGAGCGAAACACAGTGGTGAGATCCATATTCATGTTGAGACTCTGTTTTTGAGCTCACGCCTATAACAACCATTTTGGAGACATAATAAAGAGGTCAGCACTGGAACCTAGGACCAAGAAACGTAGCCAGGAAGTCTGGTGAACACCTTTATCAATTTTGGTTGTGTTTATGTGTTTTTATTGTGTTTTATAATTTTTTAAGTGTCTGTGTAATTTGCAATCTTGTCGATCCATTTCACTAAGTAACATAGGAGACTTCACACATAATGTGTAATACTTTTTTTTCAATTTCGGATCAAGTGGTGTCAGAGCTTAAGGTTTGACAAGTTTGTGTGGAGATTTGAATGCTTACTAGGTTGAGGCTTGGACGAGCTGAAGGAGAACTTGTTGAGGAAAATCCAAAGATTGGAAGGGTCTTTTCATGAAGAAGGATGGCAGATGAAGCTCCACTTGGGTCAGAATCCCAATTTTTGGATAGTTTCATGATGATACGTGCCATGGTGGAAGAGATGTATAATGAGTTTAAAAAGGGTAGAGGTGAAGGCACTTCATCACCTAAACCAGACAAAGGAGCAGAGGAACCTTTAACTTTTATCCCTCTAGTTCAAGAAGATAAAGGAAAAGGAGAAAAGCCTCCTCCATCTCCTCCATCATCACCATCATCGTCATCTTCATCGTCTTCTTCTCATAAAACTAGTTCTTTTAAGAAGAAGAAAAAGAAGGCCTCTTTGATCAAATTAGATGTAAAATTTGATTTGCCAATTCATGATGGAGAACTTAATGCTAAAAAGCTTGATAATTGGATAAGGCAAATTGTTGTATATTGCAGGGTGCAAAAAGTTGATTCAGAAAGGAAGAAGATCTAGTTGGCTAGCCTTTGACTTGGAGGAACCGCACTTGTGTGGTGGGAAGGCAAGACACAAGCAAATCTCCAAAGGCATGGTAAAATAATTTCAACTTGGAATGAATTTGTTTCTGCCATTAAAAAGCAATTTTATCCTTTGGCTTATATGCAGCAAGCAATGATGAGTTGGCAAACACTACACCAACTAAAAGGTCAAAGTGTTCAGAGTTATACTTAGGAATTTCGTAAGAGAGTTTTAACATTAGGAATATCATTGGACTCACTAGAGACATTGTTAAAATATATAGGTGGTCTTCATAGTTATTTGAAGCATACTATACTTATGTTTAATACCACTAGCTTAGATGATGTATCAGTTCAAGCAACTCATCTAGAGGCTAGAGGTAAAAATGTAACCACAGATGTTGGGAAATCATCCAAATCTATTGAGAAGAAGAATAAAGGCAAGAAGAAACTGAAATGGAAGGAAAGGAAAACAAACACTGTGAAGAAGGATAAACCTTCATGCACTCATTGTAAGAAGGAAGAACATGATGAGGCACACTGCTGGTCTTTGCATCCAGAATTGAAGCCTAAGAAATTTGGGGGTAAAGAGCGAAAGAATTTTGTTGCTATTCAAAAGGACTTGGGATCAGACTGAGGTGACAAAACAACAATTACAACTACATGTATAAAAGGTAAATATTTTTAATCATCTACAAGTAATTATTCGCATTCTATTGATAATGAAAGCTATGAGAGGAAAAGAAATGAGCTATTTCATATTAGAGTCATTTCCAAGCACACTAAAATTGATACTTTATTTGATAGTGGGTCACAAGTTAATTTTATTTCTAAACCAATTGTAAAGAAGTTGGGTCTAGAAACAAAACCTCATAAAAAACCATATCCATTAGGTTGGCTGTGTGATAAAACAAAACTACAAGTTATGAAACAATGTAAACTTCATTTTGCTATTGGGTCAACATTTGTAGATGAGGTTGAGTTAGACATAGTCCCATTGGACATATGTGGAATTGTATTAGGAAGTCCATACTTGTACGATAGAAAAGATATCTTCTTTCGAGCTGAAAATAAGTATCAACTCACTACGGATGGAATTGAATATATTGTAAGGGTTCTGTTAGTTCTGCTATACAACATTGACTTTCTAAGGTCATGGAGGAGTTCCAATCTGTGTGATGGTGTCTTCAAAGGGGCCCCTCATGGTTCATTCTCCCTTTTCTTTCTATCCCGCTTTCTCTACGCCACCTCAATTCCTCTATTTTTCTTCTAAACCCGATAGATTAACCCCCTTTGGCCTTAGCCCCAAGTGTAAAGCCCAAACCCACCATAAAACCCCACCCATATGACCTCACGTGCTCATAAACCCCTCGCTAAATCCCCACCGTCGATCATTCCCCACCAATTCAACGGCTCTCATCACGCTCGATAAAGTGACCTGCTCGATCATTTCCCACTGTCAGATCATCTCCATAAAGATCCAACGGCCTTCACTCTCATCATGCCGACAAATGATCGAACATTAGTGCGTGATGAGAGTGGTTTTTCTCTCTCATCCGCCACTGCATGTCAATCACTGAATGGAATCGCGCAACCCCGGAAATTTACTGCTTAATGTCCGAAAGTAGTGCGATGAATACCATTACTGCATAACCAATCCGCCCACCCGTTAAACGTCCGTGCAGCTTCGCTTCCTGATGATCGTCTGATCTGTCCATAGAAGATTTGATAGCCCCAATTCACCCCGCTCTCACCTCGGTTGATAACCTCCGTCGAGCCATCTCCACTGTCCATTTCCTCGATCCGATGGCCATTCTTCCCATTCACCCAAATCATCCCCCTGCCCATGCATTCGATGTCCTCTAACCATTTGGTTGCCCGAAGAAGGAGATGACTAGATATGCCATTATCAGTCACTGTCAGACCCCCCAAATACCATATTTAACAGAAAGCATGGCCAAGGGAGAAAAGGACAAGCATGATCTTGTAACAGAAATTTATTAGTCATGGACTCCACTGGTGCGAGCACTCCAACTGCCTAAAAAGATAGCACAACACCTGAATAGACCGGATTCACTCACTGGAGAAAGAAAACACATTTAGAGACTCCATTAGGTAGTTAAATGTAGTTGGTGGTAAATTATGACCCCTCCATACCTAATTAGCTAGTGCCCTCGTAATGTAAATCTATAAATACTCAGAAACCAAATGTAATCAGGGTTGGGATTTGATGTAAGGTTCAACTTCCGGAGATTGTAGATATTTTGTCACTTGCAACGTCTCGTCTTCATTTTTAGCTAATACAAGCTTCTTTTACTGTTAACTGCTCACTTTCCATTTTCCTCCATTCCAAGCATGTACCTGATATGTTGTGTTCTCGATCTCTTGATGTTTAGCACTAGATAACTGTCATCTTATCATGGTGTTAGAATCTTGTATGCATCATTGAATAGGTTTCCCAAGTTTCCTTCTATCTAATGCAGGAGAGCTGTCATCCTGTCTTTGCATTAGTGGATTAGATTTACACGTTTCTTTACTAGTTGCAGCCGGCCATCTCATGGTCTTGTGCATCTGCTGGTGTGATTAGTATTCTCCATACTCATTTTATATCTAAAACTATGAGCATTGGTGGTCTAAAGCCTTGTAGTCTGGGTGTGTTCATGCTTGTCTGGAGTGAAACAAAGTAGAAGTGGTTATCTAGCTTGAACCAACTCATCATTCATTCCATTAAACCTACAACAATAGTTGAATTTATATGTTACCAGGCATCTTCGAGCTACAACCTAGGAGAGTTTCTTGGAATCCTAACATAATTGGTGCCATTGCCGAGGAGAGGAGTTTGAAGCTCATCTTCCCTGGGAGAATGACACAGATCTAGTTTTGATGATAGACAAAGTCTGGACACATTTTTGGTTGTAATCATCTACCTGGAAACTCTACTGGAGGACCAACCTTTTGGAAACTCCACATCATAGTTCTGGCTCAGTTTGTGAGACACACTCAGAGAAATCCTCAGAAATCACCAGTTGACCCAGTGCCTGACCCTAAGAAGATTGTCAAGCAAAGAAAGATATCACGAAAAGGAGCATTGGGATCAGGTAAGCCTAAAAAATCTTATGTATCTCTGCAATAAAGGCTTTTACCTGAGCATGCACATGTTGAAAATGTAGAGCCTAGCACTATCAATGAAGAAATACTCTCATAGATCCATAGAGCTCCTTGTTCAATAAGTTCCCCTTTGGATCTCAATCCAAAGGAAACCTCCCTTCCAGTCCATCATATCCATTCAGCTTTGTCATTTATTTCTCAGATCCGTACTTTTCAAACTGCCAGTACCCTTCCATCTACCCTAGTCATGGCAGGCCCACAAGCACCCACTAAAATGGAAAGAACCATAGCTGCTAGGTATGGACCCCTAGTCCTACCTATCCCTTTCAATGCCATGCCTACAGGAGAATATCAGAAATACATGCCTAAGTTCACTGGTATAGAGGGAGTAACAGCTAAAGAGCACCTTGAGTCATTTTATAGCTATGCTAATAACCTAGATATCAGTGAAGATGATGTGTGGATGAGAGTATTTGTCCAAAGCCTTAATGGAGAGGCTAGAAAGTGGTTCAAAGAGCTAACCCCTAGGTCCATAGTAGACATCGAAGCATTAGATGATGATCTGATAATCACCCTATGAGTGACCTCAGTTGAAGATTTATTAAACAAAAAGGTATTACATACCCATGTGCTCGTGTGTGTGTTCTGTGTTATTGAAACAACAGATCGATCAGATTGCCAATACACAGAAAATAAAGGGAAAGACAACAGAGAAATATAGTAAGCAACATAAAGACACAAACAATCTTTAATGAGGAGTTCACCCTATTCTCCAGGGCTATGTATTCGGTCCAGCTTTAGTGGTGGCCTTGTTTTATTGTGTCTTTCAGCAGAGAAATTACAATGCAGGGACTCAATATGAGTTCTCCTATAACAGATTTTTCTTGGAAGGTTGGTTCTTGGATTCCCCAAGCCACTCAAAGTTCATAGACTCTTTTCCTTCCTACCAGCTTTGTGACACTCGGCCTACAGTGGAAAGAGCCAACTGTGATGCTCAATCCTGACAAATTCATCCATAGGAAGGCTTGATTCTTCAAGCTCTATAGTGCTCGATGCTGCCTGTGGTCAGCTCGGCCCTCTATCTCCTTTGGTTGGATTTACTGCTCTCCGTGCTCAGTCCTCCTCTCAGGGTTCACTGTTCATTGTCTCTCTTGGTCACTTGGATTCTTTTCTCTCTCTGAATCTATATTCAACTGTCTCTATTCATGGCTTTAGCCATTCGATCTCCATGCCTATTCGGTTCCTCTCCCGCCTGCGTCGATTTGCCTACAGCCTGCGTGCTTGGAGTTCCCTGTTCAGCGTCAGCATGAATGCTTGGGAAGTAGCCACATGTCCCCATCGAAATAGCGCCGGCCTATTCGTCGATTCGTTTCTTTAGTTATGTCATGGATACGTTCTTTCTCTACCGTGGTGGTCAACGGATTCCAAATCCCCTTAAATCATGGCTTAATTCCCTGTCGATTCCACTTCTGTCTATCGGGTGCAATCTCAGTCGTTCAATCTGGGATCCTCCAGATCCAACGTCATACGCACGTCGAGCGCGGTTGACTTGCTCGACCAATAACACGCGATCACGGAATTTTTTCTCTCACCTCCGTTGCCACGTGTCGATCGCTGAGTGGGATCGCTCCAATCTCCTCGAAAACCTCTTACCGTCCAAGGGCACCCCGATCAATACCGCCAGTTTTCAGGTCGTGGGTCCCACCTTCGTACGTTGGCGCTTTTCGTTTCTCCGCCTGCGGTTCTCCGGCTCCCAACATGACCAAGGGCTTAAGGCCCCTCCATTTCGGCCCTGTTTGCCCAGCGATGCTCCTTTTCCCGTTCCGGGGCTCCCAAGGGCTACATCGACCTCCTGCGCAGTCTCCATGGGCCTCGGTCAACGCACTTTGACCGAGGTCCTCGTCGTTCCACGTCGGCTGCCATGGCCATTGGTTCAAGGTGTTTTCAATTACTATTTTGGATTCTTCAAGGATTTGTTTCATCCCGATACAATTAGGGTTCTTTGACAGTCATCTATGGTTCCAATTTGGATCATGGCCTCCCTACTAAAAAGCTTTTGGACCACCAAAAGTTGGTTTTCTTCAAGCATCGACTAAGTGAGGAAACTATTGTCTCACTTGTCCAATCTCAATCCACTTCGCACTGCTTGGCTTCGAACCTTTAAGCCCAATCCTGAAGTATTCCACCTGTCCAGCATTGTGTCTTCCTGCAACTCATTAAGATATTCAGGTAGCAGGTCATTAACAGAAGGCAATTGACTTTGCTCTTCAGGGTCCTCAATCATTGAAGGTTCAAACAACCTCAAGCAATCTGCATTCACGACTAAGTAGATGTGCATGTAAGCAGGTAGATCAAGGCAAAAAGCATTTTCACCAATCATCTCAAGTATCCTGAAGGGTCCATACCTGATAGGTTTTAGCTTCTTACCTTCACCTTGCATCCTGTCCTCGCTGATATACAACCAAACTTGGTCTCCAACTTGAAAACTATGCTCCATCTGATGCTTATCATGCCTAGCCTTGTACTTGGCCTGGCTCTTTTCCAGCTGTTCCTATACTACCTGGTGGATCTCCTGGATCTGTTCAATGAACCTAGTTGCTCTGTCCACATCACTGTGTCTACCAACCATGGTATCTTTACCAAAGACAAAATCCAAGGGAGACCTTCGTATGAAACCAAAGCAGGTCTCGAAAGGAGATCTCTGGGTAGAAGAGTGTTTGGCTCTGTTGTAAGCATGCTGCACATAACACAAGTGTTCATCCCAAAGCTTAGGGTGTTTGCTGCAATATCCTCTCAGTAACTGGATCACTGTCCTGTTAACTACTTCTGTCTAGCCATCTTTTTGTGGATGAAAGGCTGTG
The DNA here is from genome assembly GCA_031772625.1 of Pinus tabuliformis. Taxonomy (NCBI): domain Eukaryota; kingdom Viridiplantae; phylum Streptophyta; class Pinopsida; order Pinales; family Pinaceae; genus Pinus; species Pinus tabuliformis. The sequence continues at coordinate 1,208,803,210 of CM062811.1, forward strand.
CTTTTCTTTAATTTGGTGTCCATTAGTTCCCACAGACTGGACCAAAACTTTCCCACAAATCGGGTGTCTCGATCAGATATAATAGAAGTGGGTAATCCAAAATGAACCCATACATGTTCAAAGAATAATTTTGCAGTTTGTTCAGCTGTAATCTGTTTACTACAGGGTATCAAAATACACATTTTGCTGAACCTATCCACAACAACATATAGATAATCATGACCTTTCCTAGATTTAGGTAGTCCTCCAACAAAATCCATGGAAATGCTTTCCCAAGGGTGAGAAGGAACTGGAAATGGAGTGTACAAGCCTAGTTTTCTGTTGCTGGGCTTGCTTTTAGCACACATAGCACACCCCTTTACATATCTAGAAACTGTCTCACTCATTCTTGGCCAATAGCAGAACCTTTGCAGCTGTGCAACTGTTTTGCTTACCCTAAAGTGACCTGATATCAGAGAAGTGTGTGCTTCCCTAATTATCTTTGCTCTCTCAGTTTGTGGAATGTAGAGTTTCCCACAATGATATAAGAGTCGGTCCTTCACATGATAGTCCAATTCTTCTACTCTTTTGCCTTGACTCAAAGTTGCATATACATCTTTAAAGTCCATATCCTGAGCATACTGTTCTATGTAGCTTTCATGCAGCACATAATTATGCTTAAGTATGGTAGATGCATTTATAATGGGTCTAGATAACATGTCTACAACCTTGTTATGTATGCCCTTTTCATATCTGATGACTAAATGAAACTATTGTAGAAAACCCATCCATCTATAATGGCTTGATTGTTGCAACATATTTTGGAGTGTAGGTATTGAAGTGGCTGATGATCTATATGTATTACTGTTTCTTTGCCCATTAAGTAATGCTTCCACTTTTTCACACTGTGAACTAATGCATACAATTCCTTATCATATGTAGGATAGTTGACTACTGCAGGATTAAAAGTCTCAGAATGATAACTTATGGGTTTACCGTGTTGTGTCAACACTGCTCCCATGGCATAGTCACTGGCATCAGTTTGCATCTCAAATGGTCTTTGTAGATTTGGTAGTGCTAGTACAGGTGTTGTACTAATTTTTTCTTTCAAGGTGTCGAAGGCTTTTTGCTGTTTGCCTCCCCACTAAAACACCTTGTTCAATCCTGTCAAAGCATTTAAGGGAGCTGCAATTGAGGAAAAATTTGAAATGAACTTCCTCCAATACTGTGTTGCTCCTAAGAAGCTTCTCAATTCTGTAGCGGACTTGGGTTTAGGCTAGTTTACAATGACTGCCACTTTAGAGGGATCTATTTTCAATTCACCTCCCCGTACTATATGACCCAAATAATCTAGAGAGGTTTTGCCAAATTCACATTTGGAGAGTTTAACATAAAGTTTTTCTCTTTTCAAAACATCTAATGTCTGCTTAACATGCTTTAAATGTTCTTCCCACGTTTTACTAAAAATCAGAATGTCATCTAGATACAGAATAAAAAAATCATCAAGAAAATGTCTGAGTACACCATTCATTAATCTCATGAAAGTAGCAGGGGCATTGGTCAAGCCAAAAGGCATAACCAGTCATTCATACAATCCCTGCTTTGTTTTGAAAGCAGTCTTCCATGCATATTGCTCTGCAACTCTGACCTGATGGTATCCACTGTGCAAATCCAGCTTGGTGAAATAAATAACTTCCTTCAGTTGATCTAAAAGATCACCTATGCGAGGAAGGGGATAACAATTTTTTATTGTTATCTTATTTAGTGCTCGATAATCAATGCACATTCTCCACGAGCTATCTTTCTTTCTCACCAAAACGATTGGTGACCCACATGGTGATGTGCTAGGCCTGATGAACCCTTTCTCAAGAAACTCTTGCACCTGCTTCTTGATTTCAGAATTCTCTAAAGTAGATAACCTGTACATCCCAATGTTAGGCAAAGGAACATCTTGCTACAAAATAATATCATGTACTATTTGTTGGAAATAATACTGAGAGGGGGGGGGGTGAATCAGTATTATCAGAACTATAAAACTTTTTCAATGCTCAGAAACATATACGCTACTTTCGTTAAGTGAACCAGCGTGTACACGCAACTGTGAATAAAGAAAACAGCGTATAACTAGAAATCTTATAATTTAGTCAGTTTATCTTTAGTTAAGTGCATGAGGACATTATTCACCATATTAAGAGTAAACAGATGCAGTAGAACAGATCACACAGAAACCACACACATGAACACCAAGATATAAGGTGGAAACCCAATGTGGGTGAAAACCACCTGCTACAAGTCGTCTCTATCTTTCTTTAATATGAAACTTCAGTTTACAATCTTTTTGTACTGGTGCAGCCTTATACCAGTACGCAGGCTACAACCTGCAGAAGGCTACAACCTTCTCTCGTTCTCCAAACTTCCTTGGAAGGGAGCTCCAACCCCCTTTGCTCTTGTACTAGCTAAGATACTAGTACGTAGGTGCTAACCTACAATCTTCTTTCTTTCAGGTACCACCTTTCATACATTTTCAGACTGGATATTCCTGAAGCACAACATTACAATCTGTAGACCACAATTCATTCAACTTTCACAACAGATCATTGAAGCATAAAACAACCAATACTAGCATCATCAAACTTTGAATCACTGAACCACTGAACCCTGTCAATCACCAGTTACCAGAACACAGAGCAGACTACAGAACTCTGCAATAACAATCAGACCCAACTGTAACTCAAAAATCAAGCTCCAAAATATATACGCTACTTCAATGAGAGAAACCCGCATATACACGCGCTTTTACCGAAGCCAACCTGCGTACAGATCTAAAAATAAATTCTATCAACTTGCAGCTGTACCAGACATCAGTTAGACCCAGAACATAACATTGCGTCAGTATGCAGATCTAGAAATACGCATAATCAACCATATCATAATAGTGCATTTCAAATCATTAGATCCCGATCTATCCTTTAGATCTAGTCTTTCATCAACCGAAGTGATCTCTCCTTAGCTTAGATCAAGCAACCCAGAACCTGCATACCAGATCTCTTTCTTCTTCAGATATTCAAGCCTTTACAAGATAAGATGCCTAATGATCTTCTCCTCCTTATATAGCCTTAGGCCTTGCTCAATGCCAAGGGCCAAACCATAGAAATCCAATACCATCAACTTAGAAACTAGGGATCAACACGTCTGTCGAGATACTTTGGTCCAAATACATAGGCTCAAGTACCGAGGACTAACTACCATGGACCAAAGGGAAGCTTCCCGACATATACGCACTTTTATGTTCATATATCTGCGTGCATACGCGCCTCCGTATATATATAACCTGTGTATACGCAACTTAGTATGCATATAGACTGCGTGTATACGCAACTTGGACTTGATTAACCGGCGTATATTAGATTTCTCTTTATTCTATAGTCTGAACGGAGATCTGTCATCAAAGAGAGTTGCCATCAAGGACAACACCTGTATCAAAGCGCCACACCTGTGCCAAAATGCCAACAATCTCCCCCTTTGGACTTGATGGCAACCTCAAGATCCTTAGAATCATTCTCCCCCTTTGTCATCAAGGGCAAAGGGCTATGCTCCCCCTGAGTACATGCTGATACCTCTGCTTGGCTGTGCTGAATCATGCTCCCCCTGACTGTAGGCCAGATCTGCAAAAGATGTTCTTCAACAAGAACCAAGACTTCTACACCATAAGGAACCTTCCTATCACCAAAAGACTCAATACATACATCCATACTCCCTACCAAGAGGGGACACATCAGAAACAACCAATTATATTACATCAATCATCCCAGGCATAGTGGGGAAACCAACATCGGCCGTTACATGACCTTGACATCATAAAAGAGATATCACAAAAGAGATACATGACATAGAGACAACAGATCTAGACCAAGACTTATGAAAGTCACCAGCAGCATCTGATAAACATCTTTTAGGTCAGCAACCAGGATTTCTTTCTGAGCTCCTTCTCCTGAAACCAATAACCAAAACATCTAAATGCCAACAATGCTTTATGAGACTTTTAAGCTGCTCCCCCTGAACCTGTGCCTGCTGCACCTCCTGAAACTGTGTCTGAAGGATTCTGACATACCCATCTCAGACCTTTTCAAACCAGAGTTTGCCCTTGCTGCTCAGAACTCCATATACGCGATTTATCCTGCACAAAACAGCATATGGACGCGGATATACTCTCTGCAACAAGCGTACACCATACACGCGACTTTCCCAGCATAAATCCGCGTGTATACGCGTATATACCTTTCGTAACTTGCGTATACCAACTTTTCTGTAGAACAGACAAGCTTCAACAGCAGGATGAAGCATCAACTACTCCCAGCTTTTGTCTGAGATATTCAAAAGTTTCCCTGGGCAGTGGTTTTGTGAGAATATCAGCAACTTGTTCCTTAGAAGGAACATACTCCAACTTGACCTTCTGCTCAAGCACTTGTTCCCGGAGAAAATGGTACTTGATTGGTATGTGCTTGGTCTTTGAGTGCATGACTGGATTCTTTGAAATGCTGATTGCACTAGTATTATCACATAAGATAGAAACTGGTGGAGTGTAAGTGATTTGAAAGTCCTGCAAGGTCTGCATCATCCAAAGAAGTTGTGTGCAACAAGATGCCGCAGCCACATATTCTGCTTCAGCTGTAGATAAGGCAATCGAACTCTGTTTCTTGCTGAACCAAGATACTAATCTGGAACCCATGAAGAAAGCACCACCACTTGTGCTTTTCCTATCATCCACACTTCCAGCCCAATTTGCATCTGTGTAAGCATGAAGAGTGAGATCTGTATTTCTAGGATACCATAAGCCATAGTTTTGGGTCCCTTGAAGATACTTGAAGATTCTTTTGACTGCCTGAAGATGAGTTTCCTTTGGGTTGGCTTGAAATCTTCCAACAATTCCTACTGCATGTGTAATATCTGGTCGGGTACCTGTCAAATAGAGCAAACTCCCAATCATGGATCTATAAGTGGGTTGGTGAACTGCTGCTGATTCATCATTTGCACTGAGGCTGCATCCTGTAACCATGGGTGTACATACTGGCTTTGAATCTTCCATGCCATACTTCTTCAAGATCTGCTTGAGGTATTTGGTTTGAGACAAGAAGATACCTCCTTCATTTTGTTGAATTTGCAATCCAAGAAAATATATCAATTCTCCAAGTAGTGACATTTCGAATTCTTTCTGCATAACCGAGGCAAAGTTTTGACTCATAGTCTCTTCATTGCTGCCAAAGATAATATCATCTACATAAACAACAAGAATTAGCAATTTGTTATTTTCAACTTTTATATAGAGATTGCTATCTGCTGATCCTTTTGAAAAGCCTTGTTGGTGAAGATATTTGTCCAACCGATAGTACCAAGCCCTTGGAGCTTGTTTGAGTCCATAGAGAGCCTTTTTCAATCTGCATACAAGGTTTGGATCATTCCCAAGAATGAAACCATCTGGCTGCTCAATATATACTTCTTCTTCTAAGTCTCCATTCAGAAAGGCTGATTTCACATCCATTTGAAATACCTTGAAGTTTTGAAAGCTTGAGAGAGCAAGGAACATTCGGATAGCCTCAAGTCTTGCCACAGGAGCAAAGGTCTCTTCAAAATCTATTCCTTCTTGCTGTGCATACCCTTTACAAACAAGTCTGGCCTTGTTCCTAATTACTTCTCCATTTTCATTCAATTTATTCTTGAAGACCCATTTTGTTCCTATTACATTTTTATCTTTTGGTCTAGGAACTAATTCCCAAGTGTTGTTCTTTTCGATCTGCTCAAGTTCTTCATCCATTGCTTTGACCCAACATTCATCCTTGCATGCCTCTTTCACATTTTGTGGTTCAGTGGAGGAGAGTAATGCCAAATAGCTTGAAGCTTCTGCAAGTGTCTTTCTTGTTTGTACTCCTGCTTCTTTCTGCCCCACAATCTGAGATTCCGGATGATTCTTTTGAACATATCTGGATGGAGTCTTCTCTTCTATTCTTGTCTGCTCCTCTGGTTCTTCTTGAGGTTCTTCTTCTTCTTGAGGTTCTTCTTCTTCATCATTCCGTCTTTGAGGGTAGCCTTCATCTTCTTCAATGTCTTCATGGTGAACTTGCCTAGGAATATATCCCTTCTCATCAACCACTACATCAATGCTGTCAACAATTTTGCCAAGTCTTTTATTGTAGCACTTGTATGCTTTGCTATGTGGAGAATAACCAAGAAGAATGCCCTCATCTGCTCTTGGTTCAAGTTTGCCAAGTTGCTCATCAGTATTTTTAATATAACATTTGCTCCCAAAGATTTTGAAGTGCTTCACCGAAGGAGTCTCACCACTCCAGAGCTCATGAGGTGTTTGAGTGCTGTTTACTTGGACATTTGTTTTGTTAAGAATAATAACCGCAGCATGTGCAGCTTCACCCCAGAAGGTTGCGGGAGTACCTGATTCATCAAGCATAGCACGAGCCATTTGTTGGATTGTTCTGTTCATTCTTTCCACAACCCCATTTTGCTGAGGAGTTCTAGCTGTAGAGAATTCTCTTCTTATCCCATGTTCTTCACAGAAATCGAAAAATTCGTTTGAGGTAAACTCTCCACCTTTGTCAGATCTGAGGCACTTAATTTTGTGTCCTGATTCATTTTCAACCAAGGCTTTGAAGGATTTGAATTTTTCGAATGCTTCATCTTTGTGCTTCATGAGCCCTAACCAAACAAATCTAGAGAAATCATCAATGAATAATATCAGATATTCTTCTCCTCGAGGTGTCCTCTTCCTAAATTTACCACATACATCTGTATGGACTAGCTCGAGAGGCATGCTAGCTGATCCTTCCTTCTCTGGAAAGTTAGTTCTGGTTTTCTTTCCAAATTGACAAGATTTGCATATGGTATTGTCTGGAATTTTGATATCTGGAAGACCACGAACTGCCTGATATTTGCATGCTTTCCTTATTTGTGAAAAGCTTAGATGTCCCAACCTCTGATGCCATAGCCAATGTTCATCATCCTTGCTTAAGTAGCATTGTTGTCTTTCCTCAAAGATATATAGATTATTTGGAGTCCTTCTTCCTTTGATCACTGTTTTACCTGTATCAAGATCGCGAACACAACATCCATTTGATCTAAATATTACCTCAGTTCCTTGATCGTACATCTGACTGACACTGAGAAGATTATGCTTCAATCCATCAACATATAAAACATTTCCTGCTTTGACCTCCTCTTTCAACGGAGCAACACCTTTTCCTTTTATGGCTGCAGAGATATCGTTCCCGAAAGAAACTTTCTTCCCCTTTTCTAATGCGGTATATGACTCAAGCTTTTCTTTGTCCCCTGTCATATGCTTCGAACATCCGCTGTCAATGTACCATAGACTTTCTTGACCTTCTGCATAAAAGGCTATCCCACATCTTTCTGGTTGTGATTCTTTTATCCTCCATGTTCTAACATTTGAGGTTTGTTCCTTTTGAGTTGTCTTCCGGAACCTGCTCCTGCATTCAGAATCTTCATGACCAAAGTTATTACAAATAGAGCATTCAACTTCATTTTCAAGAACCGAAAAGTTGTTATAAGTCCTTTTCATGGTTTCAGTCATTCTCCCTTGCTTTTGAGCTTCTCTAGTCATGATCGTTTTGTAGGCAACACATTGAGCTGCTTTGTGACCAAAGTTATGGCAAGAAAAGCATTGGCCATTAAAGAAACTTCTGCGATAATCAGATCTGTCATCCAACCGATTGTAGCTTCTATTCATTCTTGGAGCAAATTGGGAAGATTTTACCTATGGCTGATTGTAGCTTCTGTTTAAGGCAGTTTGTCCCCGAATTTCTTGATGGTATTTATTTGTTCTTGAGGTAAACTGTCTCTGATTCACCTGATGACTTTTACTTGGCCTTTGCTCGCTTCTCCTTGCTGCATCAAGATAACTTTTAGAGGTAGAGGCTTGCGATGTTTCTCCATTATATCCAAGGCCTGTCTTGATCAGAGGAGATCGCTGCACATTGATAATCTCATCCAAGGTTTCAGATCCTTTAACAAACTTAAGATTAATTGCTTTGGTTTTCTCAATCTCCTTTCTAAGACAAACAATCTCACATTCCAATTTTTCAAGATGTTTTTCCTTTTCAGCTAGTTGACATTGTAGAGAATCAATAATAGCACTCTTCTCTTCTAAACAAACTTTGAGATCTTTCATTTCGTCATAAAAGCCTTCTACATCTATAGTATCCATGTAGTCATCATCTTCAAAAGCCATTAAAAGTTTATATCTATTTCCTTGTTCATCTTCATCACTATTTGAAAATCCATCACTATCTTCATGAGTGTAGTAGCTTTTCTTCTTTTCATATTGTTTCTTGTTCCATTTAACAGGTTCCTTTCCCTTGTCATTCTTATCTTTGTGAGGACATTTGGCAGCATAATGACCTACTCTTCCACAAGCAAAACATTTAAAAGGTAACTTACCTCTGAACCTTCCAGAACCCCTTTGAAGATTTCTGACAAAATTTGATTCTTCTTCTTCATCTTCTGGCACATGATTTGCTTCATAATAATCTTCTTTGCCTGAAGCTTTGAAGGCAGCTTCTCTTCTGTCTGATGGACCTCCCTTTCTCATTTCATAAGCGGTTAGAATTCCATGAAGCTGAGACATAGTGAGAATTCAGAGATTTTCCTTTTCTTCTATTCCAGATACTTTAGATTCAAACTTGGGAGACAATGATCTTAGAATCTTTTCAACAACTATAGCCTCTTTTATTTCTTCACCCAAATTTTCATACAATTAACAATCTCATCTACCCGAAGAAAATAATTAGCCACACTTTCATCATTATACATCTTGAGAGTCTCATACTGAATCCTGAGAGTTTGAAGTTTAGCACGCTTTACCTGTTCATCTCCTTCATAGCTTGTGACCATTTTGTCCCATATCTCTTTTGCGGATTTGAAGTGCATTACCTTCATGAATTCCGTTTGGGATATACTTCCTAATAGAGTACTGACTGCTTTTGCATTTGTTTCATACTTCTTTTTCTCAGCTGGATCTGTAGGAGTAGCTGAAGGAAAAGCATAGCCTGTTTCTACAATGTCCCAAACTTCTGTACCAAGAGATTGAAGATATGCAGTAACTCTTACCTTCCAATAATTGAAGTTTGTCCCATCGAAAACGGGTGGCCTGATTGATGCTTCTCTCTCGTAGTTGCTCATGATGAACGATCTACCTTCAAGCGATCAAGCTTCTCTGAAGGACCTGCTCTAATACCAATTGTTGGAAATAATACTGAGAGGGGGGGGGGGGGTGAATCAGTATTATCAGAACTATAAAACTTTTTCAATGCTCAGAAACATATACGCTACTTTCGTTAAGTGAACCAGCGTGTACACGCAACTGTGAATAAAGAAAACAGCGTATAACTAGAAATCTTATAATTCAGTCAGTTTATCTTCAGTTAAGTGCATGAGGACATTATTCACCATATTAAGAGTAAACAGATGCAGTAGAATAGATCACACAGAAACCACACACATGAACACCAAGATATAAGGTGGAAACCCAATGTGGGTGAAAACCACCTGCTGCAAGTCATCTGTATCTTTCTTTAATATGAAACTTCAGTTTACAATCTTTTTGTACTGGTGCAGCCTTATACCAGTACGCAGGCTACAACCTGCAGAAGGCTACAACCTTCTCTCGTTCTCCAAACTTCCTTGGAAGGGAGCTCCAACCCCCTTTGCTCTTGTACTAGCTAAGATACTAGTACGTAGGTGCTAACCTACAATCTTCTTTCTTTCAGGTACCACCTTTCATACATTTTCAGACTGGATATTCCTGAAGCACAACATTACAATCTGTAGACCACAATTCATTCAACTTTCACAACAGATCATTGAAGCATAAAACAACCAATACTAGCATCATCAAACTTTGAATCACTGAACCACTGAACCCTGTCAATCACCAGTTACCAGAACACAGAGCAGACTACAGAACTCTGCAATAACAGTCAGACCCAACTGTAACTCAAAAATCAAGCTCCAAAATATATACGCTACTTCAATGAGAGAAACCCGCATATACACGCGCTTTTACCGAAGCCAACCTGCGTACAGATCTAAAAATAAATTCTATCAACTTGCAGCTGTACCAGACATCAGTTAGACCCAGAACATAACATTGCGTCAGTATGTAGATCTAGAAATACGCATAATCAACCATATCATAATAGTGCATTTCAAATCATTAGATCCCGATCTATCCTTTAGATCTAGTCTTTCATCAACCGAAGTGATCTCTTCTTAGCTTAGATCAAGCAACCCAGAACCTGCATACCAGATCTCTTTCTTCTTCAGATATTCAAGCCTTTACAAGATAAGATGCCTAATGATCTTCTCCTCCTTATATAGCCTTAGGCCTTGCTCAATGCCAAGGGCCAAACCATAGAAATCCAATACCATCAACTTAGAAACTAGGGATCAACACGTCTGTCGAGATACTTTGGTCCAAATACATAGGCTCAAGTACCGAGGACTAACTACCATGGACCAAAGGGAAGCTTCCCGACATATACGCACTTTTATGTTCATATATCTGCGTGCATACGCGCCTCCGTATATATATAACCTACGTATACGCGACTTAGTATGCATATAGACTGCGTGTATACGTAACTTGGACTTGATTAACCGGCGTATATTAGATTTCTCTTTATTCTGTAGTCTGAACGGAGATCTGTCATCAAAGAGAGTTGCCATCAAGGACAACACCTGTATCAAAGCGCCACACCTGTGCCAAAATGCCAACACTATTCCCTTTTTGGGTGGCAGACCTTGACGTTCTTGAAACAAGACATCATACTTTGAAACAATCTTTTCTATATTAGCTTGCTGATCAGAATTACAGCCCTCAAATACATTGGTTTTATCTATTTTCTTTTCCTTTACAACCATTAGTAAGAAATGTTTGCATGAATTTATCATTCTTTTCATCTATCCTGAGTTTATGAGAGTATAATTATTCTTGAGCTTATGAGCTCTTACAAAGTATCCGATTCCATCTTTAACAAGTAGATACTTGTTCTCGGCTCTATAGAAAATAGCCTTTCTATCATACAAGTAAGGACTTCCTAAAACAATTCCACATATATCCAAAGGAATTACATCTAACTCAACCTCATTTACAAATGCTGACCCAAAAGAAAACTTGAGTTTGCACTATCTAGTCACTTGTAGTTGTGCTTTATCATTCAATCGTCCTAATGGGTATCACTTCTTATGAGGTGTAGTTGCTAATCCCAATTTCTTTACAATTGATTCAAAAATCAAATTTACTTGTGAGCCACTATCAAACAAAGTATCAATCTTTTGATTTTTAGAAACAACTCGAATATGGAAAATCTCATGCCTTTTTCTCTCATGTTCTTCATCAATGACAGATTGAGCAGAATTACTAGTAGATGCTTCAGAATTCTTTCCTTTTATACCTGTGGCTGCAATGATTGTTTCATCTCTCGAGTCTGACCCCAAATATTTCTGAATAGCTGCAGCAGTCTTCTTCTTCTTTCCCTCGGACTTCTTGGGTCTCAGCTTTGGATGTAGAATCCAACAGTGCTCATCATCATGCCCCTCCTTTTTACAGTGAGTGCATGAGGCTTTGCCTTTCTGTGTAGTGTTAGTCTTCCTTGCTTTCCACTTCTACTTTCTTTTCTCCTTGCTCTTGCTTACAGTGGGTTGGGATGGTCCCCCAACTTCTGGATTTCCATTCTTTCCTCTAGCTTCTAGATGAGTAGCTTGTACAGATACCTCATCTATACTAGTGGGATTAAACATGAGGATGGTATGCCTCATGTAGCTATGTAGACCACCAATGTACTTCAAAAGAGTTTCTTGTGAGTCTAATGAAATACCCAACATCAATGCTCTCTTTTGGAACTCTTGAGTATACCCTTGTACACTTTTCCCTTTCAACTACCGAAGAGTTTGCCAACTCATCATGGCTTGTTGCATGTAGGCCAATGGATAAAACTGCTTTTTGATTGCAGTAACAAATTCATTCCAGACAGAGATGGTCTTAACATGCTTCCTCATATTAGCTTGGGTTCTGCCTTCCACCAAACCAAGGCAATGCCCCCTAGGCGAAGGCTTGCCAGCTGAATCTTGCTCTTGTCTGAGTCTATATTTTGTACTCTGCAACACACATAAATTTGTCTAATCCAATTGTCCAAATTTTTAGCATTTAGCTCTCCATCATATATATAGGAAAATCAAATTTAACATCTAAATTAATCAAAGATGCCTTCTTATTATGCACAGGGCTACTAGGAGGTGTAGGGAAGCTTTCCTCTTTTCCCTTTCCTTTGGAGTGGTCATGGGAATGAGATTCATCTTCTTCTTTATCTTGCTTAGAGCCTGATGAATCTTCACCCTTATGCTTTCTAAAATCCCTATACATTTCTTCCACCATAGACTTTATAGCTAGGAAAAATTCTATGAACTGAGGGTCTGGCCCTATAGAACCTTCTCCTGACATTGTCTTCCGAGAATAGACTCTCCCAATTTTAGGATTAGTTTCCACCAACTCTCCTTCTCCTAATTTGAGATTTGATCTAGTGAGCATTCATAGGTAAACCAACACAATCTTATCTAACCTTACAGCATAGAGCTCTGATACCACTTGATCTGATAATCACCCTATGAGTGACCTCAGTTGAAGATTTATTAAAAAAAAAGGTATTATAGACCCATGTGCTGGTGTGTGTGTTCTATGTTATTGAAACAACGAATCGATCAGATTTCTAATACACAAAAAATGAAGGGAAAGACATCAGAGAAATACAGTGAGAAACACAAAGACACAAATAGTTTTTAATGAGGAGTTCACCCTATTCTCCAGGGCTATGTCTCCAGTCCAGCTTCAGTGGTGGCCTTGTTTTATTATGTCTTTTAGCAAAGAAATTAGAATGCAGGGACTCAATATGAGTTCTCCTATAACAAATTTTTCTTGGCAGGGTGGTTCTTGGATTCCCCAAACCACTCGGAGTTCACAGACTCTTTGCCTTCCTACTAGCTCTATGATCCTCGGTCTACAGTGGAAAGAGCCAACTGTGATGCTTAATCCTGACAGATTCCTCTATGGGAAGGCTTGATTCTTCAAGCTATCTAGTGCTCGATGCTGCCTATGGTCAACTTGGCCCTCTATATCCTCTGGTTGGCTTTATTACTCTCCATGCTCAGTCCTCCTCTCAAGGTTCATTGTTCACTATCTCTCTTGGTTGCTTGGACTCTTTCATCTCTCTGAATCTCTATTTAATTGTCTTTGTTCATGGCTTTATCCATTTGATCTCCATGCCTGTTCGGTTCCTCTCCTGCCTGCATCAATTCGCCTACTGCATGCGTGCTTGGAGTTCCCTGTTCCGCGTCAACATGAACGCTCGGGAAGTAGCCATGTGTCCCCATCGGAATAGTGCCATCCTGTTCGTTGATTCGTTTCTTCAGTTATGTCGTGGATACGTTCTTTCTCCACCGTGGCGGTCAACGGATTCCAAATCCCCTTAAATCGCAGCTTAATTCCCTGTCGATTCCGCTTCTGTCTATCGGGTGCAATCTCAGCTGTCTGATCTGGGCTCCTCCAGATCCAATGTCATACGCACATCGAGTGTGGTTGACTTGCTCGATTGATAACGCGCGATCATGGTGGTTTTTCTCTCGCCTCCGCTACCACGTGTTGATCGCTGAGTGGGATCGCTCCGCTCTCCTCCAAAACCTCTTACCGTCCAAGGGCGCCCCGATCAATACTACCGGTTTCCAGGTCATGGGTCCCACCTTCGTACGTTGGCACTTTTCTTTTCTCCGCCCGTGGTTCTCTGGCTCCCAACATGACCAAGGGTTTAAGGCCCCTCCATTTCAGCCCTGTTTTCCTAGCAATGCACGATTAGCGCGACGCTAATTGCGCATTGAAATTAGCTCCTTTTCCCATTTCGGGGCTCCCAGGGGCTACATTGACCTCTTGCGTAGTCTCCATGGGCCTTGGTCAACGTGCTTTGACCGAGGTCCTCATTGTTCTGTGCCGGCTGCCATGGCCACTGGTTCAGGGTGTTTTCGATTGCTGTTTTGGATTCTTCAAGATTTGTTTTGTCCCGATACAATCAGGGTTCTTTGACAGTCATTTATGGATCTAATTTGGATCAGATGATGTGTTTTTAAAGCATTGGGGAGATAAGAAAGACCTGCTATATTACCATACTGAGTTTGGCAACCTGGGAAGGGAAAATGGGGAGTCATTGTTTGACTTTAATAAAATATTTAATCGTATGTATAGCAAGATACCAGCTGAAGTGAAGCCTACGCCCACCTCTACCAAACTCACCTATGCCAATGCCTTTGATTCTGATTTCTGCCTATTATTAAGAGAGAGAAGGTGTGCTACTCTCGCTGAAATGAAAGATGCAGCCTTGGAGGTGGAATCCAATAAATGGCTACAAAGAAACTCAAAGGCCATGCTAATAAAAGAAGGCCGAGAGGTGAGTCTTCTTCTACTTCATCATCTCCAGAACCCAAAATAGACAAAATGACTAAAATGATATAGTCACTGGCTGCTAAAATATCGAAACTGAAGATTGAGCAGAGTTCTGGGAAAGCAAGGCTGACTATTACATTTGCTCCTAGAAACCCAAATCCTTTCAAAAGAGCAAATGAGCAACTGTAGATCATTCAAAGGCTTAAAGAGGCCAGTGAAGAACAAAGGGTTAGCACTCATTTCTAGAACGTAGTCATGGAGGAGGAACAGTTTGGTGAAGAGGATGAGATTCACTACATGGAAGACAAGGGCAGTGCTTCCTTCTTGAAATTAGTTGCCTATGAAGAATCATTACTCAGGGACCAGACCAGCCAAGAGTGGGACAGAGAAGCTGTTCTATAGATTGAAGATCAACAAAATATAATTTGAGGTCAATAATGAATAATGTCAAAGAGAGTCCTGCTCAAAGAGTTGTTGTCCCCACAGAGCAGCAGGTCAGCAAACAGAAAAGTCCAGCAGCTGATCCCACCATCTTAAAAGCACCAGCTCAAGAGGTAAGAGGCCCTGAAAAGTCCCCTTCCCCTTTCAGTTTTGAATCAGAAGTCCAGAAGTTGAAAATATATGTACCTCTGATAGAATTTGTAAAGAGTGAGGTGTTTAGGAAGCCCATCCTTGATTCCCTTGAGCTGAAAGCCACACAAGCATCCACTGACTATGTGAATTTACAAGATGATAAGCCTACAATTGTGCTTAGCCCAATGACTGAACCTGCTGCTAAAAATTCCCCATCAATTTATGTCTCCTTAACCATTCATGAGAAAATCCTACACAACTGTCTACTGGACATAGGTGCCAGCCATAATCTGATGCCCAAAGCTGTCATGGAAGAGTTAAGCCTTGATATCACCAGACCTTATCATGACTTCTTCTCCTTTGATTCAAGGAAGGTGAAGTGTCTAGGGTTAATCAAAGACTTAGCCATCACCCTAACTCAATTTTCCATGAAAAGCATGATGATGGATATTGTGGTAGCAGATGTCCCCCCAAGTTTGGTATGCTACTTTCTAGAGGATGTATTAAGAGGTTGGGTGGGACATTGCAAAATGACTTATCTTATGCCACTATCCCAGTCTTTAGAGGAGAAAGAAGAAGTCTATACAGGGAAGTCCAGCTGGCCTACATCATCAGTGATGAGAAGAATCCCACTAATCATCCCATTTATACTGTGGACACTGATTTTGGAGCATGTATTCTCCAAATTGAAGAATCCCATGGGGCCTCGGTGCAGCTCAAAAAACCAGTGAGCCAGGCCATGGAAGAGAAAGGGACAAAATCTTGGGATATGTTCTTTGATGGAGCCTGTTCAAAGGAAAATGCAGGAGCATGAGTGGTGCTGATGTCTCCAAAACGAGAAAGCACACATTTGTCTTCTAAGCTAACTTTTTAGGTCACCAACAATATAGCAGAGTATGAGGCTCTGATATTGGGCTTAAACGCTGCCAAAGACAAAGGGATCAGAGACATAAAGGTGTTCGGAGATGCTAATCTCATCATTTAGCAAGTAAATAAAATGTTCCAAGCAAGGCACCCAAGGATGAAAGCATACAGAGATGAGGTATGGAGACTCAAAGATTCTTTTAATAGTTTTTGTATCTCATATATCCCTAGAGTCAAAAATCAGCTTGCTGATTCCCTTGCCGTGTCTGCTAGCATGTACATCCCTCCCATGCCCCCAAGATTGGCTTATGAAGTCCAAATAAAATATAGACCATCCTTGCTTGATAATGTCCAGCGCTGGAAAGTCTTTGAGGATGATGATGAAGTAAATAGTTTTCTGCAAGTCATTGATGAATTCTCTAAAATGAAAATTGATCAAGAGAATGAAAACTTGGAGGAGTGTCCCTAGCCCAAGCTAGGGAACAGAATTGGTCAAGATAGTATTGTACAGTTGCCTAGCAATCATATACCTAAAGGGCTAATGCCTCTAGAGAAGTTGTTTCACCATAATGATATTCCTCATAAGATTTCCCAAAAATAAGATCAGTCTACAATCCATAGGCATAACATAGGGAGTCCATATCATCCAAAGTATATAAATCTGTCCACCCGTTTGTCTGCTGTCCAAAGTTCTGAGTACTGTACCTTAATGAAGAAATTTGCTGATGTCTTTGCGTGGGAATACAGTGACCTTAAAACTTATGACAAAAAGATCATCTAGCATAAGATCCCCTTGGAGAAAGACACCATTCCTTTCAAACAGAAGCTGAGACCCATAAATCCTTTGCTCCTCCCTCTGATTGAAAAATAAATCAAGAAGTTGTTGGCTTCCAAAATCATAGTCCCTCCGAGATATTCAAAGTGGGTAGCTAACTTGGTAGTGGTGAGGAAGGAAAGTGGAGAAATCAAGTTGTGTGTTGATTCCAAGAACCTGAACAAATGCTCTAAGAAGGACGACTATCCCCTACCAAAGATGGAGCATTTGCTAGAGAAAGTCTCAGGAGCCAAAGTCATGTCTTTCCTGGATAGATTTTCAGGGTATAACCAAGTTGTTGTACATCTAGATGACCAAGAAAAGACTACTTTCACCACTCCTTGGGGAACTTTTCTGTACTCCAAGATGCCTTTTGGGCTAATGAATGCTGGATCTACCTTTTAGACAGTTATGGATATAACATTTGTAGGAGAGAAGGATAAGTTTGTCCTTGTCTACCTAGATGATATAATAGTATACTCTAGTAGCCACCAGGATCATTTACAACATTTGAAGAAAGTGTTTCTGAAGTGCAGAAGGTTTGCGATATCAATGAATCCCAAGAAGTCACAATTCACTTTAGAGGAGGGAAAGCTTCTAGGACACATTGTCTCTATTGCAGGTGTGAAGATTGACCCAGAAAGAGTGAAAGCAATATAGACCTTGTCTGTTCCAAGATCAAAAAACGACATCCAATCCTTTCTGGGAAAAATAAATTTTTTAAGGAGATTTATCCCTAATTTTGAAAAACTGGTAAAGACATCATCTCCATGCTAGAGAAGGGGTCAGAGATCAAATGGACTGATACACCAAGAAGATATTTTGAAGCCATCAAAAGAGCTATTATGGAAGCTCCCACTTTGATCAGCCCAGACTATAGCAAGGAGTTCCATATATTCTCCTTTGCCTTAGGTGACACCTTTGCAATAGTCTTATTATAGAAAGATGATGAGGGTTCAGAACATCCAGTGGCATTCTTCACCAAAACCTTAAGGGATGTAGAACTAAGGTATGATATTATAGAAAAACAGGCTTATTCTCTAATAAAATCCTTGAAATCTTTCAGAATATACATTCTTCACTCCAAGGTGATTGCATATGTGCCCTCTGCTTCAGTAAAATATGTCCTAAAGTAGCTAGATGTTGATGGAAGAAGGGCTAAATGGATTACAAAGCTTATTGAATTCAACATAGAATTGAAGCCCACCAAGCTTGTCAGACGTCAGAGCCTTGCCAAGATGATGGCTGAAGAAAATTGCAGAATGCTGGACATGAATTGGATAGGCATAAGCTCAGATGGAAGACAAACAGGGGAAGAAGCAGTTGAACTAGGGTAGAACCAATCATTGGTAGAAAATCTAGCTTCTTGTGAATGGTATTCTACAACAGTTCAATTTTTACTGAAGCTAGAAGTTGCCCTAGCATTAGTTCAAGCTAAGCCAGAACTATCAAACTCAGAGTAGCCAAGTATTGGGTTAAAACTTGCTGTGTTGGAGGGATCCATCTGGAATCCTTTTAAGATGTCTGGACAAAGAATAATCCATGGAGTTCATGCATCAGTTTCATTCTAGCATATGTGGAGGACATCACTATTGGAAAACCACAGCCCACAAGATCCTTAGGGCTAGGTATTATTGGCCCACTCTATTTTCTGATGTCTCTTCATTTGTAAAATCTTGTGACAAGTGCTAGAGGTTTGAAGGAAAACAGCAGTTGAAGTCCTTGCCCTTGAAGCCAATATTTGCCAGTGGTCCTTTCCAGTAGTGGGGCTTGGACTTCATAGGGGAAATTAATCCACATTCCAGTGGCCAGCATAGATGGATCTTAGTAGCCACTAACTACTTCACTAAATGGATTGAGGCCATCCCTACTAGGAAAGATGATCACCACGTGGTCATGCAGTTCCTGACAGAAAACATTTTCACCAGGTTTGGCTATCCACATAAATTAGTTACAGACAATGCAGCAAGCTTCAAAGCAAAAGTGTTGCTGGACATGTGTGATTCAATGGGTATTAAGCTAGTGTATTCCACCTCATATTACCCTAAAGGTAATGGTCTAGCAAAATCATCTAATAAGAGCCTGATAACGATAATTAAAAAGCTGTTGGAGGACAACAAAACGAACTGGGATTCCAAACTGAAATTTGCATTATAGGCTGACGACGTAACCACCAAGAAATCCACAAGGAATTCTCCGTTCAAGATGGTGTATGGCACTGAGGCTATATTCCCAATCCAGTTAATCCTCCCTATGGAAACATTCTTGCAGGAAGAACAAAATGAGGAAAATGACATGGCAAAGAGGATTAGTGACTTGGCTGAAGTACATCAGTTCAAGGATCAACTGATTGAAAAGTCTGCAACACATCAAAAGAGAATCAAGGAAGCCTTTGACAGAAAGGCAAAGATGGATAGTTTTCAAGTTGGAGACTTGGTGCTCAAATGGGATGCACTGAAGGAAAAGAAAGAAAATCATGGGAAATTCGATGCTTTGTGGACTGGACCTTTTGTCATCGCTCAGATCCAGGAGAACAACGCTTTCATACTGCAAATTATGGAAGGAGAAATAGTTTTTGATGGCCTAGTCAATGGGTGGTTTTTGAAGATTTATGTTGTTTAAAGCCTTTAGGCCTCAACATTGTAAACATATTATTTTTACAAGTTTTAGTGTAAGATTGATTAGACTCCATGCCCAACGGAACACTAGGAATTATTGCTAATCTTGTTTCTGTATGAAAGGCAGTGGTCTACGGTTCTTGAAACCTCACAGGGAGGATTTCATCCCCAGAAGGATCCAGTGTTAGCTCTGCTATATAGCGCTGAATTTCTAAGGTGATGGAGGAATTCCAGTCTGTGTGATGGTGTCTTCAAAGGGGCCCCTCGTGGGTCATTCTCCCTTTTCTTTCTATCCCGCTTTCTTTAAGCCACTTCCATTCCTCTATTTTTCTTCTAAACCCGATAGATTAACCCCCTTTAGCCTTATCCCCAAGTGCAAAGCCCAAACTCACCATATAACCTCACCCATATGACCTCGCACGCTAATAAACCCCTCGCTGAATCCCTGATGTTGATCAGTCCCCGCCAATCCAGCAGCTCTCATTGCGCCCGATAAAGTGACCTGCTCAATGATTTGCCACCGTTAGATCATCTCTATAAAGATTTGACGGCCTTCGCTCTCATCGCGCTGGCAATATGATCGAATGTTAGCACGCAATGAGATCATTTTTTCTTTCTCATCTACCACTACGTGTCGATCGCTAAATGGAATTGCGCGACCTCAGACATTTACCGCTTAACGTCCGAAAGCGGTGCGATGAATACCATTACTGCCCTATCAATCTGCTTGCCCGTTAAACATCCGTGTGGCTTCACTTCCCGATGACCATCTGATCTATCTGTAGAAGATCTGACAGCCCCAATTCACCCCGCTCTTGCCTCGGTCGGTAACCTTCGTCGACCCATATCTACCGTCCGTTTCCTCGATCCAATGGCCATTCTTCTCGTTCGCCCGAATCATCCACCTACCCATGCATTCCATGTCCTCTAACCATTCAGTTGCCTGAAGAAGGAGATGACCAGCTATGCCATTATCAGTCACTATCAAACCCCCCAACTACCATATTTAATAAAAAGCATGGCCAAGGGAGAAAAGGACAAGCACGATCCTGTCACAGAAATTTATCAGTCATGGACTCCATTGGTGCAAGCACTCCAACCGCCTAAAAGGACAGCACAGCACCTGAACAGATCATATTCACTCACTAAAGCAAGCAAACACGTTCAGAGACTCCATCAGGTAGTTAAATGTGGTTGGTGGTAAATTATGACCCCTCCATACCTAAGCGGCCAAGTGCCCTCGTAATGTAAATCTATAAATACTCAGAAACAAGATGTAATCAGGGTTGGTATTTGATGTAAGGTTCAACTTCTAGAGACTGTAGATATTTTGTCACTTGCAGCGTCTCGTCTTCATTTTCAGCTAATACAAGCTTCTTTTGCTGTTAACTGCTCACTTTCCATTTTCCTCCATTCCAAGCATGTACCTAATATGTTGTGTTCTTGATCTCTTGATGTTTAGCACTAGATAACTATCATCTTATCTCGGTGTTAGAATCTTGTATGCATCACTGAATAGGTTTCCCAAGTTTCTTTCTATCTAATGCAAGAGAGCTGTCATCCTATCTTTGCATTAATGGATTAGATTTACAGGTTTCTTTACTAGTTGCAGCCGACCATGACATGGTTTTATGCATCTGCTGGTGTGATTAGTATTCTCCATACTCATTTTATATCTAAAACTATGAGCACTGGTAGCCTAAAGCCTTGTAGTCTGGGGATGTTCACGCATGTCTAGATTGAAACAAAGTAAAGGTGGTTATCTAGCTTGAACCAACTCATCATTCCTTCCATTAAACTTGCAACAATAGTTGAATTTATATGTTACCAAGCATCTCCGAGCTACAACCTAAGAGAGTTTCTTGGAATCCTAATAGTTTCATAAACTCAAAGATAACTTCTCTCTCATAAATTCATGACAGAAGAAAAGAATTGTAAATTCAAGTAAGCAATTTTTACTAATGATTGTAAAAGCAAAGGATCTTGATAAATCTGATGCATTCCAAGGTTGTAATCCTAAACAGAAAGCAGAACTAGTTAAAATTGCTTCCAATTATTATATTTCGTTTAAAGAACCTAAGGGGCTTCCACCCAAGCAAGTAATAGCACATGATATTTATTTAAAACAAGATGCTCCACTAACTAACATTGCAATGTACATGTTATCAGCTCTAGAGAATGCAGAGATAAAGAACCAAGTATAGAACTTGCTCAATAAAGGGTTTATTAGACCAAGCACATCACCATGCGGATCACCTATTGTGTTGGTGTGAAATAAAGACAGTTCGTGGAGAATGTGCATTGATTTTAGAGCACTAAATAAAATCACAATAAACAATCGTTATCCTCTTCCTCGTATTGATGATTTATTAGATCAATTAAAAGATGTAGTTTAATTTTCTAAATTAGACTTGCAAAGCAGCTACCATCAGATCAAAGTTGTAGAACAAGATGTATGGAAAACTACTTTCAAGACGAAGCAAGGACTTTATGAATGGTTGGTTATGCATTTTGGCTTAACTAACGCTCCTACTACATTTATGCGAGTCACGAATGATGTATTTAGACCATTTATTGATGATTTTGTAATAGTCTATTTAGATGATATTCTTTTTTTTAGGACATGGGATGAACATGTAAAGCATGTAAAGAAGATTTTAGATGTTTTAAAAAGAGAAAATCTCTATGTCAAACTGTCAAAATGTGAATTTGGCAGAACATCTTTGAATTACTGGGTTATATTGTAGGGGGTGTGAATTGAAGATAGATCCCTCTAAGTTTGAAGTCATTGTAAACTGGCCTAAACCCAATACTGTTACAGAAGTTAGAAGTTTCTTAGGGGTAGCACAATATTGGAGAAAGTTTATTGCTAACTTTTCATTGATTACAACTCATTTACATGCTTTGACAAGTGTTAAACATGTGTTTCAGTGGGGAGGCAAACAGCAGAAAGCCTTCGACACCTTGAAAGAAAGGATCAGTATAGCACCAGTACTAGCACTGCTATATCTTTAACATCCATTTGAGATCGAGACAAATGCAAGTGACTATGCCATGGGGGCAGTGTTGATGCAGCACTGGAAGCCTATATGCTTTCATTCTGAGACATTTACATCTGCAGTAGTTAACTATCCTACATATGATAAAGAATTGTATGCATTAGCTCAGAGTGTTAAAAGGTGGAACATTATATAATGGGTAAAGAAACAATCATACATACAGATCATCAACCACTTCAATATTTACACTCACAAACTAAATTGCAACAATCAAGACATTACAGGTGGATAGGTTTTCTACAGCAATTTCATCTTGTTATTAGATATAAGAAGGGCATAGATAATAAGGTTGCAGACATGTTATCAAGACCAATTATAAATGCATCCCTAATACTTAAGCATAATTCAGTAATTCATGAAAGTTACATTAAACAGTATGCTGAAGGTACATATTTTAAGGATGTATATGAAACTTTAAGTGATCTGAAAATGGGGCACTCAAGGCTTCTTGTCAAGCTTACAAGAACGTCTCCCACTTCCAAAGCTTAAATATTTCCAAGACCTTATGATTAACCAATTGCGGAATTAAAAAGTGCTTGAAAATAGGTGTATGCTTTTAGTTTTCCTTTAATTGTTAAGTGCTTTAGGTTCTATTGCTTATGTTGATATTTAATTACATGTGACAGTAAGTAAAGCAGCAAATAAACAAACACACATAACAACAATATAATATGGAGTTCACCCAAACACCTTGGGCTACGTCTCCTTTAGCTCTAGTCAACTCAACTAGGCTCTTTGGGATTATGGCTAAATTCTTTTTACAAGCTCCACGCTCAACTCCATTGGTTTACACAGAAACAATGGGCTTAACATACCATATTATCCCGCTACTATCCTTTAGCTGTAGACATATCTAGGCCTTTGGACTAGACTCCTTCAATTAGCGCTCTGAGCTATCTCGCTCTAGCTTGCACCAAATCCCTCATAATTCTCTCACTGTCTCTGGAATGCCTTCTTCTATCTTCAGCACACTCTTAACACCAGCAACAGCTAGATCATTTGATCTCTTTGTTATTCTCTCAACTCTGGTTCTCGCTCTGGCTCTTTGGATCTAGTTCTAGCTCTAGCTCTTGGCTCTTACGAGCTTCTCTCATCCTCTGCGTGCCTGTGTAGTTCGGTTGACCTCCAAGTGACTCTCAACAACCTTCTAGTGACCTTGGAAACTTTTCACTACTATCAATTGAGCTCTCTGGTTCACTCAACCTACAAGTGACTCCAAAACTCTCTATGCTCCCTCAACAATGTGCTCTGTGCATTTGTGAGGCCTCCTTCCGACTCTGCGACTTCCTCTACTCCTTGTGGCTCTGCGTCTGGCCCCTCTGGCTTTGTGGCTCTGTGGCTCTACATCTGGCCATCTGGCTCTACGCGTTCTATAACGCATTCCTGTTATAAACGCCCACTTATAGTGTGGCAAGGAGAATGGGAGCTTTTTTTACACAGGTGGCCTCTTTCCTACATAAATAGCCAAATAATGCAATACACAGGAAAACTGTCGAAAACACATGATTGGAGCATTTAAACGGATCTCAAAATTCATTCAATCGCATATATATATCCCTCTCGGGTCCATCCTATCACCAAAAATCATGATCGCACAGGCGAGAGGTCAAAAAACCCAAATACAAAGGAATACATAGAAAATCTGAAAACCTAGACTTCAAATATTATATAAATCGGGTCTATAAACCCATCAGGTCCGACCCTTATTGGCATATCTCTATCGCAATCGCATTGGCCTTAGTGTCAGGGATCGTCGATCACCGATCCCCAATTAAATATGGACCATTGATCTGCTCCTTGATTAGATGGTCGATATCGCATATCGCTGTCGGAACAACCCTCTGTATCGGGGATCACTGATCTCCTGACCGCCGATTAAATCTGGACCGTTTATCTCTTTTCTTGATCCAACGGCTATCGTGTGATTGCACATTGACCCATTGTTTTATCACATATCACATTTGTAATGGGCTGGGGGTTCTTCCTTTGGCTATGGTTTATGCCAACGCCAATCCACCAATCCAGTAATCAGGAATCGCAATGTCACATAGTCTGGGGTCTCGATATTGCATACAACCTACCTTCGATTGCGATATGTTGGGGATCGTTGATCGGGGGTCCCTTCCGCCGTGGCCTCAAGTTTGCCCTTTTAACCTTTTGTGATGTGATTTCCCATATAAGGCCTTTTATGTCATTTTTATAAGAAATGCCTCCTTGTTCAAAGGACAAAGGCAATCTTCCTTTTGTGATAACTTCATCATCCGAAGTCCGTTTTAGTCCATTTGAATTGCATCAAATTCAGAATTAAAAGGTCTATGCAATGGGACTATTTCTAGGAGAAGCCCTTGACTTTCATTTTCCTCTGTGAGGAACACTTTAGACTTAGAAGTCTATCCATGATCCATTTTGGATCACACCTTCCCACTAAAAGAAATTTTGGTCTCCAAAAGACTGATATACTGATCTAAATAGTAAATGAGAGTAATAGCAGCCTCTTTTTTCAGCCTCCATACACTTTCCTTGCATAGTGCCTCTGAACCAAAACCTTTGACTACTCTCCTTCCTAGATGTGCTAGTCCTCTTGGGAAGAACTGTTTTCCTCCTAGACTTCATGCAGAGCTCTTGCTGAGAAGGTTACAGAAGGTAGTTTGATCTTCTCTTCCTTGATCATTGATCCAAGGTGGCCCAAACCAATGTGAAGTGATAGCTACTTCACAAAAACTTTCATTTGTACATGTTTGACATGTTGTCAACAACAATTGTTAACAACAACAAAAATACAAACAACAACTAGATGGCCTAAACTCTTGCTTCAACAAAAGAAACAGATTTCACATCTTGTGAACACCTCCATGTCTTACATCTGCATAAAAATGATGGACTAGATAACAAGCCCACAAACATGCCTTTAAAACAAATGACCCTTCAAGTCAAGCATGTAGGAGAGATCTCAAGGATTCTTTTCAAAAGATGAAACACTTCATCATTATCTCCATCTTGGAGTCCAAATCAACTTTTCTCAAGTCAATATTACATGCATGTTTAAAAACAAAACAATCAACCCTTCAAGTTAATTACACATACATGTTCAAATACAAGGAAAACATCATCATCATTGTGTTCATGCACATCATTCTCATGCATGCAGTTCATACTTCAACTTTTGCTTAAGCACACTATACTTTCGAAGCTAAAATGAACATAATGTTGTAGAAAAAAAGTGAGTCTCCTACTCAACTTTTTCCATTCACCTTCTTGGTAAAACCCTGCAACTTGCATTCCATCAACAAATAAATGTAAATAGATGCATCAAATCAAAAGACATGAAATATTAATTGGATAATCACTCTAACCATTTCTTACCAATCCATTTCAAAGGTGTTACCTTTGCCTGCACATCAGCATCAACATGTGAATCATCCTGAAACACATCAATCATGGAATCTTTCTTTCCATTTCTGCCATTTTCTCTTTCCACCTTCTTCAAGTTTCGTGGAAGCATTGTTGGATTCAGAGTCAAACACTTTTCAGCAAGATGTCCTTGCTTATGGCAGTAAGTGTGACACATGTGCATCCTCTTGACAACATGATTTGCCTTGTCCAATGGACCTTTGGCTTCTTGCTTCTTTTCCTTCAAAAGTTTCCTACATGTGGCCATTCTCTTCCAACATCTAGAAACATTATGGTTATCCAAACCACAAAAGGAAAATGCAATTATTTTCCCATACTTGTATGGAAATGTATCATGCTTAGCATAATCAAAAGGAATATGGTTAGAACCAGATTTATACCTTTCTCTTTCACCTTTATTGCCTTCATGAGGAGGTGAATCAAATGAAGAAGTGGCTCCCTTTGGAACACCATCAATCTCTTCAAGGATGTCAGAGTTTCCACAACTCTCTGGTTCAAGTGCATGCTGATATAAACCTTCTTTCTGCAAAGTATGCTTCACACTATTGCATTCCCCAAGAATACAATCTTCACAATATTGAGGTAGAAGACCTGCAATGAAACTCCTTCTTGGAACTATTTCAATGGCCTTCATGGTAGCTTTGGAACTTTCTCCATAAGATTGTCCATAGCCAAGATCCAAATACTTAGACCTTTCCTCAACTATTATTGGCTCAACAATACCCTATGCATGTTTTCCCAAGCCTTTTCCTTCATAGCCCATCTTGGACATTAACTCGGACCCTATGCCTCTGGTATGTTTTTCAAAAGAACTAATATAAGCATTCTTAGAAGAATTTGAAGATAAACAAGAATTGTTTACCTCTTCTTCAAGCTGATACTTGACTAAGGATTCTTTGGAAACAAAGAGTTGTGTCTCCAACTCATGCATCCTTTTCAGGTTCATATTTGCAATATGAAGTTGCCTCCCCATTTCCTGCAATTTGTCAGAAAGCAACTACTTCTCTTCCTCCATGGAATTCAATTGCTCTCTAAGTATGCTGCTCTTCCTTCCATCGTCATACATTTCTCTCACCTTGTCGATCATGATGAACAAGTCTTGCCTCATGTCTCCATCAAAGAATCTTGTAATGAAGGAGGAATTTGAGGATTCACTTGTAGAAGTTGACATTATGCCAATGAACAAAAGAACTTCAAACAAGACTAACAAAGAGCTTTATTCAAGCAACCTTTTGCAACAAACTTCTTGTGCTTCAAGGATTTCCTTGAGGTCCTTTGGGATAAGAAGAATGCCATTTTCCCTTCCTCCTTCTTGTCCTCTCCTAGACACAACTAACAATAGCTTTCCCTTCCCCTTTTGCAAACTCAAACAATAGTCAGTCTGCAAACAAGCATACAATCAACCTATGACTATTTAAACACCTTTCAGACAAGCAATCATTGCTCTGTCAATCAAGAATTCTGATTTGATACCACTTGCTCTGGTATAACCAGCTTTGATATCACCTTGTTTGAAGGTGGGGTTAATCCTCAGGCTCTGATACCACCGACCTAAAAATGGAGCACTAAGGGCTTCTTGTCAAGCTTACAAGAACGTCTCCCACTTCCAAAGCTTAAATATTTCCAAGAGCTTATGATTAACCAATTGTTGAACTAAAAAGTGCTTGAAAATAGGTGTATGCTTTTAGTTTTCGTTTAACTGTTAATTTCTTTAAGTTCTGTTGCTTATGTTGATATTTAATTGCATGTGAGAGTAAGTAAAGCAGCAAATAAACAAACACACATAACAACAATATAATATGGAGTTCACCCAAACACCTTGGGCTACGACTTCTTGAGCTCTAATCAACTCAATTAGTCTCTCTGGGATTATGTCTAAATTCGTTTTACAAGCTCCACACTCAACTCCATTAGTTTACATAGAAACAATGGGCTTAGAATACCATCTTATCCCGCTGGTTGTCCTTTAGCTGTAGACAGATCCAGGCTTTTGGACTAGACTCCTTCAATTAGTGCTCTGAGTTATCTCGCTCTAGCTTGCACCAACTCCCTTAGAATTCTCTCACTGTCTCTGGAATGCCTTCTTCTATCTTCAACACACTCTTAACACCAGCAATAGCTAGATCATTTGATCTGTTTGCTGTTCTCTCAGCTCTGGCTCTCACTCTGGCTCTTCGGCTCTAGCCTTGGCTCTGGCTCTGGCTCTTGGCTCTTATGAGCTTCTCTCGGCCTCTGCGTGCCTCTGTAGTTTGCTTTACCTCCAAGCGACTCTCAACAACCTTCCAGTGACCTTGGCAACTTTTCGCTGCTGTCAATTGAGCTCTCTAGTTCACTCGACCTCCAAGTGACTCAAAAACTCTTTGCGCTCCCTCAACAATGCGCTCTGTGCATTTGTGAGGCCTCCTTCCAGCTCTGTGGCTTCCTATCCATTTCTCTATGTATAATCACCCCTTTGTGGCTTTGTGGCTTTCTCTGCTCCCTGTGGCTCTGTGTCTGGCCCCTCTGGCTTTGCGCCTCTGTGGCATTGCATCTGGCCATCTGACTCCACATGTTCTATAACATATTCTTGTTACAAACGCTCGCTTACAGTGTGGCAAGGAGAACGGGAATCGTTTTTACACAAGTGGCCTTTTTCCTGCATAAATAGCCAAATAAGGCAATACACAAGAAATCTATTGAAAACACATGATTGGAGCATTTAACTGGATCTAAAAATGCATTCAATCGCATCTATATCCCTCTCGGGTCCATCCTGTCATCACAAATTGTGATCGCACAGGCGGGAGGTCAAGAAACCAAAATACAAAGGAATACATAGAAAATCTGAAAATCCAGACTTCAAATATTATAGAAATCAGGTCTATAAACCCATCGGGTCTAGCCCTTATCAGCATATCGCTATCGCAATCACATTGGCCCTGGCATCAAGGATCGCTGATCGCCGATTGCCGATTAAATCTGCACTGTTGATCTACTCCTTGATTGGATGGTCGATATCGCATATTGCTATCACATATCACTGTCGCAATGGCCCTTTGTATTGGGGATCACCGATCTCCCGACCGCCGATTAAATATGGACCATTGATCTCTTTTCCTGATTCGATGGCTGTCGTGCAATCGCACATCGACCCATCGATTTATCGCATATCACATTTGTAACAGCCCAGGGGTTCTTTCTTTGGCTATAGACTACGTTGAAACCAATCTGCCAATCCAATAGTTGGCAATCACAATGTCGCATAGTCTGGGGTCCTGATATTGCATACAACCTGCCTCCGATTGTAATATGTCGGGGACCACTGATCAGGGGTCCATTCCGCCTTGGCCTTAAGTCTACCCTTTCAACCTTTTGCGATGCAATTTCCCATATAATGCCTTTTATTCCATTTTTAGAAGAAATACCTCCCTTTTCAAAGGAGAAACGCAATCTTCCTTTTGCGATAACTTCATTATCTGAAGTCCATTTTAGTCCATTCGAATTGAATCAGATTTAGAATGAAAAGATCAATGCAATGGAACTATTTCCAGGATCATCCCTTGTTATAGCCATTTTTGGGCACTGCAACCCCAAGCATAAATTTCCATAAACCAAGGACCGCTAACTCCCTAAAGGTGTTGTTCCAACCCCTAAAAGAACAAGGTCAACTGATTACAGCATCTCCCAGAAGTTCTCCATGAAAAGCTACTCAAAACTGGTCAAAACTGGACCATTTCACCTGCTCCATAGGCAAAGTGCGTTGCATCCCACCTGAAGACACACAGTAGGTGCGATGCATGTCAAAAAACCCTTCTATGGGGTGCGATGGGCGAGAATGGACAAATGGCAGGGTCAATCCGCAAGGTGGAGGAGCATGGAATCTTCCAGAAACCTCTCCTGTGACACTTGCCTCTCTGAATTCGACCAGGGATGAGTAAGAGGTCATCAATCTCCAAGTGGAATCAAGAACTATCAAATAGAATACACTATTCAAATCTCAAAAGCTGACTCACCTCCCTTGTAGACATCTATATATGGATCCCTCATCCCAGAGATTCAGAGGCTGGAATTTTGTATCTTGTAAGGAAGTGCTGTTGGTTTCTTGGTGCAATATCATAGTGTTAGGTGATCCAAGCTTTTAATGAGGTGAAGAAGGGCTTTCTTGCTGAGAGGATGATGATGGGTCAGAACAATCGGTTGTAATCCTCTTTGCTCTTTCTTTATTATCAATAAAGCTATTCAAGTTTTCCTCCACATTCTTGTATGATTAATGATTTATGCATTTGTGTGGTCAATGTACATCTGATCCTATATTGTTTATGATAATAGATCTATGTTCTTGGATAGTGTTATGCTGCTTTGATTCTACAGGTACTCTTTGAAGCTGGGTAGACAAGGAAGCGAGTGGCAAAGACCTAGCAGAAGAGAGAGGAGTCGAGCAAGGAACCAAGCGCAAGACAGAGATTGGTCTCCTTATTCTTCTCTTATCTATTTCTCATAAAGGAAAATGAAAGTATTTTTTAGTGTGTTTGTTTCTAAGGTAGCTACCAACCTTAGTGGGACTAGCAGCTCTACGTAGACACTAGTTTTCCCAATAACAAAATGGCGACTCCACTCAGGAGCAACTAGATTGTTTGTTCATCTACATTTGTTTATTTTATAAACTTACAGACGGAGCCTGAAGTCAAGCCAGCTAGCCTTCGAACTGCATTTTCTATGCAAGTGAAAAGTAGATCAACGCTGCTTTAGTCAATCTCTGGGTTTTGTTTATGAATTAAACGATTGATTTACAAGCTTTCTAATTTCCCTCGTGGTGGCTCTAGTAACCTCCTTAGATCTACCCCTATGATTGATTTACTGATTACCACTTGCTCGGCCTAAATCCCTGAACTGAACTGCAAACTGTGACTCGAAACCTAATCAAAGTCTCGTCCCTACTCTAGCCCACTGTCTGTTCTGTGAAATTCAAATGCATCGCACTTCCCGAGTGTAGTAGGTGTGTTGCATTTCAGTTTCACTGTGTTACAGGTGCGCTGATCAGACAAGGCCTTGTTCCTAAATTTTGGTTTCTGTGTTCACTCTTTTCAGCTCTATTCATGAGTTTTGTTGCCTGTAGTTAGTACACCTCTGTTTGAAACCCCTTTTCTTGCTGTTATTCCGCCTCCATTGTGCAAAGAACTGTAAATGTTTTTATGTATTTTTGAGTCATTTTCAGTTCTCCTTTACAAAGAAGTAGCGTAATTGTACTGTCGTTTCTTGATTTGAAAGTGTCGCAAGTGTTGTTTTCAGTCATAGAAGAGAATCTGATTGTTCTTGATAGTCGATTACATAGTTACTCTTGTATTTGATCTGAATTAGTAGTTTTGCTAGTGTCGAAAGCAAGTTTTCAATTCCAAATAGCAAAGTGTTGTCATTGTCCTCATTTTGTTTTGAAACGAAACTTGTTAGTAATTGTCGCTTTGAAAAATAATTCAGATTTGCGCTTAGCTTTCTTTTTATCATTCACACATTAAGAAGGCTGAAAACAAATACATGCATGTGCATTTGCATTTAGACTGTTTGTTGGTTTGATTTAGGACAGTGCATATAGTGTGTGCTCTCTGCTCTTTGTTGAAAGAACGCCATCTCTCTTTCCTTAGTAGCTAGGATTTTCATTGCAGAAAGAAGATTAAACGACTGTTTATCATCTTAGATTGCATTTTAGGAATTGTACATCTACATCACGCGGTGAACCTGAAAGGAAAATTTCTTAAGCAAGATCAACCATAAAATAAATTTAATGAATCTAAAAACGCTTTGGAACCTAACACACAACATCTAGAAGTCTAGGCTATAGACATATTCTGGTGTCGTAAAGCCTGGTAACTGTTGTTTTCACTGTTGGTTGGGTGATTCCTCCACTTTGAGACGATAAGTGCCAATATGGACTTGTGCTCCCACGTACTGTCGAGTATATTTTGGGAGAGCACAATAGGCTTTATCCTTTATCCATAGGAAGTTGTGTTTGCCGCCCTATCGATCGCAATGCACTGAACACAGCATTCAGGAAGATTGACTGCTGTACCTGTTGTGGCCACCAAAAATCCCCCCTCCTTATTTAGTATTAGCAATAACACTAGATAAGTGGGGACCCTTAGTAAAACAAAAATTCAAAAAATTTAATTAAAACTCATGTATTATACTCCTTAAGAAAATATTGCATTGCGTGAAAAAGATAGGACATTTCCTTGTGAGTAGAATGATAAATTGCGAGAATGCGACGCAAAATCCATCACATCGCATGCATTAAGAAACACTCATAAACTAAAACTTTAAGAAATTGCCGACGGCCGATATGCGACATCACCTATCGCAACATCGCAAAAACAACACATAACTATTTAGCAAATTGTAACGAATTGCGATCTTGCGATAATGCGATAATGCGATCGCGCGAAACAGCAACCCGCAATCCTGTGATCGGCGTGATCGGCTAACCCTGCGATAACACATATTGATAAAATGCGATAACGCGATGATGCGATGGTGCGATGCGAATCACAAAGATCGTCCATCGCAGATTTTCCCCGGCTCAACATTCAAGAAAAATTGAATACGCACGTTAATAAAAATTAATGAATGTACGCCAAGTGTTAATGAAAGACAGTTTTGTGTTTTTCAAAGAGTTAATTCACGTCAGGTGGCATGTTTTTGTACATCCGTAGAGCTCAGAGCTTTCTTATCGATTTTTATTATCATTACGCTCTCCTTATGTGTGAACTGTAGGAATGGAAGACATAAACAATATGAAGCAATGTGCAGGGAGAAATTAAGGAAAAAGTTAAAGCTCTGATGCTCGGAAGCAGAGAAATGCCCTCATGAATAGATACCGAGTGCAACAGCGCCGCGAATTCCAGAGCGCTAATGAGCCATCCATTACAGATCTATCAGTCAGAGCCATGGTTCAATGAATGGTTGAACAATGCTGATATCAACAGGTGATTTAACACTCAAGGGATCACAAAAGCAGTATGTTTGCAAAATTTTAAAGCTTATACCCGGTGAAGAAAGGCGCTAAAGGTGAAAAACGCACCAGAAAGGCCCAGATCAAAGAACAGAGGCAATTTTCGATGCGCGATTAGCGCTTCGCTGAGAAAATTGCTCAAAAAGCAAAGTCCTTAACTGCTTAGTCACTCGTAAGCCCGGAAACGCAAGAAATCGAAGGCAGAGGCAATTTAAGGGTTAACCAAGTGGAATTTGAGTTATTACTGAGCATACACAGTAAATCCACATAGCCAGAAATGATTCTAAAAAGCATATCTGCTATTTTGCTGGAAAAAATGGTGCCAGCACTTGCCATTTCTGTTTGTTTAGCTCAACCAAAAGCGAAAGACAGTCAGCCGACTCTACCCAGGCAAATATTGAATGCTCGCAACATTAAGGAGAAAATACAGAAATAGTTAGATATTAGATTTAATTTTTAGAAATAATTTTGCTTAAAAAAAGGGCGGTCATTTAAACTGTATCCTGAATATGTGTAATTAAGTTATTTAGTTAGTAGTATTTAAACACTTCTCATGCATTTAGAGAAGGGTCCAGAAATTTATCAAAAACTTGTCCTCATAACATGCACTTTTGCACCCTCCAAGGAGGTTTTGGTGAATGAATGGATCAAGATTTGTTGATGTTTGCATTTGATATCTGCTACTGATGTTGCACTTCTGTACTCTTAGTAGATGTTAGAGCAAGGAGAAATAAATCATTATTGCTTGAAGCTTATGAGTAGAACCAGTCATAAATGGTACTTTTATCTCTTGACCATTTCTGCTTATATGTTAAAGTGATATACAGATTTTAGATGTTTATATGTTATTGCATGAATGCTTGAGTTACCATTTGGCACTTTTGTACGGTGGAGCTATTTATTTATGTGTAATGTATGAATAACTTATTATGCGATATGATGTTCACAACTGTTTTGCCTAACTTCTTATGCGAAATAGTTCATCTTAATTGATTTCCTTTCTTATAATTGCTGAATGACATTTATTACCAGTTGTTATATGAAATTTCTTTAGATCGCATAATAGAAGAATTACATCCTGGGTTAGCATAGATTAGATGTGTTGTTTTTATTAGATTACCATAGCATAGAATTAGATTAAAGTTTGAATTAGAATAGCTTAGATAGCTACTGTTAGATCAACAACATCCAATTCTACACACACACACCCATAGATTGGGAAACTGGTCCCATTATCCCCAGTCGGACCCGCTATACCAAACGGATAAGGAGCTACCAACCAAGGTCCGGACTGGGCGGGTATCCCCCTTGTTGTCGAACCGATTTTCAGGGCTTCAACATATTTGGCGCTAGAAGGAGGGCCTGAACTATGAATGGAAAGTAAATCCAAATCTGAATACCATTATGAGAGTAAATCGCCCTCATCATCTCCCCCAACTTCCCCATTACATTTAAATCCAGAGTCAAAAGTCGCTCGAGTATCAACCGCTACTACTCACCCTGATATTTCGGACCAATCTACCATTGAACCTCCTGAAGTTGAATCCCTAATTCACAAACTTCAGCGATTTTCAATCTCCCCTCAGAGGTCTGATAAATCTCAAGGCAGCGTGACTTCGCAGTACAACCCTGCTCATCCCCTGACTAGGCTAAAGAGTGAAAATTTTGGTGTTAAGCCAACCGAACTACCTCTTCCCACCAGGAAAAGAGCAAGGAAATCACCGCAAGAGTCTGACAGTGAGACTCTTTCGTCCGCATCATCCATCTCAAATACTTCAGCACGAAGTCAACCATCCACACCTCCACTCCAGATCATCGTTCATCCATCCACTGGAACTCCCACAACCCCTCTTCAATCATCTACGATCATAGTATCCTCATCCTCTCAGCCACAGTCATCATCTTCTACACTTTTCTCTGGTAGCAGTTCAACGATGGCCCAGTCTCCATGGAACAACCCTGGGGAAATCTTAATGCCTGCACCGTTGAGTCAAATACCGGCCCATCCTGAGAAATTGCTGCCCAAATTCAATCCTGAGGCAGGTATGCTAGTAGAAGAACACATAAATAACTTCATGCTTTCCATTAATCTCAACGGGGTTACTAATGAAGATGCTGTTGTTCGGCTTTTTCCCTATACACTGCTAGGGACA
The DNA here is from genome assembly GCA_031772625.1 of Pinus tabuliformis. Taxonomy (NCBI): domain Eukaryota; kingdom Viridiplantae; phylum Streptophyta; class Pinopsida; order Pinales; family Pinaceae; genus Pinus; species Pinus tabuliformis. The sequence goes on from CM062811.1 coordinate 1,208,838,172, forward strand.
GCCGGGTCATGGTACTTTTCATTACCCTCCGGATCCATTACAAGTCGGGATATCTTCCAGGACCAATTACTAACCAAGTTTGGTGATGACAGATCAACGAAAACGTTAATCAATGACCTATCCAATCTTAAAGCCGAAGCTAGAGAGCCTATTAAGGATTTCAATTTACGGTTCAACAAAATTTTCAAAAAAATTCCTACTGCTTCTCAGCCCAGTGAAGAAGTACGATGCGAATGGTATATTACCGCTCTGCCATCGAACATAGCCATCTTCGTGGATAGGGCAAATAAAACAATCTTAGCTAAAAACATGAAAGAGGCGATAGCAGTAGAAAAACAAATAATAGCCCTGGAAAAGAGATCCGCGATAGAGGAATGTAAGTATAAAAAAGTCACCTTCAAGGAAGACTCCAAGAAGAAATAGCCAAAAGATCCTTTTGATTTAGAAGGATTGCAGAAAGTTCTAAAGACCATGTCCAATGAGATGGTCGACATAAAAAAGCAAGTAGCGGATACTTCTTCGAAAAGGCCCTACAGAGCTTTTAAAAGAGGTCCTTCAACAGATGCAAAGCCACCCAATGCCATATCAAATGCTGAATCCGAGGAAGAGGAAGAGGAAATTGCCACTGAAGGGCATACCGATGACGAAGAAGTTGTGGAATTACAAGGAATGTGGGACTTCATCCTCCCACAAGAGGAAGATCAAGAAGTATTTCCAGTTAGCACACGAAGTAAAAATCAGCTTGATCCTCCCCAAACTACCCCTAAGCAAAAGAGCGCAAGCTCTGCAACAAAAGATAAAGTCGCAACAAAGAAAACGACATCTAAAGCGACTCAAACTAGCCCAGTCCAAGCAGATGAAATGACTCCACCAAAAACACTGATAGTGTCGGATGAAATGGAGTACAATATTATTGATGACATGAAAAAGACTAGGGCTAATATCACCCTTTACGAACTGAGCAAATAGAAACATCAACAGAAAATAATGATGAAAGAATTACATGCCGTGCCAATTGCACCTTTGCCTGCCGCTGTACTTTCTAAAGCTTCCCACAACATGGGAAGACCTCCAACGAATGTGATCAGTAAGATTGATCCAAATGACATCGCCTTGATTGGAGGAAGATCAAGATCTCGCACTCCCCCGTTTCTCCTTACTTATGAAATCTTCAATAAAAATGTGCACAATTTTTAAGTAGATTCTGGTGCCTCATCGAATATTTTACCCAAATCTATATGTGCCAAATTAAATGTTCAACCATAGAAATCCACAGTGCGCATAGTTCAGCTCAATCAATCTCAAGTCAAAGTGATCGGTGAACTAAATCAAGTAACCATAATATTGTCATCCAACCCGAAGGTATGTCAGGTTATTGATATTCTAGTTTCTGACATCCAGAATTCTATGGCTTAATTCTTAGCAGGGATTGGTCAGAGAAACTCCATGGATACTTCGCAACTGATTGGTCGCACATGTGGCTGCCCTACAACGGTAAACCGAATCAAATAAAAGTTGAACGAGAGCTGCACCAGAAGTACATAGTAACAGAGTTAGAGGGAGAAAATGAACCAGTAGCGCATAACAGCAGTATCATTGGCAATTACTCGGTAGATTCCTTCCTTAGAAATTCCAATGCTCATGCGTCACCTTATTTAGAAAATTCTGTTTTGTCCCAAGTTGAGAATTTTTCCCGAACTGATAGTTCGAAATGTATTAATTTTTTAGATAAAACTGTAAATACATCTTTGTTTTGGAAATTATTTTTTGATGGCTCTAGATCTAACGAAGGAGCAGGAGCAGGATGTGTTCTGATTAGTCCAAAAGGAGAAAAGATCATGCTCACATGCAGACTCGAATTTGATTGCACAAACAATACAGCAGAATACGAGGCTTTGGTTCAAGGCCTGTACAAGGCAATCGGGTTAGATGTCAAGTATCTTCAAGTCTTTGGAGACTCTGAGATTGTGGTTAAGCAGGTACGTAACACTATACATTGCTTATCAGGTCACTTAAAACACTATCAATATTTAGTACAAGATCTGTCTGAGCATTTCATAGCGTTTAATATTTCCTCAATCCCCAGACTCCAAAACGCAAGTGCAGACCTTTTGGCTAACGTAGCCTCTAAGCTTATTCCATCCGAAGATTTTAGTCCAGATAGATTTTCAATAGAATTAATCTTTAGACCGTCCATTCCTGACAACATCACAAATTGGAGAGTATTCAATGATGATCCAGATATCATAAATTTCCTCACATCTGAAGGATCCTACTCCAATCAAATAATCGACGAAGACCAGCACGATCGAAAATTGCAACAAAATAGCACTAATAATGCTATACCAACGTCGGTGGTTAAGTTAGAAGACTTAACGATTTGAAAGATCGGTTTAAGAGGTCTACCAATTCAAAACTCTACAGCTCAACTTTGAACTATGAATTAGTAAACCTAGGGACCGATGCTAAACTACAAAACATTAACCTATGCCTCGGCCTAGCCCCTAAAGAGAAACTAGCGTATATTCGTCTTTTGAGACCATATAAAAATGTTTTTGCCTGGAATTATGATGAGCTGAAAACATATGACACTTCTATCATCCGACATACTATTCCTATGATTGATAACGAAAAACCTGTCCAACAAAAACTAAGAAAGATCCACCCCAATTTAGAAAATCAGATAAAAACCGAGCTCAACAAGTTACTGAAAGCCAGGATAATCTTTCCCGTCAGAAATTCCAAATGGGTCTCCAATATGGTACCCGTTAGAAAGAAAAATGGAGACATTAGGATTTGCATTGACTTTAGGAATCTTAAAAAAGCCTGTCAAAAAAACAATTTTCCTCTTCCACGTATGGAGCAAATACTGCAGGTAGTGGCAGGTTCAGAACTAATGTCTTTCTTGGATGGATTTTCAGGGTACAATCAAGTGTTGGTACATCTTGATGATCAATTGAAAACCACATTCAGAACTAAATGGGGCACATATGCAGATCGGAAGATGCCATTTGGTTTGATTAATGCTAGTGATACATTTCAGAGAGCCATGGACATCGCATTCAAAGGTATAGTCAATAAATCTGTAGTAATTTATTTGGATGATATAACAGTGTACTCCAGGAAACAAAGCGACCATCTCAAAGACTTGAAACAAATCTTTCAACGCTGTCTAAGGTATGGAATTTCACTTAACCCAAAGAAATATTTTTTCACATTAAGTGAAGGGAAACTTCTAGGATTCATAGTGTCAAAGTCTGGTATTCACATTGATCCCGACAGAATCAAAGAAATTTCTGAAATATCCCTACCCCATAACAAAAAAGCCATGCAATCTTTCCTTGGTCAAATCAATTTTGTAAAGAGATTCGTTCTAGATTTTTCGCGAATCGTGTCTCCTTTGCAGACCATGATTAAAAAGAATTCAAATTTTAAATGGGGTCAAGATGAACATGAAGCATTCAACCTGATCAAGCAAGCTATTATTAATGCTCCATCTTTAGCAACCCTGAATTTTTCAGAATCTTTTATTTTATACACATTTGCCTCAGATAAGTCATATGCCACGATACTAACTCAAGCAAATCAAGAAAAAGCGGAAGCTCCAATTGCGTTTTTTAGCTCAAATTTACAAGGTGCTGAACTCAATTATTCTAACATGGAGAAACAGGCTTATGCTGTTTTCAAAGCGGTCAAATACTTCAGACCTTTCTTACTTAAAACCCATACTAAGATCATAGTACCGTTTCCAGCGGTAAGGAATCTTCTAGTGCAGAAGGATGTGGGTGAAAAAAGGGCTAATTGGGTTACTGCCTTACAAGAATATGACCTTGAGATAAAACCAACAAACATTGTAAGAGGTCAAGGCTTCTGCAAAATGCTGGCCGGAGCATCGCAAATTTCTGAAACTCCATCTGAAGAGGTAAAAATGGGTGAGGTAATCCTAAACAAAGCAGAATCATTATATGCTGATATCATTTATTATCTTATAAATGGGTATGCTCCTTCACACCTTGATCATACTAAGAAAAGAGCTCTGAGATTGAAAGCTAAACAATATCAGCTCATAAATGATATTCTTTTCAGAAAAAATTATGATTCTATTCTTCTTAGGTGTCTTGAAAAAACTGAAGCTGAAAAAGTTTTGCAGGAACTCCATGATGGGCCAGCAGGCAGACACTATGCTAGAGATGCTACTGCACATAAAATCTTACACGCAGGATATTACTGGCCCACACTGTTCAAAGACTCACACAGTTACGTGAGAAGATGTCAAGTCTGCCAAACTACTGCTGGGAGACAAAAGAAGCCGTCCCTGCCACTACAGCTGGTAAACATCGAGCAACCTTTCAGTCAGTGGGGCTTGGACATAATAGGTGAGATCATTCCTCACTCTTCTAAGCAGCATAGATACATCCTCACGGCAACAGATTATTTCACAAAATGGGTAGAAGCAGTTCCGCTCAAGACAACTAATTCTGAAAATATTATTGAATTCATAGATCAATTTATAATCACTAGGTTTGGGTTGCCATCTGCTTTAATGTTTGACAATGCATCATACTTTTCTGGAAATGCAATGACTGATTTTGCACTTAAAAGAGGATTCAAACTTAAATATTCGGCCAATTACTATCCGCAAGGTAATGGGTTAGCTGAGTCAACAAATAAAAACCTAATTAGGATTATTAAAAGAACAGTTGACCAGAATCAAAAGAATTGACACAAAGCTTTGGTATATGCTTTATGGGCAGATAGGATAATGAAAAAAGCTTCAATTGGCACTTCTCCCTTTAATTTAGTTTATGGGAAAGAAGTGGTTCTTCCAACTCACTTAGCCATTCCCTCTTTGTCTTTAGTATAGTACATTGATGAAGTACCAACTTCCTCCTTACAGCTAAGAAAAATGGAAATAATTAAATTAGAAGAACAGCGAGAACAAGCTAAGAAAACACATGCTCATCATCAAGCGCTTGTAAGAGCCTCTTTTGATTCAAACATAATGACCAGAAAAGATTTTCAGATGGGAGATTTAGTTTTAAAGTGGGATAAGGCTCATGAAGAAAAGGGCAAACACACAAAATTTCAAAGGATGTGGCTTGGTCCTTTTCATATTGTTGAAGTCATAGGTCCATCAACATTTGTGTTACAGGATTTAGCAGGTAGGAGGGATCCTTTGCCTGTTAATGGACAAATTCTCAAGAAATATTTTCCATAGAAGATTATTCTTCTATTTTTTGTAGAATAATTTTTCTTTTCACAATAAAACCAATTGTGAGTGGTTAGATCAGGAATTTACGAAAAAGACACCAATTCTCTTTTAGATTTTCAGCTTTTCGCTTGTATAAATAGAAAATATTTTGAAAAATTGGTCTTTATTATTGACAGATACAGTTAAAAGATTTAGCCTAGATATGATACGAGTTTCAACTTCAAGGAATTTGATGAAAGCAACCTTTAGTGAAGAAATTGTTTTATATCAGCACAATGAAAGGTATCAATAACAAAATGAAGATTCTCTGTAGAACAGCTGTTTCCAAAAAACTCTATTATTGTCGTCCAGGGCCATCTTAAGGAAACAATGACTTCCTCCCTGCTAAAGGAGAATCGCAGCTTCCAGAGGGATAATCCAAGGATACACTATATCTTGAAGAATAAGAGGTCTCATCACGAGCCGGCTTATGATGATCACAGATATCATAACTTGTCGACATTGCCAATACTTTCTACCACAATAGGGCAATGACTCAAGATTGTTGCAATCAAAAGACAAGGGGTCTCATCACGAGCCAGCTTGTTCAGCAAAGTTATGAATCAAGTGAGTGATTGTGTCATAATTTGGCTACCAAACCAAGACGTTGTTCTTTAAGAATAAAAAGAAAGTCAAAGCAATAAGTGTAAATATGGATTTTTCTTTGAAAGTTGTAGGGCACCTTAAGTAGGATACAGGATCATTGCTGGGTAACAAGTAACCCTGTCGAGGCTATAAACGCCTGCTGGCAGCAGAGGCTCTACCTACGACAAATGAGCATATTTAAAAACTAGTTTACAGAGGAGACTTTATTTTATCTTTACAAGACCAAGTAATGACAGATGTAAATACAAGGACTAGCCTAAGGAAGCAAATAATTAGAATTAAAAGAGGTTGAAACAAAATATCATTGACAGTTTAAAGCATAATGTACTCAATCTGTCCATAACAAAGTTTAATTTTCTGAAAATTTTTCTATTTTGGAAGTTTGGAAAATTCAATAGGAAAATAGAGATAACTGGTTCTTCAAAGTGAATCGCCAATTGTTGTGGCCACCAACAACCCCCCCTCCTTATTTAGTATTAGCAATAACATTAGATAAGTGGGGACCCTTAGTGAAAAAAAAATTCAAAAAATTTAATTAAAACTCATGTATTATACTCCTTAAGAAAATATCACATCGCGCGAAAAAGATAGGACATTTCCTTGTGAGTAGAATGATAAATTGCGAGAATGTGACGCGAAATCCATCGCATCGCATGCATTAAGAAACGCTCATAAACGAAAACTTTAAGAAATCACCGACGGCCGATATGCGACATCGCATATCACAACATCGCAAAAATAGCACATAACTATTTAACAAATTGTAACGAATTGCGATCTTGCGATAATGTGATAATGCGATCGGCGATAATGCGATCGCGTGAAACAGCAACCTGCAATCCTGTGATCGGCATGATCGGCTAACCCTGCGATAACACATATTGATAAAATGCGATAACGCGATGATGCGATGCGAATCACAAAGATCGTCCATCGCAGATTTTCCCCGGCTCAACATTCAAGAAAATTTGAATAAGCGCGTTAATAAAAATTAATAAATGTATGCCAAGTGTTAATGAAAGACAGCTTTGTGTTTTTCAAAGAGTTAATTCACGTCAGGTGGCATGTTTTTGTACATCCGTAGAGCTCAGAGCTTTCTTATCAATTTTTATTATCATTACGCTCTCCTTATGTGTGAACTACAGGAATGGAAGACAGAAACAATATGAAGCAATGTGAAGGGAGTGATTAAGGAAAAAGGTAAAGCTCCGATGCTCGGAAGCAGATAAATTCCCTCATGAACAGATACCGAGTGCAACAGAGCCGCGAATTCCAGAGCGCTACTGAGCCATCCATTACAGATCTATCAGTCAGAGCCATGGTTCAATGAATGGTTGAACAATGTTGATATCAACAGGCAATTTAACGCTCAAGGGAAGAAGTTCACAAAAGCAGTATGTTTGCAAAATTTTAAAGCTTATACCCAGTGAAGGAAAGGCGCTAAAGGCGAAAAACGCACCAGAAAGGCCCGAATCAAAGAACGGAGGTAGTTTTCGATGCGCGATTAGCGCTTCGCTGAGAAAATTGCTCAAAAAGAAAAGTCCTTAACTGCTTAGTCACTCGTAAGCCCGGAAACGCAAGAAGTCGAAGGCAGAGGCAATTTGAGGGTTAACCAAGTGGAATTTGAGTTATCACTGAGCATACACAATAAATCCACATAGCCAGAAATGATTCTGAAAAGCATATCTGCTATTTTGTTGGAAAAAATGGTGCCAGCACTTGCCATTTCTGTTTGTTTAGCTCAACCAAAAGCGGAAGACAGCCAGCCAACTCTACCCAGGCAAATATTGAATGCTCGCAACATTAAGGAGAAAATACAGAAATAGTTAGATATTAGATTTAATTTTTAGAAATAATTTTGCTTAAAAAAAGGGTGGTCATTTAAACCATATTTTGAATATGTGTAATTAAGTTATTTAGTTAGTAGTATTTGAACCCTTCTCATGCATTTAGAGAAGGGTCCAGAAATTTATCAAAAACTTGTCCTCAGAACATGCACTTTTGCACCCTCCGAGGAGGTTTTGATGAATGAATGGATCAAGATTTGTTGATGTTTGCATTTGATATCTGCTACTGATGTTGCACTTCTGTACTCTTAGTAGATGTTAGAGCAAGGAGAAATAAATCATTATTGCTTGAAGCTTATGAGTAGGACCAGTCATAAATGGTACTTTTATCTCTTGACCATTTCTGCTTATATGTTAAAGTGATATACAGATTTTAGTTGTTTATATGTTATTGCATGAATGCTTGAGTTACTATTTGGCACTTTTGTACTGTGGAGCTATTTATTTATGTGTAATGTATGAATAGATTATTATGCGATATGCTATTCACAACTGTTTTGCCTAACTTCTTACGCGAAATAGTTCATCTTAATTGATTTCCTTTCTTATAATCATTGAATGATCTTTATTACCAATTGTTATATGAAATTTCTTTAGATCGCATAATAGAAGAATTACATCGTGGGTTAGCATAGATTAGATGTGATGTTTTTATTAGATTACCATAGCATAGAATTAGATTAAAGTTTGAATTAGAATAGCTTAGATAGCTACTGTTAGATCAGCAACATCCAATTCTACACACACACACCCATAGATTGGGAAACTGGTCCCATTATCCCCAGTCGGACCCACTATACCAAACGGATAAGGAGCTGCCAACCAAGGTCCGGACTGGGCGGGTACCCCCCTTGCTGTCGACCCGATTTTCGGGGCTTCAACAGTACCGTAAAAAGAATTCTGCAATTTTGCGATTGGTTTCGTAATCCCTCTGTCTAGATTTCCAGACCAGTCCCTTTCGTTCCTTTTCAGACTCCTTAACGAAAAAGGTCCATCTGAGCACTTTTCACTTCAGGCTCATTAAAAATCGAAGGCGACTAGAGTCATCTTTTGTTTTTTCTCGACTCTTAAAAATTGAAAAAACAAGTTGTGTCAAAGCGTCTAAAATTCATCTGATTCGGAAACATACTTCCCCTTTATTTTTAGTTGATCGAGTAATCCGCAATCATGGAAGAAAGTCAATTGAAACCCCATCGTTTGCGGAGGCTTACGAGTCAACCGTCTTTGTCTCCAGAGTTGAAACTGTTACGGACAAAGCGAACTCGTTTAACTGGTTCCAAATCTCCTGCTAAAGTTAGAACAAGTGTTCCGACACCATCAGAGACTCCAGTTACTCCAAACATTTATGGTATCCTTGCCCTTACAGAAGAAGTTCAGCAGCCACCAAAGGACAGTAGAACTGATCCTAGTGTGAAAGTAAACACTTGTGCTACTGAGCCAGCTCCATCTACAGCTGATTTAGAGGGTGTTATTCCCCAAACATCTGTCGCTGTAGATTCTATACCTTCTTCGGCACCAAAAATATTTTATGGACCTGACGGTCTATGTTGTTGGGAAAAGTATCTATTCAGAACGCCCCTATCCCACTCTAAGGTGTGACAGTGCCTTAGCAACAAACAAGGAAAACTACTTGAGTATTCTTCTTTATGAAATGTAAACGAAGAGGAAGGATAAACTAACCTGTGTCTTGCGCTAGTTTGTTGATCCAATCGCTCTTCTCTTCAATGGCTCCCAGCTCCCTGGTCCCTTACCGGCCTAGCTTCACCAAGTTCCTGCAAGATCGCAGAAGAGAGAAACTACACGAAGATATAGATTTACATTCATAAAAAGCTTAGGATCAGATTAAGCTAAACATGCAAATATAACAAAACATCATTGATACACAGCATGTAGGAGAAACTCAAATAATTTTATTGATATGATAAGAAAGTCCAAGAGGAGATACAACCAAGTGAGTCCCGATCTAGCATCTACCTCCCAGCAAAGGAATCCCTTCCTCACCTCCAACAAAGCATAAATCACCCAATGTACTAATCTCAATCTCAAACCAACAGCAATTCTTTGCAAAGTACAAAATTCTAGCCTCTGGATCTCTGGGATGAGGGATCCATATATAGATGTAAGCAGAGAGGATGAGTCAGCTTATGTTTTGACTTGTGGCTTCTCTCTGTCAGTTCTTTTTTCCACTTGGAGGCTGAGAGCCTCTTACTCATCCTTGGTCGAACTCAGTGAGGCAAGTGTCATTGAGGAAGATTCTGGAAGCTTCCATTGTCTGTACACCTCGCGAAATGACACTGCCATTTGGCACTTCTCGCTCAGCGCACCCTGGTAGTGCATTCACCTGCGTTGCAACGCACCTAGCTAGTGTACTGGGGTGCTTTGCAATGCAGGCAGCTAGTGGAGCATCTGAACTGATCCTGACTTGACAAGTTTTGAGTAGTTTTTGGTGGAGAACTTCTGGGAGAAGCTGTCATTGGTTGACCTTGTTCCTTTAAGGGCAGGAACAACACTTTTAGGGACTTTGGATCCCTTGGATTATGGACATTTCATGCTCAAAGCTGTAAGGCACAAAAATGTCTATAACAGTTGCCCCCTAAAGTATGAGGCCGTTTATCGGGTGAAATGCTTTATTAGGAGGATCCGAAGTTCTTTCAATGCTAGGAGGAGACCTGTAATAAGATACAATACAATACATTATTTTCATACTATTTTCATGATCTAGCTGAGGCGGGCATTCCCATGCTCAGCTTTATAAATTCATTTTTATGTACATAGGACAGACAATCGTCTGATGGTAGAATAATGATTCTGATGAAATCATCATCCTTTTGGTAGGAGGATTATCTGTGCTGCAATGCTGTACATGTCAATGTCTTTATTTTTCCTGAATACATATCGCAGCTCGGATGGATGAAACTAGATCCGGGGTCTTCAATCTCGTCCGATCTTCACTCTAAGTACAAGTCGATCCATGTGAGAAATGTTCTGAAGTCGAACATGGAAAGACATCGCTTGATTACCAGTCAATGATGTAAACTGTTAACAAGCGCGAGAGGAATCACCGATAATGATAATGACCCTCAAGGTACTGTAGTACAATTCACGTGGTGTGAATAAAGGACTTGGCGTCGAACACCACGCAAAATCTTTCGGTCGAAGGTCATTGATGTATACCTGTCGCCGGAAGTGAGAAACTTGCCATTGAGGCATGCAAGCTTCAAAGTACTGATGGGGTGTTCCTAGATCAACTTCTTGGATAATGAGCTGATGTCGACAAGAAGCGATCCGTCAAAGGAGGGCCTTGATGTATCCCACATCAATGACATGGAATGGAGCAAATGATTTTGATGGAGGTGAAAACGAACTGATGATATATGGTTCAGGGTGGCGGTCATGAAAGATTGAAGTATAATGTATGGTAGTGGATGGGACACGGGTGACTTCTCTAGATGACTTCTCTTGAACATATCGGCGACACTTGTATGATGGATTGGTAGCATTTACCCCAAAGGTGGATGGTATGGCGAGACCATGGTGATGTGACCGGTGAATGAAACAACCCAACCCGACTCAGGCACGGAGTGGAAGTGTCATGTTCAAGAGCGACTTGCTACCAATAAAGGTTCTTTGAGTTTTTCCCAATTTTTCCCCAGTCATTGCTGACCAGTACCTCTTTATTTTTGTCAAGCTTGAGAAGGATAACATATGCTTGTTCTATAATTTGTCCTTCGGGCAAACCCATCGCTATGTTTTAACGAGCCTAGCGATAGTGAAACTCGTTCTCGTCTAAAGACAAGTTTGTCGCTATTGATGTTTTTTAACGAGTCTAACGACAAAGATAACTCGGTCCTTCTCATCTTTAGAGAGTCTGAAAAGGTACGTAAAGATAACTCCGGGAGTCCTTTTTCGTCATCTAATCCCTTAAGTCTGAAAAATTATAAAACAATACAAAAGGGATGAATTTTCGATAGTTTTAACGAGCCGAACAAAACAAGCGCTCGATCTTTTTGTGCAATAATCCCTCAGGTCCAAAAAGATTAAAATCTAGAGGAGGGATAGCGCTTCCGGTCTCTTTAACGAGCTGGAAGGCCAAAACTCGACAATCTTTTCATATTTTACGAGTCAGATGAAAAGAGCTTAAAGAAGACTCGTCTTTCGAGGAACGAGTGATAAAATGGGTAGCAGCTGATTCCAGGTAAGGGTTGGAATTCTCCAAGCATGGCATTGTCACAAGGATGGCTAGTGAAATCACTCTTCGCAGCTGTTCCTCAAAATGGGTAAACAATCAAATGGAGGTGAATGATCGGCCAATGGAAAAGTGGAGGTGACGATGCAAACACGACCAAGGCTTTAATGGCTGAAAATGTTACATTCATGGTGGTTATTTACCGGAGGATATTTCATTTTTTAACGAGCTTAAACACGGGTTGAAACATTTGCTCGATCTTATGTTTATTTTTTAACGAGCTTGAACTATGCGCTAAAACTGCTCGATCTTATGTTTATTTTTTAACGAGCTTGAACTATGCGCTAAAACTGCTCGATTAATCCAGTCATATGATAAGAATGCCTCATATAAAACGGCAACTTTTAGATTTTTGCCCCACATCCTTTCTTTATGCAAGTTAGGTGACGACTAATCCTACGAGTTTAAAGGGTTAGCCTACGGGTTTAAAGGGAGGACCTAAAAATTTTAAAAATAAATTGTCGCCCTTTACTTGCACTCCAAAAGGTTTGCATGCCCCCAGGTATAAAATATGATTTCAAGGTTACCTCTCAATTTGCAGACAAAACATTTGTTTTATCGGGAAAGGCCTACCTCTTACGAGTTACACAAAGATTGTTCTATTCGCACAGCAAACCAAACACTTCCTCGGCGATGCCTACCGAAGCAGAAAAAGGTGAGTGACAATGAGCGCCAAACACATAACTTTAACAAGAGAATCTTTTTCTAGAATAACCCCTCTTCCACTGACGGACGGGGTACAGACTAGTCATATTCTCCCGCGGAAACCTACTCTACACCCAAAGTTTTCCTGCCGAGGCAGACCAGGATGCATGCCCCCTGGTTTTCAGTCATATCCTTCCAGATTACTCGCGCTCATTGGGAGGACGGACTGGGACTTGAGACATTTCTTGCATGAAGAGACCATTTAGGGACGGTATATGACTATTTGCGATGCATGATCCGGGAAATGAAAGCTGGTCCACGAGCTTGACCACTCTTCCTTCATGCAGAAAACACATTACTCTAAAGAGTGAGGAGACGATGGCTCCCATGCAATAAATATAGTCTCGTCCGAGGAGTAGGTTATAATCCAAGGGTCCTTGAATGACCATCACGTTCATTTGAACGGTCTTCCCTTTCAATGTTATGGGCACATTGGGGAGGATCCCTAAAGGTCGACTGGTTCCTTTATCAAAGCCTGTCAGATTTCTCATCTCAGGCAAAAGCGATGGCGAACCAAGCGCTTTCCAAGCAATAGAGGAAAGGATACTCACAGATGCCCCCTCATCAATGATGGCACCAGCCATGACCATTCTGTATATTTGAACGATAATTCGGAATGGTATGCTTGCTGGCAAACGGGGTCTGCCTAGTTGGTTCCAGTCGAAGGATACAACAAGGTTGCTTGGCTGTGGGACCGAGTAGACGGCTGGGTACGGCTCTGACGAACTTCCTTCCTGCGATAAAGGAATGGGTGGATTGCCCCCGTGTTCGTCGGAGTCTGTGTTGATGAAGAGAATTTGGACGGTGTCATCCTTATCCTCTTCAGTGACTGTATCATTCGAAGATAAAACCTCTGAAGGCAAGACTGGGTCAACTGCCGCCTCGACCTTTTGACTTTCGTCTGGTATGGATTCAGTTGGTTTATCTTCAATGATAGACGCTTCAGCCGACCACTTGAGCGGGCCAGCTGGATTCTCAACTAACGAAGGACTCGGCAAGAGTTTTTTATATCTAGGAGGAAGTCATAACGGTGAAACCGGACGATCTTCCAAGACTCTTTTAGCCTCGTCTAAGAAGGGACAACGGTGGAGGGCATGGTCGCCTTCACACAATCTACAGGGAGGTCTAGCTCTCCCTTTTTGTCCTGGAACTTCACTTTCGCTAGTTGACAGTGTACTTTCAACATGGCCATCAGAGGTTGACGACACCGGATTGTGCAAATGGGGAGACCAGTCCCTTAGTATCCGAGGGATGCAAGGACAATCTCTGTGAAAGTGGTCTCCCTTGCAGATGACACATGGCGATTTAGGCCTGGTCAGTGTTGTGTGTGGATTTTCATTAGACGACACTTGTTTTCCCTTATTTGCCTTTGGCTCCTTCTTCTTTTTCTCTTTCTTCTTCTTTCCCTTCTTCTCCTTAGAAACTTGGTTTTTAGCTTTACCATTCCCGTCAGACGAAGAGGAAGGAAGAGAGGAAGAATTAGAGGAAGTAGAAGGTTGGTGGGAAATGCTGGACTCGTCTAACTGCTGATTCGACTGTTCAGGAATAGTGGTGTTCTGAATGACATTGGTTGAGAAGAGCCAGACCGGCAAGCCAATTGTCAGTCCTGGAAGCGACAATGTGGCCATATGGGGCGCACCAACATCTCCCCAAGAGGAGAAGGGACTAGGATTTCCACCAAGGGGAATTCCTTGGTTGGTAGGCTCCATTTTCTCAACCTAAAGATCAACGCAGGAAAAAGGGTATGATTATTCCGTTTAAAATAAATTTTAACGACGCTTGGACACAACTTACTTTTTCAATTTTAAAGAGTCGAGAAAAAGAAAAAGATCACTCTAGTCTCCTTCGATTTTTAATGAGCCTAAAGTGACAAGTGCTCAGATGGACCTTTTCCGTTAAGGAGTCTGAAAAGGAACGAAAGGGACTGCTTTGGAGGTCTAGGCTAGAGACGTGTTCCGGCGTCGTAAAACCTGGTAACTGTTGCCTCACTGATGGTTGGGTGATTCCTCCTGAGAGACAATAAGTGCCAGTACGGATTGTGCTCCCACGTACCGTCGAGTATATATTGGGAGACCCCTATAGGCATAAAACCTTTATCCATAGGAAGCCGTGTCGGCCGCCCTACTGATCGCAATGCACTGAACACAGCATTCGGGAAGATTGACTGCCCGTACCCTAAAAAGTATTCTGCGGCTTGCGGAGGATAACATATGCTTGTTCTATAATTTGCCCTTCGGGCAAACCCATCGCTATGTTTTAACGAGCCTAGCGATAGTGAAACTCGTTCTCGTCTAAAGACAAGTTTGTCGCTATTGATGTTTTTTAACGAGTCTAACGACAAAGATAACTCGGTCCTTTTCATCTTTAGAGAGTCTGAAAAGGTACGTAAAGATAACTCCGGGAGTCCTTTTTCGTCATCTAATCCCTTAAGTCTGAAAAAGTATAAAACAATACAGAAGGGATGAATTTTCGATAGTTTTAACGAGCCGAACAAAACAAGCGCTCGATCTTTTTGTGCAATAATCCCTCAGGTCCAAAAAGATTAAAATCTAGAGGAGGGATAGCGCTTCCGGTCGCTTTAACGAGCTGGAAGGCCAAAACTCGGCAATCTTTTCATATTTTACGAGTCAGATGAAAAGAGCTTAAAGAAGACTCGTCTTTTGAGGAACGAGTGATAAAACGGGTAGCAGCTGATTCCAGGTAAGGGTTGGAACTTTCCAATCACGGCAGTGTCACAAGGATGGCTAGTGAAATCACTCTTCGCAGCTGTTCCTCAAAATGGGTAAACAATCAAATGGAGGTGAATGATCGGCCAATGGAAAAGTGGAGGTGACGGTGCAAACACGACCAAGGCTTTAATGGCTGAAAATGTTACATTCATGGTGGTTATTTACCGGAGGATATTTCATTTTTTAACGAGCTTAAACACGGGTTGAAACATTTGCTCGATCTTATGTTTATTTTTTAACGAGCTTGAACTATGCGCTAAAACTGCTCGATCTTATGTTTATTTTTTAACGAGCTTGAACTATGCACTAAAACTGCTCGATTAATCTAGTCATATGATAAGAAGGTCTCATGTAAGATGCATTGTGCCTTACAAAGCTTTGCCCCGCATCCTTTCTTTATGCAAGTTAGGAAACGACTAATCCAAAAAACAGATAAATAACCGCTCTTTGCTTGTACTCCAAAAGGTTTGCATGCCCCCAGGTATAAAATACGATTTCAAGGTTACCCCTACTTCACTTCCACCAAAACATTTGTTTTACCGAGAGAGGCCTACCTCTTTCAGGTTACCCAAAGATTGTCTCATTTGCGCAGCAAACAAAACATTTCCTCGGCAATGTCTACTGAGATAGACAAAGGTGAGTGACAACGAGCGCCAAACACATAACTTTGACAAAAGAATCTTATTCTAGAACAACCCCTCTTCCAATCACAGATGGGGTACGTACTAGTCATATTCTCCCGCAGAAACCTACCCTATACCCAAAGTTTTCCTGCCAAAGCAGACCAGGACGCATGCCCCCTGGGTTTTCAGTCATATCCTTCCGGATTACTCGCACTCATCGGGAGGACGGAACGGGACTTGAGACATTTCTTGCGTGAAGAGACCATTTAGGGACGGTATATGACTATTTGCGATGCGTGATCCGGGAAATGAAAGCTGGTCCACGAGCTTGACCACTCTTCCTTCATGCGGAAAACACATTACTCTAAAGAGTGAGGAGATGATGGCTCCCATGCAATAAATATAGTCTCGTCCGAGGAGTAGGTTATAATCCAAGGGTCCTTGAACGACCATCACGTTCATTTGAACGGTCTTCCCTTTCAATGTTATGGGCACATTAGGGAGGATCCCTAAAGGTCGACTGGTTCCTTTATCAAAGCCTGTCAGATTTCTCATCTCAGGCAAAAGCGATGGCGAACCAAGCGCTTTCTACGTTTAAAGGGAGTCGCCAATTTGTTGTTGGGAAAAGTATCTATTCAGAACGCCCCTATCCCACTCTAAGGTGTGACAATGCCTTAGCAACAAACAAGGAAAACTACTTGAGTATTCTTCTTTATGAAATGTAAACGAAGAGGAAGGATAAACTAACCTGTGTCTTGTGCTAGTTTGTTGATCCAATCGCTCCTCTCTTCAATGGCTCCCAGCTCCCTGCTCCCTTACCGGCCCAGCTTCACCAAGTTCCTGCAAGATCACAGAAGAGAGAAACTACACGAAGATATAGATTTACATTCATAAAAACCTTAGGATCAGATTAAGCTAAACATGCAAATATAACAAAACATCATTGATACACAGCATGTAGGAGAAACTCAAATAACTTTATTGATATGATAAGAAAGTCCAAGAGGAGATACAACCAAGTGAGTCCCAATCCAGCATCTACCTCCTAGCAAAGGAATCCCTTCCTCACCTCCAACAAAGCATAAATCACCCAATGTACTAATCTCAATCTCAAACCAACAGCAATTCTCTACAAAGTACAAAATTCCAGCCTCTGGATCTCTAGAATGAGGGATCCATATATAGATGTAAGCAGAGAGGATGAGTCGGCTTATGTTTTGACTTGTGGCTTCTCTCTGTCAGTTCTTGTTTCCACTTGGAGGATGAGAGCCTCTTACTCATCATTGGTCGAATTCATTGAGGCAAGTGTCATTGAGGAAGATTCTGGAAGCTTCCAGTGTCTGTACACCTTGCGGAATGACACTGCCATTTGGCATTTCTCGCTCAGTGCACCCTGGTAGTGCATTTAGGTGTATTGCAACGCACCTAGCTAGTGTACTGGGGTGCATTGCAACGCAGGCAGCTAGTAGAGCATCTGAATTGATCCTGATTTGACTAGTTCTGAGTGGTTTTTGATGGAGAACTTCTGGGAGAAGCTGTCATTGGTTGACCTTGTTCCTTTAGGGGCAGGAACAACACTTTTAGGGACTTTGGATCCCTTGGATTATGGACATTTCATGCTCAAAGCTGTAAGGCACAAAAATGTCTATAACAATTGCCCCCTAAAGTATGAGGCCGTTTATCGGGTGAAATGCTTTATTAGGAGGATCCGAAGTTCTTTCAATGCTGGGAGGAGACCTGTAATAAGATACAATACAATACATTATTTTCATACTGTTTTCATGATCTAGCTAAGGCGGGCATTCCCATGCTCAACTTTATAAATTCATTTTTATGTACATAGGACAGACAATCGTCTGATGGTAGACTGATGATTCTGATGAAATCATCATCCTTTTGGTAGGATGATTATCTGTGCTGTAATGCTATACATGTCAATGTCTTTATTTTTCCTGAATATATATCGCAGCCCGGATGGATGAAACTAGATTCGGGGTCTTCAATCTTGTCCGATCTTCACTCTAAGTACAAGTCGATCCATGTGAGAAATGTTTTGAAGTCGAACATGGAAAGACATCGGTTGATTACCAGTCAATGATGTAAACTGTTAGCAAGCACGAGAGGAATCACCGATAATGATAATGACCCTCAAGGTACTGCAGTACAATTCACGTGGTGTGAATAAAGAACTTGGCGTCGAACACCACGCAAAATCTTTCGGTCGAAGGTCATTGATGTATACCTGTCGCCGGAAGTGAGAAACTTGCCATTGAGGCATGCAAGCTTCAAAGTACTGAAGGGGTGTTCCTAGATCAACTTCTTGGATAATGAGCTGATGTCGACAAGAAGCGATCCGTCAAAGGAGGGCCTTAATGTATCCCACATCAGTGACATGGAACGGAGCAAATGATTTTGATGGAGGTGAAAACGATCTGATGATATATGGTTCAGGGTGGCGGTCATGAAAGAATGAAGTATAATGTATGGTAGTGGATGGGACACGGTTTGACTTCTCTGGATGACTTCTCTTGAACATATCGGCGACACTTGTATGATGGATTGGTAGCATTTACCCCAAAGGTGGATGGTATGGCGAGACCATGGTGATGTGACCAGTGAATGAAACAACCCAACCCGACTCAGGCATGGAGTGGAGGTGTCATGTTCAAGAGCGACTTGCTACCAATAAAGGTTCTTTGAGTTTCTTCCCAATTTTTCCCCAGTCATTGCTGACCAGTACCTCTTTATTTTTGTCAAGCTTGAGGAGGATAACATATGCTTGTTCTATAATTTGCCCTTCGGGCAAACCCATCGCTATGTTTTAATGAGCCTAGCGATAGTGAAATTCGTTCTCGTCTAAAGACAAGTTTGTCGCTATTAATCTTTTTAACGAGTCTAACGACAAAGATAACTCGGTCCTTTTCATTTTTAGAGAGTCTGAAAAGGTATGTAAAGATAACTTCGGAAGTCCTTTTTCGTCATCTAATCCCTTAAGTCCGAAAAAGTATAAAACAATACAGAAGGGATGAATTTTCGATAGTTTTAACGAGCCGAAAAAAACAAGCGCTCGATCTTTTTGTGCAATAATCCCTCAGGTCCAAAAAGATTAAAATCTAGAGGAGGGATAGCACTTCCGGTCGCTTTAACGAGCTGGAAGGCCAAAACTCGACAATCTTTTCATATTTTACGAGTCAGATGAAAAGAGCTTAAAGAAGACTCGTCTTTCGAGGAACGAGTGATAAAACGGGTAGCAGCTGATTCCAGGTAAGGGTTGGAATTTTCCAATCACGGCAGTGTCACAAGGATGGCTAGTGAAATCACTCTTCGCAGCTGTTCCTCAAAATGGGTAAACAATCAAATGGAGGTGAATGATCGGCCAATGGAAAAGTGGAGGTGACGGTGCAAACACGACCAAGGCTTTAATGGCTGATAATATTACATTCATGGTGGTTATTTACCGGAGGATAGTTCATTTTTTAACGAGCTTAAACGCAGGTTGAAACACTTGCTCGATCTTATGTTTATTTTTTAACGAGCATGAACTATGTGCTAAAACTGCTCGATTAATCCGGTCATATGATAAGAAGGTCTCATGTAAGATGCCATTTTTTATGGAGCTTGCGCCTTACAAAGCTTTGCCCCGCATCCTTTCTTTATGCAAGTTAGGAAACGACTAATCCAAAAAATAGATAAATAACCGGTCTTTGCTTGTACTCCAAAAGGTTTGCATGCCCCCAGGTATAAAATACGATTTCAAGGTTACCCCTACTTCACTTCCGCCAAAACATTTGTTTTACCGAGAGAGACCTACCTCTTTCAGGTTACCCAAAGATTGTCTCATTTGCGCAGCAAACAAAACATTTCCTCGGCAATGTCTACCGAGATAGACAAAGGTGAGTGACTACGAGCGCCAAACACATAACTTTGACAAAAGAATCTTATTCTAGAACAACCCCTCTTCCAATCACAGACGGGGTACGGACTAGTCATATTCTCCCGCAGAAACCTACCCTATACCCAAAGTTTTCCTGCCAAAGCAGACCAGGACGCATGCCCCCTGGGTTCCAGTCATATACCTCAGAATTACTCGCGCTCATCGGGAGGACGGACCGTGGGTTGAGACATTTCTTGCATGAAGAGACCATTTAGGGATGGTATATGACTATTTGCGATGCGTGATCCGGGGAATGAAAGTTGGTCCACGAGCTTTACCACTCTTCCTTCGTGTGGAAAACACATTACTCTAAAGAGTGAGGAGACGATGGCTCCCATGAAATAAATATAGTCTCGTCCAAGGAGTAGGTTATAATCCAAGGGTCCTTGAACGACCATCACATTCATTTGAACGGTCTTCCCTTTCAATGTTATGGGCACATTGGGGAGGATCCCTAAAGGTTGACTGGTTCCTTTATCGAAGCCTGTCAGATTTCTCATCTCAAGCAAAAGCGATGGTGAACCAAGTGCTTTCCAAGCAATAGAGGAAAGGATACTCACAGATGCCCCCTCATCAATGATGGTGCCAGCCATGACCATTCTGTATATTTGAACGATAATTCGGAATGGTATGCTTGCTGGCAAACGGGGTCTGCCTAGTTGGTTCCAATCGAAGGATACAACTAGGTTGCTTGGTGGTGGGACCGAGTAGACGGCCGGGTTTCGCTCTGACGAACTTCCTTCCTGCGATAAAGGAATGGGTGGATTGCCCCCGTGTTCGTCGGAGTCTGTGTTGATGAAGAGAATTTGGATGGTGTCATCCTTATCCTCTTCAGTGACTGTATCATTCGAAGATAAAACCTCTGAAGGCAAGACCGGGTCAACTGCCGCCTCGACCTTTTGACTTTCGTCTGGTATGGATTCAGTTGGTTTATCCTCAATGATAGATGCTTCAGCTGACCACTTGAGAGGGCCAACTGGATTCTCAACTAACGAAGGACTCGGCAAGAGTTTTTTATACCCAGGAGGAAGTCGTAACAGTGAAACCGGACGATCTTCAAAGACTCTTTTAGCCTCGTCTAAGAAGGGACAATGGTGGAGGGCATGGTTGCCTTCGCACAATCTATAGGGAGGTCTAGCTCTCCCTTTTTGTCCTGGAACTTCACTTTCGCTAGTTGACGGTGTACTTTCAACATGGCCATCAGAGGTTGACGACACCGGATTGTGCAAACAGGGAGACCAGTCCCTTAGTATCTGAAGGATGCAAGGACAATCTCTGTGAAAGTGGTCTCCCTTGCAGATGACACATGGCGATTTAGGCCTAGTCAGTGCTGTGTGTGGATTTTCATTAGACGACACTTGTTTTCCCTTATTTTCCTTTGGCTCCTTCTTCTTTTTCTCTTTCTTCTTCTTTTCCTTCTTCTCCTTAGGAACTTGGTTTTTAGCTTTACCAGTCCCGTCAGACGAAGAGGAAGGAAGAGAGGAAGAATTAGAGGAAGTAGAAGGTTGGTGGGAAATTCTGGACTCGTCTAACTGCTGATTCGATTGTTCAGGAATAGTGGTGTTCTGAACGACATTGGTTGAGAAGAGCCAGACCGGCAAGCCAATTGTCAGTCCTGGAAGTGACAATGTGGCCATATGGGGCGCACCAACATCTCCCCAAGAGGAGAAGGGACTAGGATTTCCACTAAGGGGAATTCCTTGGTTGGTAGGCTCCATTTTCTCAACCTAAAGATCAACGCAGGAAAACGGGTATGATTATTCCGTTTAAAATAAATTTTAACGACGCTTGGACACGAGTCGAGAAAAAGCAAAAGATGACTCTAGTCTCCTTCGATTTTTAATGAGCCTGAAGTGACAAGTGCTCAGATGGACCTTTTCCGTTAAGGAGTTTGAAAAGGAACGAAAGGGATTGCTCTGGTGTTCTAGGTAGAGGGTGTGCCAAACCAATCGCAAAACCGCAGAATACTTTTTAGGGTACGGGCGGTCAATCTTCCCGAATGCTGTGTTCAGTGCACTGCGATCAGTAGGGCGGCTGACACGGTTTCCTATGGATAAAGGTTTTATGCCTATAGGGGTCTCCCAATATATACTCGACGGTACGTGGGAGCACAATCCGTACTGGCACTTATTGTCTCTCAGGAGGAATCACCCAACCATCAATGAGGCCAATAGTTACCAGGTTTTACGACGTCGGAACACGTCTCTAGCCTAGACCTCTATGTTGTGCGTTAAGTTACAAAGTGTTGTTAAGTTCATTCAATTTATTTTAGGTTGATATTTTTTCGAAGTTTGCCTTTTTGGATCACCACGAGATGTAGATACAATTCCTAAATGCAGTCTAAAGATGATAAGCAAGCTTTTATCTCTTTTCAACAATGAAAATCCTAGCTACAAGGGGAAAAGAAAGACACAATCTTTTCTCAAAGAGCATAGAGCACACTATAAATGCACTTTTCCTAAATCAATCCATACAAACTGTCAAAATGCAAATGCACTTATGCATGTATTTGTTTTCACTTTCTTAATATTGATGCCTAAAAAGAAAGCTGTTGTACAAATTTGAATTCGATTTCAAGTGAAAAACACAAACAAGCTTCTTTTTGAAATCAAAAAGACGATTACGACACTTTATAATTTTGAAGTAAACACTTGTTTCGACACTAGAAATTCATAAATTCAAACCAAAAGACAAAAGTAAAAGCATAATCAACTGTCAACAACAAACAAACTTACTCCTAAGATCAAAACGACACTTACGACAGGTCTAGATCTAAGGGCGACAGTATGACTAGTTTACTTTTGTAAAGGGAAACTGCAAATGATGTAACAAATACACAAAAACAAATACAGTTTCTTTTATACAACTGAGGCGGAATTAAGACAAAGAAAAGGGGTTCTCAGATAGGTACACACACTGATAACAGGCTGCAAAAATCAGAGACAAAACTGAGCAAAATGAAGCAAAGAACCACAGCTGCACAGGGCAAAGGCTGATCAGCGCACCTGTTGCACAGAGAAACTGAATTGCAGTGCAGGTAGCCCTCTCGCGACCTGTGTTGAAATGCAGAACCTCTTCACAGAGCTTGCACTGAAGCAGAAACGAGAATTGTCTATGGGTTCTGGGTCACGGTTTGCAGTTTAATCTATGGTTTTTGGCCGGATAAAAGCTATCAACAAGGTACAATTAGAGGGATGATTTAAAGGAGGACTAAGAGCTATCACAAAGGGAAATTAGAGCATTTGTGGATCAGCTATTCAGATCATAAACAGGCCCAACAAATGGACTAGAGTAGCAGATCTCTACTTTGCATTTGTAAATGGCAAATGCAGTTCGATTCGGCACTCCTAAGTTTATGAGAAGAACAACAAGAGAAACACAAATAAACTAACTAGATACGATCCCCAGTGGAGTCGCCAATTTGTTGTTGGGAAAAGTATCTATTCAGAACGCCCCTATCCCACTCTAAGGTGTGACAGTGCCTTAGCAACAAACAAGGAAAACTACTTGAGTATTCTTCTTTATGAAATGTAAACGAAGAGGAAGGATAAACTAACCTGTGTCTTACGCTAGTTTGTTGATCCAATCGCTCCTCTCTTCAATGGCTCCCAGCTCCCTGCTCCCTTACCGGCCCAGCTTCACCAAGTTCCTGCAAGATCACAGAAGAGAGAAACTACACGAAGATATAGATTTACATTCATAAAAAGCTTAGGATCAGATTAAGCTAAACATGCAAATATAACAAAACATCATTGATACACAGCATGTAGGAGAAACTCAAATAATTTTATTGATATGATAAGAAAGTCCAAGAGGAGATACAACCAAGTGAGTCCCGATCCAGCATCTACCTCCCAGCAAAGGAATCCCTTCCTCACCTCCAACAAAGCATAAATCACCCAATGTACTAATCTCAATCTCAAACCAACAGCAATTCTCTGCAAAGTACAAAATTCCAGCCTCTCGATCTCTGGGATGAGGGATCCATATATAGATGTAAGCAGAGAGGATGAGTCAACTTATGTTTTGACTTGTGGCTTCTCTCTGTCAGTTCTTGTTTCCACTTGGAGGCTGAGAGCCTCTTACTCATCCTTGGTTGAACTCAGTGAGGCAAGTGTCATTGAGGAATATTCTGGAAGCTTCCATTGTCTGTACACCTCGTGGAATGACACTGCCATTTGGCACTTCTCGCTCAGCGCACCCTAGTAGTGCATTCACCTGCGTTGCAACGCACCTAGCTAGTGTACTGGGGTGCTTTGCAACGCAGGCAGCTAGTGGAGCATCTGAACTGATCCTGACTTGACAAGTTTTGAGTAGTTTTTGGTGGAGAAATTCTGGGAGAAGCTGTCATTGGTTGACCTTGTTCCTTTAGGGGCAGGAACAACACTTTTAAGGACTTTGGATCCCTTGGATTATGGACATTTCATGCTCAAAGCTGTAAGGCACAAAAATGTCTATAACAGTCTACCTCTTCCACCTGGTCTAATTGCTATAGAAGAGATTGTGGAGGATCCTCCATCTAGTACTCCATCTCGATTTGGAGTCGGGATCACTCTATATCCTTCTTCGTCAGAAATTAGTCTACCGCCATCGGAAGCTCCTGTAGAATCGCTAGGCAATCTTTTGGATAGACTAGAAATGTCTGAACAATCGTCGACATCTAGGACTGTGTCATTCGACACAGCGACGACAGAACTCCCTGCTGTCACTCCAACAATGTTCGCCGGCATACCATCTGTCCCAGCTAGCTCTCAATCGCTAGACGGGGCCCACTCAGGGGCTATTTTGACAGTATGGTCTGTTCCTATTTTTTCATTCGGAATAGTATCCGAGAAATCTTATGTTGAGTCTCAGCAAATTGATCCTTCAGGGTGTCAATTTGGGCAGTCAGGTCCTCAAGAGCAAACAATTCCTTTAAGTACTGGATTACCGCTGTATGGGGGGCAGTATACCCTTTCATTGTCTCCTCCGAGAGGACAACCATACAGGAGTTCACAACAAAATTCAGATTATGCTGGAATTACATCTAGCGGTTGGGTGCCGATACTACCTCAACAACAAAGAGTTGTATATTCGATGCAACAATGCTTACCTATGTCAAATATACCGACTACGCCAGCTATTGTGACGGTGTTGCAAGTACAAGAGCTGCTTGTTGTATGCCAACCTCAGGTTTATTAGGTGGTAATGCAACAGCCTCTTGTCCCTACGACTCAACCATAATCGCCAACTAGTGGAGTGACACAGGCCCAAACGGGTACAATTACCCCTCATCTTGGTCAAACAGTCAGTATTGGACAACAACACATGGCTTCACAACCATGGCTGGTGCAATACCAACAACCGCAATTCCAACAAGTATACCAAGGATCTGAGCAACAAATCTTTGCAAATAGTGGGCAGCCGTATATTCAAAATGGCCAAAATCAACCGTTCTACAATGGTTTTGCCCATCAACCTTACCAAAGTTACTAGCATCAAATGCATTATGCTGGTATGCAAAGACCAACTGCTCAGGCGATTCCATCATATCCTGGGTATTCTTCGCCAAACCTGAATCAACAGTTACCCTTCATGGAAACTTTGGAGTTACCAGATCTAAATAGATTAACAACCGATCCAATTGCTTACACCCCTTGGTGGCCAGCGATTCCGCATAAACTTCCATCAGATATTCCTAAATTTAATGGAAATCCAGGTGAAGACCCGTCGAATCATGTGATGACATTTCATCTGTGGTGTTCATCAAACACCCTAAACGATGATTCGATTAGGCTTCGCCTTCTTCAGAGGACGTTAACTGGTCCGGAAGAAAAATGGTATATTGAGTTACCCAGAGCTTCGTTTGACAACTTCAGTATCCTAGCCACAACCTTTTTAACCCATTTTCAGTTACCGATAAGGTACGAAACGGGAACAGAACTTCTTACCAATTTCAAGCAAACAACGACCACTCACATATCTGATCATATTCTTGAGTGGCGATGTCATCGTAGAATGGTAAAAACGTATGTTCCTGATCAGCTTTTAGCTGAATGGTTTATTAAGTCATTATTACCTTCCATTACAGAAGATGTGGCAAAAGGGGGAGTCGTCACTGAAGAGCAAGTTATTTCTCATGCGCAATATTTAGACTTGATTTATACTCAGTCTGGCACACTCTACGATAAAATCCCTGATGCTCCCAGACCAGAATTTTCCGTCCCCCCTCCTCCTAAATCGAACACTGAATAAGTGTGCTCAAGGGTGTCAAAATCTTCTAAGATATTATCAAGGTCATTAGAGAAAGATGATGATTAGAACACATTACAATCCTTCCATGATAGTGGACATTGAAGAGGAAGAGCTAAGGAAAACTCTCCTTGCCCAGATCGCACTAGAGACAGTAAAGAGAGGTATAAAATGTTTCAGTATTCTAGAGTTCATTTTGATTACAAGCACATTATTAAAGATGAGCATAAATCATGGCGTAGAAAACCATGTAGTTTTTGTGGTTTACATAACCATGTGGTTGTTGAGTGCTAGAAGAGAAAGGAAATGAAAAAGAGGATGAGGCGTTAAAGGCCTTCTTCACATAAGGGAAAGAAGCAGGTAAAGTAGGTCTGAAGGAAGAAGACTTTTTGCATTCATTGAAATAGAGGTGGAAATCAAAGAGCCACATGTTGGAGGCTCCATCTAGAACAACATCTCAAGGACAAAGCACACATGCAGGAACAAGTTGGAAATGTTGTTCAACAAGCGAATTCATCACAGGGATATGATGACCCATTCGCTTTCATGAATGAGAGATGGTTTTTCTAGATATGTTTGCTTGTCATGGCCGCATTTTGTAAATCATGTTTTTCAATATAAATGTAAAAGTGATGATGAGTTTTTCATTTCTTGTAAAATCGACGATGATGTTTTGGACTTTTATTGATAGCAACGACATTGGTTTTTATTATGATGTAAAATTGACCAAAGAGTGTGTTTTATAAAATATTGGCAGGTATGGGGATGCTTGGGCCATGATTGGTCATGTAATTTAGCATGTAATTTGTAAATATTGTACTACAAGTTTCTAAAGGATGTAGGTTTTGGCTCATCACTTATGGCTCCAAAGAGAAAAGGTGAAGGAGAAGGAAGTGTGACTTGTCAGGACACTTGTGGTGGAGACAATGTACACATAAGTTGCATATTATGTTCATGGATTTAGAGGACCAAAATATCCCTAGTGGGGAAGAATGATTTAGGAGGATCCATACACGCTCAGAACTCAGAAGTGGCTAAGGATAAGATCAAAAATCAAAGTCCTCAAATTTGAAGTGAAACTAGGACCAAATCATAGTGCTTGTCACTTTGATTCCAATGGTGAGAATGACACTCAAATCCAAGTTCTTATGCTCAAGTTATAATTGGTCAAAGTTTTGGTCAAACTTGGCCAATTGAGAGTCTTAACGAGGAAAATTTTTGTAACATCTCAACACATGGAACCTAGCCATTGGAATGGGAAAAATTGTTTCCTAATTAACTTGTCTAATATCCCTTAAAAATCTAGTTGAAAAAAATTGCTAATTGTTTATTAAAAATCTAAAAGAAAAATTAAATGGGATGGCGAGCCGCCATCCCCAAATTGCATGTTATATGTTATAATAAAAAACAACAGTGGGCGGGCCACCGGTGGGTCGACTCACCCCACCAAACGACACACATATTTGTTGCCATCGTATATACAATGGGGCCGACGGGGATAGAACTCGCCTGGCCGATCCGACTGGCCTACCCCACAGGTGACCCCACACCATGGAAAAATGCCAAAGAAAAAATGTTAATGCCAAAACTTAACAATGACAGTGCATATAATATAACCACCAACGGTTACGACATACCACCAAATAATGCACCATATATATAATGCCATCACATGCCGTTACAATAGCTCCAAAAATTTAACAAACACACCAAACTATTCAATGGTCGCGGGAGGGGTTTAACCCAGGGGATTGCACACCCAAATGGGCATCACACCAATGACACGACGATATTTTCATTGTATTGTCCACCAACAATGACACGACGATATTTTCATTGTATTTAGCCAAACCATTCAGTTGATTGGAGTAGAGTGTGGAGGTCCAGAGGGAACCATGAGTTGCAAAGACAATAGAACCATAAACATAGAATCTGCCAAGATGTTGAAATGATTCTTTTGAGGGCTAGAGATGCCAGTGTTAGATTTGGACAAGATGATAGTCATTTTTGCACCTTTTCTTGCCAGGAATCCAACCATGCAGTCTGTTTCCCCATTTGAGCAGCAAAAATTCAAACGTTTGGTAGGAAGTAATCTTTATAGAATCTTGTGGAATCTACAAGATTCCTTTAGATGCTGATTTTTTACTGACGCAAAATGATGGAAAATTTCTTATCATTTTTCACATAATTTCGTAGGGAGCATAGTGGTGTGCTCAGAATATTCATTTGAGTAGTGGATTTTTTGTCCATATTTAGGAAGAAATCTTTGGGTGAATCTTCAAGATGCCCAAGGGTCCATAATTTGAAGGTGTCAGAAAGGCAAAAAGTTTATAATCGTTTGACACAATTTCACACCACAAGTTCAGTAGTGATGTCCATTTCAACACCAAAGCTTTTTATTTTTCGGCTATCCCCGAATTTGGAGGTATATGACACAATTATGTCATGTTTTTCTTTTGATTTGCAGAGTTGATGTTTTTACTTTTGAGATCACTGATTACCATTATGTTGAGGGATACTTGTATGCCACATTGTTAAAATTTGCAACTAGGGCCAAACTCCTTGTGGGTCATCTTATTTATGGTAGCTGATATTTTTATTGGATCCCTCTCATTGAGAGGTGTAGGATTGATCTAAAGATCATCTGATTCTGACAAGTATTCATGGAGTTATCAATTTATTTATGTTATAAGACAAATTGTCAAGTTGGCCAACAAGTTTAGTAGGCTTAGAAGCTCAATAGACATGCCTATTCATCATCTACGTTTTAGTATAAATAGAAGAGGATTTGAAGTCATTTGGACACACTCTTCATGTGATCTTCTCTCCACGTCTTTGGTTTTTGGAGAAGGAGAGACACAAAAAGAATACACTGGCCTAGTATGATGATGCCCTAATCCAATGCTTAACACGTAGTCAATAAAGGCTCTATTCGCAGTTATGAAGATTCATACACGTAGGTCAAGAAGCCTTATACGTAGGCCCTAATATGCTGTCCAGGAAGCCTTATATGCAAACCCTAATACGCACTAAGAGAGGCCTAATACGCACTCCAGGGATAGACACTAATGTAGTCAAGGGAGGCACTCATACGCTGTCCAGAAGTCCTAACACGCAGTCAATGGAATAGCCCTGAACATAGTTAAGGGAGGCACTCATACGTTGTCTAGGAATCCATAATACGCAGTCAATGGAACAACCCTGAATGCAGTCAAGGGAGGCACTCATATGCTATTCAAATAGCCCTAAACAGAGTCATTAATGGAGGCAATTATACACTATCCAAGTAGCCCTAAACGTAGTAAATGGAGACACCTAATACGCAGTCAATGGAGACATCTAAGACCAGCAAGGAGAGCTGTTTTGTTGTAGGTAACAACATGAGCATAAACGTTGTTACATATTACAAACTTGAGTATATATTCATGGTGACTAAGTGCTGTCATAGAAGAACCTTAGACAGCATGGCTTTGACAAGTGGTGTAGCCTCTAAGATAAGTTGTTCAAGGGGCAAAAGGGTTGCACTAACAGTGCTAGAACCTCTCTTTGATCAATAAGAATAACTCAGTGATATTTTGGTATAGCATTGAAATGATGGGCATGATGATGTAAAGGGCAACATGATTAATGAGACTGCATAATGATGTAAAGGATAACATGATCAGTGAGACTGCATAATGATGTATGAGGCAGCATGATGATGAATGAGGCTACATGATGATGGAAGATGCAGCATAATGGACAACATGATGATGAGAGCAGATGATAGCAGCTCAGTCATCAAGGTCTAGCACTGTGATGGTATAGCATGGTGCTACACGATAAGGTGCAGCTAATGGATGAAATGTAAAACTACGATAGGTGAAGCCGTCACCTTGGAGAATCAATTGAAGCATAATGTATTCAACTGATCTCATCGTTATAGGAGATGATCTATGCTCAGATCTAAATAATTCAGAGTGTTGAATTCTATTGTAAATGTACTATGTCTCTCTCTGCTGAACTTTGAAGAACATAAAAGAAGAATTCATCAAGGGTTCCCCACATTGGGGTTTGTCCCTGGCTAGCACCACAACTTGTGTCCTCTTTTCTTGGCTTGTCTTCTGCAATTAATAGTTATGTTCTATCTGCAGTTTACTTTAATGCTGATGTGGTTACTAATCTGGAAAAGATATTGAAAATTGAAATAAATTTCTCTAGCATAGAACATACCTAAAATTAACATGGTATCAGAGCTGAGGTGAAGACAACGCCCAGGCAATAGTGAAAGAGCAATCACCAAAGACAGTTGGGGTAGGACAAAAGGATCAATGGGATCATCATCCCTCTTCTCATTCACTAAGGGTGAAATTGATGTAGAGAATATCATCAGAATGACACAGCAGAATATGGCCTACATAAAGATCACTTCATTGGAAGACCAGATCTTAGGGTGGAAGGAAAGGTGGATGCCTTGGTTGCAATAAGTTCGGCCATCATGCGAAGGAGTGTCTGAATGACAGAGATACATCTCTTGATGAAGATAACAATCATTCCAGGGACATCTTCAATGATCAAAGGAATGACAGGTAATGCAGGTCATCAATAAAATGGTCGACTCTTCAAAGAAAGCAAGGAACCCTAGGTATGAAGAATCAAATGTTGTTTCTGATAAGATAAAGAAGCGTTATCTTGTATTTCAAATTCTTTAGGAATTTGGCATTTAGATTGTAGTATTTCAAGGCACTTCATCAGATAAATAGGTGCACTCTCTAATTTGGTAGAGACAGAAACAATCATGGGATTATACTTGGAGCCGATGCCACCTATCCCAAAAAGGGTGTAGTGAATGTTACCTCTCAATTAAATGAGGGTAACTCGATTCATTTACAAAATCTCTTTTATGTACCTGATTGCACGAAGAACCTGGTGTCCATTTCAATAATGGAAGTCAAAGGTTATAGGGTGGCACTCATCGATGGAAAGGTACATGTTTGAAAATATAATTTCCAAAGATGTTTTTGAGTTCAGTGTTGTATCGAGTTACAAGAAGTCAACTGGGGACCATGCCCATTGACACATAGCACTGGAGGTCTATAAGTCAAATGGTGAAAGGGAAGCCTGAATTCAAAAAGAGCATGTCTGAGATGTACCGAAGGAAAATATTACAAGGGGACCATTCCCCTCATGTAGCAGATCCACAGGTGTGGAACAAACCGAGGGGTTTGAGATTGATAATCACGAATCTCGTGTATGCAGGTGGAAGAAAGCCCTCTATGGCTTGAAGCAAAACACCCCAGGTGTAGTATGAGAAGATTGATAGCTGTCTGATGAAGCTGAGATTCACTAGGAGTGAAACCAATCCAAACCATCCAAAGGTTTTGGATGATAGACCTCTCATACCAGCACCTTATGAGGATGACCTATTTTTGAAAGGTGCAGGCCCTCTCGTTTGGAGAATTAAAAGGGAGTTGGATTCCAGATGTGGAATGATAAACTACAAGCCTGTGACTACCTCGAGAATCTTAACTTTTAGAAGTTATATGGTAGCGATGTCAGACCAGATTTGGGAAATGGCTTTGAGGTTCATAAACTCGTTCACATTGATGTTCTTGGTGAACTTCGATCTAGACATATGTTTTGCAGTTAGCATGGTAAGCTCATATCTGGTTGAGCCTCATTGGATTGATGCCAAGAATCTTATGAGATATCTTCAGGGCACAATCTCTCATGGATTGAGATACACTGCGAGAAATATGAAGCTGCATGGTTGCAATAGCTCTTAAGTGAGCTAATTGTGCACATGATGAATACCACTGTGAGTCTTTATGACAATGAGAGGTGAGATTCGATTATAGAGGAATCCCATATTCGATGATGGCTCCAGTAGATAGAAATTAGATACTGCCTTATCTGAGATATGGTAAGTCGATGAGTAAGGAGGCTCCATCACATTGAGACTGATGTGCAAGTCGCAGACATTTTGACAAAGCCCCAAGGAAAGATCAAATCTGTGATTTTCCCGAACGCCTTGGAGTCATCGAGAGACCCTTGTAAAAGGGTCCTGCATGTTGCATACATTGAGCTTCAGGAGCTCTCGAGGCTTTGGGTTGTTACTGGAGCAACATACGACCATAGGGTGACTCACCGTCCCTTGGTGGTGTGTGCTGAACAAGATGATTCGTTCTCTTGTGGGATAGGATGATTCACTCTCCTGTGGATAGGATGATTCATTCTCCTATGGACAGGATGATACACTCTCTTATGGACAAGATGATTCGCTCTCTTGTGGGATCGGATGATTCACTCTCCTGTGGACAGGATGATTAGCTCTCCTATGGACAAGATGATTCACTCTCTTGTGGGATAGGATGATTCGCTCTCCTGTGGATAGGATGATTCACTCTCCTGTGGGCAAGATGATTTTCTCTCTTGTGGGACATGATGATTCGCCCTCCTGTGGACAGGATGATTAGTTCTCCTGTCGAGGCATCCTATCCATGTAGTCTGGGAATCATGGGAAGCACCTCTTATTTGATCAATGAGTAGGGAAATGAGGATAGGGACCATAGTAGTACCAATGGATGCATCGTTGTATCTACTGTACTCCCTATGCTAGGATGACCTTCATTGATCTGGGATCAATGATATTGGTCTAGGACTAGTGATAGGAGTTGTACCCACTATGACACTGACTTCAGGCCAGTAGAGGACTGGTCTGGGACCAGTGGTGCATACTCTGAGACTGACTTCGAGTTAGTAGAGTACTGGTCTGGGACTAGTGGTATGAGTTGTACCCACTATGCAACTGACTTTGGGTCAGTAGGGGATTGGTCTGGGACCAGTGGTACATACTCTGAGAATGAGTTCGAGTCAGTAGAGTACTGGTCTGGGACCAATGGTAGGATTTTTACCCACTATGACACTGACTTCAGGTCAGTAGAGGACTGGTCTGGGACCATTGGTACATACTCTGAGACTAACTTTGAGTCAGTAGAGTACTGGTCTAGGAAAAGTGGTAGGAGTTGTACTTACTATGGTACTGAATTCGAGTTGGTTGAGGACTAGTTTGGGACCAGTGATACACACTCTGAGACTGACTTTGGGTCAGTGGAGAATGGTATGACACATTCTTGATCAATTCTTTTTCTTCATGGTTCAACAGAGCTAAGTAGAGCTGAGCAGAGCTAGTAGAGCTGAGTAGAGCTAGTAGAGTTGAGCATAGCTGAGCAGAGCTAAGCAAAGCGGAGAAGAGCTACCAGAGCTGACCAGAGCTGAGCAAAGCTAGCAGAGCTAAGTAGAGCTGAGAAAAGCTGAGCAGAGCTGAGCAAAGTTGAGCAGAGCTGAGCAAAGCAGAGTAGAGTAGTGCAAGGGCACTAATGGCAAAGATAGTACAGTTAGATATATCGATCGGTAGATGGAGTTATCCCTAGTTGAAAGGGAGTGTTAAAATTGGCAACTAGGGCCAAACTCCATGTGGGTCATCTTACTTATGGTAGCTTATGTTTTTATTGGATCCCTCTCATCGAGAGGTGTAGGATTGATCTAAAGATCATCTGATTCTGACAAGTATTCATGGAGTTATGAATTTATTTATGTTATAAAACAAATTGTCAAGTCAGTGAGCAACTTGAGTAGGCTCAGAAGCCTAATAGACATGCCTATTCATCATCCACGTTTTAGTATAAATAGAAGAGGATTTGAAGTCATTTGGACACACTCTTCATGTGATCTTCTCTCCACATCTTGGGTTTTTGGAGAAGGAGAGACACAAAAAGAATATGTTGGCCTAGTATGATGATGCCCTAATCCAACGCAGTCATAAAGACTTATTAACACGCAGTCAATAAAGGCTCTATTCGCAGTTATGAAGATTCATACATGCAGGTCAAGAAGCCTTATACACAGGCCCTAATATGCTGTCCAAGAAACCTTATACGCAAACCCTAATACACAATAAGAGAGGCCTAATACGCTCTCCAAGGATAGACACTAACGCTATCAAGGGAGGCACTCATACGTTGTCCAGAAGCCCTAACACGCAGTCAATGGAATAGCCCTGAACACAGTCAAGGGAGGTACTCATATGCTGTCCAGGAAGCCCTAATACGCAGTCAATGGAACAGCCCTAAATGCAGTCAAGGGAGGCACTCATACGCTATTCAAATAGACATAAACACAGTCATTAATGGAGGCAATTATACATCGTCCAAGAGGCCCTAAACGCAGTAAATGAAGACACCTAATACGCAGTGAATGGAGACATCTAAGAGTGTCAAGGAGATTTGTTTTGTTGTAGGTGACAGCGTGAGGATAAACGTTGTTACATATTACAGACTTGAGTATAGATTCATGGTGACTAAGTGTTGTCATAGAAGAACCTTAGACAACATGGATTTGACAAGTGGTGCAACCTCTAGGATAAGTTGTTCAAGAGGGTTGCACTAACAATGCTGGAACATCTCTTTGATCAATAAGAACAACTCAGTGATATTTGGTATAGCACTGAGACGATGGGCATGATGATGTAAAGGGAAGCATGATTGATGAGACTGCATAATGATGTAAAGGGCAGCATGATCAATGAGACTGCATAATGATGTATGAGGCAGCATGATGATGAATGAGTTCGCATGATGATGGAAGATGCATCATAATGTGTAGCATGATGATGAGAGTAGATGAGAGCAGCTCATTCATCAAGGTCCAACACTGTGATGGTACAACATGGTGCTACACGGTAAGGTGTAGCTAATGGACGAAATGCAAAACTATGATATGTGAAGCCGTCACCTTGGAGAATCCATTGAAGCAAAATTTCTTCAACTGATCTCATCGTTATAGGAGATGATCTATGCTCAGATCTAGATAAGTCAAAGTGTTGACTTCTATTGTAAATGTACTATCTCTCTCTGTTCTGAACTTTGAAGAACATAAAAGAAGAATTGATCAAGGGTTTCCCCACATTGGGGTTTGTCCCTGGCTAGTGCCACATCTTGTGTCCTCTTATCTTGGCTTGTCTTTTGCGATTTATATTTATGTTCTATCTGCAGTTTACTTTAATGTTGATGTAATTGCTAATCTAGAAAAGATATTGAAAATTGAAATAAATTGCTCTAGCATAGAACATACCTAAAATTAACACACATCTTGTGAGATTTTATTAGCTTGTCATGCTGGAGGAATTCCCATTTGAGTGAGAGTTCCTATAGGACATCTCGCG
The DNA here is from genome assembly GCA_031772625.1 of Pinus tabuliformis. Taxonomy (NCBI): domain Eukaryota; kingdom Viridiplantae; phylum Streptophyta; class Pinopsida; order Pinales; family Pinaceae; genus Pinus; species Pinus tabuliformis. The sequence goes on from CM062811.1 coordinate 1,208,873,546, forward strand.
GAGAGAAATGCCACTCTTACTGAGGGAATTTTCCCACATCAGCGAAAGTTCCTAGAAGTGTCTCGTGGAGATACATGCCGCTTTGGTTGAGGATATTTATCCTTGTAACGACAAAGAATATACCATGTACATCATGATCTTGCAACATTTGATAAAGTGACCTCCCTACACTTGACACGAGGGCCTAGAGATGTAACCCACATTGGGTGAACTCCGTTATCAATGTGTTTGTGTTCATGATTTGATGGTTGTCTTTATATTTCATCTTCTTTACAGTATGCATAGGTGTCTTTTCATACTCTTTCATATGCAATTCTTCTAACATCATAGAAGTAAAATATCGTGGTTAATTTTGGTAGATGAAGATATTTAGATCACATGGATAAGATGTGGTGGAGTGGACAAACGTCGTAAATGGATGCAGACAAAAGTACAGGGATGAGAGTGGGGAAAAAATTCATAAATGGATGTAGAAAATAGTGCGGACGATGGGAAACAAGGTGTCCATGATAGTTTGAGTATTGCATAAAAGGGGAGGTGTAGGAAAATGGATGGTGAACTAAGCGGGGAAGACAATGATGTAGTAGTCGGGAAACAGAGATGTCGGTAGCACAACAGAAGGATGGAATATGACGAACGATGCAATGGAAGCTCGAGCAGAGGAATGATAGTGCAACAACAGAGAACGAGCAACAGTGGAACTAGAGTCAAGGAATGTCGAACGCAGTTTTGATACAAAATGTAGTGGAAAACTTTGATATTCTCTGAATATATATATATTGACTGACGTCCTTTTACAAAGAGGGCCCTGGCTTAAATAAGCCCTTGAGAACCTTTTCAAGAAGGGGTATTATATTTGATCGTAACCCAATTACATAATTACCCTGACTACATATTTCTTTAGTTTTTTACATAACAATTCCTCATGCCACAAAGTGATAAATGAGAAAAATAGCTCTAGGGATGTTGTGATCAAACCAAGCACATAGTAGTATGCTAAAGTACACCTCGAAGCACTATGAGTTTTAAAGTGCAGTTGTGGAAAATCATGCCGAGATTAGGAAGGCTTAAATTTAAGCACTTCTTGAGCATGTAGGTTGAATTAAGTGTCAATTCTCAGCATGGTAAAACATCTAATTCCCATTCTCTAATTTAATCTTGTTGTGCTAGATGAGTAATTAGATCTAACAACAAAATGGTATTCCATGCAGGAGTAAACATTGGCAAAGTGGTGAGTTGATAGAGTCAAAATTGTTCTATGTGTAATAGAGGAACAAAACTATGAATTACAAGTGTACATAGTTTGGGATGCAACAGTGTGTTGAGTTAGAGCTTTGAGTGTGAGAGGGCTACTAAGAGATATTGAGAGAGCTTGAGGAATAACCAAGGGCACAAGATGATATGCAGATTTTATGAAGGTCGAGGCAGGGTAATGTTGAAGACTTAAAGAAGAGGGTAGTTATGTATGGTGCAATGAGTATGTGTTATTGGATAGTGAACTAGGTGTATGAGGATGATAAGTATGTTTTTGAAGAGTGGCTAGATTGAATATAGGATAAAAAGCTAAAAGGGTTGAGAACTGAGGGCCAAGTTGGTGATTCCAGAGCTCAAATGAGGCAAAGTGAGTGCCAAAAGCAGAGAGTATAGAATTCGTCATTGAGTGAGGTTGTTGCCTACAAAATAAGGAGTTGGGGCTTCCATTGTAGTAGGTTTCTAAAGATAGCTTGGAGGTTGGGGTCTCCTACAAGTTGGTGCTTGTACAAATCCTAATGTTGGTGCTTCAGGTAGGTTTAACACATGTCTATGAAGAAGGGAGTTGGTGCTTCCTGCTAGTAGTGGTCAACAAAGACAATCTAAGGGAGTTGGTGCTTCTTGTGAGTTGTGGCTCATAGATTAATTGATGCAATAGAGTAGGAGTTCATATTTACATCATAAAACAAAGATTAATGGTTTTTCCCCTTTTGGGTTTCCATGTTAAAATCATCTCTGTCATACATGTATGTTGTTCATGGTCTGTGATGTGTTCATGTGTTATTCATATTGCTCCTATATGCTTTGGTGTTAATAGTCACCTGAATGATTACTAAGCATGTAATGAAATTATAAATGGTCATAAAAGTAAAAATTACCTTGATTCACCCCCCCTCTTATTATTAACATTGTTTCCAACAATACCATACAAACTTGACTCCACTGCCAACAAGTGTCCATAGCCTCAACCCACTTGCTCATACTTCCCACACCATTCATAGTGCTTTCCACTTTTGATTGCTTTAATACACCCTTATTGATTTGTATGTATATATGGCATGTGCAATTGGGTGTGAACTAAGGATGTTGATGTGAGGGAATTTTAAATTTGCTTGAACGATTACTCACTTTCAAAATTTATCCTAAGATCTTCCCTCCCTTAATCATTATAGGTAGATTTTAATGTGAGGTGGATAAAGCTAAAAAAAAGAGGTACTATAATAGACCTAAAGTTTAGTGTATTAACATTTGTGATATGAATCCATGGTAACATGAGAGTTCCACCAAAAATATAAAAAACCTATCTCTAAGTTCTAAAATTATCTATAAATTCTAAAACATTGTAAAAACGATTAGCTAAGACACTCTTAATTATAGATAAAAATCTAAGTATATCCCAAACTTTATCATTGTCCTTTTGATTATAGATAAAAGTTTATGTATATTCCAAACTTTATCATTCTCCTTTTTCAAGGGTTAAAACTACTCACAAAAAAAATAAAAAACTGGAAACTATTGTAAATACAAAATCTGCAATAAAAAAATTCTGTAAACAATCAAACGAGCTTAAAAAGCAGAGGAAAAGAAATTTGAAATTAACCCAATACCAAAAATATCAAAACCTTATTTCACCAAAATATTCTAGGCATTTGAGAAAAATTATCAAATTAAGAGGAGCCCGAAAAATACCGAGATGCAAATGAACATTATGAAATCAAGGAATCTTAGGTGGCGGGCAACTGCCAATATTGGTTTTCAGAGTCATACTCACACACATTCTGAACCTACGCAGGAAAGTTGTTTATTCACTTGTTCCAAGTTATGAGCTTCCTATCATTTTATCCAGTATATGGTCTATCCAGTATATCGTCTATATGCGGTCGTGATGCCCGGTGGGAACATGATGCCACATCATTCGATTGTGATAGTGCGGTAGAGAATTTAATGGGAACAGTGTGTAACTAGTATACACTGTGGATGGTTAGATCGCTGGCTAACCAGTGATCTGATTTGGATAGCTGACCTGACAAACGGTATCAATAGTCGAACTAGATTTCCCTGACCTCTTGACTCTGGTAAGGCTATCGTTCTGTTTCTATCCTTTTTATTGACATTTCTGTTCAGTGAGCTGAACTTATCATGTCCTGGGGACTCAATGACGAATTCTATACTCTCTGCTATAAAAAAATACAGGTTGACTTATCACTGTGATTTAAGGAAAATCAAGTCACCTAGAATTACCAACATACACTTGCTAAACAAAAACTTTCACTTCAATAATACCTCTCACTGCTAGGCGATTAACATGTTTCAGTAAATCCAATTAAACCGGTTAAAACTAAATCTCAACCCAACAAAAACAATTTTAAATCCATAATACCTATGAATTAATGCCAATTCCTAGATAACTATCTAATATATATAACTGCACAAATTATATAGTAAAATTTCAGAATCTCAAATTTTTGAATCTATTTAGATGATTGAAATGTCGATTTGAAAATTCCAGACATCTCGATATCGCCTACTTTCAAAAGAGATTACTTAAAGTAAAAATATATGAATGCCAATCATACAACGCCTCGAAATGCCACTTATTTTTCAATGGTAGAGACTGAAAATACAACATGCAGCTTATATAATTGCTATATTGTTTTTATGTAAGCTTACGTACAGTCAATGTAGTTCGAATTCAAGTGGCCCAGCAAGTTGCACGGACAGGCAAATACAGTGAACAGATGTAATAAATGTACGGGCAAATGCGGTTCTTTGTTTTTTATCATTGGGATTCGGAATCTCCGCCCCCAAATTGCAATTCGTAATTTATGAGATGGGACGGATACATTTAGCAGACAGTATATATGGGGGGAGGGCCAGATCTCTCTCCTTGGCTGTTTCTCAGATTTGATATCTGTAGGCGATTCCAGACAGCAAATTCTGTGAATATATTCGGTTGCCACATATTGTCAAACTACTTTATAAAATATTCTGCAGGAAAGTTTCTTATGGCGTAGCATCTACAGAGCATGATCCAAGGTACAAATAATATAAAATAAAGTGACACGCATCAGAGGGGCAGCCCTTCCTCTCTTACAGTATTAAATAGAATTGACACGCATCAAAGTGACAGCTCTTCCTCTTGTATTGTTATGAAAAGTTTTGATTTGAATCTGCAGTGGGTAGAGATTGGTCTCAGCTGAGTGTTTTCCACTAGGGGAGCTTGACTGCTTTTATCTTGGCAGAAAGTTGTCGTTGATTCCCCTTCTGAAGAAAAATATGATTTGTACGGGATGTTTTGCATCTTGATATAGTGAAGGAATTGTTGTCCATTGCTATTTTGAATCAGATTTGTCGCAGGGAGACCACTGAACGTTAAAATCTATCATGAAAAGGTTGGATTAGTTTTTTTTATATATATATATATATATAATTGAAAAACATATTACTATTTTAATTAATCAAATAATGTTATTTATAAATACATGTAGTGTTGATTTAAGATATATAGATTTCAACCACATACCACTTTAAGAAATATCTAGATATAAACAATTTTTATGGAATAAGAAGAGACTCCTTTACATAGAAAGAATCACAAGTGAGACAAGTAGGAATTGGCATTTTTAATGACTACTTGTCTCTATCTCAATCAACAAAGTCTAGTTGTGTCCTTGTGTTTACAAACATATAAAGAAAGAATATGTTGAATTGTACTAGGATGTCCTTCATGTATATGGTTCAATCAATCGTTATCTCCATACCAATACCTCTACCTACAAATCTCCCTCCATCATGATTATCATAGCTTTTCTATGATTACCCATAACCATGCTCTTGGTTTTATTGGCTTACCCTCAACCATGCTAAAGGTTTTGTGCGCTCACCCTAAATCATGCCTAGGGTTTTGTCTGCTGACCATAAACCATACCTACAAGAATCTGTGTCCACGTCACTCTCACGTGGTTTCTGACTTACCACAAACCAACACTGCAAAGTGGTTGTAAGATTACCACGAACTTCATGGGGGTACACATGCCTCATAAGACTCACATCAAAAGTGACTCAGGTACAATACACTCCAACTTGTAGAGTTACCAAGTACATACTTTCATGTGTGACACAAAATATAATTTAATAGTGAGTCTATTCCACAAACTCACACAAATTTTCACTTGGTTGTCCATCATCTTTTAATCACTATTGCTGCTCTTTCACAGCATCTTTTGAAATTGTTCACATCTTGAACATCTTTGTCTTTATATGAATTAAATCTTGCAACTTCATAGATACCAAATTGAAAATAGATCACTATCTTAATTAATCAAATAATATTAGATATACATACATGTAATGTTGTCTCAAGATAACTAGACTAACTTCCAGACACAATCACTTAGTTGAGAGAATATCTCAACCACACAAATTTAGGAAACATCTAAATCTAAACAACTCTTAAATATAAACAAATTTTTTATATATTGAAAATTACAACTAAAACAAATAAGAAATATATTTTCCAAGTTATATATCATGTTCATTATAGTTTGTGTAAACAAAATAAATTTTTTGGTGAGAAAAAGGTCTAATGAGTTATATATATCTGTAGTTAGTTTATGTTCTGCAACAACAAAAAAATTACTACTTGATGCCGTGTAAGATGGGCCGTGCAGAACCGGAGGGAAGTTGCTCAATCCCATCTGGATTTAAAAGAAGTTGAAGAAAAGTGTGAATTGTGCTTAATTTTCCTCGTCCTTATCGTATTGGACAAACTTACTATACGAAGGAGAAGATTGTGCTTAATTTTCCTCGTCCTTATCGTATTGGACAAACTTACTATACGAAGGAGAAGATTTGGTGTTAAAATTTAATTGGCTTTCTCTAAATTATTCTAACCATTTATCGATTAAAAATATAAAGAAAAACATGGAAAATTTTAATTTGTGCTTTCTGTGTATATATATCTTTAAATATATATATAATTTCAAAAGCTATCACAAACATATTTAGCCCTCTTTTTGGTTTGTTTTAATTTATTTGCCGTAGAATATGATAATTCCATTTCCAGGTAAGAAGAACCATTTTCATTATAATAAAACTTAATTTACACTTACCTTTATTATGGATTGCCCCGCCATCACAAATAAATAATGTAGTAGTCTAATCATTTTTTAGAAAAATAATAGAAATTTAAGAGGGATTTTGATAAAATTTTGGGTTACACTATTTAAGTTTTCGTGATTTTAAGTTACAATCGCAAATTTAAGATTTTGATGCTTTAAAGATTTTTGATAAAACTAATTCTATTTTTATTTAAGTATCGGGGATTTACGCAGTGCATTATATTAGATATCATTTTTGGGATTCAACTGGGTTAAGTAAGTCATTCAAACGTATGACCATTTCCAAGAGAGGTAGTCGTAACTGACTAATTTCTCATGATTTTTGAATAGTTCACTTAGCACTCATTGCATCGGGTGATGCTCACAGGGGTGAAGAAGTGGGATTGAAACTAGTGAAATGTGGAGAACGAATCACATAGCATCAATCATCACTTCCGGGGCTTGCACCCGGTAACCAGGACTTCCCAGGAGGTCACCCATCCCAGAACTCCTCTGGCTCAAGCGCGCTTAACTGTGGAGTTTTTCCCACAATCAAGCCCACTTAGCTTGCTACCCCATTTGCAAAACCTTAGCAAGTATTGTGCCTCATGAACCATTCAAGTAGAGATCCCTTGACTCTTTTTGAATTTAAGTATGGGGGATTTACGCAGTGCATTACATTAGATATCATTTTTGGGATTCAACTGCGTTAAGTAAGTCATTCAAACGTATGACCATTTCCATGAGAGGTAGTCGTAACTGACTAATTTCTCATGATTTGTGTTTCTATTTTTATTATAGAAACACAATTACTATCATATTTTTTTAACACTCTTACTATTATATTTTTTAAAAACAAATAATCAGATTCTAACAATTTTTTACATTTTAAATAGATTAATCTGTACGACAACACGGTTAATAATGCATATAACCTTCATCATCTATTCTTATATGGTTAATTTTATTTTTTTGGAACCATTATATCATGATCTACATAATTAGTTTTGTTGTCATCTTTCCTACTAAGTTAGTTTGATAAATTTCCATAAATTCATTTTTTCGTCTATTAATATGTAATTTGAAAAATATTAATTCGGTCAAGATTGTGCTAAGTTTCATAATTTTAGAAGAATTCCATTTACAATTTCGGTCAAAGATAATTATATTTTAAGTGGGACACTTATGTACGATGATGAATACCAACCACTTCATTTAAACCTATGTGCCATTACTATTAAAAAAAATGTCTTTAATGTGTGGTTGGACTCTCTCAATAATCAATAAGCATAGCAAAATACCCATTGAGTACCTGTGTGGTTGGACTCTCTCAATAATCAATAAACATAGCAAAATACCCATTGAGTACCTAATAGAATTTGTGGAGCATGAATATATCTTAGGGAAATTTCTTTCTCCTTCATGGAGAACTACATAGGTGTGACTAAATCAATGATTTGACCATATTCTCTTTAGGAATGGTCTAACCCTATTGTAGATTGTTTTTACATAGGTTTGAGAAGCGATGGAAAAGTTGATTTTGACACTTACCTTATTTTCAATGATAGATTTAATGAGTTATTATTAGTCTTTGTAGTGTATCAGTTAGGAATTATAGCAGTCATCTCGTTGTCAAAAAGTGGAACAGTTGATTTGGACATTTAGCTTAATTTCAATGATAGAATTAATTTGTTATTATTAGTTTTTTTCTCTCTTAGGAATGATAGCAATTATCTAATTGTCAAAGTCCCTTGATTTTAGATTTATTTGCCAACTTATTCTGATTTTTTAGTAATTTTAACTAAAGTTTTCGCAAAATGTTAAATATTTATATTTTCTCGTAAATTAAAATATGTTTTCATAATTTTTAAAAATATTTTCTATTTTTTTATTAGATGAGCAACCCTTGATGTGACATAATTTTTGTGGTAGAGGGTGATTTAATTTCGATATTTGTTAGTGCATGAAAAATCATTTATAATGAAAATAACATTAATTTTCTAAATGGCCATTCCGTCGGTGAGTGGTCTACCACTGACATAGATACTAACATTTTTGATTCTCTGTGGAGGTAGTTTACGTAAGCAAGGGGTGGGGGAGGTGTTTGCAATCATGGTCAATTGCGTAGGATAACAACTGTGCAGAAGGAATGCATGTGTGGAGCAAGAACTCGAAGGCTTTTCTCCACACATGAAATTATTTTAACTTTAAGAAGAAAATTCAATCTTCATTTTAAACTTTTAAACGACTATACGGAATAACAGGTGTATGAAGACTCGGATGTGTGCATAGTAAAGGATGTGCAAAATAGGGGGGTATGTGCAGAAGAACCATTGTGGAGAAGGAATGTGTGCGAAATAAGGACATAAACATTTTTCCACAAATATGAAATTATTTTATCTTTAAGAAGAAACTATAAAATAAAAAATAATACAAATAATTATGAAATCAAAAGTCACTGTAATGGTTAACATATTTTTTCATTTTAAACTTTTGCACATTTAGTTATGCAAAACAACATGTGTGTGGAGTCGGTGAAGTGTGCAGAGTAAAGTATGTGTGGAACATAGGGGGTATGTATGGGAGAACGGGTGTCTAGAGCAAGCGCGTATATGTGGCAAGAACATAAACTTTTTTTTTGTTTACAAGAAGTTATTTCAACTTTAAGCATAAATTATAAAAAAAAAAATTATACAAATAAATGGAAAATTGAAAACCACTGCAATAGTTAACACATTCTTTTCATTTTAAGCTTTACATATCTAGTTATATGGAACAACAAGTATATAGAGTCGGGGATGTGTGCAGAGTAAAGGATATGCAGAATATGGAGTATGAGCAGAGAACGGGTGCGTAGAGGGAATGTGTGTGTGTGTGGAATATGAACATGATTTTTTTTCCACGTGCATGAAATTATTTTAAAATTAAGGAAAAACTATGAAATAAAAATTGCACAAATAATTGGGAAATCAAAAGTTGATGTAACAATTAACATATTTTAAAATTTTAAAATTTTACACATTTTTCTATGGAGAACAACAAGTGTATGCCACATGTGATTTGTTGGAGTAAAGAATGTGCGGAACATGGGGTATGTGCTGGAAAACATGTGTGTAGAGGGAATGTGTGTGTAGAACAAAAACATAAATTTTTTTTTGTACACATAAAATTATGTTAACTTTATGCAGAAACTTTAAAATAAAAAGTTGCACAAATAATTAAGAAATCAAAACAGTTAACATATTTTTTCATTTAAAAATTTTACACATTCAACTATGCAGAATAATAGGTGCATGGAGTCAGGGATGATGTGTGGAATAAGGGGTATTTGTAGAGAGAATGTGTGTGTGGAGCAAGAACATAATTTTTTTTTTCTTCTTCTTCTTCTGTATAAATGAAATTATTATGCAAAAACACTAAAATAAAAAACTACACAAATAATTGGGAAATAAAAAATCACTATAAAGTTAACATAAATTTTTATTTTATACATTTAGACATTTAGCTATGAGGAACAATAGGTGTATCGAGCCCATGATGTGTGCAGAGTAAAGAATGTGTGGAACAAGAGGCATGTCCAAGAGAATGAGTGTGTAGAGGGAATGTGTGTGCGGAACACGAATATAAATTATTTCTGCACACATTAAATTATTTTAATTTTATGCAAAAACTTTAAAATAAAAATCTACACAAATAATGAGGAAATCAAAAGCTGTTGCAACAGTTAAGATATTTTTCCATTTTAATTTTTCACACATTCAATTATGCAGAATAGAAAGTGTATGGAGTTGGAGATGTGTGCGAAGTAAAGGATGTGGAGCATGGGTGTGCAGAGGATATGAGTGCATGAAACATGAACAAAAACGATTTTCCATACACAAAATTATTTTAACTTTAGGTAGAAACCTTAAAATAAAATACTGCAGAAATACTTGGGAAATCAAAAGGTATTACAATGTTTAATATATTTTTCCATTTTAAATTTTTACACATTTAGCTATGTTGAACTACAAGTGTATGGAGTTGGGGATGTGTGTGGATTAGGGGGTATATGTGGGAAATGGTTGTGCAGGGGAAGTGCATGTGAGAAGCAAGAACAAGAATAATTTCCCGCATATATGAAATTATTTTAACTCTAAGTAGGAGCTTTGGATTATGGGTGCTCATGGATACTCAACAATGGTTATTAAAATAAATAATCCTTGCACTTGCGAGGGAATATAACATTCACCTCATGGTCAATAGACCCTTGACTATGGATTACTTTGCTGAGCTTTTGTGACTTTTTTCTTTTCGGAATGTCATTAGTTGAAAATTCAATCCATAATTTTTATTAACCATGTTGTATGATTTCAATGTACGTGTCGTTTGAAACACATAAATATTCCATTGGCAAAAAATAGTGGTATCTAGTGGTTTCATGGCATGAAGAATTTTCTCTCGAAGATGTATGGTTGTGTATTGCATAGTTCATTCGTGGTGTGATAAACAAGCTCATTTTGAACGTTGACGCAAAACATGTAGCATCTTTGTCAGGTAAGCGATGTGTCCTTTTTTATGTATGAAAGTGCTTAGAATGTTCACATAATATACATTACAACCATGTAGCAATGTGTTTTGAAGCTCAAAATGTGGATAATATGTGAGTGCTTAAAATGTTCATACAATAGACATTACTCTTGTGTCGGTGAAAATGGCTATTGAGACAATGGGCATTGCTTCTTGTGTGCTAGTTGCTAGAGCAAGGAGTATGTAAACAAGTTGATCTCAAAGGCAGGGGAAACATTTGGCGTATCTTTATTAGGTAAGTGGTGCATTTATTTAGATGCATTTTCTTAAAGTGTTTATATAATATTATTTACAACTCTATATCAATGGGGTGAAGATAAAAATGTCCTAGTAATTTCATGGTTTGGTTGCATAATATAGTTTTATTCCTTATATTATTTTCGAGTAAAAAAATCAAGAAAATAGAAAAGTCTTCTGCATTTTCACTGTAATGGTTCTCGTTATTGTGAAGGTTCCATCCCAAGTTTCATATCGCTATGTACCCTAGTTTTTCAAAATGGACATCAAATAGTTTATAAAGTAATACTGACATAAATCCTTTGAAACACAATATCAAATAACACGATACCACATTAAAATTTGTTCCCTTATGAACATAATCCCTTAGATCCTTTGTCGCACTTGGAATGAATGGTTGAGATTTTTTTTTTTTTAAATTTGTATAGGTTATCTACTTAGTTGTCTTTGCTATTTATTTTGTCGTTGTCCTAATTGCTTTCGTTTCTCTAGGTGCTTTTATTTTTTAACTATATTTTTTAGCATTATGATGCATAAATATGTTTTATGCTTACTATTTTCCTATTCTCATCGGCATTGACATCTTTGATTTCTAGTGCATGTTGCATTGGTGTCTATGTTATTGAAATAACAATTGGACCAATTGGCGAATTGGAAATATCATGCTATTCAGTAATCTATGTAAGTGTTCTTATCTATGAAATCTACACAGAGTATCGGTCTTGCATTATTTACTTTGTCCAAAATATTGGTAATGATATCTTCAATTTATATTCCTAAATCATTGAGCCCTTTCTTGGTTAGTCATAAGCATTTTATTGAAATAAATTCTTGAAAAGTAAAGAAAATTGATATCTAACTGACTAAACTTGGACGAAACTAGTTTTCTAGCTTTGTTTGTTATTTCTATTTTTCTTGTTTCATTGTCTCTAGTGTCGTATATACTTTTGTAGCTATGTGATTCCTATGCATTTTCAATCTTTTTATTTATTTATTTATATATATTTGATCTAATCCATATCTTTGGAGTAGGGAATATGAACACAAATATAACATACATAGTTAAAGAAAATGATAACTTGACTAAGAGGTGCATCTTTGTTCTATTATCATAATTTGATTATTACATTATACAATTCTCTCTTTTTTTGCTATAGTTTTTTATATATTGTAATTAAAATGATGTTTTTTTAAGTTTTAGGAAACATATGAATTAAAGATATAGATCTAGGAGAATAAGTACAAGGAAAAAGGTATTTTGAAGATTTCCATAAAACAATTTTTGTTTTTAATTGACCTGTACATTTGTCAATTTTCAATTTAATATATGTTACAATGAACTATAAATTAGAACTTGTTGAAATTAAAATCTATTTAATATTTTACCTACATGAATAGAAATCAAAATTCTATCTAGTAACTATGAACCCATGTATATTCTAATATTCATAGATTCATAGTTACTAGATAGAATCTGATTTCTGTGGATATAGGTAAAATACTAAATAACTAAAAAATTGTAATTTATAGCTCATTGTTACGTAAATTAAAGAAGAAGACCATGGGAAAAACTATCGGTTATCAAAACCATATGTGGGTTGTCAAAACTTGGAGTCCAATAGTTTAAGAAGAATACAGTGGGTTGTGAAAAGTTCGATTTCCATTGTTTAATTTACTTAAATTTATGATTATATAGTTAAAATTATAATTATTAAATATGATACAGTAATGAAGAATATTTGGGGAAAAACCCAAAGTTCCACATTGTAGTTTATTTAACTTTATAATTATATAGTTAAAATTATAATTATTAATTTTATTTTATTTTTATAATTTCATTTATCCAAAAATAAGAATATCATTGGGGAAACCATGGGTTGTGAAAAGCACGGGAAAAACCATATGTTGTGAAAAGTTGGATTTCTATAACTTAATTTATTTAACTTTATGATTATATTGTTAAAATTCTAATTATTAAATATGATACATTAAAGAATAATGCGATGGGAAAAACTATGGGTTATCAAAACCATCAGTGCCTTGTTAAACCTATGGGAAAAGCTATGAGTTATGAAAAGTTAAATTTCTATAGTTTAATTTATTTAACATTATGATTATATAGTTAAAATTATAATTATTATTATTTTTTTAATAATTTTAGAAGAATACCATGGGAAAAACCTAGTGCCCAATAATCTTATTTATTTAACTTTATAACTACATAGTTAAAATTAAAATTATTAATTTTTTTATTATTATAATAATTTTAATTATGAAAATATTTGCACCTCTTGTTTTTTATTTTATGTTATTTCTTTTAGTTTTAGGAAGAAACTTTTTTTACATAATATAACTAGATAATACATGACATTACAAGACATAATACATTTTAACTCCAAATCTATCAAGCGTCCAAAGGGATCAAATTTCTCGAGGTGTAAAATTTTCCTCAAGTTTTAGACAAAGAAAGAGGTTTGCACCTTTGAGGGATTTGATTCATCAGCACGCTTGATAGATCAATAATTAAGATGGATCTACTCTCGTTCTAATATGTTTATGCATGTGTTTGTATTGACATTTATTGTGTATAGGGAAAAATATATTTTTGAGTATGAAAATGGATTCACATATTTGTCTACCCAGGTAATGACAATGTTTAGAGAGTTGATTTGTAGCTAGGGTTGTGGTGTATTATAAAATTATAATTTAATATTTTAAGGTATTATTAAATTATAATAATACCTTCTCTGCACCCATGGCTGGGAGACCAAGAAATCCCCGCAGATGTAAAGCCCCGCTTCAGTGAGGCCGAACTGCGATAACAAAAGGGGGTTGATATTAGGCTTTTGGGGAAGGGCCAGTGTCTAACTAAACAAGAACCCATTGACTCATATATAATAGAGTCAGGCAAGAGTGACCAATAGAGTTCATAAGCAAGCGACCAGATATCTCCCAAAGGTATTAACACGCCACATTCTTTACAAACACTTTGATTCTCTCTCAAGAATCTGAGATATAGCAAGTTCTCGCAATTATCGCATTGATCCCATAACTTCTTAATTTTAGCGCATAGCGTGCATAGGAAAATACTTTTAGCAAGCCAGAATGTCAGTTCCTTTTCTCCTTCCCCGTCTAGAGGGTCTCATCCCATCCAATAGGCTGGAGAGCATAAGAGGTGGTGTGGTTGACTTTGCTGGTTAGATGAGAGAAAGGCGAAAAGCCAAATTGTGATCGAAACTAGCACATCCATACGCCCAGCTACCTCTACTTATTTAGTTAAGGGGGGGGGGGGGCGGGGGGGGGGGGGGGGGGGGGGGTTCCTAGATCGAGGAAGAGAACAAGCAGCAGCCGTAGTACACCTAATTACATCAATCCCTTTCTCGCTCATCCATCATATGGGTGAGGGTGCGTTAGCACACTCGACTGCTAAGGAGAGGGTGCTAACATTGACAATAGGTAACGCTAGTTTGTTCCTCGAGTTGGATGGATCTTTCATGAATTTCCCCATTGAAAGCGTGGTACGGCTGGTATGGCTTGCTGGTATGGTTGGATGGATCTCTACCACTACTGAACGCCATCGGGAAATGTTCTTACCTAGACGGCATGGAAGCAAGGAATCAACAAGCATTAGATATGATTATTCACTAGTTGAGGTTCATACAAGATTCAGAAATAGCCTCACATAGCTGACAGAAGAAAGCATTTTCCTCCTCTACCAGGTCCATCACAAGGAAAGCGAAAACCCAGATTCACTTTATCAGGTATTAAACGGGAGCTACAGGCAAATAGTGAGCCCCCTAATGTCCGGGTCCTTCTTTCTTTAATCAAGAAAGAAAGTCAATAAGGAAGGCAATGTTAGGAGGTGGTGCGTGCTGTCCATCGGTTAGATTATTTCCATTCCAGCCGTATCAGCATACGTCCAGCCGTATCACATGACATTCGTTCCATGACATTCGCGTATCATCCCATCCGGTGCTTATAAGTTCTAAGCAGTGGCTCCTCAGGTCTTAATTAAGTAAGTGTAATCGAACGCAGGTGAATGCTGTATCTATCTATTCGAACGCCCGTGCACCAATGCTTTATCCCTCTATGCCATGTGAACTTCCTCCATCCATCTGCAGTAAGTATAAGTAAGGCAGGCAAGTATCTATCTCTAGGTGGGTAAATGGTAAATATAAAAGTAAAGGCACTAAAATTCAAGCATATCCTGATAGAGGTCAGGGATACGACACCCAAGGCCCAATGGTATGCTTGTACAAGCAGCACTTGGAGAAAAACCTATGGGCTTATTTCTTTTATTGTGCTATGAGACTCATCGGGGGACTAGGGAATGAACTCTATCTATATATGTTCTTCGTGGTTTTGAGTCGGATCCATCGGTTATGAGTAAACTACTAATCGTGGGAACCTTGAAAGGAACCTACTAACCTCACCCACCCCGCTAAGTGATCTTCGGGAAAGACAGGCAGGTAGGCTTCTTCCCGTCGTGCTCTATCCCATCATTTTACCTATTCATATATATATATATATATATATATATATATATATATATATATATATATATATATATATATATATATATATATATATATATATATATGTATTTATCAGAAGGATGGTCATGGTCCACTCGCACAGTCGTTTTCAACTCGTCAGTCGGGTATCTCTTCCAAACTAAAGTCACCACAAACAAAGGGAGCTTAGTCTAGTTGGTGAATCAGTCGACAAAGAGATGACCAAGCCTTTTTAGCCTCTTGCACGACCGGGTTAGTAAAAGATACGTGTTTCCTGTCTTCGCCAGTCAAAGCCAAAATAGGAAGAGAATGTTGCTGGGCGTCATGCTACTACCCGAGTGCCGGAGGGGAAACCGTCTTTCAAGGGAGGCCTTTACCTTTTTTCCAGGAAGGATACTATCACACTTTTTAGCCCACCAAGTCCAACAGATGCCTTTCCCCTTGAACCTTTTGCCAAAGGACAAAAGCCTCACCAAGCCCAACAGAAGCAGCCTCCAGCCTAGATCACAAAGCCTTTCTTTCACGATAGACAAGGTCCTTAATTTAGCCATAAATCCATCCCTATATCTGACTATTGTTTGTATAAAAGGGTCAGAGCTTATCGGGAAGACTTCAAGTGAGTGCTTCCCCTCAAGGAAATACTTATTTAGGGAAGGACCGAGCCTGAAAGAAAGGTAAACCCAACCGATAGCCCAATAGGGAACACGGGACGCTTCGCTTATGTCACATTATATCCCCCTACTCAGGGGAGCGGGGTGGGAGACTGAAGGAGGAAACCGATACACCCGATCTCTTCTCGATTGATCACTGACTGATAGCTTATCTCAGATATTGTTTCCTTATGCAATGCAATGGAATAGATATTGTATACGGGAGAGATATTAATTCTATACAGGATTTATATCTATTTATATTTATTTGATCCAGGAATTTGGATTAAGGTACGCCTTGATGAGAGTTGTGGTCTGATAAAACCCTATAAATAGACTTAGTACTATGCAAAGACAAACATATTTTTGTATTGTCGCAGGTCTAAAAATGGTTGATTTTTTTGTGGATTACAACCATGAACTTATAATTTTGTGGATTACTACCCTGACCTTAAAATTATAATTTAATATAAGGGTTTTAAAAACTCAATACACATATAGTTTATAGTGTTTTTTACCTAAAACATGGTGCAGGTTAAATTCTTCATGGATCACAACCATGATCCTAAAATTATAATCTAATATAAGGGTTTTAAATGTAAAACAAAATAAATTGGAAAACAAATCAAACATATATTAATCATTTTCAAATAATTATGTACATGATGTACACATAAATACACATAGGAAACAATTGAATTAGTTGCTGTGTCTTCTTGGATTCCAACAACTATCGAAACTAAGCCCTATCATTAATAATGAGGACTAGTTGTCTAACATCCCCATCTTAATCTGAAGGGATGTACCAAAGTCCAAGAAGGAGAGCTCAAAATGCATAAATGCATTTGATCCAACATCTGAATGTCTCTCAAAAATGGTTTTTAAGGAAGACCACAAACCAATATGGGAGAAATCAGGGTCTTAACCAACACCAACTCTAGAACCTTCATAGAAGTTCTCAAAACAACCATAAATGTGGTTTTAAGGTGATCACAAACTCTAGAACTATCACAACAATTCCTCAAATAATTCCAAACATGGAAGTTCTCAATCAATTCAACTCTGACTCAGGCTCACTTGACATCTCAAACTCAAACTCGTAGCGGACCATCAACAATTCCCCCCTTGTCGAATACAGGGTGAGAATTATACTTCATCACTGCAAGGCTAGTCATCACTCTCGAACATATTTTTCAGTATGACTGGTAAATCTTCTTGGCTCTTTTCATCCAACCCTGAGAAGCAATCCATCCAAAATTTAGTCGCTCTCTTGCATTAGTATTCTTTCTAGAACATCTATTTGTATGGTGATTTCGTTTTCCACAATGCTCACATGGGTGAAGATCAAAGCATTTATCTTTCACATTTCCAAATCTGTTAGACTGTTGGCATCTATAAAGTTGTTCTACAACAACACCATCCAGAAATCCAACACTTCAAAATTGTATAGGTTTTTCAAAATATGTAATGTGAAAAGATACATTCAAAATATCGTTATTATAACTCAAACCAATTCTATGTTTATTGTGTGTAATCTCTTCCCATGGCCTTATAATAGTTTTGGTAACAATAGGCTTCACATTTGTATGCAAATGACTCTCGATTACATTTTCATGAACATGACTTTCTGTTGCACCCTAATTTTCTCTTGAAATGTATTTACAAATCTAATTAAAATTTGGTTGTTGATGAGAGTCAAGACCAAAAATAAATTCCTGAACAGAAACAAGTTCGGAATAACAACGCTTCTATTGAAGTTCATCTCGCTCGAATTGAGATTCGAGTTGCAAAAGCTCGATCTTCTCTTGTGCATTTTGCAAACAACTTCTAATGTCAGACATGTTTTCTTTATAGATTTGGAAACTATTATGAACCTCGGATGACATTAAACTATTTAATAATTGTAACAAATTATCAAGTTTTTCCATGTTTTCCTTTTCCAACAACCAAATTTGAAAAAAAGAAGGGGTGTCGGCTACCACCAAAAATGAACCCTAAAGTTTAATCTTAAAGTTGATTAGTTACTTGACTTAATTAAAATTTAATTACTAACTCAGTTGACCCCCTTATCAAATTTCAAGCAATAAAAAATGGAATCTAGTGGTGGGTTGACGTTGAACACTATGCAAATGTTAGAGTAAATCATAGATCTTGACATTGTGATTTAACAATTAAATTTTGAATAATTGATACAAAATGCTCCTTTTCCAAAGTTAAACCAAACTTTTACTGCATTCACTTTCATCAACCCATTATCATATCAATCCTTCTTGCCAATATATATATCGTCACATTTCATTTAAAATATTTTTAACCTCACATCAATCCTTCTTTCCAATATATATCATCACATTTCATTTAAAATATTTTTAATGTCACATCAATCCTTTCTGCCAATCTACATTATTAATTAAATCATCTTTTTAACCTCCAATCTAAAGACCATCTTTTTAATATAAGGACTTTTCCACTTTAGGTGTGAATATCATGCATGAGAAGGATAAAATAAATATGGTACTCCATAATTGCCAATTCCACTCATTGTTTACAGTATAAAATTCTAAAACCCCCGGTATACATTCCTAAAAATTGTTGTCAACATATTTTGGTTTGGCATTTCTGATCGTCGATTAAACTGTTTCAAAACAACCTCTACAGGAAAATTCACATGGAGAATGTCTATCAGGTAGCTGCAACAAATAAAAGTCTTAATCTGATGTTATAAAAACAAACAGAAACGCTTCCCATGCTTCAACACCAGTTCATAAAAAAAACTATTAAGCAACCGAGGATATGCTTCAATCGCTGCTTCAATTTTAACACATAGCTATGTTAATTCCCATAGACATTTTGTGGAACACTAACACTACCTTCGAGTAGTCATTAAAAACTTGAGATTCAAAAGCTTCTGCAAATACTCTGGCAAACACATTATTTTACTTGCATAAATTTCACCCAACACTTCTTGCAAACATATCAACAAACACATACGAGGCACCCGTAGCACTTTGGAAAATATTTCATTCTCTTGAACTTGAGATCCCCACATTGGCCTATTTGCGTCGGTTAACATCAGTTCATCGCCTATAAATGTACACGAAAAAATAGTTGTAATGTTCGTGAAAAATACGAAATGCATGCAAGGTGATGTATTTCTCGTTTCTTCTAGTATTTCCTTCAATATAAGGATCACACTCTTACATGTTTCTCAAAGTTCCTTCGTTCAACCAAATCGAATCAACTATCATGCTATGAAAATGCATTTTGAGATTCCAAAAATTCAAGTAATCAAGCTAGGGTGTGGCTCCCTCGAATTTATCACAAGCAAATCTCTTTTCTCTTCAAAAATTCAAACTGCACAAGCAATAGATTTATACTGCCCATGACACTATTTTTTTTTAATTAAAACATATTCATGACGCAACTATTTCAAACAACACAATATTGGATGCATAATCAATGCTCAACAAAAAATAGGCTTCAAAATCACTCCTCAACAACACCCTGTTCAAATAGAAAATTTCTATCTTTCCAGATTTTTTGTTTTGTTTTCTCTAATGGAGACCATAATGACATCATTCAAGCCAAGCATTAATTCAATGATCATGATATTGTGTGGCTACTAGCTCTCACAGGGTCACAACTTAAATGATGAAAAACTTGATAGAATCAATAGATAGGATGTGTAAATGAGAAATGACAGAATGAACAAAAGTGTAAGTGCACATTTTTCTATCTGGTTTACAGTGGTATCAGAGCGGGTAGTTCTCTCTCTATGTTAATTGAATGAGCCACTAGTTTTGTGGCAATCTAGAGCATTGTACAGGAGAGGCAGAATCCATTGTTTATAGAAATGTTGCTGACATCATAGTTGTTTCATATTGGAAGCCAACACCAGGAATTGGTTGTAAATATAATCAATATTCTCCCATACGTTCAACTATGCCCTCTCTAAGCATGATCTAACAATGTGTGCAAACATTTGAAGCCAAAATTGAGATGTGATGAATTGTGGATGCTCTGTTCTGGTGATTTGACTCTACAAAATCAAGTGGGACTATTCCAAATTGAACTTAGTTATTTTTTCAGAGTATGCACAACTAAAAAAATCTGTAAGTTTTTTTATTCTGCCTAATCATGAATTATTGATGGATACTTACATAATTTGATCATTGAGATGATAAATGTTTAAAATCATTCCATGAATAAATCTATTAAGAGCATATGAGGAATCGAAGGTGTGACTAGAGATACCGAGGCATGTTATATTGGATGAGAAGAGAAAACTATGCCAATGCGTTTTCACCATGTTGACGAGTGAGGTTGATCAAGTTGTTAGTGTCAGTATTTTCAGCCTTCCTCTAGTGATCAAAATTCTCTTTCAAAGTAATTTTAAGGTGTCCAGGTCAAATTTTGTCATTTCAATGAGTCTTCAAGCAAAATTTGGTCACTAGGTATTAGGTCTAGGGTTTGTTTTCACTCCTTTCAAAGTTGTCCAAATGTCGGTCCATGTCACCATTAAGCTGAGTGTACCATCATTTAGAGGGTTTTCATCGTCATTTCAAGTTCCACTGGGTCATTTTACACCTTGTTCATGCTTCAGTTACGCCTAGGTAAGGTTCATTTCTCTCTCCTAGGGTTTTGAAGGTAATTTCTCTTGGATGGTCAAATCATCAGCAAAACTTGTATCCTGATTTTCATACACCTTCCCCTATCCCTAATGTACCTTATTAAACACTTCCCATCACTGATATCCCTCAAATTCCTCATTTTCGCACAAACCCTAGTTTCTTGCTACAACTTGGCAATTCTCTAAGCTAGACCTGTGTTTTGCCCTTTTTGACCCCTTCCGCTCACTCAATATTTGAAATTCCACCTTACCTTGCTTCCTAACATCCCTCCCTACTTCCCAAAATTTTCTCAAGAATTTAGTACCCCTTATCCCCTTCATTTCGCTTCATTTCGAAAAATCCCTTGTTCCACACATCGGGGTAGGTTTTACTCAAATGATGTTTTTGAGCAAGAAAAGATGAATTTTGGAAAACCGAGAGAGGTTTTTCTCCAAAATAGGCCAGGGAAGAAAAACCTCCTTCATGTTTTACACATGTATCATGGTTTTATAGAAATGTCAAAAATACAGTTGCCTCTGGAGAACTGATGCACCTCTGTAGTGACCTTGGGAAAATCAAAATTTCTCCTAGCTTGGTTGGCAAAATAACTTGCCTGATGAGCGAAATGATAGATAGACACAAATATATTTCCAATGAGCTATCATGAGCTCAATTTGGATTTGAGGAAGACCTTCAAAAGTTGATTGCAACAACACTCTGCCTTGAGGTAGCCTCATTTTGCACATTTTGACCAGTCTTGGGAGATTTGATTTTTGACAGAGTGAATGAACTTAAAATTGAAAAATTCTAGTTGGGTTGGAACGTAGACTTAATAAACTTTCCAACGAGCTATCCTGCACCCAATTTGGACACAATGAAGGCCTCCAAAAGTCTCCTACAAAAAGCACTACGCATTGGGCAACTGACGTAGCGCACATAACTGGCGTTGCGCATTGGGCTGCAATTTCCAGTGCAAATTTACACTGGCGCGGTGCATAGAGAAGGCGTGGCGCATTAGGTTTGTGGTGCAGCGCATAGAGTTGGAAGGTTGATTTCACTCACAAACTCTCACAAATTGGAAAATTTGCTCAATCTTCTTGTCTTCAAGTAAGTTAACATTTCTCCCATGACCAATGAATGAGTTACCTTGGTGTTTATGGTGATTTAGTGAGAAATTTCTCAAACCCTACCTCCTTGCAATTTTTCCTCAAAGGTAATTTCTGCCTAGGGTTTGTATTTACAGTTGAGCCATCAAGTCCACCTTTCTACTCCCTTGCTCCATTTTCCCTCATTTCCCTATTCCTTAAACTCACCTATCTCTAAATTCACTAATCCCATATCCCAATTCCCATTTCCCAAAGTCCCAAATACAAATTCCCAAACCCTAGTCCTATACTTAAAGTTCCCAAATTGCTCTCTAATTCCTTGTTCCCTTAACTAAGCCCTACCCCAACAGCCCCTAAATCCCTCATTGTTTCCACCCTCCACAGTCCCACATATCACTCTTTCCCTTGGTGGCAAAAGTCAAAACACATCACAGCTCACCTACTTCTCATCAAGAAACCATCCAAGAGCAGCAGGCGGACATCAAGGCATTATCCCTCAACTTGGAGAGGGCTGAGTGGATTATAAAATACCTAGAGCAGAGAAATAAGCAACTTGAAGATCAGCAATCAATCATGGAGTTACAAAACATTCAGGAGAATCGCCAAGCTGCCCAAAGGAGGAGGGTGGAGCTCACTTGACTTGAGCGAGAGATCAATGCCGATTGGGAGTCTTGGCCTGAGAGAGCCAAAATCCACTTAGAGAGATTGTTGGAGAAGGCCAACAATGAGAAAAACATATTGAGGAACATGGCATATCATTACTTGGTGAGAAACAAAGTGTGCAAGGTAAGAATCAGGAGCTTGAAAGCAAATTTGAAAAAGCGATCGAGGAGGCAAAAAGCGCAAGATAAACTTCAGATCTTGGTGAGGCTTCCTTGGCCCAACACAGCACTTGATGGAGAGCACTCAGCCCAAATTTCAAAAAATTTGGGACACTTTTTGCATTTTTGAAAATTTTGGACTAAAACACAGAATTTTCTGCCCTATGCGCCGCGCCACATGGCGCTCGCTTTTTCTAGGAGCCTACAAATCACAAAAACTCAGTATTTTTGGATTTGGTATAAAACATTATGCTTTCCTACCTATGGCCAAGAAATTTGGGCAGGCTTTGAGCCCTCAAAAAGGTCGAAAACACTCAAAAAATGACCTCACTGCCCCTATTTTGACACACAGGAAGTAGTGTTGGAAGAATGGCCTTTTGGAGGGGCAATTGGAGGCCAAATTGAAAAATTCCACTTGGGTTGGAAAGTAGACAGGTAGACCTTTCCAACAAGTACACCTGGCGCTCATTGGGACACCGAGAAGGCTTCCAAAAGTGGGTCCAAACAGGAATGATGCATAGAGAATTTGGTGCGATGCATAGAGGAAAGATTGCCTGTTTGACCAAGTATTGCTCTGTTTTTCGCCCAGTTTTGGCTAGTTTTACTTTTTCACTCTCTTAATGGAAAATGTGATGTAATTTTATTAACATTGATGGTTCATGATGTAAATATGTTAAATTTTCACTTGTAGAGGTAGATTCATCAGTTTAAAGGTTGTTTGAAACTGAATGAATCAGTTCCCTTGTTTCTAGAGGCATGCTGTTATGTTGCCTAACTTTTAGTTCTCAGTTTAGAATCAGTTGGATTAGCTCCTAAAAATGTGAGCTCGACCCCTAGAGGCAAGGATGAGCTATGTTTGTCTATATTATGTTGTTTTTCAGTCATTAGCATGGTTGGACTCTTGAGAAAGCATTGAGCTTCATTGTACACTCATAATTTCATTTTGGCTAAGGAATTCAGACCAAGATTTGCAGCACTCTTTAGGATTCATGTGGCAATTTTTCTTGGTACAGTGCTTCTCTTTGTAAATGTGAATTTACTTATATGTTATGTATGTCATTCTCTTTCTTGTTTCTTCTGAACTAAACAAACAAGAGTGTAAATAGAATCCATTGAAAGTGCAGTGCTCTACTTGAAGTTTTCTTTAGTTATTTGATGTTTTCAACTGTTTAGGGAGGATCCATGATTGATCTTTCCCTCTTCAACACCTCACCTGTCTATTCCTTCCGTCTCATTCAGATTTAAGTGCCAAAAAGATTGCCTACCTTGACCCATTGAGATCTCTGCAGGACTAATCCTCAATCCTAGCACCCAAAATCTATCAAATCAAACTCTCTTGCACATATACCTAGCCTAGGATCAGAATATATTTCAGTCATCTCAAGCCCCCATCAATCATTATTTGCTGAGATTGTCCTGGAGAGAGCCCTCTCCTGACCTGGTAGGGCTAGCTACCAGGCTGAGCATGGTTTGATGTTGGCCCTGGATCCTACCTTTTCAGCCTGAGATAAATCTTTGCACTAACATAGTGGCGAACATACTGAGGAAGAAAAGCTTATTTGTTTGTTAGTGTTCTTGATTTATAAACTAAAAACAGAGCTTGAAGTTATCCCAGGTAACATTTGAAACACTTTTTCTTTGCATCAACGAAAGTAGATAAACGCTGCTTCAGTCAATCTTCGGTCTAGTCTTATAAGCTGAACATTTGACTTGCAAATTTTCCCAGTACATGTATCAGTTCAGATCTGATTGTTGATGGTGGACAACGATTAGACACTAGAAAGGCTAAAATCATTCACCTGGTGATTCCAAATCATTTTCGAGATCAGATCCAAAGATTCCATTGGAGGATGAACCTAACCAGTAAAAACATGAAAGGACGATATGGAAAGATCAGGTATTCGAGTTGGAATTTCATCCAAGAAATTTTGTTCTTTGTTATAAATTATTTCTTCTCTTTTCTCGAGAATGTAAATAAGGCTTTGCAAAGTATGCGATGTTTGAGAAGAGATCCTCAGCTTGCATTTGATTCCTTCCCTTTGAAGATTGTAAATACCAAATATTTGCATGCCTTTGAGCTTGATCAAGACCCTTTTTCTGAATCTTGTGATGACCGTCTTCAAAATGATGAGCCCCAAGAGACCAAGACTAATTCTATACCTTCTGTATTTACTCCTACACCTTGTAAAATTCCAGATCGATACAAGCCTCTGATTTTACCTCCTATATCCCATGCTTTCCCTAAAAATCATGACCTATATCTACCAAGATTTGATGGTGAATGCGACAACATCACTGCTGAGAGACATGTATTGAATTTTGAGTCCTTTCTTGATCTTTTTGAAGTTGATGAAGAAGATGTTAGTATTAGGCTTTTTGCTCTCTCTTTGAAAGGCAAAATCAAGAGTTGGTTCAAAACCCTACCTTATGCGAGCATTTTAGATTACCAGCAGTTCGTCAAAGTTTTCCTCGACAGGTGGGTGGTCAGACAAAACCCTTTCTTGATTATAGAAGAGTATAACCAGTTGAAAATACTACCAGGGGAGACAGTACAACAGTTTTCCGCCAGATTTAACTAAGTTTATTATTCGATTCCTGTTGATATAAGACCTCCTCCTGGATCCGCTCTCTTGCACTACCCGGGTGCCTTTGATCCGGAAATGGAGTTTCAGCTGAGAGAAAGGAACCTTGCAACACTTGAAGAGATACAAAATAGTGCAGTAGATGTAGAGGCTCATTCGTTGATCAGAAGGGCAAAGTTGAAGGAAAAAGAGATGAAAATCATAGATTCGGATGAATCGACATCTCTAGAGGTAAAGCTTGACATTTTGGTAAGTGCAATGGAAGAGATGATGCAGAAGATCACCACAAGGAATGAGTATAATGTTCAAGCCCATGGTTCACTGACTAAAGAAAGAACAAATGGTTACTCCAAAACATTTTCTTTCTTATCCCAATTGTCATAGATCTGATAATGATTGTTTTATAGATCATCTTGGAGAAGAGAGATCTGTTGATGTGACATGTATGCTTGATGATGTCTTTTACACTGATGAAATGCCTCAGTTTGACCAGTATGATGATGATTATGTTCTCCAATCAGAAGCTAATCTTGCAAACAAATCAGTAGCTAGTTTGTGGGAGGAAGAAGTTCACTTTCAACAGCTCGAATAGAGTGATTAGTCATCACATATCAGCTATGGAAATGACAAGTAAAGTGCAACAAATTTTGAAGTAAGTGAAGGATCTTTGCCTTTTTGTTTTTCTTCATTTCAGTTCATCAGAGACAACATTCATGCAATCAGAAGTCAATCGTCAATAATTCTTGATCTGGACCATCTTAAGGGAAATGAAAACCTTGTTCAAGACTTTTCATATCCAGATTTGCGGCCCCCGAATGCCTTTGATTTTCAAGTTGTAAATAAAGACTTGGAAGCTGGAACATATGATCAAATGATGTAAGATGATTCTGTACTTTTCTATTTTCAATCATTTCAGTTTTTGAAGGGAAATTTGCATAGTATATCTTCAAATGAGCAGCCTATAGAAAATCATGTAATCTCATCGGAACCAATACAAAATGAGTTGTAGCAGTCTTTTCAAGTTTTTCATGATCAAATAGCTGATGTGTTGGATGATGTATGCAATCAAAGTCCTTCTCCATTGACTACGTGTGAGCTTGAAACGTGTACTGATATAAATTTGATCGAGCAGCTTATTACTTTGTCATTTTTAGCAGGAGTCTCATCACAAAGCTCAAAACAAAGTTTGCATTCATGGTACGAGGAAAAGAGAAGTAATCCATTGGATGAGCTAAGTCCCAGTGTGCATGAACTTCAAGATCCTTATGCAGTGTTTTTGGAGGCAGATAGAGAATCCATATCATTCAACGGATCTGTTTCTAAGTTGTCATGGGAGTTGCCTTTCAATAGTTCTCTTTTTTTGTTCATAAGCGAGCACTTATGGAGAATTCAAACAGCAGTCAGAATACTTACTTGGTTGCATTGGTTGTTTCATTTCACTTGATCAAGTGATGAATGAAATTGTTAGAGTAGGTTCTGATGAATAAGCTCTACTTTGAGCATCATTTCCAGTTTGTTGGTTGTGTTTAAGTATCGAGTCAGTTTTTAGTTGAGTGAGAGTCAATTTGTGTCGTCAAGTCATCAGTTTCCAGTCATGCATTTCAGATTGAGTTTTTAACTCCATTGCCCAATGGATGAAGGCACTGTATGCTCTCCCAAAGATCTGTCGTTCTTGGCACCTCCAAGGAGCTACCATCCCCATTGGAGCCAATGTTAGTGTCAGTCTTTGTAGCCTTCCTCCAGTGATCAAAATGCTCTTGAAAAGTAATTTTAAGGTGTCAGGGTCAAATTTTGTCATTTCAATGAGTCTTCAAGCAAAATTTGGTCACTAGGTATTAGGTCTAGGGTTTGTTTTCACTCCTTTCTAAGGTGTCCAAATGTCGGTCCATGTCACCATTCATCTGAGTGTACCATCATTCAGAGGGTTTTCATCATTATGTCAAGTTCCACTAGGTCATTTTACACCTTGTTCATGCTTCAGTTGTGCCTAGGTACGGTTCATTTCTCTCTCCTAGGGTTTTGAAGGTAATTTCTCTTGGATGGTCAAATCATCAGCAAAACTTGTATCCTGATGTTTATACACCTTTCCCTATCCCTAATGTACCTTATTAAACACTTCCCATCAATGATATC
This sequence comes from Pinus tabuliformis, assembly GCA_031772625.1. NCBI lineage: Eukaryota > Viridiplantae > Streptophyta > Pinopsida > Pinales > Pinaceae > Pinus > Pinus tabuliformis. Next base: position 1,208,901,118 of record CM062811.1, read on the forward strand.
CATCAAATTCCTCATTTTCGCACAAACCCTAGTTTCTTGCTACAACTTGGCAATTTTATAGGCTAGACCTGTGTTTTTCCCTTTTGGACCCATTCCCCTCACTCAATATTTGAAATTCCACTTTCCCCTACTTCCTAACATCGCTCCCTACTTCCCAAAATTTTCTCAAGAATTTAGAACCCCTTATCCCCTTCATTTCGCTTCATTTCGACAAATCCCTTATTCCACACATCGGGGTAGGTTTTACTCAAATGATGTTTTTGAGCAATAAAACATGAATTTGGGAAAACTGAGAGAGGTTTTTGTCAAAAATAGGTAAAGGAGGAAAATTTTCCTTCACTTTTTACATGGGTGTCATGGTTTTAGAGAAATGTCAAAAATACAGTTGCCTCAGGAGAATTGATGCACCTCTAAAGTGACCTTGGGAAAATCAAGTTTTTTCCTAGCTTGTTTGTCCACATAGCTTTCTTGATGAGTGAAATGATAACTAGACACAAAGATATTTCCAATGAGCTATCATGAGATCAATTTGGAGTTTAGGAAGACCTTCAAACGTTGATTGCAACAACACTCGGCCTTGAGGCAGCCTCATTTTGAACATTTTGACCAGTCTTGGGAGATTTCATTTTTGACAAGGAAAATGAACTCGAAATTGAAAAATTCTAGTTCGGTTGGAATGTAGACTTAATAACCTTTCCAATGAGCTATCTTGCGCCCAATTTGGACACTAGGAAGGCCTCAAAAAGTCTCCTGCAAAAGCGCTACGCATTGGGCAACTGGTGCGGTGCATTGGGCTGCAATTTCCAGTGCAAATTTACACTGGCGCGACGCATAGAGAAGGCGCGGCGCATTGGGTTTGTGGCATAGTGCATAGAGCTGGAAGCCTGATTTCACTCACAAACTCTCCCAAATTGCAAAATTTTCTCAATATTCTTGTGTTCAAGTAAGTTAACATTTCTTCCATGACCAATGAATGAGTTACCTTGGTGTTTATGGTGATTTAGTGAGAAATTTTTCAAACCATACCTCCTTGCAATTTTTCCTCAAAGGTAATTGCTGCCTAGGGTTTGTATTGACTGTTTAGCCATCAAGTCCACCTTTTAACTCCCTTGCTCCATTTTCCCTCATTTCCCTTGTTAGTATCAGTCTTTGTAGCCTTCCTCCAGTGATCAAACATGCTCTTACAAAGTGATTTTAAGGTGTCAAGGTCAAATTTTGTCACTTCAGTGAGTCTTCAAGCAAAATTTGGTCACTAGGTATTAGGTCTAGGGTTTGCTTTTACTCCTGTCAAATTTGTCCAAATGTCGGTCCATGTCACCATTCAACTGAATGTACCATCATTCAGATGGTTGTCTTCATCATGTCAGGTTCCAATGGGTCATTTTACACCTTGTTCATGCTTCAATTGTGCCTAGGTAAGGTTCATTTCCCTCTCATAGGGTTTTGAAGGTAATTTCTCTTGGATGGAAAAATCATCAGAAAAACTTGTAACCTGATGTTCATACACCTTCCCCTATCCTTAATGTACCTTATTAAACACTTCTCATCACTGAGATCCCCCAAATTCCTCATTTTTCCACAAACCCTAGTTTCTTGCTACAACATGACAATTTTCTAGGTTGGGCCTGTGTTTAGCCCTTTTGGACCTCTTCCCCTCACTCAATCTTTGAAATTCCACTTTCTCCTACTTCCTAACATCCCTCCCTACTTCCAAAAATTTTCTCAAGAATTTAGAAGCCCTTTATCCCCTTCATTTCGCTTCATTTCGACAAATCCCTTGTTCCACACATCGGGATAGGTTTTACTCCAATGATGTTTATGAGAAATAAAAGATGAATTTGGGAAAATTGAGAGCTTTTTTTATCCACAATAGTCCAAGGAAGATAAACCTCCTTCAATTTTTACACAGGTGTCATGGTTTTAGAGAAATGTCAAAAATATAGGCGCCTCGGGAGAATTGATGCACCTTTGGAGTGACCTTGGGAAAATCAAGTTTTCTCCTATCTTGGTTGGCCAAATGACTTTCCAGATGATTCAAATGATAATTAGACACAAATATCTTTCGAATTAGCTATCATGATCGCAATTTGGAGTTGAGAAAGCCCTTCAAAAGTTGACTACAACAACACTCTGCCTTAGGCAACCTCATTTTCCACATTTTGACCAGTATTGGAAAATTTAATTTCTGACAGGGAAAATCAACTCCAAATTGAAAATTTCTAGTTGGGTTGGAAAGTAGAGTCAACGGCCTTTCCAACAAGCTATGCTATGCCCAATTTTAACACTGGGAAGGCCTCCAAAAGTCTCCTGAAAAATGCACTATGCATAGGGTTTGGAGGCGCGGCACACAGAGCCTCCAAAGCAGATTCTCACGATTTCTTCATCAAATTTGAAAAACGACTCAATTATTTTTGCTCCAAGTAGTTTGTGATCTCTTGTCATTGATTTTAGCTAGTGTTGCGTGTTGTTTGGAGGGAGGAATTTGGAAGTTTGGAGGTTGAAAATATAAACCTTACCTTCTTGTCAAAACTGCTCCTTTGGGTTTTGAAATGGTGTTTCAAAGTAACTTTGGTGCCAAGTATTTCATTCCCCACCATTTTTTCCTTTCCCATTAGTGATATATCAGTGTTATATTATCATTCCCCACCTGTTTTTCATTTCCTTTACATCCTCAAGGTCATTCACTCCTAAACCCCTTTTTCCTATCCCTAAGTCACATCATTCCCTATCATTCCTATTTCCCCATCTCATTTGTAAAATCCCTAAACCCCAAACAATCAAGTGACTATCCCATTGTCTTCACATTTGACAAATTAGAAGTTTTAAAAGGGAAAATTTCACTTGGTTACAGTCCTTGTTCCCGTTGTCCTATTTCTCCCACAGTCTTTTCCCTTTGGCACACATTTGGCACATAGTTGGAAATTGGAGATAAAGACACCAAGTTCTCATTTCTCATTTTCAACAAACCAAACATACACTTGACATACACCTTGCAGCACCATGGAGCTAGACACTGACATATCATATGAACAAGACAATGATTTCCACCACTGAAACTACATGCACCAGGAGGACACTAAAACGACGCAAAAGGCATGATAGGATCTGAATCTTGGCCAAAAAACTGCAGATGGCTCATTAAAATCGATTATAGTTTTTTTGATGGTACCATACTACTTGGATAACCGTAGTAATTCTAGAGCTAATACGTGCACCAAGTCCCCACTCTTTGGCGTGTGCTTATAATTGGTAGATAATCTGGAGGAAAACTTTGCATTTCTGGATTTGTTATGAAAAGTTATGCATGCTCATGGATTACCTAAGGATTTCATCAAGTTCTGGGTTGCCTAAAGGGTCAAAAACACCATAAAAATGATCTCTCTACCACCTTTTGCACCCACAGGAAGCAGTCTTGGGCGATTGAACTTTTGGAGGGGAAAATGACATCCAAATCAATAAATTCCACTTGGGTTGGAAAGTAGATAGGTAGGGATTTCCAACGAGCTATCTTGGACTCAATTTGGACCTCATGAAGTGCCTCAAAATCAGCTCCAAATTTGTGCTACGCATAAAGATTTTGAGTGCGATGCATAGAGAATTTTGGCCTATTTTTCACTCTTCAGCTCAAAATTTCACCTAGTTTTAACTAGTTTCACTTTTTGATGTTACTCTTGATCTACCTTGATGTAATTTCATGAACATGATGTAATTTTGGTACATATTTACTTTTTTTAGTAGATTCATTCACTAAAAAGTGAAAAACAACTGAGTGAATCAGTTTCCTAACATATAGAGGCAAGTTGTTTCTTTGCCTATTTTTCAGTTCCTTGTTTAGATATGGTTGAAACAGCTCCTAGAATGATGAGATCGACCCCTAGAGGCATGGGAAGGAGTTAGGCTTGTCTATATCATGTAATTTCTCAGTAATTTTCAGGGTTGGACACTTGGGATTGCTTGGCACTTCATTGTACATCTGATTTCTGCATTTTTGGCAAAGGAAAGACCAGGGTTTTGCAGCACTTGTTGGGATCCTTGTGATTCTGTGTTTTGATGGTGTTTTTCTTCATGCAATTGTAAGTTAATTGATGTTTCATGTATGCCATTTCCCTTCTCTTTTCTTCTGAAATTAAACAAATGAGTGACAAAAGGTAGAATTCATTAGCTTGCTGTGCTCTGCCTGTTAGTTTGTTTAATTTTCAATGTTTTCTTCGGTTTTGTTAGGGTCCCACCCTAACCCCCTTATTTATGTCTTGGGATCACGTCATAGTCAAAGAGTCAATAAAGCCCATATATTTTGTAAGTGGTTAACCCGAAATTAATGACGGGACCACAGTTAGTTGGAAATGGGCCGTAGCCGTAGTATTAGATAGATGGTATTAATAAAACTCACGGTTTTGACCCATGGTATCGCATGTATGAGTCATATATAAAGGATAGAGACTCCCTGCGAGGAGCATTGTGTCTTGTTTTTGTAATCGAGCTCTGCTCTATTGGAGGTTGCCCCCTCGAAGAGGCATGTGAACATTTCTCTCTGAATAATAAAATCATTGCTATTCTGTGTTCTGGGTATCTTTTCTTCGCATATTTTGTGTTTGGGTATTTCTTGCAGGTTAAGAGCATAACAAGTGGTATCAGAGCACTTTCCAGGGCTTGGTGGGATCTCCAATTTTTAGCAATTTTTTTTTTTGGCTAGAGACGTGTTCCGGCGTCTTTAAACCACGGGATCTGTCGTTAAGCGCATAAACCTGTGGATTTGGGGAGGCATGCACGTAGGAAATACAAGAGGTGGTCACATCTGTTGGACTCCCTTGTAACCCTTGTGGGTACACCTTCGAGTAGTAGCGCATTAGACAGAACCGCGCACGGACTGTCTTCCACGTACCCTCTGGGTATATAGGAAGCCCCCTAGGCTCCTTGAAACCTCGCCATAAATAAACCTTTGGCCGTCTTGTGGCTACAGTACACCGAGAACAGCACTCGGAGAGATTACTTACCCGTACGATAGGGTAGTCAGGTTGTACGGCTAAGGGTACGGTCGATCCTCCTTAGTTAGAGCCCTGAAACATTGGGTCGAGTACTACTGTGAGACCCTTATGTATATTGCGATCTGTAGCACCTGACACTCCTCTAGACCATAGTTCCCTTTTCTATCGGGGGATCACACATCATCTATTCCATATCCGCGTGTGCAAAGAAGTGCCGCAGCAGCAGACATCAGTCCTGAAACTCAATCAGATCAGCAGCAGCAGTTGTTCCACCATTCAGATCTCTCAGATCCACCAGATCGGAGTTGTTGTGAAGGGTTCCTGTGACGAGGTATACTTTTTGCAGGACTTTTGGCAGCATTGACATTTTGAGGATTTGGCGATTGTAGTATTGATGAAGAAGGAGTAAAACTTATTTGTGATCTAGCCCATCAGCATCAGGACGACGAGCTGAGCACGGTGGTACCATTCAATTTAAAAAAAAATTTGGCGGTCCCAATTTTTCATCAAGTTGGTGTATGGTAGAAACTAGAGCTCAAGCGATGGCCAATGAAAGGCTAGACAAAATTGAAGCAGATATGAACGACCTCAAAAATATGATTAGCAGACTAACTAGCCAGGTATGGCAAGCACTCGATAAGGGCAAGTAGCCAGCCCTCGAGGAACCGTATAATGGCCGTGAACACCATGAGGGTGAGTCTAGCCACTCTCCTCACGTCTGGCACACCCATTCACCTCCCAGTCAGCGACCTCCCAAGTTGGATATGCAGAAATTTGACGGTTCTCACACGTCCGCATGGCTAGCACAAATGGACCAGTATTTCAAACTGAATCATCTCCTAGATGATTGGACTAAGCTTATGGTGGGGACCATGTGCTTAGACAATGAAAGATGGCAATGGGCGGAATGGCATCAACGTCGCAATGGACCTTTTCAGAGTTGGGCCCAATTTACCAAAGCTCTTCGAGATCGCTATGAATGGGGAGACTCCTTTTTGGGACGTCTCACTAAGCTTCGACAGATGGGTACAGTGGATGAATATATCACCGCTTTTGAAGCCTTAGCCTTCTGCACTCAGAGTCTCTTAGATGAGTTCTACACGGAATGTTTTATCAGTGGTCTTAAAGAAGCCATCAAAGCTCAAGTTCTACTCCACCACCCTCCCACGTGGACGGAGGCTTGCCAGGTAGCTCGTAAGGTGGAACGTGCCATAACAGCCCAATACAGCCCTCAAAAATGCCATGTGTTCTACTCCAGTCTTAGCACTACCTGACTTCAACAAATCTTTTGTCATTGAATGTGATGCTTCAGGGACAGGTATTGGGGCAGTCTTAATATAGGAAGGGCGACCCTTGGCCTTCACAAGCCAACAACTAAGTGGGAAGAATCTGGGCCAATCTACCTATGAAAAAGAAATGATGGCCATCTTACATGCAGTCGACACCTGGCGCCCTTACTTATTGTTGCTACGTTTCCAAATCTGCACAGATCATCACAGTCTTAAATATTTTCTGGAGCAACGCCTATCTTCCCCACAACAAAATAAATGGCTAGCTAAAATGCTGGGATATGATTATGAGATCATTTACAAGAAAGGGAAAGACAATAGGGTAGTAGATGCATTATCTCGCCAATTTGAGGAAGAAAGTACTCTGCTAGCAATTTCCCTCCCCATTCCAGAATGGATTGAAGAAGCTCGCAGAGAATGGTTTTCACACCCAGGGCTATCCCAACTCATTGCTCAATTGCAGGTCGATCCAAATTCCATCAAGGGCTACTCTTGGCAGGATGATATTCTTCGCTACCGGGACAGAGTAGTAATATCACCAACATCAACCCTCAAAAGTCGCATATTGGCTGAATTGCACTCATCTCCCATTGCAGGACATTCGGGCTTTCAGAAAACTTATGCTCACACCAGAAGATCATTTTTTTGGACCGGCATGAAAAAGGACATCCTTACGTTTGTCGCAGAATGTGATGTCGGTCAACGCCACAAAGGAGAAACCGTCAACACACCAGGAACATTACAACCATTGCCCATTCCGACATCAATTTGGACGGAGGTTTCCATGGATTTCATTACAGGTCTTCCAAAATCAGGGAACAAGTCAGTCATCATGGTGGTGGTGGACCGCTTGTCAAAGTATGCTCATTTTTGTGCCCTACCCCACCCGTTTACACCAACTTTGGTTGCGCAAACTTTCATGGATCAGATATTCAAACTACATGGCATGCCCACTTCTATTGTGTCGGATCGCGACCCGATCTTCACTAGTAATTTTTGGCAAGAACTCTTCAGGATACAGGGCACTCGACTAAAACTCAGCACTTCCTATCATCCACAAACGGATGGTCAAACCGAAGCCGTCAACAAATGTCTAGAAACCTACCTCAGGTGTTTCACTTCAGAAAAGCAACACCTTTGGGTACAGTGGTTACCTCTGGCGGAATGGTGGTATAACACCAACTATCATGCCACTACTAAAATGACTCCTTATGAAGCAGTATATGGTCAACTTCCGCCTTCCCCTATTTCTTATCTCTAGGGATGCTCCAAAGTACAAGCAGTGGATCAACTCCTACAACACCGCGCCACCATGCTCGCATATCTTAGAGAGAATCTTCATCAAGCTCAGAACCGCATGAAGCAACAGGTCGACCAGCATCGCTCAGAGCGCCATTTTCAAGAAGGGGACCAAGTCTTTTTGAAGCCGCAACCATATAAGCAAACATCACTCAAAGACAAGGGTTGTCAAAAGTTATCTCCAAAATTCTACGGACCCTACCAAGTACTTTAGCGCATTGGAGAAGTGGCTTACAAGTGGGCCTTGCCACCTACTACAAAAATCCATCCAGTTTTCCATGTATCATGCCTCAAGAAAGTAATTGGGAATAATTGCCGAGTTCAAACAAGTCTACCTGAACTGGATGACGAAGGGTCAATCTGGCTTCAGCCCGAACAGGTCCTCGCCACAAGAGACAAGCACCTGCGCGGCCGCATGATTAAGGAAGTCCTCGTCAAATGGAAAGACACCTCTCCGGAAGATGCAACTTGGGAACCAGCTACTATTCTTCAGCAGTTTCCACAGCTCCAGCCTTGAGGACAAGGCTAGTCTTAAGGGGGAGGGCATGTTAGGGTCCCACCCTAACCCCCTTATTTATGTCTTGGGATCACGTCATAGTCAAAGAGTCAATAAAGCCCATATATTTTGTAAGTGGTTAACCCGAAATTAATGACGAGACCACAGTTAGTTGCAAATGGGCCGTAGCCGTAGTATTAGATAGATGGTATTAATAAAACTCACGGTTTTGACCCGTGGTATCGCATGTATGAGTCATATATAAAGGATAGAGACTCCCTGCGAGGAGCATTCTGTCTTGTTTTTGTAATCGAGCTCTGCTCTATTGGAGGTTGCCCCCTCGAAGAGGCATGTGAACATTTCTCTCTGAATAATAAAATCATTGCTATTCTGTGTTCTGGGTATCTTTTCTTTGCATATTCTGTGATTGGGTATTTCTTGCAGGTTAAGAGCATAACAAGTTTGAAGAGGATTCTTGGTACCCTCTTGCCCTCTTCAGCTCCTCAGTGGTCTTTTCTATCCATTCATTTAATCTAAAGCATCAAAGCTACTGCCTACCTTGCCCCAATCGGAACTCTGCAAAACTTTGGCCTCATCCACGGACCCAAATTTGCCTTTCCCTTTTTCCAACAAAAAACCCTCAAAAATCAAATCAAATCCTTGCACTTCATACCTAGCCTAAGATCAGTTGTTAAATCAGTCATCTCAAGCCCCATCGATTATCTTTTGCTTAGATTGACTCGGAGAGAGCCCTCTCCTGTCCTCGTAGGGCTAGCTACGACGCTGAGCATGGTTTGATGTGCACCTAGAAGCTTACCTTTTCAGCCTGAGGCAAATCTAGGCTCTAACATAGGAGCGACCATACTGGGGAAGAAAGTTTATTTTCATTGTTTGGCTTTCTAGACTACAGACGGAGCCTAAAGTTAGCCAGGTAGCCTTCGAAACGCTTTTGCTTTGCATTAGTGGAAGTATATGAATGCTGCTTCAGTCAATCTCTAGTCTAGTTTATAAACTAAACATCTGATCTAAACGATCACCCCAGCACATGTATCAAGTTAGATCTGATGGTTCATGGTGGACAACGATTAGACATAAGAAGGCTGAAATCATTCACCTGGTGACTCCAACTCAATGTAGAGACTCCACTGGAGGACTAGCTCTTTATCTGAGAAAATGGAAGGATCTTACACAAAGTTTGGGTATCCAAAGTGGAATGGTATTCAGGATCTGGTCTGCTTTCTTGTAAATTACTTCTTTGCTGTTCTTGAAGCTTTCCTAAAAGTTTTTTAGAATTTGTTGTATGATAAAGGTGATCAAAATATTCAATCGACCTATTCAAAAAGTGTAAATACTGAGTTTCCCTTTGATCCAGGCCTCCTTACTTTTCCCACATCTTATGATGACTCTCTTCAAAGTGATGAGCCTAAAGAAAACAAAACTGATCACATAGCTCTTGTATATACTCCTACACCTTTTATAGTCCTAGATAGGTATAAACCTCTTGTTTTACCTTCTGTTCTCCATGCTTTCCCTGCAAATTATTACCTATATTTTCTGAGATTTGACGGTGAATGTAAGAATGTCAATGCTGAGCAACATGTGCAGAATGTTGAGACTTTTCAAGACCTTTTTGAAGTTGATAATGAAGATGTTAGTATTAGGCTTTTTGCTCTTTCTTTGCAAGCTAAAGTGAAGAGTTTGTTCAAAACCTTGCCTGATGTGAGCATCTCAGGTTTATAGAAGTTCGTCAAAGTTTTCCTCGACAGGTGGGTGGTAAGACAAAACCCTTTCTTGATTATAGAAGAGTATAACCAGTTGAAAAGACTTCCAAGGGAGACAGTACAACAATTTTCTGCCAAATTTAACCAATTTTATTATTTGATGCCAATTGATATAAGGCCTCATCCTAGATTTGCTCTCTTTCACTATCCGGGTGCCTTTGATACAGAAATGGAGTTTCAGCTGAGAGAAAGGAATCTTGCAACACTTGAAGAGATATAGAACAATGCAGTAAATGTAGAGGCTCATTTGCTGATCTGAAGGGCAAGGTTGAAAGAAGAAGAGACAAAAAACATAGATCCGGAGAAATCGACATCTCTAGAAGTAAATCTTGACATTTTGGTAAGTGTAGTAGAAGAGATGATGCAGAGGATCACCACAAGGAATGAGAATAATGTTCAAGCTCATGGCTCGCTATTTGAAGAAGAACAAGTTGCTGATCCAAAACAGCTTCTTTCTTATCCCAATTGTTATAGATCTGATAATGATTATCTTATAGATCATCTTGGAGAAGAGAGATCTGTTGATATGACATGTATGCTTGATGATGTGTTTTATACTAATGATTTTCCTCAGTTTGATCAGTATGATGATGATTATGTTCTCCAAACAGAAGCTAATCTTGCAGACAAATCAACAGCTAGTTTGTGGGAGGAAGAAGTTCACTTTCAGCAGCTCAAGTATAGTGATCAACTGATGCATATTAGCTATGACAATGACGAGGAAAGTGCAGCAAATTTTGAAGTAAGCGAAAGATCTTTGCCTTTTTTCTTTGATTCATTTCAGTTCATCAGAGACAATTTCCATGCAATCAGAAATCAACTGTCTACAAGTCTTGATCTGGACCATCTTGAGGGCAATAAAAACCTTGTTCAAGACTTCTCATATTCAGATTTCCAACCCCCAAATGCCATTGATTGTCAAGTTGCACATGAAGACATGGAAGCTGGCACATATGATGAAATGATACAAGAAGATTCCCTACCTTTTTGTTTTGAACCATTTCAATTTTTGAAGGGTAAATTGCATAGTAAATCTTCAAATGAGCAGCATGTAGGAAATCAACAGTCTCTCAGTTTCAATGTTGAGGATGAGACAGATAGCGAAATTCTTGAGCAAGTTGTTAATGAGAAATCTTCCCCTGAAATGATTGATGAAATCTTTTTGGATACAAAACCCTCCCTAACACCAGATTTGGAGCCACCAAAAGCAATTGAAGATCAGATTATAGATGAAGGCGTGGAATCTAAAATACATGATCTAATGATGCAAGACGATTCTGTACCCTTTTGTTTCGAAGCATTTCAATTTATAAGGCACAATCTTCGTAATATCTCAAAAGAAAAACATGAACAACGAGTAGGATGTCATACAGTTTTAATGGATACATCGCAACAGTCATCTCAAATTTTTGATGATCCTATTGCTCGTGTGTTGGATGATGTTTGTTGTAAAAGTTCTTCTCCATCAGCTAACCATGTGACAGATAAGAATGTTGATAATAATATTATTCAAAAGTTGCCTTCATTGTCTTGTTTAACAGATTGTTCATTGCATACCCCATACCAAGGTTTGCAGTCATATGAGGAGATTGATAAAGGAGACTTTTGTTCTGTTTGGAGTCAGCAACAGAGTTTGGTTATTCACAAAATTCAGGATCTTTTTGACAGCCCGCTGCTATCACCAAAGAAAGGTAGCACAGATGTGAGGAAAATCTTAATATCCAGCTATGAAGACTACTTGGAACACAATAGTAATGTGTTAATAGAAATCAATAGCAATGTTTATGAAGATCCCTTCGCAGTATTCTTGAAGTCATCCAGTCAATTCATGCTTTGCAAGTTTATCAGTAGTCAACTTGATCCCAAGTTTCCATGGGAGTTTCCTTTCGATTCTTCCCTTTTCCTGCGCATCATAAAGCATTTGGGAAGAAATCAAATACCAGCCAGGATGCTTACGTGGTTGCATTGGTTGTTTCATTTCACTTGATCCCGTGATGAATGAAATTGTTAGAGTAGGTTTTGATGAATAAGCTCTACTTTGAGCATCATTTCCAGTTTTTTAGTTGTGTTTAAATGTCGAGTTAGTTTTTAATTGAGTGAGAGTCAATTTGTGTCATCAATTCATTAGTTTTTAGTCATGCATTTCAGCTTGAGTTTTTGATTCCATTTCCCAATGGATGAAGGCACTGTCTGCTTTCCAAAGATCTATAGTTCTTGGCACCTCCAAGGAGCTACCATCCCCATTGGAGCCAATGTTAGTATCGGTCTTTTCATCCTTCCTCCAGTGATCAAACATGCTCTTACAAAGTGATTTTAAGGTGTCAAGGTCAAATTTTGTCATTTCAGTGAGTCTTCAAGCAAAATTTGGTCACTAGGTATTAGGTCTAGGGTTTGCTTTTACTCCTATCAAAGTTGTCCAAATGTTGGTCCATGTCACCATTCAACTAAATGTACCATCATTCATATGGTTGTCTTCATCATGTCAGGTTCCAATGGGTCATTTTACACCTTGTTCATGCTTCAGTTGTGCCTAGGTAAGGTTCATTTCCCTCTCCTAGGGTTTTGAACGTAATTTCTCTTGGATGGTCAAATCATTAGAAAAACTTGTAACCTGATGTTCATACACCTTCCCCTATCCTTAATGTACCTTATTAAACACTTCCCATCACTAAGATCCCCCAAATTCCTCATTTTTCCACAAACCCTAGTTTCTTGCTACAACATGACAATTTTCTAGGTTGGGCCTGTGTTTAGCCCTTCTGGACCTCTTCCCTTCACTCAATCTTTGAAATTCCACTTTCTCCTACTTCCTAACATCCCTCCCTACTTCCAAAAATTTTCTCAAGAATTTAGAAGCCCTTTATCCCCTTCATTTCGCTTCATTTCGACAAATCCCCTGTTCCACACATCGGGATAGGTTTTACTCCAATGATTTTTATGAGAAATAAAATATGAATTTTGGAAACATGAGAGAGGTTTTTGTCCAAAATAGGCGAAGGAAGAAAAACCTCCTTCACTTTTTACATAGGTGTCATGGTTTTAGATAAATTTCAAAAATACAGTGGCCTCAGGAGAATTGATGCACCTCTGGAGTGACCTTGGGAAAATCAAGCTTTCTCCTAGCTTAGTTGGCCAAATGACTTTTTGGATGATTCAAATGATACGTAGACACAAATATCTTTCCCATGAGCTATCATGAGCTCAATTTGGAGTTGAGGAAGCCCTTCAAAAGTTGACTGTAACAGCACTCTGCCTTTAGGCAGCCTCATTTTGCACATTTTGACCAGTCTTGGGAGATTTAATTTTCGATAGGGAAAATGAACTCCAAATTCAAAAATTACAGTTGGGCTGGAAATTAGACTCGAAGACCTTTCTAGTGAGCTATCTTGTGCCGAATTTGAACATAGGGAAGACCTCCGAAAGTCTCCTGCAAAATGCGCTACGCATAGCATTTGGAGGCGCGGCACATTGGGTTTGTACACGGTGCACAGAGCCTCCAAAGAAGATTCTCACCATTTCTTCATCAAATTTGCAAAACGACTCAATTATTTTTGCTCTAGGTAGTTTGTGAGCTCTTGTCATTGATTTTAGCTAGTGTTGCGTGTTGTTTGGAGGGAGGAATTTGGAAGTTTGGAGGTTGGAAATATAAACCTTACCTTCTTGTCAAAATTGCTCCTTTGGGTTTTGAAATGGTGTTTCAAAGTAACTTTGGTGCCAAGTATTCCATTCCCCACCTGTTTTTCCTTTCCCATTAGTGATATATTCGTGTTATATTATCATTCCCCACCTGTTGTTCATTTCCTTTACATCCTCAAGGTCATTCACTCCTAAACCCCTTTTTCCTATCCCTAAGTCACATCATTCCCTATCATTCCTATTTCCCCATCTCATTTGTAAAATCCCTAAACCCAAAAAAATCAAGTGACTGTCCCATTTTCTCCACATTTGACAAATCATAAGTTTTAAAAGGGCAAATTTCACTTGGTTACAGTCCTTGTTCCCATTGTCCTATTTCTCCCACAGTCTTTTCCCTTTGGCACACATTTGGCACATAGTTGGAAATTGGAGATAAAGACACCAAGTTCTCATTTCTCATTTTCAACAAACCAAACATACACTTAACGTACACCTTGTAGCACCATGGAGATGGAAACCGACATATCATATGAACAAGACAGTGATTTCCACCACTGAAACTACATGCACCAGGAGGACACTAAAATGACGCAAAAGGCATGATAGGCTCCGAATCTTGGCCAAAGCCTCCTTGGCTGAGCATGATACTCAATGATGGACCTTCAGTCCAAATTTCAAAAAATTTGGAGAAAATTTTGTCAATTTTGAATTTTTTGGCTTCAAAACAGGGTTTTCTGCCTAACGCGTAGCACCACTTGGCGCGCGCTTATAATTGGGATATCATCTAGAGGAAAAATTTGAATTTCTAGTATTTTTATGGAAAGTTATGCATGCTCATGGATTACCTAAGGATTTCATCAAGCTCTGGGTTGCCTAAAGGGTCAAACACACCCTAAAAATGACCTCTCTGCCACCTTTTGCACCCACAGGAAGCAGTCTTGGGAGATTGAAGTTTTGGAGGGGAAAATGACATCCAAATCCAGAAATTCCACTTGGGTTGGAAAGCAGACAGGTAGGCCTTCCAACGCGCTATCTTGGGCTCAATTTGGACCTTGGGAAGTGCCTCAAAATCAGCTCCAAATTTCTGTTATGCATAAAGATTTTGGGCGCGGTGCATAGATAATTTTGGCCTATTTTTCACTCTTTAGCTCAGAATTTCGCCGAGTTTTAACTAGTTTCACTTTTTGATGTTACTCTTGATCTACCTTGATGTAATTTCATGAACATGATGTAATTTTGGTACATATTTACTTTTTTTAGTAGATTCATTCACTAAAAAGTGAAAAACAACTGAATGAATCAGTTTCCTAACATATAGAGGCAAGTTGTTTCATTGCCTATTTTTCAGTTCCTTGTTTAGATATGGTTGAAACAGCTCCTAGAATGATGAGCTCGACCCCTAGAGGCATGGGAAGGAGTTAGGCTTGTCTATATCATGTAATTTCTCAGTCATTTTCAGGGTTGGACACTTGGGATTGCTTGGCACTTCATTGTACATCTGATTTCTGCATTTTTGGCAAAGGAAAGACCAGGGTTTTGCAGCACTTGTTGGGATCCTTGTGGTTCTATGTTTTGATGGTGTTTTTATTCATGCAATTGTAAGTGCATTGATGTTTCATGTATGCCATTTCCCTTCTCTTTGCTTCTGAAATTAAACAAATGAGTGACAAAAGGTAGAATTCATTAGCTTGCTGTGCTCTGCCTGTTAGTTTGTTTAATTTTCAATGTTTTCTTCAGTTTGAAGAGGATTCTTGGTACCCTCTTGCCCTCTTCAGCTCCTCAGCAGTCTTTTCTATCCATTCATTTAATCTAAAGCATCAAAACTACTGCCTACCTTGCCCCAACCGGAACTCTACAAAAATTTGGCCTCGTCCCTGGACCCAAATTTGCCTTTCCCTTTTTCCAACAAAAAGTCCTCAAAAATCAAATCAAATCCTTGCACTTCATACCTAGCCTAAGATCAGTTGTTAAATCAGTCATCTCAAGCTCCATCGATTATCTTTTGCTGAGATTAACCTGGAGAGAGCCCTCTCTTTTCCTCGTAGGGCTAGCTACGAGGCTGAGCGTGGTTTGATGTGGACGTAGAAGCTTACCTTTTTAGCCTGAGGTAAATCTAGGCTTTAACATCCCTATTCCTTAAACTCACGTATCCCTAAATTCACTAATCCCATATCCCAATTCCCATTTCCCAAAGTCCCAAATACAAATTCCCAAACCCTAGTCCTATACTAAAAGTTCCCAAATTGTTCTCTAATTCCTTGTTCCCTTAACTACACCCTACCCCAACAGTACCTAAATCCCTCATTGTCTCCACCCTCCATAGTCCCACATATCACTCTTTCCCTTGGTGGAAAAAGTCAAAACACATCACAGCCTACCTACTTCTCATCAAGAAACCATCCAAGAGTTGTAGGTAGACATCAAGGCCTTTTCCCTCAACTCTGAGAGGGGTAAGTGGATTATAAAATTCCTGGAGTAGAGAAATAAGCATCTTGGAGATCAGTGAGCAATCACGGAGTTACAAAACATTCGAGAGAATCGCCAAGCTGCCCAAAGGAGGAGGGTGGAGCTCACTTCACCTGAGCAAGAGATTAATGCCGATTGGGAGTATTGGCCTGAGAGAGCCAACATCCACTTAGAGAGATTGTTGGAGAAGGCCAACAATGAGAAAAACATATTGAGGAACATGGCATATCATTACTTGGTGAGAAACAAAGTGTGCAAGGCAAGAATCAGGAGCTTGAAAGCAAAGTTGAAGAAGAGATCGAGGAGGCAAAAAGTGCAAGATAAACTTTAGATCTTGGCTGAGGCTTCCTTGGTCCAACACAGCACTTGATGGAGAGAACTCAGCCCAAATTTCAAAAAATTTGGGACACTTTTTTGCATTTTTGAAAATTTTGGACTAAAACATGGAATTTTCTGCCCTATGCGTCGTGCCACATGGCGCTCGCTTTTGCTAGGAGCCTACAAATCACAAAAAATTAGTATTTTTGGATTTGGCATGAAAAGTTATGCTTTCCTACCTATGACCAAGAAATTTGGGTAGGTTTTGAGCCCTCAAAAAGGTCAAAAACACACAAAAAATGACCTCACTGCCCCTATTTTGACACACAGGAATCAGTGTTGGGAGAATGGACCTTTGGAGGGGCAAATTGAGGGAAAATTGAAAAATTCCACTTGGGTTGGAAAGTAGACAGGCAGGCCTTTCCAACAAGTACATCTAGAGCTCATTTGGACATCGAGAAGGCTTCCAAAGGTGGGTCCAAATAGGCGTGACACATAGAGAATTTGGCATGGCGCATAGAGGAAAAATGGCCTGTTTGACCAAGTATTGCTCCGTTTTTTGCCCAGTTTTGGCTAGTTTGACTTTTTCACTCTCTTAATGGCAAATGTGATGTAATTTGATTAACATTGATGGATCGTGATGTAAATATGTTAAATTTTCACTTGTAGGGGTAGATTCATAAGTTTAAAGGTTGTTTGAAACTGAATGAATCAGTTCCCTTGTTTCTAGAGGGATGCTGCTATGTTGCCTAATTTTTAGTTCTCAGTTTAGAATCAGTTGGATCAGCTTCTAAACATGTGAGCTCGACTCCTAGAGGCAAGGATGAGCTATGTTTGTCTATATTATGTTGTTTTTCAGTCATTAGCATGGTTGGACTCTTGAGAAAGCATTGAGCTTCATTGTACACTCATAATTTCATTTTGGCTAAGGAATTGAGACGGTCAGGATTTGCAACACTCTTTGGGATTCATGTGGAAATTTGTCTTGGTACAGTGCTTCTATTTGTAAATGTGAATTTTCTTATATGTTATATAGCTCATTCTCTTTCTTGTTTCTTCTGATCTAAACAAACAAGAGTGTAAGTAGAATCCATTGAAAGTGCAGTGCTCTACTTGAAGTTTGCTTTAGTTATTTGATGTTTTCAACTGTTTGGGGAGGATCCATGATTACTCTTGCCATCTTCAACACCTCACCTATCTATTCCTTCCGTCTCATTCAGATTTAAGTGCCAAAACGATTTCCTACCTTGCCCCATTGAGATCTCTACAAGACCGATCCTCAATCCCCGCACCCAAAATCTATCAAATCAAACTCTCTTGCACATATACCTAGCATAAGATCAGAAGATATTTCAGTCATCTCAAGCCCCCATCGACCATTATTTGCTGAGATTGACCCGGAGAGAGCCCTCTCCTGACTTGGTAGGGCTAGCTACCAGGCTGAGCGTGGTTTGATGTTGGCCCTGGATCCTACCTTTTCAGCCTAAGGTAAATCTAGGCTCTAACACAAGTGAGGGATGAAATTGGTGTTGCTATTGCATTGTAGTGTTGTGAGAATTTTTGAACAAGATGGGCATGAAGACTATCCAGAATTTGATATGAATGCAAGATATTGTTATGACCATTGCTTTATCCCAGGATATTTAGAGTATACAATGATTAATAGCCATTGTGTTGCACAATAGGATCACATGCAACCAACACCGTAAGTTAAAAATTCAAAGGCCCTACATGTTGGTCGACTTCTATGAAAACATTGAAAATTAGATGAAGCCTAATTGATCCTTTTCTTCCTAAAATGTATCGTGATTAGCTGCAATCTCGCATTTGTTTCCAAATGATAGTTCTAGATGTATTTGAGAAGACAAAGTTGTTGAACGAGTTTGATTGTACGCATTGCAGCTATTTTTATAACTGCAGGAAATTTTTTATGATCAAAGTCAAGACTAAGAAGAAGGTGTGGTGAAATGTTACTCTGACCCCTTGAAAGATTGCTTCTATGCATTGAAAATGGAAGTTGTTTTTTGAAATATGTTTAAAACTTGAAACATTTTCCTAAATCTGAGTATGCCAGGTGAGGGGCGTATTCATGAGCTGTAGAATTGTTTTTTAATTGGGATTTGATCTGGTTATATTGGACCATGTACATTTGGATTCATTTTATTTGGAACCAGTGGAGTCGGGTGTGTTCATTGTAAAAGCTAATATAGTAAATTTCACCATGGCAAAAGCATCAATTTTTTGATTCAGTTCTATTAAACATTGTGGTCAAAGGACTTACCCTTGATGCTTTTATTGAAAGTTCTGATTTGTGTGCAAAGTGTTTGAACTTTTGATGACCATTGACCATTGGTCGTATCTCAGGGAAAATGCTGCGAGTGAGAATTGAATGAGTATATTTGTTGATGTCGTTTTTCGATATAAAGTTGAAGTTAGCGACTAATATTTGATTGTTTTTCCCTTCCAAATTTTATGCATATTAATTTTTTTGAAGGTGCACAGTCAGTTATGTTGAGTTGAAGTGGGCACCTTTCGCAAGGAGCTAGTAGTTATTTTTAGCAAGAGGAAGATATTATTTTGTTATTTATTTTCTCATAGTAGAAACCACCTGCAAGAATTTCCATATGTTGGAGACATCAAAGAACATGGCCATATTTTGTACAAACAAGGTAGCGAAGAAAAAGGGGTCATGAGTTGGCCGCGGTCCACAAATAATTTGACCTAGGTTTTGATTTTTATTAAGAATTGATTTTAATTATAAAATTTACGGAATATAAAATCAAGAAAGGAAAAGGGGTTGGTGGTTAAAAGAAATAATTTGGTATATTGAAGACTACAAGGTCATAAATTCAAATATTTGTGGAGAATTTTTTTTGAAGTTGTTAAGAAGACATAAATTTTGTTTGCAATAGTTTCACTTGAACATTGTTGATATTATATTGTAAATTCATTTGTATTGGGTGCATTTTCGGTGGTAGCTAACACCCCTTTTTTTACTCAAAGTTGATTGCTGGAGAAAATGGCCAAACGTGATTATTTGCTATAGTTATTGAACATTTTAATGTCATCTACTATTGATAACAGTGTCCAAGTCAGCAAGGACACACTTTCTCTCATCCAATCTTGTTTGCAATATGCACAAGAGAAGATCGAGTTTTTGCAACTTGAATCTAAATTCTAGAGAGATGAACTTCAATAGAAGCGTTGTGATTCTAAACTTGTCTTTGTTCAGAGTTTTCTTTTTGATCTTGAATTTCATTAATAGTGAAATTTTAACCATATTTGTAAATACATTTCAGGAGAAAATTTGGGTGCAGCAGAAAGTCATGTTCAAGAAAATATATGCGAGTGTCATTTGCATAAATATGTGAAGCCTATCATTACCAAAACTTTTATAAGACTGTGGGAAGAGATTACTAACAATAAACATAGAACTAGTTTGGGTTACAACAACGATATTCTCGATGTATCTTTTCACATTCAAGATTTTTCTAAA
Source organism: Pinus tabuliformis (assembly GCA_031772625.1). Classification (NCBI taxonomy): domain Eukaryota; kingdom Viridiplantae; phylum Streptophyta; class Pinopsida; order Pinales; family Pinaceae; genus Pinus; species Pinus tabuliformis. The sequence continues at coordinate 1,208,920,884 of CM062811.1, forward strand.
CCTATACAATTCCAAAGTGTTGGATTTCTGAATGGTGTTGTTTCAAAGCAAGTTGATAGATGCCAATACTGTAACAGAGTTGGGCATCTGAAAGATAAGTGTTTTGATCTTCACATGTGTGAGAATTATGGAAAGAAAAATCATCATATAAATAGATGTTCCAAAAGGAAGACTACTGCAAGAGAGAAGGTAAAGTTTAAATGGATTGCTTCTTGGGATTGGATGAAAATAGGAAAGAATATTTACAGGTCATATCGAAGAATATGTTCGAGAGTGATGACCTGCCTTGTAGTGATGACAAATACTTCTCACTCTGTATCCAACAAGGGGGGGACTATTGATGATCTACTACAGGTTTGAGTTCGAGATGTGAAGTGAGCCCGAGTTAGAGTTGAGATAACTGAGTTGATTGAGCACTTCCATATTTGGAATTGTTCAAGGAACTGTTGTGCTAGTTCCAGAGTTTGTGGTCACCTTAAAACCACATTTTTGGTTGTTCAAGAACTTATATGAAGGTTCCAAAGTTGTTGTTGGTTGAGACCTTGAGTTCCCCCATACTTCTTTGTGGTCATCATTAAAAACCATTTCTTGAGAGACATTCAGCTCTTGGCTGAGATGCATTTCTGCATTTTGAGCTCTCCTTCTTGGACTTTGGTACATCCCTTCAGATTGGGGGGGGCTGTTAGATAGCTAATACTCGTGATTAGTCTTGGGTTAGTTTGGGTAGTTATTGGAGTCCAAGAAGACTGGGGAACAAATTCAATTGTTTCCTACATGTATTTATATGTACATGATGTGCATAATTCTTTGATATTTATGTTAGATAACTAATCCTCAAGGTTAATTATAGGGTTAGTTTGGGTAGTTATTAAAGTCCAAGAAGACTCGAGAACTAATTCAACTGTTTGTTATATGTATTTATATGTACATCATGTACATAATTCTTTAAAATATATTAATATCCATTTGATTTGGGTTCCAATTTATTGTGTTTTACATTAAAAACTCAATACACATATATATTACAATATTTTTTACCTACAATATGCTGTTGGTTGAATTTTTCATGCATGACTTCCGTGAATCTAAAATTATAATTTAATATATGGGTTTTAAAAACTCAATACATATATAGCTTATACCGTTTTTTACATGAAACTTGAGGATGAATGAATTGTACATGGATCATAGTGTTGACCTTCAAATTATTATTTAATATAAGGGTTGTAAAAGTTCAATACATAGATAGGTTATTGTGCTTTTTACCTGAAACATGCAACTGAGTACAAGTTCTTAAACATGTGGCTAATGTAGGAGTTTTGTTATCCAACTTGTCCCTCCATGCCCTGCCTCCAAACTAATATTAATGTTTGGTTTTTTCTTTCAAATTACAGAGTCAATATCTAATATCAAATTTATTTATTTAAATAAAAGTAAATTTCACTGAAATTTTATGACTTTAAATAGGTTTTTCTATTTGTTTTTTTGTTGGTTTTTTGTTTTTTGTTTTTGTTTTGTTTTGTTTTTTTAAGTAAGGAAAAAACACTAGTTTCTATTAAGTATAAACAGAAAACTAGTACAATATGTTTATAATGAAGCATCATAACCAGTCCTTCTAAGGTTAGAAATATGCATGTGTGCTAGAGCATCCAGGTCATGGATCGATACAACCACAACCAAATTAAGAACTCAATATTGCCTTCCAGTGGAAAGCACTTCCAAAAAAATATAGTGAAACTCGAGATTCATATTCTAGGTCTGTAAGAAAACATAGTAGAATGGAAAGAAAAAATGTATAGTGTCTAAACTAGTGCCTAAAAACTATGTAGATTAATTCAATAGGAAATATTAACTAGATAGTAGCATGGATCCAACATGCATGAAAGTACTACCAATCCCATGTGAGTTATACCATAGACTTTAAATAGGTTACATTAAAGAAGAATACCATGGATTTTAAAAACCTTCGGTTGTGAAAATTTGGATTTCTATAGTTTAATTTATTTAAATTTATGATTATATATTAAACTTATTGTTGGTTACTAAATTTGCCTACTTTTCCCCTACGTTTTGACCCCTTTCCTTCACCTATTTCAAGTCCTTTCACAGTTAATTTGTATCCTGAGAAACATAGGTATATCTATTTGTCATGTCTTTGTGAATTATTAATCAATGAAGCGTATTCCTAGGGGAGTGTTACTTCTGATACTTTCTAACACATGTTTCCTTGCATATTTTAAAGGATGATGATCAACATACTAAAATTTAGTGTATGGTTATCAATGCGTTGGAAGTACTATCTTAGGATGTTGGTTGTAACGATGATTCCACCCAAGAGAGTCTATTGGACCAACACATTTTCTATCTTCGTATTATCTTTATGCCTCAATGATCGTTGTATATTTGTAGGTAGATAACTGCCCTAATCTTTGGAAATCGTTGATACTATCTTTGTAACATTCAAATGTATAAGTAAGGTTACAGGGATGGAAAATATAGCCACCCCTAAAGAAAGATATGAGATTTCTGAGCAAGTATCAGTAGAGTCCTGTAATTTTATTTTGATTATTTCAAACGTGATATTCTGAGTATTCATTAGTCTTTGATGTTTTAACACAACCCTGACTAGGGAGTTGGGCCCACTCTCCTGACCAGGTGTTGTTGGACTACTGGTGTGCGTAGATTTATCTTCTGTTATGTTTATTTCTTTATCGCTCTAATGGTTCACTAAGTTGTGTTGTTGTGAATCCTAACTTGTTGTTATTTTGATTGTTGTTACACATTGTTATGTTGTTGATTAAATGCTCAATGCTGAGTAGGGAAACTTTGGCCTGCATAGACCTTGCATGGTACCCTTGAAATAATCATATCAGCCCGAGGTTGATAATTAATGTGGGAAAATGGTGAGTTCCATAACTCATATATAAACACCAACCTTTTGGCATTGTTTATGGGGAGGCTATTGAAGGCATGAAAGTATGACCAATATTGACTATAGGATTGATATCTTGTCTTGGGAAGGGAAGTTTTCACCTTGCTCTAGGTCTTGAGCATCATATTTCTTTGGTTTCTTTGATTTCTTGTTTTTTTAGGACCACTCTCTTGTCCTAGGGAGGGAAGTTTCCACCCTCCTTGAGGTCCCGAGCATTAAATTTCTTTGGTTATTTCAATCTTTCGTTTCTTTTAGGAACCGCTCTCTCATCCTCGGAAGGGAAGTTTTGTTACACCGTTTTAGGTCCTGAGCTTAGATTTTGTGGTTGGTTTGTCTTTGCTTATTTTTTTCTCTTTTTAGGGGCCACTCTCTTGTCTTGGGAAGGGAAGTTCCCACCCTATTCTAGGTCCTAAGCTTCATATTTGTTTGAATGTTCTCCTTTTTCTTTCTGATTGAATGAACATAGACACAAATAAAAGGGGCAGAGGAAAACCCCCAAAAAGAAGGAAAGATCTAGACAGAGTTTCCTACATCCAAGAAATCATTTCAAGAGCTAAGTCAGAAGCATCACCACGAGCTATTGTGAGGGTTATATCTCATACGAGATTTGGAGGGCAGTCAGTTTCACAACCAAAATCTCCCCCAATAACATACGTAGAATTAAAGGAAGAAGAAATAGGAAGAAAATCATCAGAAGAATTGAGAATTTCCAGTTCAGAAGAAGAAGAAGGCTTGAGGAAATTTACTCCACCAGTTGATCGAGGAAGTATAGTTAGAGAGACTCAACCCCGCACTGAACGAAAACTAGCAATTATTGAGATTCCAAGTGAATATTGGAAAATATTCATGGCTCATCTGATATCCACAACTAAATTTCCAATTGGGGATATTAGAGGTGATGCGCCTATGCAACCTAGTTCTTTGACAACATTACCTAATTTCCATGGTATTTCTTTTGAAGATCCGAACACATTCCTTTTTGAATTCGACATTTCTTATCAAGGATATGATTATATTTCTAATGCTAAGAAACTATATATTTTCCCTGCTACTTTGAAGGGAACAACTCTGAGGTGGTTTATAGGTTTAGGGGGGGAATCGATTACAAAATGGGATGACATGAAGATTATTTTCTTGAAAAATATCAGGACTACTGAAAATCCTGAGATATTAAAGAGGAAACCTTTGAGATTATGCAAAAAGAGGATGAGAACATGGAGGACTTCATGGAATGCTTCAAATATAGTTTGTAAAGAGGAGGCCATAGTGAAATGGATAAGGATATCTTAAAGTTAATATTTTTCTGGGCACTAAGGGAGGAATCTTTGGAACTCCCGAATGTGGTAGGAAAGGGAGATATTTCAAAGGAGCAATTCGACATCATTTCTGAGTTGTGCATCAAATGTTCACGTGGAGATGTGAGGCATAAACAAGAAGTACGAGCACTCAAGACATCCAGTGGTGGGGTTACAAAAGCAGAAATTTGAAACTTGCTGGATAATTTGAGGATTGATATTCTAAGCACATTGTCCTCGCAACTATATGTTCTACAAGTAAAACATAAATAGATGGAAGCCAAGAAGGCAATGGATATTTTCTTCCCTCAATGTAGGAAGAAGCATCGGCTGAAGGAATGACCACTCAATACTATTGAAACCTGTGCAATATGTGCATAGAGTCATTCCACTAGCATGTGTCCATCTCTTCCTTGGCTAAAGGTATTTTCCTAGGGAGAAAATTAACATGCATATCAATTGTACTTTATGGGATCAAAGAAACCATGGAAACCATGACCACAGAACATGAATCAATGTATGCCTCAAGACCCTTCTCAGTATTTTAATAATTTGAATTTTGGGCCTAGCCTGTACCTTTCTCACCTTCATGGTCGCAATACTATTAGTATCCAATGCCCTGGAAATCATGGTCCTCCAAACCTGGTCCAACCCCTTCATGGTCCCAGAGCTGGCGTGCAGCTCCTCTTCCCTCAAGGAAGTTCTTCCAACCTATGCCGCAACAACAGCTACAACTTCCCTCTAATTCCTCCACTAGTAATCCTCTTTGTCCACAACTGCATGTTCAATCCAACCTGAACATGAAAAATAAGGGGGCTCAACAAGTTCAGACACTCAACCTTCCTACATATATAATTTCCACTGAGTAATGTAATGAACTGAATCTTCAGTCTGGTCACGTGGTAAATACTCAGATTTCACCAATAATTGTTGAACATACTAATGATGAAGCCTCAAAACCAGAACTTAGGAATTCCACTAAAACAACTCGGGTGATTCACCACAAGTTCCCATGGGAAGACGACCCCCTTCTCAAACAATTGTTACTGGAGGATGTCAGAATGGTTCACCTTATCCTAAGAGACTATCCTTGAGGAAACAATTTCCACATCCTGAATTTGACTATTTGGGGGAATTGAAAAACTTATTTGTCAAGATCTCGTTACTTCAGGCTATGAAGGATGTACCAATTTATGCCAAAATGATCAAAGAAATTTTTTCTAAGAAACCTAGAGGAAAACCAAAAGATCCACTCACTATCCATGTCATGGGGAAATTATCAGATATAATGTTGGGAAATCCTACACTTGTTAAACATGGGGATCCAAGCAACACAATTATTACAATACAATTAATAGAGTTAATATCCTGAATCTATTGGTAGACCTAGGAGTTGTAATTAATGTTATAACTTCTGCAACTTTACTTACCCTCGAGTTGCTTGATCTTAAACCAACTCCTACAGTCTTAGAACTTGCAAACCGATCCACTGTACGATCGGTAGGGAAGTTAGAAGATGTGACTTTCTCTGTAGATTTGTGGTAATACCATATTTATATTTTGGTGCTGCATACCCAATCTCTAACAGGGGGACATCCATTGATTTTATGAAGACCTTGGATTATGGCTGCAAACGCTTATATTGAGCACCGATCGGGAAATATGGTAATATCCAATTGGGAAATCATAAAGAACCTTATCCTTTACCCCTGCAAAATCGACTTCATCAATTAAACCATGATTTACCTTAATACAAAAATCTCCACCTACGAAGGAGCCTGAACCTGAAAATGAAGGTATTAGACCAATTCTTAGCATTAGTGAAGCCCTCTATTTTATGGATGAAATAGAAGATGATTCTATTAGCAGATTTATCAGTAGACCCAAATTCGTTTCTCATTCAATCTGCCAGTTATTAGAATCTGTTATGAGTTGCACTATTTAGGAAACCATTGAACCAGAAACTGAAGTTGAAAAAGTTCTTGTTATTGCACCCATAACAACTTTCCTGTAGAAATTGATCCAGGGAAAATGCTGAACATTAATCCTAACCTTTCACCTTCCCAGTCTGAATAGTTGTTGAAAGTCCTTTGGGATCAGAAGAAAGCTTTCGACTGGGAATATAAAGATATGAAAGATATCCCATGTGATCTATGTATCCATCACATATAAATAAAAGATGAATGTTGACCTATTAGACAGCCACAGAAAATGATGAATCCTTCCTTGAAGAACATTATCAAAGAAGAACTGTAGAAGCAACTAGATTTTGGGTTTATTTATCCAATCTTAGATAGTCAATAGGTATCCCCACTGGTCATTGTTTCGAAGAAAAATGACAAGTGATGGACCTGTGTTGATTACAAGGAATTCAATAAAGAAACTGAAAAAGAGCACTTTCCCTTAACCTTTATTGACCAAGTCCTTGATACATTAGCCGAGAATAAGTTCTCCTCCTTTATGGATGGATTTAATGGATATAACCAAATATAGATAACTCTCTAGGATCACGATAAAACTACTTTTACTTTCCCTTAGGGAACTTTCACATACTGCGTCCTTCCATTTGGCCTTTGTAATGCGCCCGCTAGCTTTCAACGGGAAATACTAGGAATTGTTTCTCATCTAGTTAATGACAATGTTGAGATCTACATGGATGGATTCACCCCGTATGGGGATTCTTTCAAATAAGGTATGGAAAACTTAGAGAAAGTACTTAAACAATGCAAACAAATACATGTTTCTCATAGTACAATAAAATTTCATATGATGATGGAAGAAGGAATAGTTTTGGGACACCTGCTTTCAGCTGTAGGAATATGGGTTGATCTTGCCAAGGTAGAGGTAATATTAAATTTTCCTACATCGAGGACAACAATGAAGGCACATATATTTATTGGTTATGCTATAGACGTTTTATAGAAAAAATTTCTAAGATAACATTTCCACTTTTCAAATTATTACCTAAAGATGCAAAATTTGTGTGGAAAGATGCATGTGAATCAACTTTCTTGGAAATGAAAGAACTAGTCTATAAAGCTCCGATATTATGTGGCCCTGACTGGAAGCTCCCATTTCATATGTCCATAGATGCTTCTCATACAATAGTAGGGGGAATCTTGGGACAAGAGGAGGATAAGAAATCATATGCGATTTACTATGTCAGCAAGAACCTAACTCCTACTGAACTGAACTATACCATAACTGAAAAAGAGTTTTTGGTTGTTATCTATACTATTAATAAATTTCAGCATTAGATTATAGGACATCTAACTTTCGTACACACTAATCATTCAACCATCAGGTATCTAATGAATAAACCAATAACTTCTGTTTGAATTACAAGATGGTTATTGTTGATACAAGAATTTGATATTACCATTGTAGATAAACTAGGAAACGATAATGTAGTAGCATATTTCTTGTCTAGGCTAAGTACTAATGATGAAGATACACCTATAGAGGATAGTTTCCCGGCTGAACATATTTTTTCAATTTCTACTCACACTCTATGGTATGCAGATATTACTAGCTATATTTTTAGAGGAAAAGTACCTCATCATTTTCCATACCGGGAGTAGCGAAAAATCATCCGTCATAGTGCCTGTTACTCATGGATAGAGACATGCCTCTTCTATACATGACCTAATCAACAAATATGACACTGTGTAGGTAAGGATGACATGTATGACGTTCTGAAAGCTTCCCAGGATGTTCCTTGCAGAGGGCATTTGGCAGGAAACGGAAAGGTCATAAGGCGTTGCAGATGGTATACTATTGGCACTCTATTTCTCATGATGCAAGGACATATGTTTGAGGGTGTGATATTTTCCAATGGATGGGTTAGCCTGGTTGGTCAGATGAGATGTCGTTATAGCCTCAATTATTTATTGAGCCCTTTGAGAAATGGGTTGTCGATTTCGTTGGGCCGTTCAATCCTCCTTCACATTAGAAAATTCACATTCTGGTTTGCACAAACTAAGTGAGAAAGTGGGTAGAAGCCAGAGTGGTCACAAAAGCCACAAAACAGGTTGTCTTAGAATTTGCATTCAAAGAAGTTTTTTCTCAATACAGAGCTCCTAGAGAGATAGTTTCAAATGGAGGGGTGTAGTTCACATCACATCTAATAGCAGTGCTCATGAAGAAGTATGAAATTAAACACATGGTGACATCTCCATATCATCCTTCAACCGAATGGTCAAGTCGAAAGCACACGTAAGGTACTGGAGAATATACTCACAAAGACTGTAGCAAACCATCACCGAATCTGGGCTAAAAATCTTCGTGAAGCACTTTGGACGTATAGAACGACATGGATGAATACAACATGATTTTCACCGTATGAGCTTGTCTATGGTAAATCCCCTTTGTTTCTGGTGGAATTCAAAATTAAGATTCTTAGGAAAACTCTTGAAGTAGGTTGGGATCTTTCAACAGTCAGAAACACCGACTGAAATAGCTAAATGAGTTAAATGAAATTTGTTTGATAGATGTACAAAATATTGCCACAATCCAATAATAGTGAACAAAATGGCATGAAAAATTCATCAATAAAAAGGTGTTTCAAAGAGGAGATTGGGAATTTCTCTATTACTCTCAGTTCAAGGACTTTAAGTGGAATCTATGCTCTAGATGGATGGGACCGTATGAAGTTGGCACAATGTTTGATAATGGGACTATTGAAATGGTGACAATCGATGATGCACATATTCCTTTACTTTTAAATGGGCATCGCCTTAGATTGTATCATCGTCCAGCCTCTAGGGACTCCTTTATTAAGAATTTATCTGATAACTCTGGTTTTAAATTTTTGTGTGCATAAAACTCTTCCTCTATCCTTCTTATATATATATATATATATATATATATATATATATATATATATAGATATATATAGATATATATATATATATATATATATATATATATATATATATATATATAATGTTGTTAGTACTCTATGAGTACTTCTTTTCTTACAAGTGTTGTTACTCCACCGATGGTGTTACTCTATTGGTGTTATTACTTCGCTGATGTTGTTACTCCACCGCTGATGTCGTTACTCCGCCGATGTCGTTACTCTTTCGCTGTTGTTATTCCTTTGGTGTTGTTACTCCTTCGGTGTTATTACTCCACCAATGCTGTTAGTCCATCCATGCTGATACTCCATCAAGGTAAGTTTCTAGGTACATCCTGACTCTCCCTTTCATCATGCTAGGGGCATGAAAACCAATCTCAAGAATACTTCCCTATGGTTCAAGATTGTGTAAAAATGAACCCATATCCATTTTAACCCTTGCAATTACCATTCTATCAGCCTCTTTCATCAGATGAGCCTTGGTTGTTTTCATCCCATTGCCACCATCCCTTTGGTCGACCATATGCTTTCACTTGGTTGTTTTACCACTTTTGAGGAACAGTTGCAATGAGTGGTCTTATTAGCCAACCTCTTCACATAAATCAACATGTTTTGAGAAGTTCCAACATCACCAGAACTAGTTTCTACCCTAGACACCACTCGTTCCTCAAAGTGGAGTCCTCTTTAAGCTCTTTTTAGATTCTCTAAACATGAAAATATGACCGAGTGCTTGTCCTTTCCAGCTCGTTAATGGGTTGGAAACGATATCTCTCTTGTATTATTTTATACCTTTTCGGGCTTGAGAGATTAACTTACGAAAAAGAACTTATGGAGTTTTCTTTTTGTCCCTTTACAAACTCTTTAAACATGAAAAGGACTAAGTTATCTTCGTCGCTAAACTCGTTAAAACATCAAATAACGACAAACTTGTCCATCTAGACAAGACCGAGTTTCACCTTCGCTAGACTCGTTAAAACATCAAATACCGATGGCTTCACCTGAAGGGTGAAATTATACAATAAGCATATGTTATCCTCGTCAAGATTGATAAAAATAAATAGGTACTGGTTTACAATGACTGGGGAAAATGGGAAGAGGGGAAAACCACTTTATGGTAGCAGGTCACTCTTGAACATGACACTTTCACTCCATCACCGTGACTATTTGAGTTGGGTCATTAGCTTGATGGTTATCTCACCGTTGGTCTATCATACCATCAATCACTTTGTTTTGGGTCAATGGTACCAATTCACTTTAGAGTCGCCGTCATGTTCAAGAGAATTCATTCAGTCAAAATTCATCTTTTGCAATACCATAAACCTTCATTTTGTGACCGCCATTCCCGAATCTTGTGTCGTCTATCAAATTCCATCTCTAAAATCACTACACTCATTTCATGTTGTTGATGTGGGATACATCAAGGCCCTCCTACGACGAGTCGCTTCTTGTCGACATCAAAACATTATCCAAGAAGTTGACTTAGAAACACCTATTCAATACCTTGAGACTTGCATGCACCAATGGCAGGTTTCTCGCTTCCAGTGATAGGCATACATCAATGGCCTTCGATTGAAAGACTTTGTATGGTGCTCGACATCAAATCATCCATTCACACCATGTAAAATGTACTGTAGTACCTTGAGGATCATTATCATTGTCGGTGATTTCTCTCGCATCTATTAACAACTCACATCATTGGTTGGTAATCATATGGTGTCTTCCCATGTTTGAATTCAGATCACATATTCACATGGTTAGACTCATACTTGAGAGAACAGTTGAATGAGATTGAAGAGCCTGGATCTAGTTTCATCCATCCGGGCTGCGATTTCAAGAGTACTAAAATCAAATATCATATGATTAACACCCCAAATCATTGATATTAGGAGTACTTATGATATCAGGAGTACAAAATCATTTCACAGAAAATTTATTGACTAACACCCCCTCAATGGTTTTTCTGCTACTCCAAGTCCTGTTACAAAGGCATTGGCTGAATTAGTGGTCAAGATAATAGGCATAAGCTGGAAGATACAGGGAAGGTTGAGTATCACGTGGATGTATTGCAAGTTTTTTAGGATGTTGAATGAAACATCCACTTTGAGAGGTTGCAGGTGTTCGACGAAGGCATTACAATCGATTTTGCATTGAATTTGCAAGGGAATTATTCCAGGGTCCATGGACTGGACATTCCTATAACATAAGGGATTATCTCAATTGTTAGCGGATTTCCACAAGGAGGGCATAAATGGTTTTCTTGGAGAACACCCTTGCTAGAATTTCCAGAATTTTTCTTGCAAATAGGAGAAATGGTGGTTCAAAAGGGGAGAGAGTTGACCAAAAATATTTTCCACACCCATGGGTTGATGTTGCATACTTCTTCATGTGATACATCACTTGTGAAGGTCATCTTTCCACTCTGTTTAAATATCATTTTAAGCATCTTGCATTTCTTCGGTTTTGTCAAGTGCATTCTCTAAATGTTTCATTTTTCCTTTGGAACAATCTTCAGTTAATGACATAGTCTATGTGCCGGTTGCACCAAGCATTGATAGTCCTCACAAACCATGGGCTTGTGAGGTTGTTGGTGGTGCATGCCTTCTCACAAACCCCTGTGACTTGCCCACTATTCATTTATTTAATAGAAGAAGAGCTTGCGGCTATGATGCTAACAAGGGTTAAGGAGGAATTGTTAGAAGAGCAAGGAGCCACAGTCGATGTTTTTACACAAGAACCAATGTCATCTATCGAACAATTGCACAATTTATGGGAACAAAAGACGAAAGAAGCAGAGGAAGGAAGGGAGGAAGAAAGGACAAAACAACCAGCTGATATAGGGGATGGAGGCAGAATTGGAGAACTTGAGGTAGCAGGCATTGCAAGAATGGAAATTGAGGAGGATACCCCTCTTTCTCTGCTCCCCACTTCCCTGCCAAAAGGGGCAAGGAAATTATGCTCTCCTACCTGAACAGTAAGAGAAAAATCTCTCCTCTTATTAAGGTTTGTACGGGTATTTACAGGAGAAAGCGCCACTATTGACACTATAACACAAGAACTAGGGACAATTTCTAATCTAATGGGAGAAGAAGCCACCCCTAACACTGTTACACAAGAAACAGTGTCAACTAATGAGCATATTGAAGAAATTATTATCAACACTGTTACACAAGAACCAATGTCGACCCGTGATAAATTTGAAGAAATTGTTGTCGATATTGTTTCACTGACACCCCTCGAGCAATTGGAAAGTGAAATATCCCCAAGGTATAGAATATTTTCCTTAGTAAGTGGAAGGATAAATTAGGGCAATAGAATGAACACACGAAGAAAATGTTGATGATACTACTATTCAGGGATCTACAGTGGCTGCTGAGCCATTTAGAGGAAATGTGGAGGTACCGGGACCTGTAGAAGAAGGCACTGGAGCTGCCCCCTGAGTTGTTGAACAAATGGAAGAGATAAGGGTAAAACAAGAACCAGATGATGATTTCATTAACTTCAATCTGCCAAACCCAACTCTGGTCATGAAACCAATGGAGGGCTTCATTATTAAATAGGAATTCGTTGAACAATGCGCAAAAATGAGAACCCTAATCCAAGACAAGTATCAGTCGTTGTTCAGAGAAAGCATGCAATTAAAAATGGAAATTACTAAGTTAAGGAGGAAAGTATTACGCTTGTGGATATGGGTGAGAAAGAAAAAGAGGAACGTCGGTCAAACTGTCATGACTCCCGAAGCTGAAACAACTTCAGAAATAGTACAAATGGAAGATAGGTTGAGGATCTCAGTAGCCATGTAGACAGAGTCATTTCTACATTTTTTTGAGTATGGGGAGCTTCTGCTGACTGTAAAGATTCAGAAATGAAAAATCATAGCGTCTCATCTTCAGCAGCGATCTATATCTTTAGAGGATCACTAGGAAGAGGTGAAAGGAATTTGAGACAAGAAAAAAGAGTGGTGGTTGATCATGTCACCCAGATAAAGAAAGCTAAGTAGGAACAAGAAAAACAACATAAAAAGATTGAATAATTACAAGGGCAAGTGAAATTACTGAAGACTAACAAGGATGAAGTTTTCACCCTAATGCAACAGGTAATGGAGTTCCGACCTCATGTTGATAGCTAGGATTTGTTTCTTCACGAGAAATATCTATTTTTGTGTCTGGAAAGTACCCATTAGGAAGTTAGACACAACATAGAAGACCTTATGCAGTTCCTGAGGGTCGTGAGAGCTCATAATATATTGAACCAACACTTTGTTGGCATTATGATACAGGTGTTGTCCTTGATGGCAACTCACTGAGATGAAATTTCACAGTGCAGTAGGTCAACAACAAAGGATTATAGATCATACTCCAAAGAATGAAGAAAGAGAGGTATACACTAGTTCACTTTGTCCAAGGTACATATACACACGATTTAACAGAACAAAAGTAGCGTATAACGTATACATGCACTTTCATAGGAGGAAAAGTGCGTACATGTTGGAAAACCAAGTTTTTGGTCCAAGGTATTTGATCCAAGGTATTTTGGTCCAAGGTAATTGGTCCAAGGCATTTGGTCCAAGGTATTGACCCTAGGTATTGGGTCCAAGGTATTGGTCCTAAGTGGTTTTGGTCCAAGGTATTGAGAAAGGCCTAAGAGTATATAAGGAGGAGAAGATCATTAGGCCATGTTGTGCAAGCAATGAGATTCTAAGGAATGCTTCTACCTGACGTATATATTATGTTGCAGGGTTATGTTTGGGACTGGATCTAAAATTTTCATCTGTACCTTGAGTTCAACATTGGATCAAGAATCATGAGACTTGAAATGACTTATTCTTGAATGATCTGATATTGGTTAAGACCAGATCTAATGTTTTTCACCTGTTCTACTTGCTATGTATCATGACCTGCGTTTGTTTGAAGTCTGAAACTGCAGCAAAGTTCTGAGTCAAAATTTGCTGACTTGTACACAGGTTCATCTAGTCCAAAGCACGTGTACACACAGGTTCGACTCTTTCAAGTAGCGTATACAAAAAGAAAAGCTTCTATTCAGATTTTACTGATCTATCTGATCAAATTCTATTGTTTTACTGATGTCTGTCAATGAAGTCCTCTTACATATGAATGTAGAACTGTTGTATAAGGAAATTAAGTCTGATTGATTGATTGATTGAGAAGGAAGGGTGGTCCTTGTTGCTATCTATTTTGAATACTGTAATATGACAGTAGATCTTCAGAATGTCAATGATTGGTATAGTCTATGGTTCAAAAGTTTATGATTCAGTATCTTTAGAGATATACGTAGGTTGGGTTAAAGGAAGTAGCATATACATGCAGGTTGGGTTCAACCAAGTAGCGTATACTCTCTAATGCATGATTTTTTAGGTTACAGCTCGTTCTGGATGATGATGCAGGGTTCTGGGTTCAGCACAATGTTTTGGTGTTAGTGATCTGATTGTTCAGATTAACTGAATATTGGTTGATGCATTTTAACTTTAAAAGGCTTTGATGGGTCCAGTGTGAAAATTTGATGAAACGTGGCCTTCAGCTTGTGGTGTTGTGATCCAAGAGTATCTAGTTTGAAAATTCATGAAATGTGGTCCCTGGTGGAAGAGTGGAGTTTTCTGTAGGCTGGCACCTACGTACTAGTAAATATATTGGCTAGTACAAGAGCTAGGGGTTTGTAGCTCCCTTCCAGTAGAAGCTAGAAAACGAGAGAAGGTTGTAACCTTCTACAGGTAGAAGCCTGCATACTGGTATGAGTCTGCACTAGTATAATATTGTAAACATATTCTCTTATTATTAAAAGAAGACAGAGATGACAGCAGCAGGTGGTTTTTACCCACATTGGGTTTCCACCTTAACACTTGGTGTTCATGTGTGTTGCTTATGTGTGATGATTTATTTTGCTTTTACTGCATTGCCTGATAAATCTCTGATATACTGGTTTAAGCTCAACACATGATAAACTGTCTAAATCACAAGTTCTCTGCATATACGTTGGTTTCTTTAAGCATAGTTGTGTGTACACACTAGTTCACTTCACTGAAGTAGCGTATATAAATCTGTTTGGGAAATAAAATTATTGATCTGATAATAATGATTCACCCCCCTATCAGTATTATTTCCCACAATCGGTATCAGAGCAGGTCCTTCAAAAGAAGCTTGATCACTTGAAGGGAGATCCATGAACATGAATAATCAAGAAATCATGGGATCCATCAGACCGCCAATCTTCAATGGGAGAAACCTTTTTTATTTGAAAATAAGAACCATAGCCTATCTACAATCGCTTGGAACGAATGTTTGGGATATTGTGGAAGGAGGATATACATTTTCAACAACAATTCCTACAGATACGGCAGGTAAAAAGCAATATGAAACAAATGCCAAAGATGTCAATACTTTATTGGGAAGTCTGTCACAACCAGGGTTTGTCAAAGTCATGTAGCTCAAATCAGCCAAAGAAATATGGGACAAAATCATTCTGAGCTATGAAGGAGACTCTCAAGTAAAACATGCTAAGCTTCAAAATCTCAGAATTAAGTATGAAACCTTTAATATGCATAGTGATGAAAGAATAACTAGTTACTTCCTACGTATATATGAGGTTGTCAATTCTATGAAGAATTTGGGTGAATAAATTAAGGAATTTACCTTAGTTGAGAAAGTTTTGAGATCCTTGTCTGCTAAATTTGAATCCACAGTGTTTTCCATAGAAGAAAAACAGGATCTGCAGAATATCACTTTACGCAGCTTCACAGAATCTTAATGGCCTTTGAGATGAGAAGAGGAGGACCATTAGATATGAGAGAAGCCGCATTCAAAGCTTTAGCAAAAGGAAAGGAAGAACACAATGAATCAAGACATATTTCAGAAGAATAACATGAGGTAAACTTTGTCAAAAAGCTTCAACGGGGTTTTGGAAGGTTTAGAGGCAAGTTACCCTTCAAATGCTTTTCTTGTGGCAGAGTCAGTCATTATGCTTCCAGATGTCCTCATAAAGATAAGTTTCAAAAAGGAGAGGGATATGCAAAAGGGATTAGAAAACAAGTTGTGAATAAAAGGAGTTACTATACTCATGAAGATAGTGATGGTTTATCTAATAGTGATGAAGATGAAACTGGACAAGATTATAGACTTCTCATGGCTTATGACGATGATAATTTTTGGGATGCTTTAGAAGAGGAAGACCTTCATGAAGAAATATCTAAACTCAAAATATTTTTAGAAGAAAAGAATGTGATTATAGATACCTTGACATACCAACTTGCTGAAAAAGAGAAACACAATGAAAAACTAGAATGTGAAATTGTGGGTCTAAGAAAGGATCTTGAGAAAACGAAATCTCTCAATCTTAGATTTTCTAAAGGATCAGAAACTTTAAATGAAATTATCAAAGTTCAGAATTCTCCTCTGGTAGAGATATGTCTTGGATATACTGAAGGATCATCTCAATCACAGAAGTCGTCAACCTCCACCAAAAGCTATCTTGATGCAGCAAAAACCAGTGATAGTATGAAAATCATTAGCAAAGGCATAAAGCAGATCACCAGGTAAATCAAACTTAATTTACTCCAAGGATGAATAGAAGCCACAACCAACCTTAGGTAAATCATACTCAATTTGCTCCAAAGTTGAATATCAATAGAAACTACAATTACCAGGTCAATAGATTTGATAGTTGCAGGAACTTCTTTAATGGGAAATGTTTTTCATGTCATAATTTTGGACACAAAGCTACTCAATGTGTTGCTTACAAAACCATCATGACTAGATAAGCAAGAAATCAAAGGAATGTAACAGCGATAAAGAAAATTTCCTATAATAACTTTTCTCTTCTTGAAAATGAAATAGAATGCTCAATCTGTAACAACTTTGGTCATGAAGAATCTGAATGCAAGAGCAAATTTCAGTAAACATCTCAAGAGGAGAAAACTCCATTAAATCCCAAGATATGGAGAAGGAAAGAATCTCAAACGGAAAGATGCGGTATAGATTTGTATGCAGAAGGACAAGAAAATCAGTGGTACATCAACAGTGGATGCTCAAAACACATGACAGGTGACAAAGAAAAACTTCACTCATATAATGCCTTAGAAAAGGAAAAGAATGTCTCATTTGGAAATGACACTCTTGCTATCATAAAAGGTAAAGGCTCTGTTTTCTTGAAAGAAAAGGTTAAAGCTGGAAATGTTATGTATGTAGACAGTTTAAAGCATAACCTATTGAGTGTCAGTCAAATGTGTGATCAAGGAAATTAAGTGGTGTTTCAATCAAACGGATGTGTTGTTTGTGAGCTTGATACAGGAGAGACCGTGATCAAAGGTACAAGAACTCCAAACAACTTATACATACTCAACCGAGGACAAAAACAATGCTACGTAAGAAAAAATGATGAAAACTGGCTGTGGCATAGAAGATTGGGACATCTAAGATTTCCTCAAATAACAAAATCATGTAGATTCAAGGTTGTTTGTGATCTTCTAGATATCAACATCCCATAAAATACAATATGCAAACCATGTCAAATCAGCAAGCAAACCATAGTTCACTTCATGGACAAGCAAGGGTCAGCTAGTAAGCCTCTTGAACTTGTCCATACTAATTTATCTGGACCATCAAGGAAAAACTCACCTCGTGGAGAATAATAATTTATTTTTTTCATTAATGATTTTTTCAACATGTGTTGGATAGGCCTTCTAAAGCATAAAGATGAAGCTTTCTAAAAGTTCCAAGCCTTCAAAGATTTGGTTGAAAATGAATCAGATCGAAAAATCAAATGCCTCAGATCTGATCAAGGAGGGGAATTTACCTCGGAAGAATTCTTTGATTTTTGTGAACATCGTGGAATAAAAAGGCAATTCTCCACCACAAGGACTCCTCAGCAAAATGGTGTGGTTGAAAGAATGAACATGACAGTTCAACAAATGGCTCGAGCTTTGCTAGATGAATCTGGAACTCTTGCAACCTTCTGGGGTGAAGCTACATTCCCTGCGGTAACTATTCTCAGCCAAGCAAATGTTCAGGTAAACAAAACTCAAACTCCACATGAACTTTGGTATGGTAAGACTCCCACTATAAAATACTTTAAAGTTTTTGGAAGCAAATGTTATATCAAAAGGACTGATGAATAACTTGGTATGTTTGAACCCAGAGCAGATGAGGGTATTCTTCTTGGTTGTTCTTCTAAAAGTAAAGGATATAAATGTTATCATAAAAGACTTGGAAAAGTTTTTGAAAGAATTGATGTTGTAGTTGATGAAGCATGCAAAAATCCAAAACAGATAAAATCAACAAAAGATTATGACAATGAAGAAGATGGGGATTATTTGCCCACATCAAGTCAAAATCATATTGAAGAAGAAATCAATGAAGCACTAGAAGAATAGATAATGGTAGAAGAAAAGACTTCGTCCAAGTATGTTCAGAAAAATCATCCATAAACTCAAAATTTAGGGGAAAAAGAGGCACGTGTACAGACAAGAAGAACTATTATAGGTTCCTCAAGCTATCTAGCATTACTATCCTCCACCGAACCTCAAAATGTAAAAGAAGCATGAAAATATGAATGTTGGGTCAAGGCTATGGATGAAGAACTTGAGAAACTTGAAAAAAATGATACTTGGGAATTAGTTCCTAGACCTCATGATAAAAATATTATAGGAACTAAATGGATATTCAAAAACACGCTGAATGAAAATGGAGAAGTCATTAGAAACAAGGCCAGACTTGTTTGTAAAGGATATGCTCAACAAGAAGGTATAGATTTTGAAGAAAATTTTGCACTTGTTGCCAGACTTGAAGCCATAAGGATTTTTCTTGCTCTTTGTAGCTTTCAGAAATTCAAAGTATACCAAATGGATGTAAAATCAGCCTTCCTAAATGGAGATTTAGAACAAGAAGTTTATATTGAACAGCCAAAAGGATTCATTCTTGGAAATGATGCAAAACTTGTATGCAGACTCAAAAATGCCCTCTATGGTTTGAAACAGGCTCCAAGGGCCTGGTATTACCACCTTGACAAATATCTACACCAACAAGGTTTTACAAAAGGTTCAACAGATAGCAATGTATATACAAAGATTGAAACTAATAAATTGCTAATTATTATTGTTTATGTTGATGATATCATTTTTGGTAGCAATTAAGAATCCATGAGTCAGAATTTTGCTTCAGTATTGCAGCAAGAATTTGAAATGTCCTTGCTTGGTGAATTGACCTATTTACTTGGTCTAAAAGGTCAACAAAATAAAGATGGTATTTTTCTTTCACAAACCAGATATCTCAAATAGATCTTAAAAAGGTACGGAATGGAAGATTATAAACCTGTATGTACCCCAATGGTAACAGGATGCAGTCTCATCTCAAATGATGAATCAAAGGTAGTACATTAACCAAATTACAGATCCATGATTGGCAGACTACTTTATCTAACAGGTACCTGACCTGACATCATGCATGCAGTACGAATAGTTGGAAGATTCCAAGCAAATCTAAAGGAATCACACCTTCAGGCAATCAATTTTTTTTTCAAATATCTTCAAGGAACTCAAGACTTTGGTTTATGGTATCCTAGAGATGCAAATCTTACTCTTCATGCATATACAGATGCAGATTAGGTAGGAAGTGCTGATGACAGAAAAGCACAAGTGGTGGTGCATTCTATATGGGTTTCAGGTTAGTGTCTTGGTTCAGAAAGACAAAAAGCTCAATTTCTTAATCTACAATTGAAGCAGAATATGTGGCTACTGCATCTTGCTACACACAACTACTTTCGATGATGCAAACCTTGCAAGACATTCATATCACATATACTCCACCTATCTCCATTCTATGTGATAATACAAGTGCCATCAATATTTCAAAGAATCCAGTCATACACTCAAAGACCAGGCACATACCCATCAAATACCATTATCTACGTGAACAAGTGTTTGAACAAAAGGTCAAATTGGAGTATGTTCCCTTGAAAGAACAGGTTGCTGATATATTCGCTAAACCACTACCTAGAGAAACATCTGAATATCTCAGACAAAAGTTGGGAGTAGTTGCTGCATCATCATGTTGTTAAATCTATTTTTTTCAGAGAAAGGTTATTATACGCGTGTTTCATGAAGTATAGTCCTGTAAACACATGGGATTCTATGGGTCAAGGAGCATATATGTTTTTCAAACAAGAAAAACAGTGGGGCAGGCACTGATATGGGTGCTCTGTCTGATGTTGGTGATTATAGTCTATTGATATGCTTTGTTCATTAATTTTTATCTAACTGACAAAGATGCCTTGATCATTGACTTGTTAACAATGCACAGGTAGCACAGGTTCAGGGGGAGCATTAGCCTTCACTCACATTCCACATTGTTGGCATTATGGATGCTGAGTCTAGCTATGGCTTCAGATATTTATACCTTTTGTTACTTAAGTCATGTAAAAGTCTAGGGTGTGATATGTCTTCTCATACATTTGAATGAGTCCTATTGGAAAATGATGTAATTTGTATCCCCACTTTGCATGAGATGGATGATATAATTATATTTCTATCATGTATAAACAATTGGTATATCCCCACTTGGTTGGGTGGATGAATCAAATTTGGTATATCCCCACTTGGTTGGGCGATGGATGTATGTATGAGTCATTGGTGATAGGAAGGTCATACTCGCATAGTTGAGTTATAGAGTCATGTTATTCTTTTGGAGAATATTTTTTCAGACTCTGCTTGTGCTCGGGGGGAGCATGGACAATTTCAGTGCATCTCAGCATATACAAAGGGGAGCTCAATCAGACAATTCATCATGTACTCAGGGGGAGCATGAACAACATAAGGGAGAGAATATCTTGGTCCGCCCTTTGCCCTTGATGTCAAAAGGGGAGAGTGTCTTGGTATTGTTGTTGCCTTCAAGCCCAAAGGGGGAGATTGTTGGCATTATGATACAGGTGTTTTCCTTAATGGCAACTCACTCAGATGAAAGTTCACAATGCAGTAGGTCAACAAAAAAGGATTACATATCAGACTCCAAAGAATGAAGAAAGAGAGGTATACACTGGATCACTTTCTCCAAGGCGGGTATACATGTGGTTTAACAGAACAAAAGTAGCGCATAAAGTGTACACGCACTTTCACAGGAGGAAAAGCTTGTACGTGTTGGAAAACCAAGTTTTTGGTCCAAGGTATTTGATCCAAGGTATTTTGGTCCAAGGTAATTGGTCCGAGGCATTTGGTCCAAGGTATTGAGAAAGGCCTAAGAGTATATAAGGAGGAGAAGATCATTACACCATGGTGTGCAAGAAATATATTATAAGGAATACTTATATCTGAAGTATATATTATGTTGCAGGGTTATGTTTGGGACTAGATCTGAAATTTTGATGTTCACCTTGAGTTCAACATTGGATCAAGAATCATGAGACTTGAAATGAATTATTCTTGAATGATCTGATATTGGTTGAGACTAGATCTAATGTTTTTCGCCTGTTCTACTTGCTATCTATCATGACCTGGGTTTCTCTGAAGTCTGAAACTGCAACAAAGTTCTAAGTCAAAATTTGCAGATTTGTACGCAGGTTCATCTTGGCCAAAGCGCGTGTACACATAGGTTCGACTCTTTCAAGTAGTGTATACAAAAAGAAAAGATTCTGTTCAGATCTGACTAATCTGTCTCATCAAATTCTGCTACTTTACTGTTGTCTATCAATGAAGTCCTCTTAGATCTGAACGTAGAACTGTTGTATAAGGAAATTAAGTCTGATTGATTGATTGATTAAGAAGGAAGGGTGATCCTTGCTGCTATCTTTTTTGAACTTTGTAATATGATAGTAGATCTTCATAATGTCATTGATTGTTATAGTCTGTGGTTCAGAAGTTTATGATTCAGTATCTTTAGAGATATATGCAGGTTGGGTTAAATGAAGTAGTGTATACACGTAGGTTGGGTTCAACCAAGTAGCGTATACTCTCTAATGCATGATTTTTGAGGTTACAGCTAGTTCTGGATTATGATGTAGGGTTATTGGTTCAGCACAGTGTTCTGGTGTCAGTGATATGATTGTTCAGATTAACTGAATATTGGTTGATGTAGTTTAACTTTAAAAGGCCTTGATGGGTCCAGTGTGAAAATTTTATGAAATGTGGCCTTCATCTTGTGGTGTTGTGATCTAGGAGTATCCAGTCTGAAAATTCATGAAATGTGGTCCCTGGTGGAAGAGTGAATTTTTCTGTAGGGTGACACATATGTACTAACAAACATATAGGTTAGTACAAGAGCTAGGGGGTTGTAGCTCCTTTCTAGTAGAAGCTGGAAAATGAGAGAAGGTTGTAACCTTCTGTAGGTAGAAGCCTGTGTACTGGTATGAGTCTGCACTAGTACAAGATTGTAAACAAATTTTCTTATTATTAAAAGAAGACATAGACAACAATAGCAGGTGATTTTTACCCACATTGGGTTTCCACCTTAAATCTTGGTGTTCATGTGTGTTGCATATGTGTGATGCTTTATTCTGCTTTTATTACACTGTCTAATAAATCTCTGACATGCTACTTTAAGCTCAACACATGATAAACTGTCTAAATCACAAGTTCTCTGCATATACGCTGGTTTCTTTAAGCACAATCACGTGTACATGCTAGTTCACTTCACTGAAGTAGCGTATATAAATCTATTTGGGAAATAAAATTATTGATCTGATAAACTGATTCACCCCCTTCTAAGTATTATTTCAAACACACTTGATGTGCAAACTCTACATGCACAATTGCATCGTGGAGAATGATAAGTCATTCAATCCAGTGCTATATGTGGGAGACATTCAACTCAGAGTATTTACTTCCTTCATGATTAATTAGGTTAAATGGAAGAAATCCTTCGAAATATTTGAAGAGAATTAATCAAATAAACTACTTGTGATCAGAATGGAACATTTTCAATTAATGGACATTTATAACAGACATCACACCTTTCTACAACTGGAAGGATGAAAGGACCAGATGCTGACAACACAAAAAATGTGTGTTGACATGTGTAGAAGGCAGATCCTTACTTGTAAGGAGGAAGCCTAGAACACCTGTCAGAGACGATGGATGTTATCTTCATCAATAGTGAGGGTACTTGAACCTTTTGGGGCCCCTAGTCTTTCTCAGGCTTTAGAGAAAATTCTGTGATATATCACATGCATCTGACACTATGGGACCTGGTGGATAGGTTTGAGATTTCAATTTCCAGTTATTTGTCTTCCTTCTGAGGAGTACACACCAACCTATGTGACAGTAGAATACTGGTGGAAGGACATCATTTGTACCAATGGTTCAAACTTCCTAGGATAGAAATGGCCGTGATATACGACATTGCACAACTTCATGCCAACCACAGTGGTTCCAACACAGACCTACGCTGAACATGAGATGGATGAGGAAATGCAGAAAAGCTAGTTGGGGGGAGATGTTGGTTACTAAATTTTCGTACTTTTTACCCCTTTCCTTCACCTATTTCACATCCTTACACGGTTAATTTGTATCTCGAGCAAGGAATGCATATCTATTTGTCATCTCTTTGTGAATTATTAATCAATGAAGCATAGTCCTAGGGGAGCATTGCTTATGCGACTTGCTAACCCATGTTTCTTTGCAAATTTGAAAGGATGATGATTAATAGACTACAATTCAATGTTTTGTGATCGATGAGATGGTAGCACTATCTTAGGATGTTGGCTGTAATGATGATTCCACCCAAGAGAGTCCATTGGACCAATACATTTTCTATCTTTATATTTTGTTTATGTCTCAATGATCATTGTATATTTGTAGGCAGACAACTACCGTAATCTCTGGAAATCATTGATACTATCTTTGTAACATTGAAATGTATAAGTAAGGTTATGGGGCTAGAAAATATTGCCACAACTAAAGAGAGATATGAGAGTTTTGAGAATGTAACAACAAACTTTTGTAATTTTATTTGGATTAATGAAATCTTGATCTTCTGAGTATTCATTAGTCTTTGATCTTTTGCCATATCCCTGATCAAGGAGTTGGGCCCACTCTTGTTACCAAGTGATGTTGGATTAGTGGTGTGCATAGATTTATCTTCTGTTATATCTATTTGTTTATCACTATAATGATTCATTAAGTTTTGTTTATGTGAATCCCAACCTCTTATTACTTTGATTGTTGTTACTATTATCTATTGTTGTTACACATTGTTATGTTGTTGATTGAATGCTCAATGCTAGGTAGGGAAATTGTGACCTACATAGACCTTGCATGGTAGCCTTGAAGTAACTAGACGGGCCTCGGGTTGAAAATTAATGTGGGAAAACTGTGAATTCCATAATTCACTTCTGAACAGCAACACTAATCATTATTAAATATGCTAAGTAAAGAAGAATACCATAGGAAAACCCAAAGTCCCAAAGTTTAATTTATTTAACTTTATAATTATATAGTTAAAATTATAATTCTTGATTTTTTTATATATAATTTTAATTATACAAAAATAATAATATCATGGGAGAAACCATGGGTTGTCAAAACCATGGGAAAAGCCATGTGTTGTGAAAAGTTGGATTTCTATAATTTAATTTATTTAACTTTATGATTATATAGTTAAAATTATAATTATTAAATAAGATACATTAAAGAAGAATACCATGGGAAAACCCAAGATAGATTACATTAAAGAAGAATGCAATGGGAAAAAATATAGGTTGTCAAAACCATTAGTGGGTTGCCAAAACTTGGAGTCTGATAGTTAAAGAAGAACACCATGGGAGATGTCAACAACGTGGGAAAAGCCACTAGTTGTGAAAACTTGGATTTCTATACATTAAAATTAAAATTATTAAATAGGCTACTTTCAAGAAGAATACCGTGGGAAAAACTTAGAGTCCAATTTAATTTATTTAGCTTTATTATTATATGTTTAAATTATAATGATTAATTTTATTTTAAACATTTGAATTATGCAAATATTTTGATCTTGTATTTTTGATTTTGTGCTTTTTCTTAGGTTGATGAAGAAAAAATGTTTACATAGCATAACAGGATAGGACAACATCTCTTCCATACTGGGTTGGAGAGTGCTTCTTGGTGCAATCATATTTATTTTATTTTCAAGAATTAATTTCAATTCAATGCTCATGACTAGGGAAATAGAGACCTAGTCTATGCCATTATCAATCAAAGATATCAACAACAACATAATGGGAAGCATTTTCCATGGTGATGTCTTAGTTATGTATCTATTTTTTTTTGGAAAAAGTAAATAAGAAAATACCAATATCCCATGTAGATTTGACATATTAGAGGGAAAAAATGACAGTAACATTGTTCGTGTCAAGACAATTTATCGAACAACATGAGGAAAAACTTATTGCAAATGCCTGTGTTTCTATTACAAATTTCAAAATAATTCTAAAGCATAAAAAAGATAGTGGGGATTGTGAAAACGTATTTCACTAAGTAGCTCTAGCATTGTAGAAAACATTTCTCTTATTTCTCGAGATTATTATTTTTTCCCAAACATGACGATTGCAAATTTGTCCCATAGTTGAGATTCATTTCTATTTGGAACAATTGGTGCCATTGCTATTTCATAAACTCAAACAAGGATGTAACACACACTAGAAATAAAAGACGAGAATGCCGATCAAGATAGGAAAATAGTAAGCTTAGACTTATTTCCATCTTTCAATGACAAGAAGTAATTGTTTTCCTCTTATATGATTTACATGTATTGTTTTACAAATATTGCATATGTGAAAGGTTGAAGTATATGAAAAACTTTGTCTAATATGTCTTTCAATTCAAACATAATTGCAAGAATATGTATTTTCAATCATGTTGCTAAAAATATAGTTAAAAAATAAGAAAGAGTTTTCTATACTTCACAATTGACATTCATATGTGCATTTAAGTTAGAGAATGAAGTGGAAATTCTGAGAAAATTGATTTCTTCAGCGAATGGAGCATGCATGGTAAAATCTAAAATATATATATATATATATATATATATATATATTTTAGATTTTACCATGCATGCTCCATTCGCTGAAGAAATCAATTTTCTCATATTTTCAATATATATATATATATTCTTAGTTTTGAATATAAAATTTACAACAGCTATAAGGATTACTAACAACAACTAGTAGATATACTAATTCCTTCGATGTTTCCTGTGCAAAATGAAATAGTCCAATTACAAGTGCCTTAGCTATAGATAAGAATGTGGTTTAGTGTATCATTTGCAGCAAAAATTGTCGCTTTCTACATGTACATGAATCAGGATGTATGATTCTTGCATATGATAAGACTACAACATATCGTGTTCTTAGAGGCATAGAATTGGAAATAGTTTTGTCGTATCGAAAAAACGATTCCTATTAGAAAGACGATGCAGAGAAATAAATTATTATTGATTTATTGTCTAGTTTTGAGATCTATGAAACATTTACAACAAACCATCATAACATGGCTATGTGTATACAATGAAATTCCTTTTTATTTGCATTTTTGAGCAATCTAATGACAATATTCTATAGATGGGCATGGTTTCCTGGAAGTGTCCAAGGAATCTGTGGTGAAAGTGTTGAGGTTACTTATGAAAGGAAAGAATTTAGCAATAGAAAATTGAACAATGAATTTATAACTTAGGATGAAGGTGAAAAATTGAGCTTCTTACAAAGTCTACTTGAAAACTCTAATGTAGTGAAGACTAAATTTCCAGTGACTAGTAAGATACCGAAGCCATAATTTGGGGTGATGGTCTCCTCGCTTAGTGTTATTTTAGGATATCACAAGTACCTGGTTATTGATATATCCTTTCTTATGTGCTTAAGGGGAATAATGATAAATCCCAATGAAATTAGGATGTATCGTGAGACTAAGTAACATTCTATATTTATTACATATTCTGGTAACTATTAACTTGTCTAAAGACGTATTATAATGAAGTTGTTTATTTAAGTTCCATTTTTTGTATTGTGTTATTTACTTATATTATATATAATCTAAAATTTGTAGTATATATTATGTAGTTAATTCATATTCCTATGTCATGTTTTCATTTTTGCAATGTGATTTCTTGCATTGTTTTATTGATTTATCAAATTTACAAATCCTATGATTAGTAAAAAAATATTAGAAATCATTTTTCTTCCACACATTGTTTATATTTGTATATAATTTTCTATCGTACATGAATTTTTTTTTTGCATGGTATTTAACTATGCCCATTTGAAATAGCGTGAACCAATATAAAATTATATTATGATTTATCTAAAAAAATGTGTGCTACTCCACACTACAAGTGGTTGATTAAGTTTATGTTATATTTCACCAAACGTTATTGATGAGCAAAGCAGTCTGCGGAAGAAGTGAGAAGAGGGGGAATTTGTGTGGACATGAGGAAGTGGGGTACTAGAGGTTCTCCCACATATACTCCTCTTCTATGCATCCTTTCAATTTGATATGAATGAAACTGGCCACGAATCCCTCTACATATTCTTGATTTGTTTATAGGCGGTAAATGCTATTAAAAAGTCAAACAATTTCATGATTACACATTGATTCATTAAATAAATATTAGAATCAATTACATTTATCAGAAAGGGATCTTTTGTTAATCATAGGATTAACTAGTGTTCCTTTTTTATTGAGGATTCTTTGCAATCCTTGCACTTTGTTTCATTCTTTAAGCATAGAGTGGAGTTAATGATAGCATGTAACCTTTCCTAACGGAAAGAACAAGTCCCATATGTTTGCAATTGTACATTTTTATTAGAAGAAGAAACAGAATAGTTCTGTAGATAACATTTACATTAGTCTGATGATCCAATTTGGCGTAATATGTGGAATTTAAGTCCCATGAACATGATCATAGTATAAGTAATGTAAGGTTATTAGAATATTATACTATATGTATCGAGAAATTATTTGTTTTATTGATTCCAAAAAATTTCAATAAGTGTCTTTTAGCATACACTAAATTTCAAAATTGGAAGAGCAGGTAGCAAAATTGGGTAACAATTTCGCTATTAATCAATGATGGTTCCTGGAGGTTAGGGCTCCTGCTGAATATTCTTCCTAATGGAGTTTGTTTGTTGAATTCATGCTTTGCAAGAGATTGTTAGGATATTCTGACACATAGGAAATAGTTAAGTATAACTTGGTCTAGTGTAGAGTTAGGTAAAGTGTGTTTCTTTACTATGTACTTTTGTAACTTAAAATCCAGCGGTCATGATATGTAGTGATCTGATGGTTTATTCTCTCCTTGGCATTACCGACACTTGATCCATGCCTTAACACCTGTTTGGTACATGATCCCTATTTAAAGAGCATGGAGGGTCGTTTGTAGGGTAACTGTTCAGAGAGAAGCTTATGTAAATTTTCATTCTTCTATTAATAAATTGCCTCAGGTGGCAGCATTGGCTCAAGCCATGGATTGTTTCCCTCTTTGAGGGTTTTAACCACGTCAGGAATACTGGTGTATTGATCTATGATCTGTTTGTGAGTGGTGTCCTTTGGTGTTTTGTCTGAGGAACTTACCCTACAAATTCCTACATGGTATCGAAGCTATTTGAGGGCTACAACTATTGGTGATCCAAATCTAAAGCCGGTAGAACTCCATCTGACTGTTGTTTCCTAGATCTATTATTTCTAACTACTTTCAAGTCAAGAGGACTACTCTATTGTGTTAGGAGCACCTGTTCTAGTGAGGAACCCCGTTCGTTTCACATGAAAAGGTTTCCGGTAGCCCTAGCTACATCATTTTTAAGATATGGAGGTATATAGTGTTTATTTGCAGTTTTTAGTTATTTTCTCGTTGTTTATTTCGTTTATTTATATCTTTTTTTTTTATTACCGGATCTATACCTTTCATTTTTGTGTATGATCTTTGCCCCATGACTCTATGCGATCTAAGAAAATCAGAAACATAAAGGAAGGATTTTTCTCATGCGTATGCTCTTTTCCGCCGTGCCTTAGTGTGATCTCGGAAAATTAGAAACATTGAGGAAAATTTTTAGTTTCCAGATAAAGCTAACTTCAAACCATAAGGTTTGTTCTTTTTGTATGTCCATGTTGGGTTTTGTGGTTTTTGTTTTGTAGACAAAAAAAGAGTTTTCTCAAGTAAGCACACACTCCAAAGCTTCAGTGGCAAAAAAAAACCCTTCCTCTTTTCCAAAAATTATTAACTTTTTAAACTAGTTCACTTGGTCCAAAGTTACTTTATGAGAATAGAGGTCTTGGGTTCAAGTCTTTCTTTTTATTGAGTTACTTTTTCAAAAAGCACATGTAGCTGATGTTTTAAAGTTACTTTATGTAAAAGTGTTCTCACCCATTATAAAATGTGAGTCACTTATAATTCTAAAGTCTCTTTATCTTTTATTTAAGTTACAATTTAGTGGGTAGCTCATAAAGTACCATTGTAAATGTGACTTTCACTTATTTATAAAAGTGAGTCACATAATTTTTTTTAAAAGTGAGCTAAATAGAATTATGTTTGGAGGGGGGGAGGGGGGGCATTTTTTTTAAATATAACATTATCATTCATTTCCGCACATTCACGCACTTCATCGACATCTTCAACAACTTTTCTTCAAAAAGCCATAACTTCTTCATCCGGAAGTCATTTTCAGAGCCTTTTTTTTTTAATCAGCCTAATTTTTCGAGATATTTCCATTGGAACACTTAGTTTCAACATCTACAACTTCAGTTTTTGTTAAAATGGAAAGTCCATGCCAAGTTATTCTTGACAGCACCAACTACTTCCAATGGTGGTCCTACATTGTGGATTTACTTAGAAGTAAAGGTGTTTACAGAATAGCCTCAAGCCAAGAAACCAAACCTCAAGATGAAGATAAGGTAGCCAAATGGTAAAATAGGCAAGATCAAGCACGTGGGTTGATAGGGATGTCTATTTCTCCAGACCTTAGATTCCATATTGCATAACTTGATACTCCTAATGAAGTAATGAAACAACTCACTATAGTTTTTGGAATTAAAAATGAAATTAGAGCCCATCAACTTGAAAATGAGTTACTTACATTGGACCCCAATAATTTTTTTTCCATTGAAGATTTGTGTCCAAGTTCAAAACCCTTAGACTTCTCTTGGAAGGTGTTAAAGCTAAGAAAGAAGATGGTAGCCTTATTTATTCCATTCTTACTAAGTTGGTACCAGCATACTCTTGTTGTTTCCACCTTCCATTCTACTAGAGAAGCCTTTATTTCTCAAGGAAAAGACTACAAGTCCCCCTATTTTGATGCCTTTTGTGATTCTTTAATAATAGAATAAGAAAACCTCTTATATCTTGGTCTTCTTAATCTTGGAAACTCTTCTAAGAAAGCCTTAGCTGCCCAGCAACAACCAAATTCAAAGAGTCCTAAGAAGAAGTATCCTAAAAAGAATGGTCCTAAACCAAACAAGGGTCCTAAGCAATTTCAACCTCAAAATGAAAAATCATTTCAACAAAATGATAAGGCAAATAAAAACAAGGGGAAGAAGAATGATAGACATTGCCACTTTTGTAATTGAGATGGCCACTTAAAATATAAATGCTTTAAAAGCATGGAAGCCTTGGAAGAAGCAATGAAGAAGCATAACATCCATTTGGAGCACTCTTCTACTTCAACTTCATCTTCAGGAATAACACTTTTTGCATGTGGCTATCAAGCATCTCAGTCTGGTTATGCACTAAATGTATCTTCTTCTTCTCATTCTGATGAGTGGCTCATTGATTCTAGAGCTTCTTATCACATGGCCAAGAACAAAGCCATGTTTTCTTCTTTAAATGATTGTAACACCATATATATATATATATATATATATATATATATATATATATATATATATTGGTGATGATAGATCTCTTAGTGTTGTAGGGACTGGAACTGTTCATTTTGACAATGGTCAATTTAATGATGTATTATGTGTTCCAAGCTTAACCTGCAACCTTCTATCTATATATCAGATAACACATTCAGGTGAAGGTAAAATCATTGAATTTTCACCTCACGATGTTGTAATTAAGGACCTAAGAGATCCCATATATATTTTAGCTACTGGCATGCTGACGATTCTACAAGGTTATATAAGTTTAACAACTTTGGGTCATCAAATATTCCCTGAATATTTGTTGCTCATAATGATGAAGTGAGAAAACTTTGGCATGAGCGATTTGGTCATTTAAACTATTGCTCCCTTCAGAATCTATGTAAACAAAATATGGTGACAGGTCTTCCAATGGTATCTTGCAGAGATGGTGCTTGTTCCGGATGTGTACTAGGAAAACATCATCAGGATAGTTTTGAAAAACGTGCATCCTGGCACGCCTCAGCCCCTCTACAACTTGTGCATAGTGATTTATGTGGCCCACTTCCATTTGTTTCATTCTCTCACTACAAGTATTTCTTAACTTTCATTGATGATTTCTCCATACGCACTTGGATGTGCTTCTTGAAACTCAAGAGTGAAGTATTTAACATGTTCTTGGCCTTTAAGGCCTTTGCTGAAAAACAATATGGACATCAAATTCTTAAGATAAGATCTGATAATGGTAGAGAATATGTTAACAACAACTTCATCAACTTTTTCACTAAGAATGGAATTCAAATGCAACATACTGTTCCATATACTCCACAACAAAATGGTGTAGTTGAAAGGAAGAATCGCACCTTAAAGGAAATGGCTAATTGTATGCTTCAATCTAAAGGACTTAGTCTTAATTTGTGCACAGAACCAATTAACTGTGCAAATTACATAGTAAATCACACTCCTACTAAGGCTTTAAAGAATATCACTCCATAAGAAGCATGGATTTCAATTAAACCAGATGTAAGTCACTTTCATGTTTTTGGAAGTGAAGCATGGGCCCATATTCCAGATGAGAAACATAAAGCTTTAGAACCTAAGAGTGAAAAATCTATTTTGTTGGATATTCTGAAGATGCCAAAGGATATAGACTTATTCCATTTAAGTCCAAAAATGTTATCATTAGAAGAGATGTAAAGTTTTCTAAAAATATATTAGCCTACGAGCCTAGTTTGGCATATATGCCACCTCTCTCTATCCCTTCTACTTCTAAAATTATTTCTTCTTCAGATGATGATAGTGAGGATGACAATCCTCCCCCCACTTCTCAGGATCCTCCTTCATATCCTCAGCGTCCAAAATGGGTTTGTGCTACTCGGGATGCAGCAGGTGCTCTTGCCGATGATCCTACAGATCAACGACGGACACGTTATCAGTTCGATGGAGCTTCTTCTTTACTGGCTCAAGCTTCAGCGAATTATGATCCTGACACCTTTGTAGAAGCTTCAGGCCATCCAGATTGGGATGTATCTATGAATGAATAATATCGTTCATTATTGGCAAATGATACATGGGATCTTGTTCATCTTCCAAAGGGATGAAAACTTGTTAGATGCAAATGGGTTTACAGAACCAAGTATGGACTAGATGGAAAAGTTGATAAACATAAAGCTCGTCTTGTTGCTAAGGGTTTTTCACAAGTTCAAGGAATTGACTATACTGAAACCTTCTCCCCTGTTTCCAAAATGAACTCTATCTGCCTTGTTCTTTCCCTTGCTGCCTCTTTCAAATGGGAAGTCCATCAGATGGACGTTAAATCTACCTTCTTGCATAGGGACTTTCATGGAGAAATCTATATGGAATAACGTACTAGCTTTATAAAAATAGACTCCAGTATTGTATGTCGGCTTAAGAAATCCCTTTATGGTCTCAAGCAAGCCCCTTGGGCTTGGTATGCCAAAATGGATAACTTTCTTTTAGAAACTGGCTTTTCTAGGTGTCATTCTGACAATACTGTCTACACCAAGGATGTGGGCAATTCTCTTATCATTCTTGTTCTTTATGTTGATGATATTATCCTTACTGGTAGTGATCATAAACCATGTTAAGTCCAACCTTAAAAAGAAGTTTGAAATGACAGACTTAGGACACTTGCATTATTTTCTTGGTCTTCAATTGTTGCAATCAAAGGAAGGTATCTCCCTTTCCTAGTCCAAGTATGCCTGTGATCTTCTATGCCATTTTCACATGGAAGACTGTAAGCCAACCCCTTCTCCCTTTTAGTATGGAGCCAAAATTTCAGTCACTTGTAATTCCCCTGAAGTTGATGCTACCTTATACTGTCAAGTTGTAGGTAAACTTTTGTATCTGACCCATACTCACCCTGACCTTTCCTTTATTGTTGGCCTTATTGTTCGGTTTATGAAAAACCCACATGAAAGTAATTGGAAAGAAGCTAAAAGAATACTTCGTTATGTTTGAGGTACAGTTCAATTTGGGATTCATTACAATGTAGAAGCATCTCCTCTATTGGTTAGTTTCATTGTTTTCGATTGGGCTGGTGACCCTGATGATCAGAAGTTTACTGCAGGTTATGTGTTCACTCTTGGTTCAGGACCTATTACATGCCTTGCAAGAAACAAAGTGCCATTTCTCTTTCTTCAGCAGAAGCAGAGTATCGTGGTGTCATAGAAGCTAGTAAGGAAGCCCTGTGGCTTTGTCAGATCCTGTAAGAGTTTAGCTTTTAGTAGCAGCATTTGACTACACTTTGGTGTGATAATCAAAGTATCATTCAACTATGCAAAGATCCAGTCCAACATCAGCGCAACAAACACATTGAACTACACATGCACTTTGTCAGAAAGCTCATTCATGACCATGTTCTTGAAGTGCAATATTGTTCAACAAATGATCAAGTTGCAAACATCTTTACAAAGGCTCACATAGGTGAAGTTTTCTAAACTTCGATTTATGGTTGGAGTTCAGGAAGCTGTCACTAAGGGGGGATAGGCTCTAATTCCTCCTTCCTTCTCCTATTATTTCATATTTGTACATCCTTAAATCCTATCCCAAGTTGTTCTTAAGGGGGGATGTTAGGATATTCCAACACATAGGAAATAGTTAAGTATAACTTGGTCTAGTGTAGAGTTAGGTAAAGTGTGTTTCTTTACTATGTACTTTTGTAACTTACAATCTGACGGTCATGATATGTAGTGATCCGACGGTTCATTATCTCCTTGGTATTACCAACACTCGATTCGTGGCTTAACACCCGATTGGTCCATGATCTCTATTTAGAGATCATGGAGGCTCATTTGCAGGGTAACCATTCATGAGAGAAGCTTATGTAAATTTTCATTCTTTTATTAATAAATTGCCTGAAGTGGCCACGTTGGCTCAGGCTGTGGACTGTTTCCCTCTTTGAGGGTTTTAACCACGCCAAGAATACTGGTGTATTAATTTGTGATATGTTTTTGAGCGGTGTCATTTAGTTTTCTATCTATGGAATTTACCCTACAAATTCCTACAGAGATCTTATAGCTGAGTTTTTATGGTGTCCACTTTGTCTTATAGCCACCCAATCCTTTGCTGAAATTCCAACACACTATTCATCAACATTAATATATCTTGTCTCATTGCATATAACTCTTGTTTCATACTTATTCCATTACTTCCCTACACCATCTCTCACTGATACTATTACAATTATAACCACTACACTATGGCATTTTCTAAAAAATTAGCAAAAATCACGTGACACAATTCCCCTCCTCCCCCGCCCCCCTGAATTACCAGTTCTCTACAACTACTAAAATAGTGTCTAATGAAACACCAACTTAATAAGGCCAAAAATATCAAAATCATCTTTCAAAATCCAGACAAAGCTTCCATTTAAAGAATTTTTTCTTAAACAAAACTAATTTCAGAAGGAACTTTAGTAAAAAATATTTACGATAATGATGAAAATAACAAGAATTATAAAATTCCAATAAAAATAGACATATGATAAAACAAACCTCGATAAACACTCGTTAGTTTTAGAACAAACAGAGAAAGCCACTTACCTAAAGGTTTTAGAAACATGTTTAGAGCTAAAAAGCCTACAAAAAGTCTTAGGAAATTCAAAAAAGAATAAACATATGATAAGCCAAACTCAGATAACACTCATAAGTTTTTTATGAAATGAAGAAAACCATTTTCCCAGAAATTTTAGAAATGAGTTCAGAGTTAGTAGGCCAACATATAATGTGTTGAAAGACACAAGTCATCGATATTACGAATTGACATGGAATATATGAAAGGACATTTGACTCTAATCCATTTTAATGGTATTCATTTTCCACTGATCGTTATTAATCTAGCTAGTACCAATTTTCTTGATTTTTAATAAAAAATATTGTTATAATATTTCTCCAGATCTTGTAACTTCAAGGATGCATACAAAATTGCATATAAAGGAGCATGTAACCAAGTAACTTAAACACATGAAAAGAAGCAACAATCATAAAGAAACCGTACTATGAAAGACATACAAACGATTTGATTACGGAGTTCACCCAATGTGGGCTACGCCTCCAGGCCCTGCTCAAAGTGGGGAGGCCTTCTTTCATTAAGTGGAAACAAAGAAATTAATTATAATAAAATTTACATAAATGACTTTTATGCCTCCAATATCGGTTATGGATGAACAATGTAGAGCTCATATGAAAAAATAGACATCAACACTATATTCGTGTCGTGAAATGGTATAAAAATGACTATAAATGTGTCAAATTCTAACATTGGCACTTTTGGACCCTAAAGGAATCTTTTCAACATCCCAAATATTCCCCTCTTTAGGGTTCCTCCCCCTCTAGCCACTCCTATTTCCACTTTTCCACTGCTTCGATGCCTGTCCCTTTCCATGGAAAATGATTAAGGGTCTAAATATATGCGATTCGGTGGAGTTATCAACAACTGAGTCATTGGCTTGTTGGAAAATGGCGGCAATTATGGTGGGGGCGGGATGGGTTTGAAACTCGTTGTGCCCATATTTTGTGTATTGTTTTGTTTGCATAACATATGAGTGTTTTATATTGTTTGGCGATCAACGTTTGTTGTAACATGTTTTGTAACTGCCTGGTTGGCGGGTGAGCCCACTGGGCTGGGCGAGTTCAAGCCCCGTCGGTTCTGCTCTTATATATATATATATATATATATATATATATATATATATATATATATATATATATATATATATATATATATATATATATATATATATATAGATAATGTATTCTGTTGACTAGTTGGTCCGGCGGGCCTGCCCATGGGTGGCCCACCCATCAAGCTATTTTAAATATATTCAGTGCATGCCTGTTGGGACCATAGGTTAAAAATTTTCCACCGATTTTTAAGGGTTACTAGACGAATTGAGGAGGTGACAAATTCATCCTTTCTGACTATCGTTTTCCATGTGCCATCCCTTTGGTAAATTGTTGCCTTGTTAGTGACTACCACTTGGCCCAGTTTAGCCAAAACTTTGACTAGCTATATCTTGAGCATACGAAATTGTATTTGAGTGTCATTCGCACCATTGGAATCAGGGTGACAAGAAATATTATATGGTCATGGTTTTACTTCAATAATATGACTTTTATTTTTGAGCTATTTTCAAGGCTACTTCTATTTTTGAAGCCATCTAGATCATTCCTCCCCACTAATGAGATTTTGGACTACCAAAATCTTGTTCAGTTAATTGTCAAGTGACAGAATTTCTCCCTCGCTTTCTCCTTTTCAATCCATCAGGCCTTACTTAGATGCATTCCATTGAAACCAATACGAATGTACTATACGTCTTCCCGTCATGAATTCCTAGTCTGCCTATCAAGAAAGATGTCCTCTGGTAGCTATTCCAAGTATTTAGGTGCAAAATTGTCCATTGTAGGAACCTATCCAAACTCTTGAGTTTCCATGATCAATGGAGGCTCATAAAGCTTCAAATTTAAAACATTTACCACTAGGTACATCTACATGTATGTTGGTAAATCGAGATGAAAATAATTGTCTCCACTCTTCTCTAATATGGTGAATGGGCCATATCAGATTGGTCTTAAATTCTTTCCTTCCCCTTTCTTTCTATCTTTGCTGATGTGGAGCCACACTTTGTCTCCAACCTGGAACTGGTGATCAACTCGGTGCTTGTCATGTCATCCTTTGTATTGAACTTGACTTTTATCCAATTACTCTGGAATCTCCTGGTGAATCATTTGAACTTGGTGAATGAAATTTCATGCTTTGTCCTTGTCATCTTTCCCACTGGAATATTCATCTCTCCCAAAGACCATGTCTAAGGGATCCTTTGGTAAATAGTCAAATAATGTCTTGAACAGTGAGCTCTGCATGGATGAATGAAATGCCCAGTTGTATGCATGTTGTACCTAGCAAAGGTACTCATCCCACAACTTGGGATGCTTGCCACAATAGCCTCAGAGTAAATGTATCAATGTTCAGTTGAAAACTTATGTTTTTCTGTTGGTCTGTGGATGAAATGTCATGCTCCTCCTCAACTTGGTGTCCATCATTCTCCACAAAATCGCCAAAACTCCCCAAGAAAGTGAGAGTCTCAATAAAACACAATAGATGTGGGAAGCTCAGAGCGGACCCATACAAATTGGAAGAAGAGATGAGTTGTCTACTATGTAGTGACATGACTTTTAGAAGGCATTAAGACACACATTTTTCTAAATTGATCCACAACAACAAAAAAATAATCATGACCTCTCATAGACAAAGGAAAACTTCCTGCAAAATCCATTGACACATTTTCCCATGGATGACTCGGAATAGGGAGTGGTGTGTAGAACCCCAATTTTCTATTAGTGGGCTTGCTAACTAAACAAAACATACATCCCTTTACATATCGAGTCACAACATTTTTCTTGTGAGGCCAATAAAACAACCTCTGCAAATGACACAACGTTTTGCTACACCAAAATGACTTGACACAAGAGAGTTTTGTGCCTCTCTCGTTACTTGCATTATTTCATTGGTGGGGATACAAAGTTTCCCAAGGTGATATAACAAGTTTCCCTTTAAACGGTAATGATCAACCTGTGATCCATGAGTCATATTTGCATAAATCTCCTTAAAATCATCATCATCAACAAACTCTTCAACATAATTTTCAAAATATAAAGAAGCATTTTACAAAAATATAGATGCAAAAACAGGAGGGCAAGAAAACATATCTGCCACTTTGTTGCTGGTTCCCTTATTGTATTTTATTACGAGATGAAATTGTTGGAGGAATCCAATCCACCTGAAATGACGTGCTTGTTGAAGCTGGGTTTACAATTGGAGATATTGCAAGGGCTGGTGATCTATGTGAATGATGGTCTCCTTTCTAATCAAATAGTTCTTCCACATTTTCATGCTTTGAACCAAGGCATACAAATCCTTGTCATATGTGGGATATTTCACAAAAACTTGGGAGAATGTCTCCAAGTGGTAACATACAGGTTTCCTCTACTATACCAATACTTCTCCTGTGGTGTATCCGCTGGCATCTATCTCGATCTTAAAAGGTTGTTGGAGGTTAGGTAAGGCCAAAATAAGTACGATATTGATCTTCTCTTTCAGTGCATCAAAGGCTCTCTGCTAATTTCCTCCCCATTGAAAGGTTTTCTTCACACGCATCAATGTGTGTAAAGCGGATGCAACAATGGAGAATTTGGTAATGAACCTTCTCTAGTATTGTAATACACCCAAAAAGCTATGAAATTTTGTAACATTGGTGGGTTTAGGCCACTTTATAATGACATCGATTTTAGAAGGAAGTATTTTCAATTGTCTAACACCAACAATGTGACCCAAGTAAACCAAATAGGTCTTACCAATTTCACACTTTGACATTTTAACATAGAATTTCTCTTTTTGAAAAACATCAATCACATTTTTAACATGACTCTCATGATCATCCCATGTCCTACTATAAACAAGAATTTCATCAAGCTACATGAGTTCAAAATCATCAAGAAAAGGTTTGAAAACATCATTCATCACCCTCATGAATGTGGATTGAGCATTGCATAGTTCGAATGGCATTAACAACCATTCAAACAACCGTTATTTCGTCTTGAATGCAGTCTTCCAAACATTCTGTTATGAAATCCTGACTCGATGGTAACCATTGTGCAAGTCCAGTTTTGTGAAATAGACAACATTTTTCAATTGATCTAATAAATCATCATTACGAGGGAGAGGGTAACAATTCTTCACCATTATTTTTTTGAGTGCCTCTAATCTACACACATCCTCAATGTGCCATCCCTTTCCAGCACCAACACAATAGGTGAACCACATGGAGAAGAACTTGGGCTTATGACCCCTTGGTTCAAAAATTCCTCTACCTGCTTCTTCATATCCTCCATCTCAATGGCTGACAACATATACATACCAACATTGGGTAAAGGGGCATCCTACTACAAGTGAATCTCATGTTGGATCTCACACTTTGGAGGCAACCTACTTGCTTCCTGAAAAATATCATCATAGTTAGAAACAATTTCATGCAATTCCTTTTTATGAGTGGGATCACAATGTTGGAAAGATTTAGATGTATCAATATATGTTTGTCTCAAAACCATGAGCATGAAACCTTTCCTAGAATTGATCAATCTATTCATCTAACCTACACCTAGAAGACTGGCACTGATTTTGGCATGATGAGATATAACAATGTATTACACCTCATGTTTCGTGAGATGATACTTTTTTTCATGGAAAAATAAAACTGATTTCCTGTCATATAAATACAGACTCCCCAATACAATACCACATATATCCAAGGGTAAAACATCAAGATCAACCTCATCTACTAGTTTGGATGCAATCACAAATCTAGCTCTACACTGCTTGGTTATGTGTAATTTTTGTTTATCACACACCCAACCAAGAGAGTATGGATTCAAATGAGTCTTGGTATCTAATCCTAACCTTTTAACAAAGGATTCTGAAATCAAATTTTCTTGTGAAACCATATCGAAGAAGGTTTTCACTTTAGTATGTTTCATTACGACTCTAATGTGGAACAATTCAATTCTCTCTCATTCATTAACAAGAGTCTCATTTAAAGAACTTGTACTTACATGTGATTCACAATTTTCATTAGCATAAAGAGAAAGAATACTTCTGTGCCCACTGCTATGATCAGTGTCCCATCACTGGAATCAGATCCAAGGTCATGCTTCATGTTTTCCACTGTCTTTTTCTTGTTCTTCCCACAAAATTTCTCTGGCTTCAACTCTGGATGCAAATTCCAACAATTTTCATTGTCATGGCCTTCCTTCTTGGAATGCCTGCAAGATGGATTTTCTCCTTCCTCCTTTTTGGTTGTAGCTTCCTTCTTGTCCTTTCCCTTTCCTTTTCCTTTGAGGATGCCATTATGAGGTTTAGAAGATGGTTTCTTTAGTTGTTCTTATTTATCATTATTTCCTCTATTTTCAAGGTGAATGGCCTTTACACTGGCCACATCAATAGTAGAAGGCTTAGATAATAAGAAATAATGCCTGATGTAACTATGTAAATCACCAATGTACTTTCTTACAATTTCGGGTGAATAAAGTGAAATGCCAAAATTCAATGCTTATTTTCTAAACACTTCTGTGAAGCTTTATACATTTTGACCCTTTCCTTGCCTTAAATATTTCCATTCCATTAAATCCTTTTGTCAATAACCCAAAGGATAAAACTAATCTTTAAATGTAGAATCAAAATTGGACCAAGAAGAAATGAGATTACCTAA
Source organism: Pinus tabuliformis (assembly GCA_031772625.1). Lineage (NCBI taxonomy): Eukaryota > Viridiplantae > Streptophyta > Pinopsida > Pinales > Pinaceae > Pinus > Pinus tabuliformis. The sequence continues at coordinate 1,208,961,549 of CM062811.1, forward strand.
GTTTTTTCTACCATTCTACAACTTGGTCTCCCATCAGATGAGAGTAGTGTCACCCAATGGAAGATATTATAATTAGATTTTTGCCTCATCTTCCTCGATCTGTTGAATCTGCAAATAAACCTTGATATATCTAATCCAATTGTTTAGTTTATCTGCATTACATCCTCCATTATATGTGGGCAAATCGAACTTTACATCTAGCTTAAAAAAATTCTTCTTAGATGTATTCCTATGATGCCTGTTAGAGTGATGAGAAGAAGAAGAAGAATAACTGTCACTAGATGATGGATAGGGTGGTTTAGGAGGCTCTCCTCTTCCACCTTCATGATTTACCAATGCATGGTATTCTGAATATTTCTTCTCATACTTTATTTTCTTCTCATACTTTGAAAACAACTTGTGAAATTTCTCTTCCATGGTGAAGAATATCTTTTGATAATTTCAGTCATCCCCCATTTGATCTTCCTCATCTGCCATGTTCCGTCTTTGTGGTGCATGCCCTGCTTCGTAGTATAAAATTATATATTATAGAGCAATCGAACACATAAAATATTGCAGAAACACAAACACATAAAAAACATAAAACAAGAGAGACACATATATATGTGGTTCACCCAATTTGGGCTACGTTCATGGAGAAAGAACCCATCCTTCGTTCATATTATCTAGCAAAATCGAGAGATACAACCTATAGCATATCTAATGTAATTTCCTCTTTTCTGTCACACAATCTTCTCTCTCTTTCTTGCTTTGAATACACATATACATAACTGCAATACAATTCCATCATATATAGTGAGGGGTTCCCTTCTAGGGAAAAAACCCTAAATTAAGCATAACTTTTACCATCTAATCATCTGCTTAATGAACGACTCAGATTGACTATGAAATGAAAATATTTTACAAGGAAATTTTACATCTATTTTTAGCTTCGAGGTGTTGCCCCCAAACCACCGCTGGGGGGGGGGGGTGTGGGGGGGGCTCATAAAATCACTGTCATCCCCCCACTAGACCCCCCTGATGATGATCAAATGGGTTTCTACCTCGTTATGAACTGGGGTCCAACACGACAATACCTATAAATAAAGAAGATAATCAAGCTCCACACCCAACACTTTGGGATCAAAATATTTGAGATTTCCTTCTCCTCTTTGGAGTATGTTCCTACTTAGCATTCACTCATAAAAATCGCATCAAGAAGACTTTCTCTGATACCAAACTTGATCTAGATCTTTTAACTTCAAGGATGCATACAAATTTTCATCTAAAATAGCATGTAACCAACTAACTTAAACAAATGAAAAGAAGAAGAAATCATAAAGAAACCATGATATCAAAGGCACACAAATTACTTGATTACTTAGTTCACCCAATGTGGGCTACGTATTTAGGCACTACTCAAAGAGGGGAGACCTTCTTTCTTATGTGGTAGTAAAGAAATGAATTATAATCAACTTTACATAAATGGCCCTTATACCTCCAGTCTTGTTGATGGAATAAAAATGAAAATCCCAGATGGAGAAACAAACATCACCATTGGATTCGTGTAGCGAAATGGTATAAAAATGACTATACATTCGTCAAATTCTGACACTGGCACTTCTAGACCCCAAAGGAGTATTTTAAGCATCCAAAATATTCCCTTATTTAGAGTTCCACCCCATCTAGTTGCTATTGGTTTCGCTACTTCGCTTCTCCATTGCTCAACCCATCTCATGGAAAATGATTAAGGGTTTAAATATATGCAATTAGGTAGATTTATCAACAACTGAGCTATTGGCTCATTGGTAAGTAGCGATGATTATGGTGGGGGCGGGCTAGGTTCAAAACCTATTGCACCCATATTTGTTTTATTATTTTGTTGGCATAACATATAATTGTTTTATATGGTTCGATGGTTAACATTTGTTGTAACATGTTTTGGAACCACCCAATTGGCGGGCCATCCCATCGGGTCAGGCGGGTTCAAGCCTCCTCGGTTTTGGTCTTATATATATAATATATAGTCTATGGATCTATGGGTTGGATGGGTCCACCAGTGGGTGGTATTCTCACCCTGCTATTTTAAATATATTCAATGCATTCCTACTGGTACTATTGGGGGGGTGTTACAGGGAAAAGTGTCTACTCAGAACTGCTTATCCCACTAAGGTGTGATAGCTGCCTTAGAAACAAACAAAGTAAAGCTACTTTCGTTTTTCGTTTATGAAGTATAGATAGAGAGGAACAAAGAAGACCAACCTCTGTCTTGCGCTAATCTCTTGGTTCGATTCCTCTCTTCGTTGATAGTCTTTCGCTACTTGTTCCCTTGCACGCCCAGCTTCACAGAGTACCTGTAAGATCACAGTAGCATAGCACTATACAAGAACATGGATCTATAATCATAAACAATCTAGGATCACATGTAAATTGACCATACAAATACAGCAAACATAAATGACACAAGAGTATGGAGGAAAACTTGAATCGCTTTTATTGATAAACAAGAAAGAGCCAAGAGGAGTTACAACCAGTTGTTCTGACCCAGCATCAACCTCTCAGCAAGGAAGCCCCTCTTCACCTAATACAAAGCTTAGATCACCCAACAATCTGATGTTTGTCTCAAGAAACCAACAACAATTCCTTACAATATGAGAAATTCCAGCCTCTGGATCTCTGGGATGAGGGATCCATATATAGATATCTGTAAGGGGGATGAGTCAGCTTGTGATTTGATTAGTGTCTTCCCTCTGATAGTTCTTGCTTCCACTTGGAGATTGATGATCTCTTACTCATCCTTGGTCGAATTCAGAGAGGCAAGTGTCACAGGAGAAGTTTCTGGAAGCTTCCATTGCCTCTCCACCTCACGGAATGACACTGCCATTTTTCATTTCTTGCACATCACACCCCATAGAAGGGCTTTTAAAAATGCAATGCACCCACACAGTGTACTTAGGTGAGATGCAACGCACTTGGCCAGTGGAGCAGCTGAAATGATCCTGTTTTTACCAATTCTAAGCAGTTTTTCATGGAGAACTTCTGGGAGAAGCTGTAATCAGTTGACCTTGTTCCTTTAAGGGTTAGAACAACACTTTTAGGGACTTAGGAGCCCTTGGTTTATGGACATTTCATGCTTGGGGTTGCAGTGCCCAAAAATGTCTATAACAGTTGCCCCCTAAAGCATGAGGTCGTTAATCTTTTGATGTCGGGTGAAATGCTTTATTATGAGGATCCGAAGTTCTTTCAAGCTGGGAGGAGACCTGTAATAAGATACAATACAATACAATACATTATCTTCATAATATTTTCATGATCTAGCTGAGGCGGGCATTCCCATGCTCAGCTTTATAAATTCATTTTCATGTACATAGGATAGACAATCATCTGAGTGTAGACTGATGATTCTGATAGAGCCATCATCCCTTTGATTGGATGATTATCTGTGAAGCAATGATGTACATTTGATGTCTTTATTTTCCTGAATATATATTGCAGCCCAGATGGATGAAACTAGATCCGGGGTCTTCAATCTCATTCGATCTTCACTCAAAGTACAAGTCTATCCATGTGAGTGATGTTCTGGAGTCGAACATGGAAAGACATCGCCTGATTACCAGCCAATGATGTAAGCTATTAACAAGCGCGAGAGGAATCACCGATAATGATAATGAACCTCAAGGTACTGCAGTACAATTCACGTGGTGTGAATAAAGGACTTGGCGTTGAACACCACACAAAATCTTTCGGTTGAAGGCCATTGATGTAAACCTGTCGCCGGAAGTGAGAAACTTGCCATTGAGGCATGCAAGCTTCAAAGTACTGAATGGGGTGTTCCTAGATCAACTTCTTGGATAATGAGCTGATGTCGACAAGAAGCGATCCATCACAGGAGGGCCTTAATGAATCCCACATCAATGACACGGAACAGAGCAAATGATTTTAGTGGAGGTGAAAACGATCTGGTGATATAAGGTTCAGGGTGGCAGTCATGAAAGAATGGAGTATAAATGTATTGTAGTGGGTGAGACACAGGTGAACTCTCTGAATGACTTCTCTTGAACATATCGGCGACACTGACGTGATGGATTGGTAGCATTAACCCCAAATGTGGATGGTATGATGGGACCATGGTGATGTGACCGGTGAATGAAACAACCCAACCCGACTTGGATGCAGAGTGAAAGTGTCATGTTCAAGAGCGACTTGCTACCAACAAAGTTTCTTCAAGTTTTCTTCCCAATTTTTCCCCAGTCATTGCTGACCAGTACCTCTTTATTTTTGTCAAGCTTGAGGAGGATAACATATGCTTGTTCTATAATTTTCCCTTCGGGCAAACCCATCGCTATGTTTTAACGAGCCTAGCGATAGTGAAACTCGTTCTCGTCTATAGACAAGTTTGTCGCTATTAAAATTTTAACTAGTTTAACGACAAAGATAACTCGGTCCTTTTCAATTTTAGAGAGTCTGAAAAGGAACGTAAAGGAAACTCCAAAATTCCTTTTTCATCATCTAATCCCTTAAGTCCGAAAAAGTATAAAACAATACAGAAGGGATGAATTTTCAATACTTTTAACGAGCCGAACAAAACAAGCGCTTGATCTTTTTGTGTAATAATCCCTCAGGTCCAAAAAGATTAAAATTTAGAGGAGGGATAGCACTTTCGGTCCCTTTAACGAGCCGGAGAGGCCAATGGCTCGGCAATCTTTTCATCTTTTACGAGTCAATTGAAAAGAGCTTGAAGGAGACTCGTCTTTTGAGGAACGAGTGATAAAAAGGGTAGCAACTGATTCCAAGTAAGGTTTGGAATTTTCCGATCACGACAGTGTTACAAGGATGGCTAGTGAGATCACTCTTCGCAACTGTTCCTCAAAATGGGTAAACAATCAAATGGAGGTGAATGATCGGCCAATGCAAAAATGGAGGTGACGGTGCAAACACGACCAAGGCTTTAAAGGCTGAAGTATTACATTCACAATGGTTATTTACTGGAAATTGGTTCATTTTTTAATGAGCTTAAACTTTCGAGGAACATGTGCTCATTGCTTATGTTTATTTTTTAATGAGCATGAAGTCTGCACTAAAACTGTGATAAGAATGTCTCATATATAAAACGACAACTTTTAGAGTTTTGCCCCACATCCTTTCTTTATGCAAGTTAGGAAACGACCAATCCTACGAGTTTAAAGGGTTAGAGGACCTACAAATTTAAAAAAATAAATAGTCGCTCTTCGCTTGCATGCCAAAAGGTTTGCATGCCCCCAGGTATAAAATAGAGCTTCAAGGTTACCCCTTCTTCCTTCCGTTAAAACATTTGTTTTACCGAGAGAGGTCTACCTCTTACAGGTTACCAAAGATTGTTTTATTTACTATGTAAACAAAACACTTCTTCGGCGATGTTTATCGAAATAAACAAAGGTGAGTGGCGATGCTTGCCAACCCACATAACTTTGACAAGAGAATCTTATTTGAGAATAACTCTCTCTTCCAATCTCAGACGGGAGTATAGACTAGTCATATTTTCTCGTGGAAACCTACCCTATACCCGAAGTTTTCCTGCCGAAGCAGGCCAGGGTGCATGCCCCCTGTGTTTCAGTCATGTCCCCCGAATCACTCGCGCTCATCAGGCGGACGGACTGATGATTGAGACATTTCTTGCGTGAAAAGACCATTCAGGGATGGTATATGACTATTTGCTCTATGTGATCCGAGAAATGAAAGCTGGTCTACGAGCTTGACCACTCTTCCTTCGTGCGGAAAACACATTACTCTAAAGAGTGAGGAGACAATCGCTCCCATGCAATAAATATAGTCTCTTCCAAGGGGTAGATTATAATCTAGGGGTCCTTGGACTACCATTACGTTCATTTGAATGGCTTTCCCTCTCAATGTTATTGGCACATTGGGAAGGATCCCTAACGGTCGACTGGTTCCTTTATCAAAGCCTGTTAGATTTCTTATCTCAGGCAAAAGCGATGGCGAACCAAGCGCTTTCCAAGCAGTCGAGGAAAGGATACTCACAGAAGCCCCTTCATCTATGATGGTACCAGCCATAACCATTCTATATATTTGAACAATGATTCGGAATGGTATGCTAGCTGGTAAACGGGGTCTGCCTAGTTGATTCCAATCAAAGGAGACAACTAGGTTGCTTGGAGGTGGGACCGAATAGACGGCCGGGTATGACTCTGACGAACTTCCTTCCTGCGGTAAAGGAACGGGTAAATTGCCCCCATGTTCATTGGAGTCTGTGCTTACGAAAAGAATTTGGACGGTGTCATCCTTATTCTCTTCGGTGACTGTATCATCTGAAGATGGAACCTCTGAAGGCAAGACCGGGTCAACTGCCGCCTTGACCTTTTGACTTTCGTCTGGTATCGGTTCAGATGGTTTGTCTTCAATGATAGATGCTTCAGCCGACCACTTAAGCGAGCCAGCTGGATTTTCAACTAGTGACGGACTCGGCAAGAGTTTTTTATATCCAGGAGGAAGTCGTAACGGTGAAACCGGACGATCGTCCAAAACTCTTTTAGCCTCGTCTAAGAAGGGACAACGGTGGACGGCATGATCGCCTTCGCACAGTTTACAAGGAAATCTATATTTTCCATTTTGTCCTGGGGCTTCACTTTCACTAGTCGAAAGTGTGTTTTCAACATGATCACCAGAGGTTGACAACACCGGGTTGTACAAACGAGGAGACCAGTCCCTTAAGATCCAAGGGATGCAAAGACAATCTCTATGATAGTGGTCTCCTTTGCAAATGACACATGGCGATTTAGGCCTGGTCGGTGCAGTGTGTGGATTTTCGCTAGACGACGCTCGTTTGCCCCCATTCGCCTTTGGCTCCTTCTTCTTCTTCTCTTTCTTCTTCTTTTCCTTCTTCTTCTCAGGTACTTGACTTTTGGCTTTACCAGCCCCTTCAAGTGAAGAGGAAGGAGGAGAGGAAGAATTGGAGGAAGTAGAAGGTTGGTGGGGAACTCTGGAATCGTCTAGTTGCTGATTCGATTGTTCAGGAATTGCGGTGTTTTGAATGACAGAGGTTGAGAAGAGCCATACAGGCAAGCTGATTGTCAGTCCTGGAAGCGACAATGTGGCCATATGGGGTGCACCAACATCTCCCCAAGAGGAGAAGGGACTAGGATTTCCTTGGTTGGTGGATTCCAATTCCTCAACCCAAGATCAACGTAGGAAAGGGTAATGAATATTCTGTTTAAAATAAATTTTAGACGCTTCGACACAACTTGTTTTTTCAATTTTTAAGAGTCGAGAAAAAACAAAAGATGACTCTAGTCGCCTTTGATTTTTAATGAGCCTGAAGTGACAAGTGCTCAGATGGACCTTTTCTGTTAAAGAGTCTGAAAAGGAATGAAAGGGACTGCTCTGGAAATCTAGGTAGAGGGATTACCAAACCAATCGCAAAACTGCAGAATACTTTTTACGGTACGGCAGTCAATCTTCCCGAATGATGTGTTCAGTGCATTGCGATCGATAGGGCGGCAAACACAGCTTCCTATGGATAAAGGATTAAGCCTATTGTGGTCTCCCAAAATATACTCGATGGTATGTGGGAGCACAAGCCCGTACTGGCACTTATCGTCTTAAAGTGGAGGAATCACCCAACCATCAGTGAGAACAACAGTTACCAGGCTTTACGACGCCGGAATACGTCTCTAGCCTAGACTTCTAAATCTTGTCCGTTAGGTTCCAAAGCGTTGTTAGGTTCATTGAATTTATTTTATAGTTGATCTTGTTTATGAAGTTTTCCTTTGAGGTTCACCGCGAGATGTAGATGTAATTGCTAAAATACAATCTAAGATGATAAACAATCTTTTTATCTTCTTTGTGCAATGAAAATCCTAGCTACTAAGGAAAGAAAGACAAAATCCTTTCACAAAGAGCAAAGAGCACACTTCTAAATGCACTTTCCTAAGTCAAACCAATCAGACTGTCTAAATGCAAATGCACATGCATGTATTTGTTTTCGACTTTCTTAGTATATGAATGATAAAAAGAAAGTTGATGCACAAATCTGAATTTCTTTTCAAGCGACAAATATCAACAAGTTTCTTTTCGAAATCAAAAATGGAGACGATCACAACACCTTACGATTTTGAAATGAATACTTGTTTTCGACACTAAAAAAATTACAAATTCAGAACAAAAACAATAGTAACAGGATAATCGACCATCAATAGCAATCAAACTCTTTCCTATGATCGAAATCGACACTTGCGACACTTTCAGATCAAACGACGACAGTGCGATTATGTTACTTTTTGCAAAGGAGAACTGATAATGACTCAACAAACACACAAAAACATTTATAGTTCTTTTGTACAAAGGAGGCGGAATAACAGCAAGGAAAAGGGGTTTCAAACAGACATATACTGATCACTGGCAGCAAAATTCATGAATAGAACTGGAAAGAATGAATCACAGAAACCAACACTGCTCAAAGCCTAGTCTGATCAGCGCACCTGTAACACAGGGAATTTGAAATGCAGCGCACCTTCTCCACTCGGGAAGTGCGCTGAAGTTCAGATTCTCATAATAGTACCTGTGCTAGGCCATAAACGAGACTCTTCTTGGGTTCTAGGTCACAGTTTGCAGTTCAGTTCAGGGGTTTTGGCCGAGCAAAAGGTAATCAGTAATGCAACAATCAGGGGTAGATCTAAGGAGGATCTAAGAGCTATCACAAGGGCAATCAGAGAGTTTGTGAATCAGTTGTTTAAATCATAAACAGATCCCGGAGATGGACTGAAGTGGAATTTATCTACTTTGCATTTGCATAGCAAATGCAGTTCATATGCTACCTGGCACAACTTCAGACTCCGTCTGTAAGTTTATGAAATAGACAACAAGGAAGATAAACAAACAAACTAATTCGTCCCCAGTGGAGTCGCCATTTTGTTACAGGGAAAAGTGTCTACTCAGAACTGCTTATCCCACTAAGGTGTGATAGCTGCCTTAGAAACAAACAAAGTAAAGCTACTTTTGTTTTTCCTTTATGAAGTATAGATAGAGAGGAACAAATAAGACCAACCTCTGTCTTGTGCTAATCTCCTGGTCCGATTCCTCTCTTCCTTGATAGTCTTTCGCTACTTGTTCCCTTGCATGCCCAGCTTCAGAGAGTACCTGTAAGATCACAGTAGCACAACACTATACAAGAACATGGATCTATAATCATAAACAATCTAGGATCACATGTAAATTGACCATACAAATGCAGCAAACATAAATGACACAAGAGTATGGAGGAAAACTTGAATAGCTTTTATTGATAAACAAGAAAGAGCCAAGAGGAGTTACAACCAGTTGTTCTGACCCAGCATCAACCTCTCAGCAAGGAAGCCTCTCTTCACCTCATACAAAGCTTAGATCACCCAACAATCTGATGTTTGTCTCAAGAAACCAACAGCAATTCCTTACAATATGCAAAATTCCAGCCTCTAGATCTCTGGGATGAGGGATCCATAGATATCTATAAGGGGGATGAGTTAGCTTGTGATTTGATTAGTGTATTCCCTCTGATAGTTCTTGCTTCCACGTGGAGATTGATGATCTCTTACTCATCCTTGGTCGAATTCAAAGAGGCAAGTGTCACAGGAGAAGTTTCTGGAAGCTTCCATTGCCTCTCCACCTCACGGAATGACACTGCCATTTGTCATTTCTCGCCCATCGTACCCCATAGAAGGGATTTTTGAAATGCAACGCACCCACACAGTGTACTTAGGTGAGATGCAACGCACTTGGCCAGTGGAGTAGCTGAAATGATCCTGTTTTGACCAATTCTGAGCAGTTTTTCATGGAGAACTTCTGGGAGAAGCTGTAATCAGTTGACCTTGTTCCTTTAGGGGTTAGAACAACACTTTTAGGGACTTAGGAGCCCTTGGTTTATGGACATTTCATGCTTGGGGTTTCAGTGCCCAAAAATGTCTATAACAGGGGGTGGCAAAGGGCAGTAACCTGCCACCCCAAAATATACTTTTTTGACTTTTTGAGAACCATAGGTTAAAATTTTCCACTCGTTTTTAAGGGTTACTAGAAAAATTAATGAGGTGAAAAATTCATCCTTTCCAACCACCATTTTCCGTGCACCATCCCTTCGCCAAATTGTTTCCTCGTTAGTGACTTCCACTTGGTCCATTTTGACCAGAACTTTGACCACCTATATCTTGAGTATACGAACTCATATTTGAGTGGTCATTCACACCATTGGAATCAGGGCGACGAGCACTACGATCAGGGCCTGGTTTTAATCGATGATTTTGATTTTTGAGCTATTTTCAAGGCCACTTCTATTTCTAGAGCCACCTAGATCAGCTATTGATTACTAAAAAACATATTTTCTATTCTCAAATTCCCACACAAGATATTCCAATTCATAGGATTTTGTTTCATGATTGTTATGTTTGGCACACATTAGAAATCAATATGAACATAATGTTGAGAATATTTTAATAGTGTCATTTAATACAAATTAAATTTTCATAGAAATCTAAGCTATAAAATGAAGGAAAAAAATAACCAAGTTTTCTTTTGATGTAATGATGTGGTGACATTTAAATATTAATTTCATTACATTGGGTTAGTTCTTGTTTAGAGAGATGTTATTTTCCTTATTAGTTTCACCTCAATGTTGGATCTGGGACACATATCAAAAGCTCCCCTACCAGTAAATGTACGCATTTTCAAAATTTATTCATTGAGTCGATGCATGATTAGGACAATGTTTTAATGATTAATAACATTTACTTTGTTACATTACTTCATTACTAGCCAATGCTTTACTTTGACTGGACTCGTGTTCAATATTTACATGTTTATTTTGATGTTTCTTTCACAACAGTCCTCTTATACATTTAAAAACTTTATCAAAATAGAATCAAAGAATATTGGTACTCACGCTTCCTAAATACTATGTGCATTAGTGATTTCACAATTGTGAATTAAACACTTATCATACAATATTAATTAAAGTGTCATTTTAATGTGTGTGAGGAAGAGATGTTGTCTAGGAGAACTGTCGTGTGGAGAAAAGAACATAAAATTTCTTCTACAATGTTTCGCACCTCCACACAGTTCTTCCACACACTTCCCTCCCACAAAACAATACACATTAGTCAATTAATTAGCGTTGTTAGCTTATTAAATTTTGGGGCATGAAAATTTTGGTTTACGTGTATATGAGGTGTGAAACAAGGGTGGGAAATTAATTTTCCTCGCAACCCAGGTTCAAGCTTGCACGTGCAACCTTTATTTAAATTCTACTGAAGTAATTAAGTAATTCATGATATTAGGCTAGAACTTCACTCCTAGTTTAACGTAGTTGGATAACTATATGATATCAGTTTCCTAAAAACTAAATTGAGATCATTATAATTTTGATACGTTTACTTAATCTACGCACCTTAACATTCCTTAGATTTTCCTTAATATTTATTTACATGAATCCAAGGCTATTAATTTTCTATTTGAGTCCAAAATGGAAAGGACATTCATTTCTCTTAAAAGATCAAACCTACTATTGAATGAATCTATTTACTTTTGAACCAATGTCCATTTCTCTTGCACTTGATAAATAAAATTTCTAGTCTTTGATAAATAGGTGAGTTTGGGGTATGCTAAATTAGGGCAAATAAGATGCCAGAAACTGGTATTTTAAAACTAATTTCATAAACATAAAAGTAATTTTAGATCTAATTTCATAACCTGTCTCAATAGGATATATAGATTTTAAATTTTTAGTATGTTGAAAAAAGGAGAAAATTCCACATATTTGCATGCATTCCCCTTTAGCACATTTCTTCCAGACATTTCAAAACATCAATTTTAATCATGAGCTACATGATTAATTTAATTTTCTATTGGTTCACATTATCCTAAAAACTAGCATTTTAAAACTAATTTCATATCTTTGAAGATAAATTTAACTTTCAATTTTAGAACTAATTTTGTAACTTGACTCCATAGGATGGAAATACGTTAAAGTTTTAGTGTGTAGAAAAAGTGATGCATAGAAGAGGCGTATGTGTGGGATAACATTTATCCCTCCACTTCCACACCTCTGCAAACATCCCCCCTCCACACAATTCTTCCGCACATTGAAAAATGTCAATTTTCACATTTTTTGAGATACATATTTTCACATTTCACAACATTATTTTGGCTTAATGTCACATAAACTAAAACAACCTCTCACAGTGTAGATCACTGCATATTAAGAAATTAATTAAGGCTTAATCCTATGATTAACAAAATCTCTCCTACCAACAAATTGTTATAAACTAGGACAATACTTGGGGGGCATGAAATTTTATTTTTTGAATTTTAAAACATTCTTTCATAAACTAAAGTATACTGAAAAACCAAAAATTTCTTTAACAACAATTCAAGTAATCATCAACATAAGAAACATATATGCAGCACATAAAGACTTAAATCTTATCTTCACTTACTTTCACAAAGGCAATATTCAACTTGCTTTTAAAATGTTCTCTAGCCTCCACTACAAGGAAGCTATTATTCCCTAATTTATCAGCTACCACTAAAAGGAGCTACTAACCTTACTTTATAGGCTACTATTAAAAGGATATACAGCCCCAGATTTGCAAGATTCCACTTTCTTGACATCCTCGTTCATTCATCTTTCATCACATTTTCAAACTCAAATCATGAAGGCCACTCTATTTCTAAAAAAATAAATGTCTCCTCAATTACACACCCTAATCACCACAAAATCACCTCCAACAATGTATGATCACTAATGAATTCACTACACACACCAACAACAACAACAACCTTCTTGCTAATTCAATTTTTCTTATAAAGAATTAGAGTTGATATTTTTGAATTTAGAACTTTAGTTAATTTCATTTCTTTAACTTGCATGAATTCATCTTTTCTAGTTTTGTTCCACTTCTTTTAAGTCTCCTTAATGTGTTCATGTTGTCTTCAATCTCTGCTCTACTGTCCTGATCTTAATATCTGAGTCAAACTTCCAATTTCCTCAATTCTCAAATTTTAGCAGTGAATTGGTCTCTAGTTCTAAGTTTAGTTGAATGATAAATTTGGATAAATTACCAAGTAAGCCACCAAATCATCCCATGCTACCAAATAGCTTCCAACACATTCATGTATATTTTAGCCAAATTTCAGTGAACTTCCAATTATGGTTGAACCACCAGATGTTGCATTAAAACAATAAATTCAATGTTGTTGAGTCATTCATGCTTGGTCCACACCCTCATAACTTTCACAAAATCAAGCCATAGAGAGGATTGTTAGCCTCTGACCGTATTTATTCAGAAAAAAAACATGGTTATTACAGTGGAAATTTTTAGGGTCATTCCTCAAGGATTGTGTGTATTGTGGGGACCATCATGCTATATCTACGAATCAATAAGAGAACTGCTGGGATGACCTGTCCTTGTCAGTTTATATTCCATTATGTCTCGACACCCCATAACCCTGAAATAAATCTTACAAATTATTCATAAGTCATTGGTGTTGACTTGTCAGGGTGATGTGTGTTTCCCTACTAACATATATACCACATATTGTAGGTTTTAACCCTGTACAAAAATTACCTGTAGACGAATTATTAAAAAAATAAAATATAAAATGGTGAAAATATAAAACAAATACACATATATTTCCCCTATATCCCAAAATCAGACTACTAGATTAACTTTTGATTATGTTCCTTTTAATGTTACAATACATATGTATACATGTCAAAGCATTCATAAACCCTAATCCATTAACCCTGGATTAGAACATAACCATAGTTCCCTTGATTGGATCTAGAAGATACGATGGGAAAAAAACAATCTTGCGCAAAACCATGTGAAAACCCCATGCACAAAACCATAGGTAGGTCCTTCCACCTAATATAGGGTCCAATTTTATTTTTCCTGAGGCATTGCCTTAGATACTGTGCAGGGGGGCTACTGGCCCCTCCAAACCTCCTGACAGGGAGGGCTTCTATCGTCCTTGTTAGACCCTCGTTGTGCCCGACGCAACAAAGGGGGTGTTTTTGCCCCCTGTATAACCCCCCTCTTCGCGCGTGGGGTTGATCGTGGAAGGAATATAACACACACCCAACATATATGCCGCATGCACTTCTATGCCATATGTCATGCTCTCATTGTGCCATGTGTCACCTATTTTCACTCCAGTTGGCCACCCACAAATGCTAAATCTATTGGCCACATGTCACATTCCTATTGGTTCCATGTCATGTTGATATCATGCTAGCACTTTCTTCTTTTTCCAATATAATCATGCCAACTAACTTCCTTCGTAGCACAATTTTATCCTAAAGGTCTTTTCGAGACTTAATTACACCATTGGAAATCTCTTTTTGAGCACTATCCACATGAACAATTTCGAGGTGAAATTGATTTGATCTTCTAAACTAAAAATTTCTCTGAAGTCTCTGATCCTTGAAACACACTTGTTTACCTATCTACCTGGAAACATTTGAGTTGTCCCACTCCTTTGTTGTAAATGGCTTACATCAATGACAACATATTTTCAACATAAATATATGTATTTTTAGCATTTATTTGGGAAATTGACATGTAGATAGGACATCATTCAAATGATTAATAACATTTACTCTAAGGCATTTTGTAATCCTCACTAGTTCTAAACAAATCAAGAAGGTGGAAGGGGATTTGTCGCTAGTATCTATCATAGAAAATTGAAAGGATGTGCGAAAGAGGGGCATGTTTGGGAGAACCCTTATTACCCCACATCTGCACCTCTGCAAATATTCTCCCTCTAAACACTTTTTATGCACACTATAAATTTATTTTCATGGTATTTGAGACACATATTTTCCTATTTCGGGGAAAAAATTTGGAGAAATGTCACATAAGCTCAACCCAATTCCCACATTGTAGATTAATCTAGACTAAAAGATCAATTAAGGATCAGTCCTATGATAAAATAACTTCATATCTTTGAAACTAATTTTAAGCTAGAATTTTAAAACTAATTTACTAACATAGCTCTGCAGGATGGAAATATTTTAAATTTGTAGTGTGTGTAATAAAGAATATACATAAGAGGACAATGTGTATAAGAACACTTATCCCCCCACTTCCGCACCTCCACACACATTCCCCCTTTGCACACTTCTTCTACACACTGTAAAAAATCAATTTTCACATTATTTAACACACATAATTTCATGTTCCATGGAAACATTTTGGCAAAATGTCACATTAATTTAATTAGCCTCTCGTAGTATAGATCACTGCATATTAAAAATTTAAGTCTTATCCTATGATTAACAAAAGTTCTCATGCTCATAAATATAAGTCATTTCGATATTTATTTGGTGAATTATTGCCTAATCAAGACATCATTCAAGTTCTTAATAACATTTAATCTAAATAATTGTGTAATGTTCACTAGTTCTAAATAACTCAAGGAAGTGCAGAGGGCCCCATATCTAGTATCTATTATAGCATATTAAAAGGATGTGTGGAAGAGAGGTAACATGTATCTATATACATTTTTTTAATTCACTAGTTATACCCTACATAGATGTAGATCTTCAATGATTTAACAATTTCCATACTCTGGGTGAAAAAGCTCATTTTTTCCCTTTTTTGTAAACCAAAAAATATTTTCCTAATTTAATTTC
This sequence comes from Pinus tabuliformis, assembly GCA_031772625.1. NCBI lineage: Eukaryota > Viridiplantae > Streptophyta > Pinopsida > Pinales > Pinaceae > Pinus > Pinus tabuliformis. The sequence goes on from CM062811.1 coordinate 1,208,977,183, forward strand.
GGTATTTCTCAAAGATTGCAAAACAATTTTAAAATAGGAAGAAAGTGAATTACGTTATTAATAGTTCTAGAGACTTTGACAGTGGTTATGATGATTGTCATGATTTATTCACAATGATCCTCAATATAACGACATAAGGTTGATTTGCAAAAAACTATGGCTCTCGTACATTGCGGGCAGTCGCAATTGTGGTTATGTTACCTTCTCGAAACAACAACTCTTTGATGTGAATTCCACCATTAGTCGTCGTCATTTTGTTTAGGACCCACACTATTGATTTTTGAAGTAAATTGACAATTTGTGATGTTAACAAATTAAACTATAATAAGAGTCTAGAATGTGTGTCGAATAAAGAATGTGTGGAAAATGATGTACCTGTGGAGAATGGATGTGCAGAATGACATAAATAATTAAATTGAATGTGTAAAAGTTTTATCTCTGTACAAATTCACCCTCCACTCACTTCCTACGCACATATCTATCCCAAATGACACTTCTAAACATTAATTTTCATGTTATGTTACATAGATATATTCCCATTCTGTGAGAACATTTTATTGTTATTTCTAGTTACATATTAGATGAGGATTTAACTCATGTTTTTTGAACGATGTGAAAGTATATGGATAAACTACATTGTATGATTTTTTTTCACGCTTGATTTGAAATACAAATACATTCTCAAGAAAGGTTATGCATAGGAATGGATGAGCTATAACAAGAACACAAATTTTCTTCTGCACACATGAACGATTGGTATACCACATGTTAGCTATGGGGAAAAGCTATTAATAGACCTAGAGATAGAGCTAATCATTGTAGGAATTTACAGGGTAAGTTCCTCAGAAAGAATACCAAAAGGACACCGCTCACAACCAGATCACAGATCAATACACCAGTATTTTTGACGTGGTTAAAACCCTCAAAGAGGGAAACAGTCCACGACCTGTCCCAACGTGGGTACTACAGGCAATTTATTAATCAAAGAATGAAAATTTACATAAGCTTCTCTCATGCATGGATTACCCGAACAATGACCCTCCATGCGCTTTAAATAGAACTCATGGACCAATCGGGTGTCAAGCCACGGATCAAGTGTCGGTAATACCTAGGAGAGAATGAACCGTCGGATCACTACATATCGTGACCGTCAGATTGTAAGTTACAATATGTACAATGGTAAAGAAACACACTTTACCTAACTCTATACCTAACTCTAAACTAGACCAAGTTGTACTTAACTATTTCCTATGTGTCGGAATATCCTAACATCCCCCCTTAAGAACAACTTGGGATAGGATTGAAGGATTTACAAATATGACACAATAGGAGAAGGAAGGAGGCACTAGAGCCTATCCCCCCTTAGTGACAACTTCCTGAACTCCAAGCATATATCGAAGTTTAGTGAACTTCGCCTCTGTGAGAGCCTTTGTGAAGATGTCTGCAACCTGATCATCTGTTGAACAATATTGCACTTCAAGAACATGGTCATGAATGAGCTTTCTGATGAAGTGCATGTGTAGTTCAATGTGTTTGCTGCACTGATGCTGGACTGGATCTTTGCATAGCTGAATGGCACTTTGATTATCACACCAAAGTGTGGTTGGATGCTGCTGCTCAAAGCCAAACTCTGATAGGATCTGACGAAGCCACAAGGCTTCCTTACTAGCTTCCACGGCACCACGATACTCTGCTTCTGCTGACGAAAGAGAAATGGCAGCCTGTTTCTTACAAGCCCATGTAATAGGTCCTGAACCAAGAGTGAAGACATAACCGGCAGTAGACTTTCGATCATCAGGGTCACCAGCCCAATCAGAATCAGTGAAACCAACTAATAGAGGAGCTGCTTTGGCACTGTAATGAATCCCAAACTATACTGTACCTCGAACATAACGAAGTATTCTTTTAGCTGCTTTCCAATGACTTTCACGGGGGTTTTGCATAAAACGAGCAACAAGGCCAACAACAAAGGAAAGGTCAGGACGAGTATGGGTTAAATACAAGAGTTTTCCTACAAGTTGACGGTATAAGGTAGCATCAACTTCAGGAGAAGTACAAGAGACTGAAAGTTTGACTCCAGACTGAAAGGGAGAAGGGGCTGGCTTACAGTCTTCCATGTGAAAATGACGAAGAATATCACAAGCATACTTGGACTGGGAAAGGAAAATACCCTCCTTGGATTGCAAGACTTGAAGACCGAGAAAATAGTGTAAGTGTCCTAAGTCTGTCATTTCAAATTTCTTTTTAAGGCTGGACTTCACATGGTTGATAAGGTTGGGATCACTACCAGTAAGAATAAGATCATCAACATAAAGAACAAGGATGATAAGAGAGTTGCCCACTTTCTTGGTGTAGACAGTATTGTCAGAATAACACCTAGAAAAGCCAGATTCTAAAAGAAAGCTATCCATTTTGGCATACCAAGCCCGAGGAGCTTGCTTGAGACCATAAAGGGATTTCTTAAGTCGACAAACAAGGCTGGAGTCTGTTTGTATGAAGCCAATGGGTTGTTCCATATAGATTTCTTCCTGCAAGTCCCCATGCAAGAAGGCAGATTTAACATCCATCTGATGGACTTCCCATTTTAAAGAGGCAGCAAGGGAAAGAACAAGGCGGATAGAGTTCATTTTGGCAACAGGGGAGAAGGTTTCAGTGTAGTCAATGCCTTCAACCTGTGAAAAGCCCTTAGCAACGAGACGAGCTTTATGTTTATCAACTTTCCCATCTGGTCCATACTTGGTTCTGTAAACCCATTTACATCTAACAAGTTTGCGTCCCTTTGGTAGAGGAACAAGATCCCATGTATCATTTGTCATCAATGAATGATATTCTTCATTCATAGCTGCTTCCCAATGTGGATGGCCTGAAGCTTCTGCAAAAGTGTCAGGATCATGATTTACTGGAGCTTGAGCCAGTAAAGAAGAGGCTCTTTCAAACTGAGAACGTGTACGTCGCTGATCTGTAGGATCACCGGCAAGATCACCTGCTGCATCCCGAGTAGCACGGACCCATCTTGGAAGTTGAGGATCCTGAGAAGGTGGGGGAGGATTATCATCCTCTCTTTCATCATCTGAAGAAGAAATGTTTTCAAAAGTAGAAGAGATAGGAAGAGGTGGCACATCCGCCGGACTAGGCTCGCAGGCCGATTTATTTTCATCAAATTTTACATCTCTTCTAATGATAACATTTTTGGACTTAAATGGAATAAGTCTATAACCTTTTACATCTTCAGAATATCCAACAAAAGTACATTTCTCACTCTTAGGTTCTAAAGCTTTATGCTTTTCATCTGGAATATGGGCCCATGCTTCACTTCCAAACACACGAAAGTGACTTACATCTGGTTTAATGGAACTCCAAGCTTCTTCTGGAGTGATATTCTCTAGAACCTTAGTAGGAGTGCGATTGATTATATAATTTGCACAATTAATTGCTTCGGCCCAAAAACTAAGACTGAGTCCTTTAGATTGCAGCATACAATTAGCCATTTCCTTTAAGGTGCGATTTTTCCTTTCAGCTACACCATTTTGTTGTGGAGTGTATGGAACAGTATGTTGCATTTGAATTCCATTTTCGGTGCAAAAGTTGATGAATGTGTTTTTAACATATTCTCCACCATTATCAGTTCTTAGCTTAAGAATTTGATGTCCAGATTGTTTTTCAACAAAGGCTTTGAAGGCCAAAAATGTGTTAAATACTTCGCTCTTGAGTTTTAAGAAGTATACCCAAGTGCGTCTGGAGAAATCATCAATGAAAGTTAAGAAGTACTTGCAGCCAGAGAATGAAGCAACAGGAAGAGGACCACATAAATCACTGTGCACAAGCTGTAAAGGGGCTGAGGCGTGCCAAGAGGCACGTTTGTCAAAACTGTCCCGATGATGTTTTCCGAGTACACATCCGGAACAAACACCATCTCTGCAAGATACCATAGGAAGACCTGTCACCATATTTTCTTTACATAGATGCTGAAGGGAGCGATAGTTTAAGTGACCAAATCGCTCATGCCAAAGTTTGCTCACTTCATCATTATGAGCAACAAATACTGAGGGAAGATTTGATGACCCAAAGTTGTGAAACTTATACAACCTTGTGGAATCATCAGCAAGACCAGTAGCTAGAATCTGTTTAGGATCTTTTAGATCCTTGATTACAACATCATGAGGTGAAAATTCAACAATTTTACCTTCACCTGAATGAGTTATCTGATAGACAGATAGAAGGTTGCAGGATAAGGTTGGAACACATAATACATCATTAAACTGACCATTGTCTAGATGAACAGTTCCAGTCCCTACAACATTAAGAGATCTATCATCACCAACATATATATTTTTGGTGTTACAATCATTTAAAGAAGAAAACATGGCTTGGTTTTTGGCCATGTGATAAGAGGCTCCAGAATCAATGAGCCACTCATGAGAATGAGAAGAAGAAGAAGAAGATACATTTAATGCATAACCAGACTGAGATGATTGACAACGACATGCAGAAAGTGCCATTCCGGAAGTTGAAGTTGAAGTAGGCTCCACATGGATGTTATGTTTCTTCATTGCGGCTTCCAAGGCTTCCATCTTCTTAAAGCATTTAGATTCTAAGTGGCCATCTCGATTACAAAAGTTACAATGTCTATCAGTCTTCTTCCATTTGTTTTTATTGGTCTTATCATTTTGCTGAAATGATCTTTCATTTTGAGGCTGAGTTGGTTTAGGACCATTCTTTTGAGGATATGACTTCTTAGGATTCTTTGAATTTGGTTGCTGCTGGGCGGCTAACGCTTTCATGGAAGAGTTTCCAAGATTAAGAAGACCAAGGTGTAAGAGTTTTTCTTGTTCTCTTATTAAGGAATCACAAAAGGAGTCAAAGGAAGGGGCCTTGTAGTCTTTTCCTTGACAAATGAAAGCTTCCCTTGTAGAATGGAAAGTGGAAACAAATACAGAGTAGGCTGGTCCCAACTTAGTAAGGATGGAATAAATAAGGTTACCATCTTCTTTCTTAACTTTAACACCTTCCAAGAGATATCTAAGGGTCTTGAATTTGGACAAGAAATCTTCAATGCAAGAAAAATTATTAGGATCCAAAGTAAGCAACTCATTTTCAAGTTGATGGGCTCTAATTTCATTTTTAATCCCAAAAACTTTAGCGAGTTTTTCTAATGCTTCATGAGGAGTCTCAAGTTCTGCAATGTGGAATCTAAGATCAGGAGAAATAGACATCCCTATCAAACCACGTGCTTGATCTTGTCTATTTTCCCATTTTGCAGCCTTGTCTTCATCTTTTGTTTCTTCTCTTGGTCTGTGGCTATTCTGAAGAGACCTTTACTTCTAAGTAAATCTTCCATGTAGGCTACCCATTGGAAGTAGTTAGTGCTGTCAAGAATGACTTGGCATGGACTTTCCATTTTTTTTAAAAAAACTGAAGCTGAAGATGCTGAAAGTAAGTGTTCCAATGGATAGATCTCGAAAAAATAGGCGGTTTTAAAAAAAACGGCTCTGAAAAAGGCTTCCGGATGAAGAAGTTATGGCTTTTTGAAAAACAATTGTTGACGTTGCCGGCAAAGTGCGCGAATGTGCGGGAATGAAAAAAATCCGCCCTCACAAAATGGAGACTTGAACCCAAGACCTCTACTCTCTTAAAATAGCTTTGAACCAATTGATCTATACAAAAAATTTGAGAGAGAGAGAGAGAGAGAGAGAGAGGGGGGGGGGCCTTGGTTTGCGTGCTTGCCTTGAGAAAGCTCTTTTTCCCTACAAAACACAAAACACAAAACCCAACACGAATATGCAAAGAAAAACGAACCTTGCGGCTCGAAGTTAGCTTTAGCCAAAAAACTAGAAATTTAAAAAAAAAAATCTCAAAGTTAGCTTTAGCCGAAAAACTAAATATTTTTCTCAATGTTTCTGATTTTCCGAGATCACACTAAGGTGCAGGGAAAAGAGCATACGCATGAGAAAAATCCTTCCTTTCTGTTTCTGATTTGCCCAGATCGCACAGAGTCGCAGGGCAAAGAGCATACGCAGAAATGAAAGGTATAGATCCGGTTAAAAAAAAAGGCTAAATAAACCGAAACCGAAATAAGCAGAGAGAAAATAACAGTAAACTGCAAAAAACACTGTATACCTCCCGATCTGAAAAATGACGTAGCTAGGGCTACCGGAAACCTTTTCGCGTGAATCGAAAGGGGTTCCTCACTGGAACAGATGCTCCAAACGCAACAGAGCAGTCCTCTCGGCCCGAAAGCAGTCAGAAACAGCAGATCTAGGAAACAATAGCCGCATGCAGTTCTACCGGCTTCAGATTTGGATCACCAACAGACGCGGCCCTCAAATAGCTCTGATACCATGTAGGAATTTACAGGGTAAGTTCCTCAGAAAGAATACCAAAAGGACACCGCTCACAACCAGATCACAAATCAATACACCAGTATTTTTGACGTGGTTAAAACCCTCAAAGAGGGAAACAGTCCACGGCCTGTCCCAACGTGGGTACTACAGGCAATTTATTAATCAAAGAATGAAAATTTACATAAGCTTCTCTCATGCACGGATTACCCGAACAATGACCCTCCATGCGCTTTAAATAGAACTCATGGACCAATCGGGTGTCAAGCCACGGATCAAGTGTCAGTAATACTGAGGAGAGAATGAACCGTCAGATCACTACATATCGTGACCATCGGATTGTAAGTTACAATATTTACAACGGTAAAGAAACACACTTTACCTAACTCTATACCTAACTCTAAACTAGACCAAGTTGTACTTAACTATTTCCTATGTGTCGGAATATCGTAACAATCATGTGTTACCCTAAGCATGGATGCTTCTTATTAAATATTAAGCCTAGGTTGGTTTCATTCAAATGCAATGGATCATTTCCCACGATTTGAGCACTAAAACATTATCGATTGAATTATTCATACATTTATCACAACAAATAGTATCACCAAACAAAAATAAAAACCACTCAATATTGAATATAGTTTGATAGTGACAATTAAATTGATATATATATATATATATATATATATATATATATATATATATATATATATATATATATATATATATATATATATATATATATATATATATATATATATATATATCTATTTCTATATATATATATATATATATATATATATTTACTTCCAAGAAATAGAGTCAACTCTTAAATTAACATTTGGAATAACAAAACTAAACTTATTTTTTTCATTTATCTATTTCTAAGATCAAATATGCATGATAAATCTACATGTTGTGCCACTTACATTTCTTTCAATAGTTATCGAAACAATTACAATAGAAAAGGTAAAATTAATTCATAACTATTATATTTTTATAATCTTTGAAATTTCAATATTGACGTCAATTTAGATAGCAAAGACAATAAATAGTTACTAGATTATATGAATTCAAAACAAAGGCCATAATTGATGAAATTTGGACAAATTCCAATTGATGTGTTATCACATTCAATGTGATTCTGTCTAAGTAGCCAATGTAGTAGATAGAAATATACATAGATGGATTTTAAGACCGTGTTCTTGAAGCAATCAACATGATTACCTTTGTTTGGAAATCTATGTTCATATGTACACAACCTAAGTAAACAAAAATATGTGATTGACTCCTTTACTTTACACATACTTATGTATTCCTTCAAAGAAATTTTGGAGCTGTTGTCACCCCTTTCTCTAAATTGATACCTTTAATGGCTCCTAGCTTTGAGTATACCTCTTTTTGGATTGCATTACAAAGGTCTCTGAACTTCTTCATTATCCTTTCTCACAACAAGATGATAACTCAAAAGATAAGACAAAGAGTACCATAAATGCTTGTTGGGCATGGAATCCCCCCAAGGCATGTTTTGGGGCTCAAAGCCCAAGTTTTGACCCGATATTATTGTAAAGACTCCATGAATTGTGGGTGCGGAGCGCGAAATGTATGATAAAGTCACAGGGTTGTCCACCCTAGTTTTGTAATGTAATGTCCGCTGGATAGACCTACCCATGGTCTGTGGTATTAGCACGTAAATCTGCCTTAGGCTGAAGAAGGAAAAAATTAGGGTAACCACAAACCACACTCAGTCTGGTAGGTAGCCCTACCAGAGCAGGAGAGGGCTCTCTTCGAGTCACACTCAGCGAATGGATAAGAAAAATGGTCTGAGATGACTTACAATATGATGTTTACCTTAGGCTAGTAAGTGAAAAAGGATTTTGGAAAAGATTTGCGAAGTGATTGAACTTTTGAGATGTATATGGGACTGGTGCTTAACAAAGAATAGAGAATTGAGAATGAAGGCACAGATTATTCGGTGAGGCAAGGTAGGCGGGAAACACAGCAATTTCAACTTAAGGTGACACGGAATGGAAAGATTGCTGAAGATGGTGAAAAGGGCATGGTCGCATGAATCCTTTTCAACAGAAGAATAACACTGCATATGAAATTTTCCCACAGGCAGAGCAATATAAATTGAATTCTACATAATCTCACTTAGAAAATTTCACTGAAATGAAACATGAAATGAAATATGAAACATAAAAAGATACACATGGAACATAAGAACACATTTTATACACTCACAACCACAAGAATCTCATGAAACAGAGCCGCTGCCTTTCATTAAACTCTCTGTCAAAAATACACAGTGCAGAAACAGAGTTTCTTTCCCACAGTCTCTTAGAAGTTACAAGCCAGCCAACCCTTTGCAAATAACTTGCTTACAATATATAGAAAGTGTAGAGAAGAGATGGAATGCCCAAGGTTTTGGAAGTTACTCAAATCATTTCGAAAAGGAGATGGAGATCCAACCATCAGCTACAGGTGTAGCGCTCTCAAGCGTGACATTTGGCTGTGGTGACCCTTTGCATTCTTCGCCACTTGGATAGATGCCCACTTGGAGAGAAAACTCTTTAAAAGCCACCTTTGGTGCCAAAAAACTGAAGAGTGGATGACCAGGCCCACTTGGAGAAATCGCGACCCAAAATTTCGCGAAACGGAAGCAAACTGGGCAAAATTTCCTCTGTGCGTCGTGCGCTTTTCTCTGTGCGTCATGCTACTTTGGGGCCTGTTTTGGGGCACTTGCAGGTGTCCAAAATGAGGGCAAGTGGGCTTGCTGGAAATCTTGTCCTGTCTACTTTCCAACCCAACTATAATTTCTGAATTTGAAGCTCATTTTCCCCTCCAAAACTTCATTCTCCCAAGACTGCTTTCTGTATGTCCAAAAAGTGGTAGAGGGGCCATTTTTGGGTGTTTTTTGACCTTTAGGAGACCCAAAACTCATCAAAATTACTTGCTCGGACACCAGTAGATGTATTTTTTGATGTTGAATCCAAATATGCAAACCTTTTCTCGATTGGAGTGCTATAACTTTTGCGTCGCGCGGGGTGCGCAACGCACAAGGAGAAAAACCCTGTTTTTTGACCAAAATTTTTCCAAAAACACAAAATTGCCACAAATTTTTTGAAATTTGGGCGAGGAGCTCTCTATGGAGTGCCATGCTAAGCCAAGGAAGCCTCAGCCAAGATTCTAAGCCTATCTTGCTCTTTTGCCCATTTTTCCCTTCTTGTGGCTTTCCTCAATTTTGTTTTCAAACTCCTTATTCTCACTCTCAAACTCAAGTTCTGTGCCCTGTAATGACGAGCCATGTGTCACAGTAGTGTGTTGTATTCGTTGGCCTTGTTCAACATGTTGTCCAGGTGCATGTTAACTCTCTCGAGAATAGACTCACAATCATCAATAACCTGTTGCTACAATGAAGTGAATTCAATCCTCCTCTGCTGGGCAGTTAGGCAATCCTCACGGATGTTCTACAGCTCCATGATCACATGCTAGTCTTCCAGCTGCTTGTTCCTCTGATCCAAATACCTGATGTTCCATTTGGCCATCTCCAACTTGAGTGTCAAGGATTGAATCTCTGTCTCTTGCTCCTGGAAGATCTCTTTCAGCTGTGCATTTTGTGGACGTGTATTTGCATCATCATCATCATGAAGGAGAATGAATCCGGTCTCTTGTTTACCTGGTGGCACACCTGAAGGCCCCTCCTCATGCTTGGGCTTCTTGCCCTTGTCCCGTACCTGTATTTCTGATGTAGGAAGCGAGGCCCCTTCCACCCCGGGTGGAGATAACACTCGCTTTGCTACTGCAAACAAAGGCCTGGTGCCTTTTGGATAGCCTCTCTGATATGTGATGGAAAATGGCACCACCGTGGTCTCATGGCACTCATGCTGATGAGAAGGACCACCTATCTCATGTTTTGCCTCTGCTACTACCTGTGGAGCGCTGAAGAAGTCACGGGAGATGAGGTCCTCCCAATCAATGCCCTGCAATCCCAACTGATGGTCCACCAAAATCTGGATAAGAGCAAAGTGATAAACACTGTTGAGCTACTGCCGAGGGGTATTCTGCTGCATAAAATTTCTCATCCTCTCTATGTTCCCACAAATGAAAATGGGAGGTTCATCATATGCACCCCGGTAAAGTGCATGAGCAACCTGATGTGATAAGCATAAAGGCGAGAAAACCTCCCCTAACAATTGAAGTATTTCATGATCAATCTCATGAGCGGAGCATAATCATCTCTCAAAAATCTGAATGGGAAAACTCTCGTGAGCTGAATCAAACAACTGGCCTTTATGTAAGGCTCATAATGTTCCCTCTCCACCTTCATTTTCTTGTGCCACTGTTCTCCAACATTTGGTATGCCTGTTGCCACTGATATGGTTTCGGGTGTCAATGTGAAAGTGACCCCAGCCAAGATAGACTGTCCTCCATGTAGGTGAAGTGCAAAAAGACGGGCCAACTCATGATGAATCCTGACATTTGCCACCCTCTGACAAAATTCGAAACATGCTAAGTGCTGGAAACAAGACATAGCGAGAGGGCATGCCTGCAACTCAGTGAGGGTTTTTGGTTCATCCCTGACATGTCTGCCACTCCTAGGTCTCCGGGAAGCCTATTCTCTTGAAGTTGTCTCACTGTGAGTCTCCCCATAATAATCTGATGAAACTTTTGATGCTATTACTGCTATTTGTACCCTGAGTTGTGTTGTTGCCCTCTAAATCCAATAGACCTGGTAGATGCTCTGCAAATTTGTCACCGAGGGGACAATAAAATAGGGTAGTGTTAGGAAGGGAATGATGAAATAGGGATAAGGGTTTAAGAGGAGACAGTTATCAGGGATTTAGGAGTATTTTGGGTATAGGTTTGATGGGGTAGGGTTTGAATTTTGAGACATAGGAATAAAGGGGGGAAAAGGAATAGGATTACATGGGTGTTAGGGCGATGACATAGGGAGAGTGATGCAGGGAAAATGGTGATAGGGGTAGGGTAGGGCAACACTTTGACAACCTTGTTACTGTAGCAAAACCCTATGATTTTGAGTTTTTTGTGTCTCCTTTTGTTGGCTTTATCAAAACTTTTGCATTTGATTCATATTCATCAAAATCCTGGTATTCTTTTCAAGTTTAATGCTAAGAGTGAAGGTAGTTGGTCTACCTTTCAAATTTGATAGGTATTCACAAAATTTTTGGCGATTTAATGCATTGTTGGGCTTTTAAGTCTGTGGGCCGCGTGCATTTCCCATTGCGCCACGCCAGTGGCAAATTTGCACTGTGGCTGGGCTCCCTGTGCGCCGCACCACCATGTGTGTGCGCCGCGCACTGTTAAAGTCGGCCGAATTTGCTTGAAAAACAAGGGGTGAGGGTTTTAGGGCGTTTTCCTTAGGAATCATGATGGGAATGGAGGCGGGAACAATGAGGAGTGAGGAGCCAAGGGGAGGGGAGCAGACCTTGGTGACATCATTGCAAATTTGTAACCCCGTTTATCATTTTTGCTTTGATGAATTATTTTCATGGATGGCCAATATGCGTTGGATATCATTCAACATCTTACAAACCCCAAAGCATAGACAAAATTGATGAAGAAGAAGTTTCAACTGAGCCTACCTCTTGTTTGCCCGCCTCCACCGAGATTTTGAAGTAGTTTGCAAGGTTTTTTATCCTCCTGGCTCTGTGCGTCGTGCACCAAACCCAGTGTGCCACGTGCCTTATATGCGCCATGCCTGTGGTGATTTTACACTGCGGGTTAGCTGCCATTGCGTCGCACGCTGTGTTTGCGTCGCGCGACCTGGTGTATGTGTCGCGCTCTCTGTAATCGCCTCCCAACTCACTCAACCATTCACAATATCAACTTCACACCTTTGCACATGTATTCTCCAAGTCATGCAAGAGCTCAATGCCATTTGATTTGGGCAAAACATGTATATATAGGCTTGAGAGAAACTGGTTTGATTTTTTCTTCCTTGAAAACCCCCTTTCTAATTTTTTTTTGTTTTGCACTTTTCATTGACTTTTAAAACACTCTGTTTTTCCTTTTTCTTTGAAATTTTGGCTCTCATGATGAAATTTTCAGCGTTTCTTTGCGGGGACTGTGTGACTGAGCCTATGGCTTTCGAAATCCATGACTACATCTGAAAATTTCAACTGTCAATTTTTTGGAAAATTTTCCCATAGTTGACCTTGTTTGACTTTTCTTCAAAACAAAGTTTTTGAAGAAGACTCGATGTCTCTTGTGGTGATGATGAAGCTTTCTGCACTATAGGTGTATAAGATCTCCTTCTGGCCTGCATGGCTTGTTTTCTGGACATGTTTTTCAAGGACCAAACTGATGAATTTCTAGACCCAAACAATAAAAAATGACTCTGTCCTGAAATAGGACCAGACCTTGACTATCATGAACTTCATTGATTTTTGGACCAAGACCTGAACCAGCAGAGGCCCGTCATGAGGGAAAATGAGTAGCATGACTTTCTCCATCAGATCATGACATGTCCCTAGCGAAATGCAGCTGAGTGGATGAAGCGGGACACCTAAAATTGAAATGCATCAAGAGCTTTGATCTCTGACGGAGGGCTGACCAGACGGACTCTAACTTATACTCCAATGGGGGATGGTAGCTCCCATGGAGGTGCCAAGAACAACAGATCTCTGGAGGAGCTAGATAGTGCCTCTTGGTCCATTGGGCTATGGTGTCATCAATTTGATAAACAGCACAAGACTCTGACTTATTTACAAAACTGGAGTAACCAAGAAATTGACTCAAACTTGACAATTGGAATAACTCAAAGCCTGACTGTACATAGTGAAACCAAACTGAAATAAAAATGGTATTTACAATGACAGTGGAAGCAACATTAATAGATCAACAATGATACCGCTTGAGCAGCTGACCATTGATCGGCCCTCCAGGACAGTCTTCCCCATACATTTCCTTCAGAAGAAAGTCATTTTGACCTCTATATGCTGCGATTTTGAAAGGACCCTTCCACAGATTTTCAAACTTTCCGTGCTTGCCTTTCTCTTCATTCCTTGCATCCCACTTCAACACCACATCATCCTACTAAAATTTGTCTGCTTTAGCTTTTCTGTCATAAATTTTCTTTATCTTCTCCTGCAACTTGGATGTGTTTTGGAAAACTTCTTCTCTTGTTTGTTGCAAGTGGATCATTTGATTCAGCCTTCTCTGCATGGGATCTTCCTCACTGCCTGCCTCCTGAAGAAGTCTGACCATCGGGGCAACAAGGGTGGCTGGGAATACTGTGTCTACTCCATAAACCAGCTCAAACAGTGACATACCAATAGACTTTTTCTGACTGATTCGATCTGCCCAAAGTGCATGAACCAGCGTTTTGTTCCAGCTCTTCTTATTAATTTCCAACAGCTTCTTGATGATGTTGACCAAAGATTTATTCGAAGATTTCGCCAATCCATTGCCTTGCGGATGATAGGCAGTTGAATGACCCAAAATTATATGATATCTATGACAAAATTCTACCATCCTTTTTGATTTAAAAGCTGCTGCATTATCAGTGATTATTTTGTTCAGACAACCAAAACGAGACAAGATGTTATTTTCAAGAAATGAAATGATTACTGTGTCCATCGCTTGTCTGGTAGGGGTTGCCTCAATCCATTTTGTGAAGTAGTCCGTGGCTGTAAGGATCCATCTATGCTGTTCGGAAGAGGCGGGATGAATTTCCCCAATGAAATCCAACCCCCACTGCTGGAATGGAGCGCTCACTTCGATAGGCTTAAGTGGCAAAGGCTGTAATTTCTATTTCCCTTCGAAAATTTGACACTTATGACAGCGCTTTACCATCTTATGCACATCAGCAAACAAAGTAGGCCAGTAGTACCCTGCTCTCAAAATTTTATTAGCTGTTGATTTCCAAAAAAGATGACCCCCACACTCTCCTCCGTGGAAATCTTCCATGGCTTTCTTTGCCTCCTCTTCCACTAGACAGTTTAACAAAATGCCACTGGGATATTTCCAATACAATGCAGAATTCAAAATACAAAACTTGGCAGCTTTCAATTTAAGTGTTCTCGCTTTGTTTCTAGCCATGCCGGGTGGTGGTGATAGATTTTTCAGCACATAGATTATATCAGAATACCATGGGGACAAAGAAAACATTTCGGATACCTGAACTAAAGTTCCTTCATCATTCTCATCAGACATGGCAGTGATCAGATTTATGTCCAATGCATGCAAATTTGACTCAACCATTAGCTTCACCAATCCTTGTCCTTTGACCAGCTTCGTAGGATTTATCTCCACATCGTATTCTAGCAAGGTTGCGATCCATTTGCCTCTTCTCCCTTTTGGATCGGTCTACACTAAAACATCTTTCACAGCAGTATTGGAAACATAGGCCAGAATGTGAGGATGTAAGATATACACCCGGAAATCCTTCAGTGCCTTTACCAATGCAAGGGATTTCTTTTCAATGATGTTGTACTTCAAAGTTGCATCCCTTATAGCCCTCCTAAAGAATGCGATGGGTCTTTCATGATCATCCCTTTTCTGCAATAGTACTGCTGCCATAGTGTGCTTAGAAGCAAATGAAAACAATATGAAATCTTGAGTGTAATCCGAGCTGACTAGAACCGGAGCTGAAGAGAGGGCCAATTTGACCAAGTTGAAATATTTTACAGCCTCATCTGTCCATTTCACCTGGCTATCCTTCTTAAGCATGTTGGTCATTTCTTTCAAGTGTTCCGCAAGATTAGGCACAAAGCGATGCAGAAAATTCATCTTAACATTGAATGACTGTATCTCCTTTTTGTTCCTAGGCAGATCAATTTATTGAATTTCTTGGACACGTGCTGGGTCTATGCGGATGCCATATTTTGAAATGATATGGCCAAGTAGTTTTCCTTCCTCCATGGCGAACAAGCTCTTCTTAGGATTCAGAGATAGGCCATATTTCCTGCATTTTTGAAAGACAATTTTTAGGTGATGCATATGCTCTTCATCAAATTTTGAAAACACCGTCAAGTCATCCAAGTACACCACCAAAAACACATCCTTCTCATTTGCGAACGTGAAGTCCATTGCATGCTAAAATGTGGCACCTGCATTCTTCAAACCGAATGGCATTTTGGCATAATGGAATGTTCCCCATGGAGTTGTGAATGCTGTCCTATCCCTATCATCTTCATGGACTAAAATTTGGTTATATCTAGAATAACCATCGAGCAGCGACATACGAGATGCCCCCACTACTCTCTGAAGTATATGGTCCATCTTGGGCAGCGGATAGTTGTCCTTCAATGAGACCTTGTTTAGATTTCTGAAATCAATGCATAGGTGGATCTCACCGGTCTTCTTTCGTATAGGCACTAAGTTAGATATCCAATCTGAAAATTTGATAGGCACAATGATACCTGACTTGTACAACCTATTTACCTCTTTTTCAATGGATGGCAGCAACTTTGGATTGATCCTTCTCGGCTTTTGTCTAAATGGTTTCTGATTGGGCTTGATAGGTATGGTGTGCTGAATGATGTTCATATCATAGGTCTTTAAATCTGAATAATCCCAAGCAAATACATCTGCAAATGAAGCCATCAAACTGATATATTTGTCCTTGATCTTTGGCGGTAATGCTTTGGACAATTTCACCAATTTCGGATTTGCAGCTGTACCGATGTTGACTTCTTCCACACCCTTTTCCGTTGGCTGCAATGTTGGCTTGCGGGCTACATCATCCTGATCAAAAAGTTCCTCTAGGGGTATCAAGCCTTTAGGAATGATGTTATTCTTCAGCTGTAATACGTCCATTTGATTGATCTGCACTTCTTTTATACCATTCCCTTTGTTCTCATCATTTTCCACATCAATTAAGGTTTCTTTGAACTTGCCTTGGTTGAGCAGAAAATCCTTAATCTCCTCATCATCTTGGAACACTTGCTAATGTCGCTGATTGTCTGGAATGGTTGGACACTGCTTGACATGGATTTAAAATTTGTTGCTGGAGTTCATGGGGATCTTCAAGCTGCTCCCTGCCTTAGCAAGAGCATCAGCAATACTGTTTTGTATTCGTGGCACACATGTCAAGGTGTATTCGGAAAATAGCTTCAGGATGTCCAAAATTGCCTTTCGATAGGCCCGCATCCTAGGATGTTTTTCTTGATATTCACCTCTGACCTATTTTATTACCAACTCGGAGTCGCCATATATTGAAATCCTCTTTGCATTCAGCTTTCTAAGAATCTTCAGGCCAGCAATCAGTGCTTCATATTCAACCTCATTATTGGAACATTCGAAGGCTAGCTTGTAGGAGCAAACTCTCATGTTGCTAGGTACTTTGTTTGGGGTGGAGAAAGGACTGTGTACCCAAATACGAATACCAGCTCCATCATTCCCTACTGCTCCATCAAAATCCATGGTCCATAAGCCTTCTTCTTCTTCTTGCAAGTGCTAAAATCTTTTTGTTGTCCATTGCTTGTTTGCTGTCCATTGTTTGCAACTGATTGCCCAATCTTTTGTTGCTTTTCTTGTCTTTCTTTCTTCAAAATCTCTCTAAAATTTTCTGTTATCTCTACAATGTCATCTACTTCTACTATCTGACTATCTGTTTCATTTAAACTATCTAAAAACAAAAAAAAGACTCTAAATCTATATGTACATAGTTTACAGGATGATTGATTGGTTTCTCCTTTCTTGTGATCATGTACTTCATCTTTTGTTCCCGATATAATTTCCTCATTTGTCCAAACACCGGGATTGTTGCATAGGAGAAATCCAGCTGTAGTGTCCCCTTCAATTTCGCTACCCAAGACCTGGAAAGAAGCATGCCAAACCTTGGAGGAATGTCTGCTACCACTACATCCATCAGAACATTTTTCATAGGAAGCTGATCTAAACTCACGACTAAGTCTTTGATGAGCCCTATACATCTTACTCTGCTGGAATCGAATGAATAAAGATCATGATATTGCCAGGTGATGTCCAGACCAAGCTTATCCATGATAGACTTGGGCATGAGATTGTGAGAGGCTCCAGAATCGAACATGGCATTGTGTAGCACAAAGTCATGCAAGCGTAAACTGATATAGAAGGGTGGCACTTCGCTCTCGGGAGACTCACCATTTGTCGCTGGCCCAAAAATCATTTCAGGCTGATCATCTTCCACGTTTACCATGTCAGACATTGGGTCTAAATTCAACATTTTAGAAATCTGTCCTCTATAACTGTTGTTTTTCATGATTTCAGTCAAAGGGATTGATACCTTTAGCTTAGAAATCTCATTCTCTAGGCTGAAAGTGGGAGTTCTTTCTACCTCTTTGACTGGGATCTCTTTCCTTTCCTTGTCCTTTGAGGTGGCTGGTTGTTGTGATTGTTCTGCTGATTTTGATTTGCTGCTCTCTGAAACAACCGCCTCCTTTCCCTTTCTTTGTGTAGCAGATGGATCTTTCTTTGTTGTTTCATCCTCCTTCTTTTTCTGAATTTGTTTAGCTGGTACATCTCTGTTTCAAAGGGAATATCGCTGTTGTTGTGTGGACAAAGCATTCATATACCCCCTTTGATATTCTTTTGACTCTTCTTCCAACATGATTTCGTTAGCTAGGATATAATCGGTGTCTTGGTGTGTAGCTGAATTCATTGCACATTCTTGTTCTTCAGTGATGTAAGTAGGCTGCTCATCTGGAGGAAAGAGATGGTTTTGTTCATCTATTACATTCCCTTCCTCATCTGATTCTGGTCCATGTACAAATTTTTGCTGCAAAGGTGTTTGTATCGGCTGTTGTGCTGTCTGCTTTTGAGTCCGCTAATCTCTTTGTCTAATTCTATATTGTGGCTGCTGTTGGCCACGAAAGTTAGGATTCCTAACTTGTGGATCTGGCTTGTCAAGTTTTGCCCTTTCGAGCATCTGTTCTACCTTCTTTAGCAACTGATCCATTGAAGAAGACTCTTCTTTCACCGTGGTTTTCTTCTCCGCTTTCGCTCTTGCTCTTTTGGACAGCAGGTTAGCCTCAACGCTGACTGCAATTTTCTGCATATCTTCCATTGTAGCCGGTTCTCTCTCTCTCAATTGGTACGCCATGTCAGCATCGAAACCATCTGGAAATTTCATCATTGCTAGTCCCACCGGTGGCTTTAGATGGTCTGGGATATCATTGTAGACTGCATTAAATCTAACACAATAATCTTGGACCGACTCACCGACATTCCGCTTAATTTGTTCATACTCGGCCAGAATTTGAAGGGGATTCTTTTTGACTTCCCACCTGTTCAAAAATTGTCTTTCTAGCTCAGCCAAGGTAGTGATACTTGCATTTGTCAAACCTATGAACCATTTCCTCACATCCCCTGCAAATGTTTGTACAAAGAGCCTCATTGCCACGTTCTTCGCATCGATCTCATGAAGTTCATAGAAATCTGCCATTTTATCCACATGTTGTTGAGCTGTAAAGCTGTTAGGAGTGCCATCAAAAAACAAAATTTTACTTTGATAATCATTTGGCATGTCATCTAGGACTTGGGGGAGAAATAGAGGAGCAAAACGGGCAACCATAATTCTAGGTGGATTGGGCCTTGGATGTGTTGGAGGAGTACGCACAGTTTGTAAGGGGCGTGCAATTGGAGTTTGGGGCTATGTGGCAATGTAATTATTAATTAATCTATTAGCTCTTTCTATCTCAAGGTCTACAGGAAATTGCGGTGTTATCACTCAGGTTGTCCCTTGGCTCCTTAAGGGATACGGCCGAGGTAACCACAAACCAATCTTTGGGCTGCAGGTCCTAGCCTACCTGCAGTCAGAGAGGGCTCTCTCTTTATGATTTAACTTTGTCTTGGGTTGATTTTAGGCTAATTATGACCTTCTTGGGTTTTGTTTAAGTTTTGGTGGGATGATTGATGTTTTCAAGTAGGGAGGCATGC
This sequence comes from Pinus tabuliformis, assembly GCA_031772625.1. Taxonomy (NCBI): domain Eukaryota; kingdom Viridiplantae; phylum Streptophyta; class Pinopsida; order Pinales; family Pinaceae; genus Pinus; species Pinus tabuliformis. The sequence continues at coordinate 1,208,996,406 of CM062811.1, forward strand.
ATAGTGTGAGAGGTTCAAACCATTGGGCATGGAGTCATGGAGTAGGGCTGCTGGTGCATTTTCTAGGTCACAAGAGGAATATAGAGCAGGATAGCTACACATGAAACAATCATTCAAGCTAAAAGGATGAAATGAAGGCTAAGGAATGAATGGCAACTAAGAATCTCTCATTCAGCTTAACAGAGGGAAGGTGAGTGAGCTATATCTAGGAGTAGTCAGAATTCCTAACTAACAGTTATACATGAATGAAATAGAGCAAATATGAGCCATAAGGAATTCATATTTATGCCTAAATCAGAAGAAAACATATAGAAGCCACAGAAACTGAGCATAGAGTGCAGCCAAGCAAATTCTAAGCTAATCTTTCTTTCTGTGACTTAGATGGTGATATATGTATGATATAAACGTATATGAATTGAAAATAGAGGTAAGAAACACTTATTGGGCCATGTAGCAGCGCAAGAATTCTATATTTCACTCTTCAGCCATTAATAACACAACAGACAGTCCATCCTCCAAGCTTTTCAGCAGTCTCTGATTATAGAAATTCTCAAACATACAGTGCGAGTCCGGGATGAGGATTATGAACCAACCCACCCTTTAAACAATGAATTAGGGTGGTTTATATAGGGAAAATATCTAAAAATATCTATTATAGCAGACCTTAAACAGGTCTGAGGGAAATGAGTTATTTAACCTAATCTTGTCTTGAAATTAATGCAAGAAAATATCTTTGTGCTGCGCTGGGGGCAGCTGCATCAAAATGAGTTAATATGGTGTCCTTATGGCTCTGTGATGTTCACTTAGCCATAACTGTGCTTTGGGCTTTGATCCCCTGCTCTCGAGTGGTTTTGATGTGCATTGACTGTGATCTGGGAGCCTTTAAATGGCTTCACCACTTTCTTTGACTTTGCTTGGGGGCTTTTAATGTTCACCTTCTTTGATATTGCCGATCAGATACTCTTCACTGCTTCACTGATACTCTTTGATTGAATTTGGGCTTTATCTTCCTCTGATACTTTTTTGCAGTTGAATCGGGCCACTTTCTCTCGATCTGATATGCTTGAAACTTTCAAATCGCCCCTTTTCTGCCCTTTCAAGGCAGAAATGGCTGCTATGAATGCTTTTCGTGGCCTCTGGAATGCTATCGGCACTGGCCGATTTGAATATGAACATAAATGAAGAAATCCTATCAAACTGCGAATTTTCGGGCCTGCTGGTAGCTGAGGGATATGAAGCATTTTATTTTGGTCATTTTTTCTTAGCGATGCACGATTAGCGCTAAGCGCAAATCGCGCATCGAAAACTGCCTCTGTTTTTCATTCTGGGCATCCTTTGCTGCGATTTGCGCCCTTTGCGCCTTCTTTCAGTGATGATGTCAGCAGTGGGTCCTGGTATGGCAGTGACGTGTCAAGGTGACGTGGCAGGGTGATGTGGCAGTACGGCAGGGATTAAATTGATGATTGGCAATCGGCAGGGACAGGGGGTGATGGCTTTTATATATGCGATGCGATGGGAGCGATCACTGATATTGGAAAAGTGATAAGGCATGCGGCTGTGCGAAAATGGGAAATATTTGCGGAAATGCCATATATTGAGGTAAAACGAGTTTAATGGAAAAAACTAAGTTTTGCAATATAACCAAGTTTTAAGGGGAAGTGGAGGCATATATGGATCAATGATGCGATTGCGATAATGAATGGATCGTGATGCGATATGCTTTCGGGTGCGATAGCAATATTGCATCGGCAGATGAGAAGGGGGCATATGTATATAGGTAAAAAAACCTTGCGATTGCCGATCACAATATCGCGATCGGCGAAATGATATCGAGGAGTTATAAAAGGGGGCCAATGAATGAATGTTGCGACCTCCAACAACGATATCACGTCGGAGGGGAGAAAAACTCATCGGAGGAGGGTTAATGTGATCGGAGGATGATTTATGTGATCATAAAAGGCTTTTCAAAGCTTTGGAAGGGTTCTTGAGGCCTCAGAAGGGGTTCGATAACCAAAAAAAAAAAGGGATTTCATGCCTTGCAAGGAGTCCAAACACACTTTGAGGGAGATTAAGAAGCAAAACTGAGGGTTCTTACTAAGTTTCAGGCAAACTTAGTAATTACCAAGCATATTTATGGTTATATTTCAACCAGAGGAGGGGATATGTAAATAAGGGAGCTATTTAGTGCTTGTTAATAAGGGGAAGGGGAAATAGATGGGAATTTACATAATATTTTTAGGAGTTAATATGAATTTTGTGAAGGAAGCACTAAGGATAGAAATCTTAGGCTTTAAAGGGGAAACAGGACCTGTATAAGAAATATAAGCATCCTTTAAGCAAAGCAGATCTTTACTTAGGCAAATGCTATGGAATATGATGAAATTTTTAAAGATATCAAGCAGATCTTAACACCTTTAGGGGAAGTTAGTGAATGATTTGGGGGAAAGAAAGAAAGGGAAGTTAATCATGCCTCGCTTGAGCTGCTCCAAGGGAAAATTTCCTTGCACTTGTGATCTGAAGTAAAATAACACTTTGAAATACACAATTGATCACATTTATTCATTTTGCAACCTCAAAACTACTTACCTAGCCTGCTTACCTAGCATTTTTTCTTCTTTTTGCATGGGTGCACTTGGACTTGCAGACCCTGATTATCTTCTTTTCTTTTGACTGCCCTCCTATCTAAATGCACCCTTGTATCTTCCAAGGGCCCAGATTAAGTAGTTGGGCTCCTTCATTTCTCTACCTAGCTACTGATCTGCCAAGCTTAAGCTGTTTGGACAGATATTCATTCTCTATCTTCTAAAACAAGCAATTTAAACTTAGGGAAGCCAAGATTAAGTTGTTTGGCTTTCCCTTATCTGTAAAACTCTTCAAAAATGGTATGATTCTTCAAAATGGAACTTCTTGGAAATATGGAACCTTGCAGCATGACAAGATGAGATATTTGGCATGTAAAACAGTCAATCATGAAATATGAAACCTATTGCAATATGAGGCTAATAGTGGCTCCACTCGGGGATGATTTTTCAGGATGAAAAGCCAAGAACAGTAGGCCAGAATGCCTTGATCTTCAATTGTTGTTGTAAACTGAAATTCTCCTTCTTCTAGATGGCTTTGACTGAATTCTTATAAGCTGATATGCAGTATCCTTTTGAGCTGAATTGCAGAAAAATTTACAGCTTTGCTTCTTTCCCTTTGGCTGCTTGTAAACATATTAAAATCTGCCTGAGCACTTCTTTGGAATTATTTCAAAAATAGAGATCTAAAATAGAGCTTTCTTTGATCCTTCCTTCAAAATTTTCTGCATTGTTCCCTCTTATTGGCCTGTTATAAGAAAAAGTGCTGAAAATATTAATATTAATGTACAGATAGTATACGGGACTGTGCGGCCTTCAACAAATGGGATTATGATAGTGCTTTAGCATTCGGCCATTGACAGGACCTTCTTCAGCTGTGATGCCATCCAAACTCTTTAGAAAATATGTGTTGTTACCTTGAACAACAGAAATAATAAAGGGGCCTTTCCACAGGAAATCAAACTTGCCATGCTTTCCTTTGTCCTCTCTTCTTGAATCCCATCTCAAGACTTTGTTGCCTATGCAGAAATCTTCAGCCTTGGTTCTTTTGTCAAACATTTTCTTGAGCTTCTCCTGTAAAATCTGAGCTCTGTCGTACACTTGTTCTCTTGTTTGCTGCAAATGGATGGTTTGGTTTATTCTTCTTTGGATATCATTTGGCTCCGCCTGAATCTCTTGCAGCAATTTGATAACAGGGATTCCCAAAGAAGAGGGGAACTTGGCCTCCATGCTGTAGACTAGCTCATAAGGGCTCATCCCTATGGATCTCTTGGTTGACAATCTATCTGCCCATAGGACATTTACAAGCTTTTTGTGCTAGTTCTTCTTATTCTCCTCCAAGACTTTCTTAATGATGTTAATCAGACTCTTGTTGGATGATTCAGCCAAGCCATTACCTTGAGGGTAATAGGTCGTGGAGTGACCCAAGGTAATATAAAATTTGTGGCAAAAACTAATCATTTTCTTGGATTTGAATGCAGCAGCATTATCTGTAATGATCTTCTTAGGACAGCCAAATCTGGACAAAATGTTGGTTTCAAGGAATTGGATAATGGTGGAGTCATTGGCTTGCCTACACGGGATGGCTTCAATCCACTTGGTAAAGTAATCTGTGGCTGTTACAATCCACTTATGTTGTCCAGAAGAGGATGGATGGATTTCTCCAATGAAGTCAAGACCCCATTGTTGAAAAGGCTTCTCGGTTGAAATGGGTTTAAGGGGCAAGGGAAGAAGCTTTCTTTTGCCTTCAAAGATTTGGCATTTGTGGCATGAAACAACAAACTTTCTCACATCAACAAACAAAGAGGGCCAATAGAAACCAGCCCTTAGTATCTTATCAGTAGCGGACTTCCAATATAAGTGCCCCCCACAGTCCCCTGCATGGAATTCTTTCATGACATTGTCAGTTTCATTCATAGTTGGACAATTCAACAATATTCCTTCATGATTTTTCCAAAACAGGGCACTATCTAAGACACAAAACTTTGATGCTTTCATCTTTAAAAACCTCTTTTTGGTTCTGGACAACCCTGGAGGAGCACACAGGTTTAACAATATAAAACATATATCAGCACACCATGGGTATTGCAAAAAAGCTTGACTGATCTGTGGAGTCACCAGCTCCTGTTCATTGTCCAGTTGATTAATGTCTAAGGCTTAAAAATTGGTTTCGGACATCAGTTTGGCTAAACCTTGTCCCTTTATCAACTTGGTGGGTTTTATCTCAATGTCATACTCAAGGATACTGGCAATCCATTTGCCTCTTTTGCCTTCTATGCCTTCTTGAGTTAATATGTCTTTTACAACAGCATTTGGTACATAAGCAATCACATGTGAATATAAAATGTAAATTCTGAAATCTTTGATTGCTTTAACAAGGGCATATGCTTGCTTCTCCATGATTTGGTACTTCAAGGGTGCATCTCTAAGGGCTCAACTGAAAAATGCAATTGGCTTTTCATTTCCCTGATCATCCTTCTGCAAAAGGACAACAACAATGGTGTGTTCAGATGCAAATGAAAAAATGATGAAATCCTTATCAAATTGAGGACTTGTGAGGACTGGGGCTTGTGTTAAGGTAGATTTTATGCCCTCAAAGGCTTGCTTGGCCTCTAAAGTCCATTTTACCTTGGAATCCTTATTTAACATTTTATTTAGCATTTTTATCAGCTCGGCCAAATTTGGGATAAATCTCCTTAGGAAATTGATCTTTCCTAGGAATGCTTGCAACTCTTTGATGTTCCTTGGATAAGGGATTTGGAGGATGGCTTGAATTCTTTCAGGATCAATTCTAATCCCATCTTTTGAAATGATATGGCCTAATAATTTTCCTTCTTCAAGGCCAAATAGAGATTTCTTAGGATTCAAGGAAATGCCATATTTCCTACAGGTTAGGAACACTTGTCTCAGATGTTTTAGGTGCTCTTGATCAGATTTGGAGAAAGGAGTAAGGTCATCAAGGTAAAATACTAGGAAATCATGGATTTCCTTGGAAAATGCAATGTCCATGGCCCTTTGAAAGGTAGCACCTGCATTCTTTAGTCCGAAAGGCATCTTCACATACTTAAATGTTCCCCACGGTGTTGTAAAGGCTGTCTTGTCTTGGTCATCCGGTGAACAAGTATTTGATTAAAACCTGAAAAGCCATCTAGCAAAGAAATTCTTGAAGACCCCACTACTCTTGGTAGAATGTGGTCCATTTTTGGTAGTGGGTAGTGATCTTTAAGGGAGACTTGGTTCAGATTTCTTAAGTCCACACATAGTCTAATCTCCCCTGTTTTCTTCCTTATGGGAACAAGATTGGATACCCATTCTGAAAATCTAATGGGTGCTATGATACCAGCTTCAAACATTCTTTTCACTTCTTTCTCAATCAAAGGGAGGAGCACAAGATTGATTCTCCTTAGTTTCTATTTGAAGGGCTTTTGATTTGGCTTTAAGGGAATGGTATGTTGAATAACAGAGGTGTCATAGGACTTAAGGTCCTCATAACCCCAGGCAAATACATCTTGAAACTCTTTAAATAAATCGACATATTTTGGTTTTTGATCGGGAGGCAAAGACTTGGACAGTTTAATCATTTTGGGCTTCTCTGCTGTCCCGATATTACAGTCTTCCACAACAGTGTTTGAGGGCTGCATTTTTGGCTTTTTGGGGACATCGTTTGAATCAAATATGTCTTCTAGTGGAGTGAGGCTAGCAGGTAGAAAATTTTCTTTTAAATCAATCACTTCGGCGTCTGCTTCAGCTATTTCTTCTGAATGCATTTGCTTCAGCTCTTGCATCTTTTTCTCCTAAAAAATGGTTGGGTGCAACATTTGATTTGCTGCTTCGGCTGTTATAGTTTGCTCATTTTGGCTCATTTGCTATTGTGGGTCATTCATGGCATCTTCATCAATGTTTAAGCTTGAGAATTCTTGTTGTATGGTAAGAAAATTGTTGATTTGAGCATCATCCTCAAACACTTGCCAATCTTTGATATTGTTAGGGACAGTAGGCCTGTGCTTTATCTCAGTAGTAAAGTGGTAATTGGGCTCAAAGGGCAGCTTGCAAGTGCTAGCAAAAGTAGCTAGACTATGAGCATGCATGTTATGGCTTCTAGAAATCTTAGCAATCTTGGATTCAGTGAAGGAGTTGAGTATTTCTGTGGCAGCAGACCTATAAGCTCTCAGCCTATTGTCATTAGTAACAAAGTTACCTTTCATCTGTTGAATGATCAAATCGGAGTCACCTAGAATGGACACTTTTGCAGCTCCTAGAGCTTTGAGCAGTTTAAGGCCTAAAAAGAGAACCTCATACTCCACCATGTTATTGGTGCATTTGAAGTTTAGTCTGTAAGCATGACCCTCTGCATGGCTGTTATGTGTATTGTGAATCCATATTCCTGCCCCTGCTCCTAGCTTATTAACAGAACCATCAAATTCTAAATACCATGTGATTTCTTGCTTACGGTTAGTATTAAGAGTTTCAGTCATTTTAGGAGTGGGCAGATGTGAGTCTTCTGTTTCATTGAGTTCCTCTTGTATGCTGGTTGCTTTGGCAGTTTTGATAGTTTCTTGGGTATGAGCAACCATTTCTTCATTTATGCATGTTTCTTTTTCTAAAGGCAAAGGCTTCCCATCAGTGGGAGGGCAACTATCATCATTGAACAATATAAAGGAATCCATATCAGAATGGACTGAGTAAATGGGAAATTTTTGGGGTTTTTCCTCACTACTTACCACAAACTTCATCAGTGTTTCTCTATACAGTCTCTTTGGTTGCCCAAAGACTGAAATAGTGGCATAGGAGAGGTCTAGCTGGAGAGATCCTTGGAGTTTTTCTCCCCAAGATCTTGATAAGAGCATGCCATACTTTGGTGGAATGTCAGCAACCACCACGTCCATTAGGATCGTTTTGTTGGGAAATTGGACTAAAGACACACAAAGGTCTGTGATTAAGCCTAAACACTCGACCTGACTAGAATCAAATGAGAATAAGTCTTTGTAGTGTCTAGTGACATCAAGGTTTAGCTTCTCCATTACATCTTTGGGCATTAGATTGTGTGAAGCACCTGAATCAAACATAGCATTGTGCAACACTTTATCATGAATGTGCAAACTGACATAAAAGGGTAGAACAGCTCCATGTCCTGATTTACCATTGACTTCAGGACCAAACAGTAATTCAAGTTGATTATCTAAGACATTAACATCATCCCTGTTCTCTGGCATTTGCAGTGATCTTTTGATTTGCTGTGTGTACACATCATGTTTGGCAAGCTCAGAGAGAGGGATAGATATATTTAATTTACCAATTTCTGCTTCTAAATCAAACGGTTTTTCTGACTGTGTTTTAGTATTGTGACTAGCAAATTTTCCCTTTTCAATTATATCTTCAGTAACCTTCTCTGGGTTATCAGTGATTTCTTGAGATTGTTCTGTTTTGGGAAGGCTTTGAGGAGTGCTATTTACATTGTCTTTTGAGGGAAAGGATACAAAAGGCTGGTTTTTAGAGGGCTGTATGTCAGATACATCCTCTATGGTCACTTCTTTTAATTTTGGGTCTGTTTTATCAGCAGGTTCTGTGATAGCGGTCTTGTCTTTTACTTTCTTAGCTTGCTTGGCATCCTTTGGCTTGATGGGATCAGACACATCAATGGTTCTTGTTCTCAATTTGTATTGTTTATGGACTTCATAGACAGCTGAATCATAGCCTTGTTTGAAGTCAAATGACTCTCTAGACTTGGTTTGAAATTGATCTATATCATGGTCATCCTGGTCTTCTTGGGTTAGAAATACTTCTTGTTCACTTTTCAAACCCATCAAGTTTATGTGAGTGTCCTCTATCTGCTCACTAGATGTGGATGCTTCAGCATAGTTTTCATAAAAAGGAGGTCTTATATCATGGTCAGGACTTGCCCTTCCAACGTTTGGGTTCTGATTTTTTCTAAAGTTTGGGTTTCTGATAGGATTGTTTTGCTGTCCTTCCCATGAGGCTTTTTATTTCAATAGTTCCCATTCTATTTTCAAAGCTATCCATACCTTTGATGATTGTGTCCAATTTTTGCTCAAAGGCTGAAGGTTCATCTTTGAAAGTGGTTCTTCTCTCAGCTCTTGCCCTATTTCGCTTGGCAATCAGATTTGCCTCCACACTAACAGCTACATTCTGCATGTCTGCTAAGGTTTGAGGGGCTCTTTCCCTTAACTGATAAGCCATGTCTGAATCAAATCCATCAGGGAATTCGTTGCAAGATCAGGTGGAGGTCTAAGGTTTTGTGGAATAGCGTTATAAACATTGTTAAACCTGGCACAATAGTCTAAGACAGCTTCTTGAGGGCCTCTTTTGATAGTGTCATATTCGGATAATATGTGCAGAGGGTCCTTCTTCTTTTCCCATATGTTGAGAAATGCTTGGTAAAGAGCATCTGGATTAGCTATGGAATTTGCAGCAAGTGCTCTAAACCAAGGCCTTACATCTCCTGTTAAACTTTGGACAAAAAGCTTCATCCTTACACTATCATCATCTATTTCATAACTCTCAAAATAGTCCTGCATTTTCTTGGTATGTTGCAGGGCTGTGCCAGAACCAATAGCATCAAAGTATGTGATTTTAGTTTGATAATCCTGAGGCATAGCCCCTAGATTTGCAGGTAACTGTAAAGGTGCATATCTATTAGCCACATTTACAGGGATAAGTGGAATGACTGGAACAGCTGTAATAATAGTGGTGGTAGTGGTAATATGTGCAGTGAATGGAGGTGTGGAAAAGGTGCTCGGAGAAGTGGATGATCAGCAAGGGGAAGTGGGGGTTGAACGAAACAAAACTTTAACAAGGGTTGGAAAACAGCTTGGCTGAACTATTTCAGGACTAGAATCAGCAAACTCTTCTTGTTTTTGTTTGCTAAGGTTTCTAGAGATTAAATTAGGATTTTCAAAAACAGCTGGTGGATTTGGGTCTGGATTTGACCTAGTATTATATGTTTTCTTCTTGGGAGCCAGCTTCTAACTTGTTTTTTGGAGTTTTTTGAATAAGTTCCCCAGCGGAGTCGCCAATGATGTTATCACTCAAGTTGTCCCTTGGCTCCTTAAGGGATACAGCCGAGGTAACCACAAACCAATCTTTGGGCTGCAGGTCCTAGCCTACCTGCAGTCAGAGAGGGCTCTCTCTTTATGATTTAACTTTGTCTTGGGTTGATTTTAGGCTAGTTATGACCTTCTTTGGTTTTGTTTAAGTTTTGGTGGGATGATTGATGTTTTCAAGTAGGGAGGCATGCATAGTGTGAGAGGTTCAAACCATTGGGCATGGAGTCATGGAGTAGGGCTGCTGGTGCGTTTTCTTGGTCACAAGAGGAATATAGAGCAGGATAGCTACACATGAAACAATCATTCAAGCTAAAAGGATGAAATGAAGGCTAAGGAATGAAAGGCAACTAAGAATCTCTCATTCAGCTTAACAAAGGGAAGGTGAGTGAGCTATATCTAGGAGCAGTCAGAATTCCTAACTAACAGTTATACATGAATGAAATAGAGCAAATATGAGCCATAAGGAATTCATATTTATGCCTAAATCAGAAGAAAACATATAGAAGCCACAGAAACTGAGCATAGAGTGCAGCCAAGCAAATTCTAAGCTAATCTTTCTTTCTGTAACTTAGATGGTGATATATGTATGATATAAACATATATGAATTGAAAACAGAGGTAAGAAACACTTATTGGGCCATGTAGAAGCGCAAGAATTCTATATTTCACTCTTCAGCCATTAATAACACAACAGACAATCCATCCTCCAAGCTTTTCAGCAGTCTTTGATTATAGAAATTCTCAAACATACAGTGCGAGTCCAGAATGAGGATTATCAACCAACCAACCCTTTAAACAATGAATTAGGGTGGTTTATATATGGAAAATATCTAAAAATATCTATTACAGCAGACCTTAAACAGGTCTGAGGGAAATGAGTTCTTTAACCTAATCTTGTCCTGAAATTAGTGCAAGAAAATATCTTTGTGCTGTGCTGGGGGCAGCTGCATCAAAATGAGTTAATATGGTGTTCTTATGGCTCTGTGTTGTTCATTTAGCCATAACTGTGCTTTGGGCTTTGATCCCCTACTCTCGAGTGGTTTTGATGTGCATTGACTGTGATCTGAGAGCCTTTAAATGGCTTCACCGCTTTCTTTGACTTTGCTTGGGGGCTTTTAATGTTCACCTGCTTTGATACTACCGATCTAATACTCTTCGCCGCTTCACTGATACTCTTTGATTGAATTTGGGCTTTATCTTCCTCTGATACTTTTTTGCAGCTGAATTGGGTCACTTTCTCTCGATTTGATATGCTTGAAACTGTCAAATCGCCCCTTTTCTGCCCTTTCAAGGCAGAAATGGCTGCTGCAAATGTTTTTCGTGGCCTCTGGAATGCTATCGGCGCTAGCCGATTTGAATATGAACATAAATGAAGGAATCCTGTCAAACTGCGAATTTTCAGGCCTGCTGGTAGCCGAGCGATATGAAGCCTTTCATTTCAGTCATTTTTTCTTAGCGATTAGCGCTAATCGCGCATCGAAAATTGCCTCTGTTTTTCATTTCAGGCATCCTTTGCTGTGACTTGCGCCCTTCGCGCCTTATTTTAGTGATGACGTCAGCAGTGGGTCCTAGTATGGCAGTGACGTGGCAAGGTGATGTGGCAGGGTGACGTGGCAGTACAGCACAGATTAAATCGGCGATCGGCAATCGGCGGGGACAGGGGGCGATGGCTTTTATATATGCAATGCGATGGGAGCGATCGCTGATATCGGAAAAGCGATAAGGCATGCGGCTGTGCGAAAATGGGAAATATTTGCGGAAATGCCATATATTGAGGTAAAACGAGTTTAGCGGCAAAACTTAAGTTTTGCAATATAACCAAGTTTTACGGGGAAGTGGAGGCATATATGGATCAATGATGTGATTGTGATAATGAATGGATCACAATGCGATATGCTTTCGGGTGCGATAGCAATATCGTGTCGGAGGATTAGAGGGGGGCATATGTATATAGGTAAAAAAGGGGGAGTTATAAAAGGGGGCCGATGAATGAATGCTACGACCTCCGACAGTGATATCGCATCGGAAGTGAGAAAAACTCATCGGAGGAGGGTTAATGCGATCAGAAGATGATTTATGTGATCGGAAAAGGCTTTTCAAAGCTTTGGAAGGGTTCTTGAGGCCTCGGAAGAGGTCCGATAACCAAAAAAAAAGGGATTTCATGCCTTGGAAGGAGTCCAAACACACTTTGAGGGAGATTAAGAAGCAAAACTGAGGGTTCTTACTAAGTTTCAGGCAAACTTAGTAATTCCCAAGCATATTTATGGTTATATTTCAACCAGACGAGGGGATATGTAAATAAGGGAGCTATTTAGTGCTTGTTAATAAGGGGAAGGGGAAATAGATGGGAATTTACATAATATTATTAGGAGTTAATATGAATTTTGTGAAGAAAGCACTAAGGATATAAATATTAGGCTTTAAAGGGGAAACAAGACCTGTATAAGAAATATAAGCATCCTTTAAGCAAAGCAGATCTTTACGTAGGCAGATGCTATGGAATATGATGAAATGTTTAAAGATATTAAGCAGATCTTAACACCTTTAGGGGAAGTTAGTGAATGATTTGGGGGAAAGGAAGAAATGGAAGTTAATCATGCCTCGCTTGAGCTGCTCCAAGGGAAAATTGCCTTGCACTTGTGATTTGAAGTAAAATAACACTTTGAAATACAAAATTCACCACATTTATTCATTTTGCAACCCCAAAACTACTTACCCAGCCTACTTACCCAGCATTTTTTCTTCTTTTTGCATGGGTGCACTTGGACTTGCAGACCCTGATTTTCTTCTTTTCTTTTGACTGCCCTCCTATCTAAATGTACCCTTGTATCTTCCAAGGGCCTAGATTAAGCAGTTGGGCTCCTTCATTTCTCTACCTAGCTACTGATCTGCAAAGCTTAAGCTGTTTGGACAGATATTCATTCTCTATCTTCTAAAACAAGCAATTTAAACTTAGGGAAGCCAAGATTAAGCTGTTTGGCTTTCACTTATCTGTAAAACTCTTCAAAAATGGTATGATTCTTCAAAATGGAACTTCTTGGAAATATGGAACCTTGCAGCATGACAAGATGAGATATTTGGCATGTAAAACAGTCAATCATGAAATATGAAACCTATTGCAATAGGAGGCTAACATGCAGATCGGGGATGGTGTAATCAACAACCTTTTCGGATTTAGATTCAAACACTGATATCTCAAATCGTTCGTCAAACTCAAGCTCTTCGAGATACTGAAAAATATCAGGACATGAAGGGGATTTGAACATGGGAGTTATGGTGCTTTCTTGACGAAGGAGTCTTGGGATCAAATTGGGATTTTCGTACATGTGAGGAGGATCTGGGTCTGGATTCGCTCTAGTATATCGTCTTGAAGCCAGCGTGCTATTGAGAGGAATTACGGGACACAACCAACTCACTCAGCCTTTCCAATCCTAAGCCCATCATCCGGGAGCCTAGAATTCTTATGAAACAAGGGGATTTGATTTTCAACTTTCCCCAGTGGAGTCGCCACTATGTTAGCACCTAAATCTGCCTTAGGTTGAAGAAGGCAAAAATTAGGGTAACCACAAACCACGCTCATTCTGGTAGCTAGCCCTACCAGAGCAGGAGAGGGCTCCCTCCGAGTCACACTCAGCGAATGGATAAGAAAAATGGTCTGAGATGACTTACAATACGATGTTTACCTTAGGCTAGTAAGTGAAAAAGGATTTTGGAAAAGATTTGCGAAGTGATTGAACTTTTGAGATGTATATGGGACTGGCGCTTAGCAAAGAACAGAGAATTGAGAATGAAGGCACAGATTATTCCGTGAGGCAAGGTAGGCAGGAAGCACAACAATTTCAACTTAAGGTGACGCGGAATGGAAAGATTGTTGAACATGATGAAAAGGGCATGGTAGCATGAATCCTTTTCAACAGAAGAATAACACTGCATATGAAATTTTACCACAGGTAGAGAAATATAAATTGAATTCTACCTAATATCACTTAGAAAATTTCACTAAAATGAAACATGAAATGAAATATGAAACATAACAAGATACATATGGAACATAAGAACACATTTTCTACACTCACAACCACAAGAATATCATGAAATAGAGCCGCTGCCTTTCATTAAACTCTCTGTAAAAAATACACAGTGCAGAAACAGAGTTTCTTTCCCACAGTCTCTCAGAAGTTACAAGCCAGCCAACCCTTTGCAAATAACTTGCTTACAATATATAGAAAGTGCAGAGAAGAGATGGAATGCCCAAGGGTTGGGAAGTTACTCAAATCATTTCGAAAAGGAGATGGAGATCCAACCATCAGCTACAGGTGTAGCGCTCTCAAGCGTGGCATTTGGCTGTGGTGACCCTTTGCATTCTTCACCACTTGGATAGATGCCCACCTGGAGAGAAAACTCTTTAAAATCCGCCTTTGGTGCCAACAAACCAAAGAGTGGATGACCGGGCCCACTTAGAGAAATCGCGACCCGAAATTTCGCGAAACGGAAGCAAACTTGGCAAAATTTCCTCTGTGCGCCCCGCGCTTTTCTCTGTGCGTCGTGCTACTTTGGGGCCTGTTTTGGGGCACTTGTAGGTGTCCAAAACGAGGCCAAGTTGGCTTATTGGAAAGCTTGGCCTGTCTACTTTTGAACCCAACTACAATTTCTGAATTTGAAGCTCATTTGCCCCTCCAAAACTTCATTCTCCCAAGACTGCTTTCTGTGTGTCCATAAAGTGGCAGAGGGGCCATTTTTGGGTGTTTTTTGACCTTTAGGAGACCCAAAACTTATCAAAATTTCTTGCCTGGACACCAGTAGACGTATTTTTCGATGTTGAATCCAAATATGCAAACCTTTTCTCGATTGGAGTGCTAGAATTTTAGCGCCGCGCGAGGAGCACGACGCACAGGGAGAAAAACCTTGTTTTTTGACCAAACAATTTCCAAAAACACAAAATTGCCCCAAATTTCTTGAAATTTGGGCTCGGGGCTCTCTATGGAGTGCCATGCTAAGCCAAGGAAGCCTCAACCAAGATTCTAAGCCTGTCTTGCTCTTTTTCCGGTTTTTCCCTTCTTGTGGCTTTCCTCAATTTTGCTTTCAAACTCCTTATTCTGGCTCTCAAACTCAAGTTCCACGCCCTATAATGATGAGCCATGTGTCGCAACACTATGTTGTCTTCATCGGCCTTATTCAAAATGTTGTCCAAGTGCATGTTAACTCTCTCGAGAACAGACTCACGATCATCAATAACCTGTTGCTCCAATGAAGTGAATTCAATCCTCCTCTGCTGGGTAGTTAGGCGATCCTCATGGATGTTCTGTAGCTCCATGATCACATGCTGGTCTTCCAGCTGTTTGTTCCTCTACTCCAAATACCTGATGTTCCATTTGGCCATCTCCAACTTGAGTGTCAAGGATTGAATCTCTGTCTCTTGCTCCTGGAAGATCTCTTTCAGCTGTGCATTTTGTGGACGTGTATTTGCATCATCATCATCATGAAGGAGAATGAATCCGGTCTCTCGTTTACCTGGCAGCACTCCTGAAGGCCCCTCCTTATGCTTGGGATTCTTTTCCTTGTCCCGTACCTGTATTGCTGATGTATGAAGTGAGGCCCCTTCCACCCCGGGTGGAGATAACACTCGCTTTGCTGCTGCAAACAAAGGCCTGGTGCCTTTTGGATAGCCAATCTGATATGTGATGGAAAATGGCACCACCCTGGTCTCATGGCGCTCATGCTGATGAGAAGGACCACCTATCTCATGCTTTGCCTCTGCTACTACCTGTGGAGCATTGAAGAAGTCACGGGAGATGAAATCCTCCCAAGCAATGCCCTGCAATCCCAACTGATGGTCCACCAAAATTTGGATAAGAGCAAAGTGATAAACACTATTGAGCTGCTACCGAGGGGTCTTGTGCTGCATGAACTTTCTCATCCTCTCTATGTTCCTGCAAATGAAAAATGGGAGGTTCATCATACACACCCTGGTAAAGTGCATGAGCAACCTGATGTGATAAGAATAAAGGCGAGAAAACCTCCCCTCACAATTGAAGTATTTCATGATCAATCTCATGAGCGGAGCATAATCATCTCTCAGAAATATGAATGGGAAAACTCTCGTGAGCTGACTCAAACAACTGGCCTTTATGTAAGGCTCATAAAGTTCCCTCTCCACCTTCATTTTCTTGTGCCATTGTTCTCCAACATTTGGTATGCATGTTGCCACTGATATGGTTTCGGGTGTCAATGTGAAAGTGACCCCAGCCAAGATAGACTGTCCTCCATGTAGGTGAAGTGCAAAAAGATGAGCCAACTGATGATGAATCCTGACATTTGCCACCCTCTGACAAAATTCGAAACATGCTAAGTGCTGGAAACAAGACATAGCGAGAGGGCATGCCTGCAACTCAGTGAGGGTGTTTGGTTCATCCCTGACATGTCTGCCACTGCTAGGTCTCTGGGGAGCCTGTTCTCCTGAATCTGTGTCACTGTGAGTTTCCCCCTCATAATCTGATGAAACTTTTGATGCCATTACTGTTGTTTGTACCCTGAATTTTGTTGCTGCCCTCTGAATCCAATAGACCTGGTAGATTCTCTGCAAATCTGTCACCAAGGGGACAATAAAACAGGGGAGTGTTAGGAGGGGAATGATGAAATAGGGATAAGGGTTTAAGAGGAGACAGTTATCAGGGATTTAGGAGTATTTTGGGTATAGGTTTGATGGGGTAGGGTTTGAATTTTGAGCCATAGGAATAAAGGGGGAAAAAGGAATAGGATTACAGGGGTGTTAGTGTGATGACATAGGGAGAATGATGCAGGGAAATTGGTGATAGGGGTAGGGTAGGGGAACACTTTGACAACCTTGTTACTATAGCAAAACGCTAGGAGTTTGAGTTCTTTGTGTCTCCTTTTGTTGGCTTTATCAAAACTTTTTCATTTGATTCATATTCATCAAAATCCTGGTATTCTTTTCAAGTTTAATGCCGAGAGTGAAGTTAGTTGGTCTACCATTCAAATTTGATAGGTATTCAAAAAATTTTGGGCGATTTAATGCATTGTTGGGCTTTTAAGTCTATGCGCTGTGCGCATTGCCCAGTGCGCCGCGCCAGTGGCAAATTTGCACTGTGGCCAGGCTCCCAGTGCGCCGCGCCACCATGTGTGTGTGCCGTGCACTGTTAAAGTCGGCCGAATTTGCTTGAAAAACAAGGGGTGAGGGTTTTAGGGCATTTTCCTTAGGAATCATGATGGGAATGGAGGCGGGAACAATGAGGAGTGAAGAGCCAAGGGGAGGGGAGCAAACCTTGGTGACATCATTGCAAATTTGTAACCCCGTTTATCATTTTTGATTTGATGAATTATTTTCATGGATGGCCAATATGCGTTGGATATCATTCAACATCTTACAAACCCTAAAGCATAGACAAAATTGATGAAGAAGAAGTTTCAACTGAGCCTACCTCTTGTTTGCCCACCTCCACCGAGATTTTGAAGTAGTTTGCAAGGTTTTTTATCCTCCTGGCTCTATCCATCGTGCACCAAACCCAGTGCGCCGCGCGCCTTATATGCACCGCGCCTGTGGTGATTTTACACTGCGGGTTAGCTGCCAGTGCACCGCGTGACCTGGTGTGTGCGCCGCGTGACCTGGTGTATGCGCCGCGCTCTCTGTAATCGCCTCCCAACTCACTCAACCGTTCACAATATCAACTTCACACCTTTGCACATGTATTCTCCAAGTGATGCATGAGCTCAATGCCATTTGATTTGGGAAAAACATGTATATATAGGCTTGAGAGAAACTGGTTTGATTTTTTCTTCCTTGAAAACCCCCTTTCCAATGTTTTTTTGTTTTGCACTTTTCATTGACTTTTAAAACACTCTGTTTTTCCTTTTTCTTTGAAATTTTGGCTCTCATGATGAAACTTTTGGCATTTCTTTGCGGGGACTGTGTGACTGAGCCTCTAGCTTTCGAAATCTGTGACTGCATCTGAAAATGTCAACTGTTGAGTTTTTGGAAAATTATGCGATAGTTGACCTTATTTGACTTTTCTTCAAAACAGAGTTTTTGAAGAAGAGTCGATGTCTCTTGCAGTGATGATGAAGCTTTCTGCATTGTAGGTGTATAAGATCTCCTTCTGGCCTACATGGCTTGTTTTCTGGACATGTTTTTCAAGGACCAAACTGATGAATTTCTAGACCCAAACAATAAAAAATGACTCTATCCTGAAATAGGACCAGACCTTGACTATCATGAACTTCATTTTTTTTTGGACCAAGACTTGAACCAACAGAGGCCCGTCATGAGGGAAAATGAGTAGCATGACTTTCTCCGTCAGATCATGACATGTCCCTAGCGAAATGCAGCTGAGTGGATGAAGCGGGACACCTTAAATTGAAATGCATCAAGAGCTTTGATCTCTGATGGAGGGCTGACCAGACCGACTCTAACATGTGGACCATGGGATTGTATCAATAGAGTGAGGCTCTAACTGTAAAAGAGAAGAAGCACAGAAGAAAGAAAGAGAAAGAGTCTAAGTGACTAGGTGTGTCTTTGGGTCATAGAGTAGGTGAAGGCCCTGCAGCTGAGTGCGTAGAGGCCTAGTAGTCCGCAGTTGAGTGCGCGGACCCCTGCAGCTGAGTGCGCATGGCGGAGTCGAGTCTGTAACCGAGGAAGAAATTAATAAAGAGAAGTTTTCTTACCAATTTGTGTATGTGTTCTTGGGTTAATGCATGTTTGATATAAATTGCAAATATATTGTTTATTTACTTCGCGCACATATATGAATGGTTTATATTGTTAAGTATAACTTAAGTCATGCAAGTACGCTAAGTTAATCAACTAACATTGGAATACTAGTAAGGACTTGGGTAATAACAGCGTTCGGCCCCTAAGTAGGGTTCCATTAAGGCACCATCTCAGACTGGGAGGTACAGGAAAGTGCGCATAGTGACGTGCACATAGGGTCAAACCGCAGACCACTTGAACTCATCAGACATCTCCAGGGTGTGGAAACCTGGTTCTAGCACCCTCCCATACTACTTCAGGTGAGACCTCAATCCGCGCTCTGTGGACTGTTGCCAAAAGGGCTAGTAGTACCGAGATTTGTTTTTCTAACCTAGCTTTGAACCTGGGTTAGGCCCCAATAAGCCAACAAATGGTTCCGTTACTGGGATTGTGAGCTGCATAAGCGATGTCTGATGTCGTGTCACTGGAATCTGACAAAGAAATAAATTGAAGAGTGGTTGGACAGAAAGATTCACAAGTTCACAGCGTAGGAAAACAAGAATCTGCGAGTATCAAAGGAAGAGTGGTTAGAGTGCTACTTATATATGGAAATCCATGAAATTTTCTTTGCATCCTTCCCCTCTGAGTTGTATGAGTGGATCGCGAAGCTAACAGATAGTCAGGGAAGGTGTATTCTCAAGAAACCTATTGTGTGGACTCCAGAGTTGGCACGCAGTCTAGAAGCATCAGAAGATAAGATGTGTGCACTGTGGACCATTGGCTCAATCGAATTATAGGAGGGTTTATCACTAAGTTCGCAGTAGATACTTCAGTCAGCTACAACGAGGTGGAAGGAAGCTTCCTCAAAGGACCGCGAGGTTAGTACGTTAAATATTTGAACACTTGGATTGAAATGCTATTGTGTGAAAAGTGGGTTATGCGAATAAATTGATGTTTGGGGCTATGCGAAGTGGGAGGATCTACAGAAACAAAGGTAGTGAATAATTAGAGACTAGTCCCTTGATTTCACTTCCACGAGAGAGTGAGGAGGAGCTCATGAAAGTTTCAACAAGAACTACGATTAGTCTGATAAGGTAACGAATTTCGTGCATACCACTTCCACCTACACCACCACTAGTTTCACCATCTTCACCCCCATCTTCACCCACACCACCTCCACCACCACCACAGTTCAATATGGTGAGCGCAATAAGCTTGCCGGTGTTCAAAGGAGTAGGGAATGAAGATCCAAACCAATTTTGGTTTGTGGTAAAGGCTGTATGGGAAGTTGAAGTAGTCATGGATGACAATATAAGGAAGGTAATGGTGGCCAGTGCATTGCATGATCACGCACTGATGTGCTACATTAAGCATTCCAATGACAATCCAAACGTAGGGATCACAGATATCCAAGTTGTGCAAAACAGGGAATTTAGCAGGCCAAAATCAGAGACACATTCGATTATCAGATTTAAGGAGATCGCGATGCTTCCAGGTGAGACCCCCTTGGAGCTAGATCAGAGACTAAAGGTTATGATAAGTGAAGCCAACATGACCTTGATGGATGGGAAACACTGCGCATGGTTTGTAGTGTCACTAACACCACATCTAAGCACCGCACTGTCACAACAAAAGCTATCCACTCAGGGCGAGGCCCTGGAGATCGCAATGAGACTGCATGAGACCCCAATACAAGATCCTAACCTGGGAGTCCAACATATCCACACACAGTTGAAAAACTTGTGTCCTGAGATGCAGAGTTTGAAACAAGACAGGACAACTCGCCCAAAAGTGTGAGAGGAGGTATGGTGCATAAAGTACAAAGGCCAGGGACATAACAAGGACCATTGTCCAGTCTTCATGAACTACCTAGTGGGAGGAGGGCCAATGCCATTGAGACCAGAGGCACAAGTAGGACCAAGCATGTCGCCTGCATTATGGTGCGCTATTTGTCACATAGGAGGAAAGCATGCTACAGATAACTGCCACCTATTACAAGAGTATACGCAGACATCCCAACAGTTGTTTTGTAATTTTTGAAGGTCAGTAGGCCATGATGAGCATACCTGTAGAAATTATGAACTAATGATGGATCAGACTCCTACCTACAGAGTTTAGACCAAAACACGAGCCCTCGATCAAAATGCAGGGATGGCACACACTGGATTTCAGGGGCACGTATGAGGTCATGGTGGAATGGGACCAAGAAGGGGTCGCAGATAGTTTATCTTTTACAATTGCAGAGGGCTAGTGCATTATGCCAGTGATTATACAAATCCGACGAGAGCATCATGTTTATATTGTACCCAGTTTGATCATGAGATGGAGAACTGCACCACAATGATAGCGAGGTTGCGCGATAAAGGAACACTTCAACCTCCCATAACTCAAAACCTGCAAATGATGAGGTCTGAGCCACGTGAGGAGCACCCGAATGTAAACATCGTGCTCCGAAGCGGTATCACGACAGGAGATGACAAGGGAAAGTAGCCCGAAGAAAGTGCCCGGGTTTGCAAGGCTCCAACAAAGGAATCAAAATTTGATTTCTAGCGTGAAGGAGACATTCATGGAAGCTAAGAAGAGCTTCATGGAGGCCCCTGCTTCAGGTAGTAAAGACAAACTGGAACCAGAAATGGACCCATCAATGCTCACTACCTTTCTGGAGACATGCATGAAGATGCTTTGCAACAACAAAGTGGTGAAGGGGCTGTAAGAACTCATCACTAGATGTGGCGGACCAGCAGAACCAAGTGTAGTCTAGAAGCTCGGGAAGCACACAATGCAAATAGGAAGGGAGATGAGATTGAATATGCAAATTGGGGAATATGAGATGGATCAAGTGATTTTGGATCTAGGATCGGACGTGAACGTCATGCCAAAGCAGACATGGGAGCGCATGGGTAGGCCCACATTGCAATGGTATCCTATTCAATTGTGAATGGTGAACCAACAAAAGATCCTATCGATGGGAAGATTGTAGGGAATAATAGTAGACATCGAAGGTCCGAGCGCGCTTACATATTTTGAAGTGATAGAGATTGTTGATGACAACAATCCCTATCCCATGCTACTAGGAATAGATTCGGCCACTAACATGAATGGAGTGATAAATCTAAAGAAGCGTAAGATGAGTTTCAAGAAAAAGTCACTTCGTGTAGTGGTACTTGTAGACCCTGCAGAAGGATCGCGCTACATGGAGCTGGTGCGTGACTGCACCAGCGACAACGATCTAGACTGTATCTACAGGATAACCATGTGGGAGGAGGATTGGGTGAATCTAACAATGGATGGCAGGGTTTCTTGGGAGCACAAAAGCTCCTGCACCACATATTCATATGAAGAGATAGAACGATGGCAGAACCAGTTACATGAGGTAACCAGCTCAACTGCAACATGATGATAAGGTCACTACACTATGTAGCAACGAAAGAAAGAGATCTACCTATGTTTGACAAGTTGAACGAGGTGGATGATTTCCTCAACAAATTCGAAAAAGAAGTACCGGAATAGCAATGTTTCGACGGTCTGAAATGGTCATTGCACGCTACACCCACAAAATGGTGGGGTACACACCAGCAAAATTTTGAGGACTGGCGTGAATGCAAAAGGATGACGCTCATGCAATTTGGAAAGCCTCATATGCGAATGAAAGCCATGTATGATGGACAAAATAGCGTACACTCCCACCTCTCCAGATGGGTACAGGCATATGGTACGCAACTTACACAAATGCAGAACGTCCTCGCGATATGAAACAGGACCAACAAGTAGGAGCAGGCAAGATGATGGCACGGACGACGAAGTATGATAAGTCCAAGTGTGGCACTAATTATTCGCATTGAAGCCTTTGACAAAGTGTGCGAAGTACTGAATGTGTTCCACCATGTGAGATGCACTGATTGGGATCTGCACGTACCAGTGGTTATATGGGCTTATAGGACCATGTCCAAAACCTTGACCACACGGGCACTTCTGATGCTAAACTATGAAGCAGATGTTGTAATCCCTATGGAGCATGCAAAGCCTAGTCCGCGCATGGCAGCACCCATAGATGCAATGGTTCATAGATCTCGAAAAGAAGGAATCATAGAGCCGCAAGAGATAGAACACATGAGACTTGAGGAAGAAATCCAACAAGGAAACCTTAGACTCCGCGAACTAGAAAAATAAAGGGTACGGTTAAGAGAGAAAAGTGCTTTGATGGACGTGGAGGTCAAGAAGCTAGAGGACGAGATAAAGGAAGAGTTTGAAGAGTTTCTGAAGGTGCGTATGATCATACTGACAAGTTTGAGAACTATCATTATGAATTGGTTAGTCTGATGCCTTGGCTTGGACCACATATCGGCAAGCGTAGTGACTAGGGTAGCGCGTTGCAAATGGTGAAGTGCACGATGCTGACCACAACAATAGAAGGTGGGGATTATCCAAGAACCTTGGTGGAGGACAAGATGAAGCTCTACACAAGAGGTGAAACCACCTGGCTATCCAGGGGAAGGACAATCTTAGTGCTCCAGTTAGTTGGAAGGGAGCGCGAGACTAGAAACTATTTTGCCTAGGAGCTGCGTGATATTGTAGATGCGCGCAGAGGTAGAGAGTCACAAGGTCTGCGACCGAACACGAGGGGTGCACGACCACGTGAGTTGGCCAAAAAGTGACTGTCAAAATCACTATTCATGATGGGATACTCGACTTGAGGCCAAATGGAGCGAGCAGCAGGCATTTAAGACACGATTTATGGGCAAGATTTGGGAAAATCTTCCGCCAAGAAAGAATTTATGAACCGGAATGGGGGGGAATGATCGAATTCCAATTTAAAAAGTGTTATAAAACACAAAGGGCTGCCCAGCAAACAACACTTGGTCATTTGCGAACTGAGTGATTGAGCAGAGCCCTAAGCATTGTGAGCCGAGCATTGATTGATCCCCTGAATTGGAGAGTGATAGATCACATCTCAGATACAATGACAACAACTATGGATGGTCTGGGAATAGAAGAGGTAACCTTCGGTGAGGCCGTGCAAGCCCTAACTATGGAGGATGTTCCAGAAGGTACCGGGGTGGTCGCAGAGATCCCCAAATCATCGCATACGCCAAGACCCAAGAAGGATAAGAAATCAATGGCTCTTGTACGAGTGTCCCCGAGGAACTTGCTACGCAAAAAACTATCAACGAAAGAGAAGGGGAAAGTTGTCACGATCCAAACAAATGAGGAAGAAGAAGATTTTCGGTCCCTTATCATTGAAGAGGAAGAAGACGAAGGCATGGAGGTGGATATTCAACCTACACACTTTGCGACAAAACTTCCCGCATATGTCCCCCCACAAAAAGGGAAGGCCAAAGTGCCCAAGGACCTGGATGAAACCAAGATTTCACTCCAGATCCCACTCCTCCTAGATGGCATTATGGTTGAGGGCACGCACCTGGGCCATGTCCCAACCATGAAATTTGAAGATTGGGACCTCGCTGACCCCAAGACGTTCCCTCACCTGGAGACTGGGAACCTCATGAAGTAGAACATCGCGAGGGTGGTGACAATGTTAGAGCAGCAGAAGTGGCTACGTAGAGCGAAAAAGGCTGGGCTACTGAACCTACTATGGGTGTCGCATTTCCATTGTGCCCCAATAGAAATTTTCATCATCAGGCAACTTCTCTGCCTGGTGTATTATGGGTATGTATGGCTGGAGGAGCCCATCCCCATCACTGGAGACCTAATTCATCACATTTCCCCTCTACCATACAAAGGAAAGGACCCCACGACCATATCGGAAGGGAAGGGTAGTGATTTGTCCCTTGCAAAGGCCATGAAGAAGAAGTACAAGCTAGAGAAGAAGAACAGGGGCTACGCCATCTCCATCATCAAGGACAAGGCTGTATGCGTAGCAACCCAAATCTTGGCAAGCAAAGTTATGCAAAAGTGTCGTGTAGGCCAAGTACCTATACCGGTGATCGCACTGGCTGAACGGTGTGCGGAGGGTTTCCAATTTAACTGGGATGAATTCCTTTGCACGGAATTCTTGAAGAATTGTCACAAAGCCTAAGAGTAGGGTAAAACCTTCCACTATGCATGGTTGTTGCTGTCCATAGTGCTCGTAGTAGGGGAATTGCCGAAGGATAGTCAATTCCCCATAATTGATAGAGATTTACTGGAGGCTGCGAAGTACACTTCGTTCTAGGCCACAAAGGATGCGGAAAGGATACACGAAAACACGATCTTCTGGGTGCTCATGGAGATGAACATCCAAATGTGGATCAACCAGGAGTCGCACTTGTCGCCCAAAGTGTAAAACAGTCTGTAGAGTTTTGCAGAATTCAAAGCAGACATGCATAATATATACATCAGGGTGCGAAAGGATTCAACAAAGTAGTGGATAAAGCTACCCTTTGTAGCCACTAATGATGCTATTTTCACTGCCTTGAAGGCATGGCCTCTAGAATGGCACGCCCTAGATCTTATAGAACTCGAGAGGGCAGCAACGTAGAAGAAGAAGGATGATGCCAAGCTGTGCATCACACAATTGGCCAAGAAAAGGCAGAAGGAAATAGTAGCAGCCGAGGTACGGGTAGCGTGGGAAGCAGCACAGAAAGCAACCAAGCAGGAAAAGGCCGTAGCAGTAGTAACACATGAATCAGCCATGAAGGCAGGCGAGGGCCAAGCAACGCCTTCGCAAGAGTAGGAAGCAGAGGAAGTCGAAATAAAAGAAGGAGGCATGGACCCATGGAATGCGTCCACATAGTTGAAGTTCCCTCACACAGTAGAGCAAGAAGGACCGAGGAAGAAGGTCAAGGTCTCGAAATTGGCTATTGACCCGATCACCCTAACTGAGGGTGATCTGCATGGCATCGGCGAGACAGTGCGCGATGTCACAAATGAGGCCCTTCAGGATTTCATCCAAGAGCACCAGACTGTGTTCGGGGCCCTCAGAGCATAGTTGCAGGAGTTACAGGTGCACCACCCTCAGGTTGGTACCCTTTCAAACCACCTCACAATAGGATCCTCAGCAGCAGAGCAGATGTTGCATGCATGGATGGAAAACACAATAATGTTGCTAGAAGGGTCTCTAATGACATCAAATGAGCCCGATAGATTTTCAGTTAGCATGATGAAAGACCTTGGCCTTAATCTGGTTTCCCTTTCATGTGAGACACTATATCTGTTACGGGATGGGATAATGGCAGAGCTGCGTGCTAGGGAGAGTTGCTCGATCTAAGTCCTCAACGAGAAAAAGATAAACATGGAACAACTCAGCTTGCAGAGTGACAAATTAGTGTCATAAAATCAACAGTTGGTGCAGGTGGTAGACGACGCTTGCCGCAGCGTCCCGAAGCTGGCCATTCTAGCAGATCTACCAGTGGAGGTGCGAATCCACAAGTTAGCAATAGGAGTCCATGAGGCTAGGGAAGAATCGACCAAGGTTCAACTGAGGCTGAATCTTCAGATCGTCAAGATGCAGTTAAGGGTGCAGCCATCCACTCCCCCGAAAGTCAGAGAATAGTGTGCTAGCACTATCACAGTGGGACTAGAGGAAATCATAGGCATAGTGTGAGACTGTACTAGCATGTTGGAACAAGCACTTGAGGTCCTCACAACTCTGCAAGAGGACCCCAACATCCATCACTTAGAGATAGAGGTGCATAAACTCCAACAACAATATGAGAGTGTCCGAGGAACCCTACAGATAGTGGTCCTCACCCAAAGGCTTGTGAGGATGCAGCAAACTAAGGCACTAAAGGAACAGGTGGACACAACACAACATAAGGAGGTCGTTCTAAAAGCACGTGTCTAGCCTTGGATCAACGAGGCATTCACTATCACGACAGCCATCGAAGGAAATCTCACACACATACAGGGAATGCACACATTAATGTAGAGAAGCACCCCAGACACAGAGGTCTTGGAACAATGGATGCAGCAGATCCACCATGCAACAACTCAGTGTGTTGCTGACCTCAGCACAGTTCGAGAATAGTTGGAGGGACTCCGTGCAAAGATTTCCACGTCGACCGAGTGACTCGAGGGCGAGGCACGATGTTTTTTTGGTGGCTTGTTGGGCATGGAATCCCCCCAAGGCATGTTTTGGGGCTCAAAGTTTTGACTCGATATTGTTGTAAAGACTCCGTGAATGACAAGCACGGAGCACGAAATGTATGATAGAGTCACATGTTTGTCCACCCTAGTTTTTTAATGTGATGTCAACTGGATAGACCTACCCATGGTCCACGGACCATGGGATTGTATGAATAGAGTGAGGCTCTAAGTGTAAAAGAAAAGAAGTGAAGTAGAAAGAAAGGGAAAGAGTCTAAGTGATTAAGTGTGTCTTTGGGTCATAGAGTAGGAGAAGGCTCTGGAGCTGAGTGCGCAAAGGCCTGGTAGTCCGCAGCAGAGTGTGTAGACCCCTATAGTTGAGTGTGCAGGGCAAAGTCCAGTCTATAACCAAGGAATAAATTAATAAAGAGAAGTTTTGTTACCAATTTGTGTATCTGTTCTTGGGTTAATCTGTGTTTGATATAAATTGAAAATATACTGTTTATTTACTCCGTGCACCTGTATGAATGGTTTATATTGTTAAGTATAACTTAAAACATGCAAGTAGGCTAAGTTAATCAACTAACATTGGAATACTATAAGGACTTGGGTAATAACAGTGTTCGGCCCCCGAGTAGGGCTATGCGAAGGCAGCATCTTAGGCTTCAAGGTATGGGAAAGTGCGCATAGCGACATGCGTGTAGGGTTGAACCATGGACCACTTGAACTCATTGGACATCTCCAAGGTGCAGAAACTTGGTTCTAGCACCCTCGCATACTACCTCGGGTGAGACCTCAGTCTGTGCTCCACAAACTGTTGCCAAAAGGGATAGTAGTACCGGTATTTGTTTGGCTAACCTAACTATGAACCTGGGTCAAGCCCCAATAAGCCAACATTGCTTTTACCATAATGAATACATCTATAAGCTATGATTTTCTTAGGGATGTCAATTGAAATTTCTACTTCACTCATTTATGGTACTAAACTTTGACCTTTTGTCTCATAAAGATTATTGGTTTATTAGTAATGTATATCTTTCCATGTTCCTTCTTGCAACGTTGAAACAATATTAGTTAGCTTTTTCTTCCATTTCACTTATCGATTATCAATGAGGGTCATATATCATTGCCTTGTGTTCTATCATTCATTCTATCCTAAAAAATGTTTAGAAGGGAGGAACTTGTTACAGTTTATTCCTACTGCCAAATGTTGGTCTCAACACAACAATAACAACAAAACAAATTTTCCCTATGTTTCGATGTCTTTGGCATAAAAAAAATAACAACGTGAGAATTTTGTAGCACAAACAAAGATATGTAAAAACTCTGGTCGTTAATCCTTGTTGTGATAGAGTGTATGTGTGGAGGGGGAATATATGTGAAGGTCTTGAAGTGATGGAACAAAGGTTCTCCCGCACATATCCCTCTTCCACACATTCTTCCATTTTGATACGATGAATACTAGTTGTGAAGCATATACACCTCTTTGATTTGTTTACAACTAGTAAGTGCTATTAAGTATTCGAATGATGTCCTGATTGCTCATCAATTCACCAAATAGTTTTTGAAAAGACTAATGATTATTGGAAAAGGGATATTTTGTTAATTATATGATTACTAATAATTAATATTTTAATATGCTATTAAACACTTGAATTATGTCTTTCTTATGCATTAGTTCACGAAATAAGTATCGAAAAGACTTACATTTATTGACAATGAAGCTTCTATTAATTACAGGATTAAGTCTTAATTAATTTCTTAATATGTGATAATTTGTGTTATGGGAAGTTGATTAAGTCTATGTAACATCTCACCAAAATGTTTCCACCAAATGTGGCAATGTGCGAATGGCATCCTCAAATTCTCTCAATCTACTATAACAAATACCAGCTGCAAAGTCCTGTGTACCTTCTTGATTTGTTTACAACTAGTGAATTCTATTAAGCACTTGAAAATGTCCTAATTATGCATTAATTCTCTCAATAAGTTCCAAAAATTATCATTTATAATATGGGTGGATACTATCTTCTTGATTTGCTTAAAACCAATAATGAATACACAATGGATTAGAATAATTTATATGAAGCACTCAAATGATTTCCTCATTTCACTTTAATTTGCTGAACAGATGTTCATAATATGATTAAGCCTTTTCTAATTTTAATGTTGGGTGTGGAGTCTGCTGCATCATAGTTAGTATGTCACAACAGATTGTCAAACCTCTGCAAGCATTTCCATTTCTGCATAGCTTCCTCATATATGGATGTCATGCACATTTGTCCTTTCTCTCATGCTTTTCTACTTAATGCTTTCAACAATTTGTATGTGTTGTCTTGATGGGGTCCTGACCTAGGTTCAGAGTTAATTAGCCAAACAAATCCGTACACTACTGGCCCTTTCGGCAAAAGCCCACAGAGCATGGACTGAAGACTCACCCGAAGCAGTATGGGGGGATGCTGGAACCAAGTTTCTGCACCGTTGAGATGTCTGAGGGGTAGATATAGTCAAACTATGAATAGCTTCACGCAGGTCACTTCGCGCACTATCCTAACCTGCAAGGCCTTTGCGATCTGTTATAATCACCTTCACGCAGCCCTAACTAGGGGCTGAGGTGCTTTCGTGCTGCTAGGGCATCGTTCTACGTTATTTCCCCAAGTTACACTGCGCATCTTACTTATCTTCTTATAACAATTAGTTATCTTCGTGTAAATAGATACTTTATCTTATATTCACTTTATCAACACATTCATATAAGTTCACGCATCGTATAAATAATACAAATGAAATTTATATCCGATACATTCAATGCACAAAATAGGAAAAATATACATCGAAATGATGTAAAACTTCTCTTTATTACTTCTCCAAAGGTTACAGACTCAACCCACCCTGTGCACTCAAATGCAGGGGTCCACGCACTGAGCTGTGAACTACGAGGCCTCTGCGCACTGAGCTGCATAGCCTTCTCCTACTCTACAAATCAAGGACTCGACTCTACACTTAGATAAGACTCAATTCTCCATTTATTACTTCCACTTTTTCTTTCTTCTTTACAACTTAGAGCCTCGCTCTATTTATACAATCCAATGGTCCGCGAAACATGAGTAGTGTTATTGGGAAAATTAGTGTCCATTCAGAGCTACTAGTCCCACTAAGATGGGTAGCTATCTTAGAAACAAACAGATTAAAGTTACTTGTGTTTTCCTTTATGAGAGATAGATGAGAGAGAAGTAGAGAGCACCAACCTCAGTCTTTCGCTAGTCTACTTGCTTGTTTCCTCTCTCCTTTGATAAAGCTTTCACCACTCCTTTCTCATTTGTGCCACTTCAAAAAACACCTATAGAGTCAAGGCAACAGAATACCATCAAAGCATAGATATCTATAACCATAAATAATGTAGGATCAGATGTACGTTAACCATATAAATGCATATACAAATACGATTCACAGATATACAAGAATATGGAGGAAAACTCAAATAGCTTTATTGATAGAAGTAATAGAAGAGAGGATTACAACCAGGTTGTCTGATCCAGCATCATCCTCCCAGCATGAAAGCGTTCTTCACCTCATACAAAGCAAGATCACCCAACAATGTCTTAAAAGAGAAACCAACAACACTTCCTTGCAAATTACAAAATTCCAGCCTCTGGATCTCTTGGATGAGGGATCCCTATATAGATGTTTACAGGAGAGTGAGTCAACTTCTGGGATTTTTATTAGTGTCATTTCACTGATAGTTCTTGGTTCCACTTGGAGATTTCAGATCTCTTACTCATCCTTGGGCAAATTCAGAGAAGCAAGTGTCATATGAGAAGTTTCTAGAAGATTCTCTGGGTTTCCACCTAGCAAACTGCTTCTGCCATTTGCCTGCTCTCACTCATCGCACCCTACAGAAGGGATTTCCATTATGCATCACACCCCCCATGTGTAATAGGTGAGATGCATCGCACCCTATGCATGGAGCAGTCTGTATGGTCCTGTTTTGACCAGTTCTGAGTAGTTTTTCATGGAGAACTTCTGGGAGATGATGTAATTAGCTGACCTTGTTCCTTTAGGGTATGAAACAAAATTTTTAGGGGTTTAGGAGCCCTTGGTTTATGGACATATGTGATTGGGGTTGCAGTGCCCAAATATGTCTATAATAGTTGTCCCCTAAAGCATGAGGTCGTCAATCCTTTTGATGTCGGGTGAAATGTTTTATAATGAGGATCCGAGGTTTTTTGAACTGGAAGGTGACCTATAATAAGATGCAATACAATGCATTATCTTCATAATATTGTCATGATCTAGCTGAGGCAGGAATTCCCATGCTCAGCTTTATAAATTCATACTCATGTACATAAGATAGACAATCGTCTGTGTGGCAGACTGATGATTCTGGTAGAGCCATCATCCTTTAGTTTGGATGATTATCTGTGCAGCTGTGATGTACATTTGATGTCTTTATTTTCCTAAATATATCGTAGCCCAGATGGATGAAACTAGATCTGGGGTCTTCAAACTCGTTCAATCTTTGCCCGAAGTACAAGTCGATCCATGTGAAAATATGTTCTGATGTCGAACATGGAAAGACATCGCCTGATTACTAGCCAATGATGTAAGCTATTAACAGGCATGAGAGGAATCACTAATAATGATGATGGCCCTGAAGGTATTGCAGTACAATTCACGTGGTGTGAATACATGAGTTGATGTCGAACACCACATAAAATATTTTGGTTGAAGGCCATTGATGTAAACCTATCGTCGGAAGTGAGAAACTTGCCATTGAGGCATGCAAGCTTCAAAGTACTGAAAGGGTTGTTCCTAAGTCAACTTCTTGGATAATGAGTTGATGTCAACAAGAAGTGACCTGTCATAGGAGGGCCTTAATGAATCCCACATCTACAACACGGAATGGAGAAAATGATTTTGTGGAGGTGAAAACGATCTAATGATACAAGGTTCAGGGTGGTGGTCATGAAAACTAGAGAGTGAAGGTATTGCAATGGATGAGACGTTAGCTAGGTTGGTGAATTCTCTGAGCAACTTCTCTTCAACATATCGACGACACTAAAATGGATTGGTAGCGTTAACCCTAAGGTGGATGGTATGGTGGACCAATGGTGATATGACTAGTGAACGGAATAACCCAACCCAACTCAATCATGGTGACAGAGTGAAAGTGTTATGTTCAAGAGCGACTTGCTACCAATGAAGCTATTCAAGTTTTCTTCCCTTATTCCCTAGTCATTGCTGACCAATACCTCTTTATTTTTGTCAAGCTTGACGAGGATAACATATGCTTGTTCTATAATTTTCCCTTCTAGAAAACCCATCGCTATGTTTTAATGAGCCTAGCGACAGTGAAACTCGCTCTTGTCTACATGGACAAGTTTGTCGCTATTGTTTTAATGAGTTTAATGGCAAAGATAACTCGGTCATTTTCAATTTTAGACAGTCTAAAAAGGGACGTAAAGGAAACTCCAGTGGTCCTTTTTCATAATGTAATCCCTTAAGTCCTGTTGAAAATGCAACAAGATGATGGAGCTTAGTGAAAAGAAGTCGCCTTCACTAAGTGGGCCCGCGGGCTATTTTTGGTGCAGAGTCTATTTTTAGACTATGTCTATTTTTAGACATATGGATCATGGTCTATGAATTGCAGGATGCTATTTATGGATGATTGGTCATGTTGGTAAAAATAGATGGACCTCTATTTTTAGACATATGGGCGAAGTCTATTTTTAGACTTCCAATCAAAAAATAGAACAGTCGAATATTATTAGGTCTTAATAATATTTGGACAATAAACATTATCTTATCCTCCTGCAGCACTTCAGTTCGAGCTACGGATGTGGCACATGCAACTACCAGAAGGAAATACGCTTTTCCTATGGGTTAGTTGAGCTATTTCATGATGGACTTCAGTTAGAACTCCAGTGATTGAGTTTGGTGGAGTTGATGGAGTTGTGTTCAATTTGACTTAGTTGAACTAGTTGTATTTAGTCTAACTGCCAAATACACTAGTGATGAGTGATGTGAATTAATTATTAATTAATTCACTAATTATTAACTCATAAATCAACTAAAGAATACATCAGTTAACTTAGTGCATGGACAGTTCAATGGAGACAAGTGTTAGAGGTGGGTGAAAGGGTGAGACTACTATCAGTTGTGACTATAGCTATGCATGAGATTTGAACCCGTGACTTGTTCAGATCTGAACTAGTTTGTGTGTAGGATGTGGAGATAGTACTGAGTACTTGTGAGGAGTATTGTACTATGCATTGTTACATGTTCTCTATCATTATAATATACAGATAGTTGGGGGTTTTCAGTTGTATGCTTCCCCATTACATACTGTGTTGATATGTGTGATCGATGTTTCAATGTGCGCATGCGATTGTTTTTTTAATTCTGCAAATTGATGATCAATGGTAGAGGAGGTTATGTATTATGCATGCATTCCGAAAATAGTGTATAATCAGGATAATCTCTGTGAATAAGTGTTATATTATTCAAATTTCTACATGGTATCAGAGCGAAGTTGATCATCAGATCTATTATTCAGAAAGTGATTACATTTTTGTTTCTTCAGGCAGAGTCTGTAATCGAGCCAGGTAGCCTCTGGATTCATCCTTCTTTTGGAAGGTGAGATATCCCGTAAATTCCCATACAGTCAATATCTGTACGAGAAATAATTTGTTCTCACGAATCATAGATTAAAAGCAGTTGAGTTTTGAGCTGGTGGAATTCGAATTTGCAGCAGTGTTTTCTTGGTGTCGAAGTTGAACTGTCCTTCAACGGATTGCGATTGGGGAATGCCCTTGAAGGCAGCTCGAATTATATTGCATGGAAAGACAAGATGGAGGCGGTGTTAGATGACAATGGGTTGAAGGAGTTCATAGAGGCTGAGGTCCCAAAGCCTACTGATGCTACTGAAGTTGAGGCTTGGAAAAAGAAGACAACAACGTGTTGAAGGATTCTGTTGGAGGGCGTGAAGGATCACATTGTATCTAGCCTGCATGGAAAGGATTCTCCATACTTGATGTGGAAAGCATTGACAAATTTATTCCAAAGCAAGAGTGACCAGAGGAATTTGGCGCTCAAGGATAAACTCAGAAACATTAAGTGTGAGAAAGGAGACAGTATGCTCAAGTATCTCACAAAGTTCACCCAATGCCGGAATGAGCTGGGAAGTGTGGGGGTGACTGTCGATGATGAGGACTTGGTGAGCTTGGCTCTCCTTCGTCTTCCAAAGAGTTGGCATTCCTATCAGGACTCTGTCAATGGTCAGGAGAAATTGCCAGGATGGGAGAGACTTTGGTCTGATCTTGTGTAAGAGGAGATCAGGTAGAATACCAGGGACGGATATTCATCAAAGGCATCTGATGAAGAAGATTACACTTTGGCTGCCAAAGCAAAGAAGGGGAAGAACAAGAAAGCTTCTCATTCCTGTGTGAAAGGCAAGAAGCAGGACATGTCCAAGGAGAAGTGCTTTCACTATCACCAGCACGGACATTATGCCACAAATTGTCTACAGAAGAAGAAAAATAAGCAAGCTGCTAGATCTGCAGCGGGAGAGGCCTTAGCCTCGGAATTTGAGCTGGATTTTTCACTGATCACATGCTTGGTATCTAGTGTGATGGGATCGGTATGGTTTTTTGGCAGTGGTGCATCTTTTCACATGACAAGAGATCGAGATTTGTTTTCTGATCTGGATGGAAAAGATCTTGGAGTGCACATCGAGATGGGCAATGATCGTAGATACAGTGCGACTGGTTTCGATACCATTTCCTTTGAGAGGGAGTCTGGTAAACCCTTCGTATTGAAGGAAGTGATGCATGTTCCAGGATTGAAGAAGAATCTTATCTCTGTGGTGATGTTAGAAGACAAGGGATATGTTGTTGTCTTCAGCGAGGGAAAGGCTTTCCCGCGCAGTAAGACAACTGGAGAAACCTGGAAGATAGGGGTTCGAGTCAAGAACCTTTATCAATTGCATGTAGATGGTTGCGCATCAATGGCATGCAAGTTAGAAGCATTGGTGAGCCGGGATGATGGCGAGCTGTGGCACCAGAGATTGGGCTACCTTCACCATGGAGCCTTGAAGATACTGCAACAGATTTCTACTAGGCTTCCTAAAGGTACTCTTGCGCAATCAGATCAGTGCAAGGGGTGTACTTTGGGAAAATTTGTGAAAGCCACCTTTCACGAGAAGGATAGTCGTGCCACGATGATCCTTGAGAGAATTCACATAGACATGTGTGGACCTTTCTTTGTAGCTTCGACAGCAAAGCACAAGTAATGTGATCTTTGTTGATGATTTCTCTCAAAAGTGTTGGATCTTCTTCATGCAGAAGAAGAGCGAGACATACTCAAAGTTCTATGAGTTCAAAGCACTGGTCGAGAAGGAATCGAGGAAGAAGGTGAAGGCTCTTAGGAGAGAAAATGGTGGTGAATTCATCTCTGGTGAGTTCAAGGACTTCTGCAGCGCAGAAGGGATTCGAAGAGAGCTCATAGCTCCCCATAACCCATAGCAAAACCATGTTACTAAGTGGAAGAACAGAAATATCGTGGGTGTTGCACGGGCGATGTTGCATGATTAGGGCCTACCCATTCACTTGTGGGTGGAGGCATGCAATACTGCAATATATGTGCAGAACCGTTGTCCTCACAAGATACTTGGCATGAGTACACCCAATGAGGCTTATTCTGGTAAGAGGCCTGATATTTCCCATTTGAGGATTTTTGGTTCTCCTGTTTACATGTATGTGACAAAGGATGCCAGGAAGAAGCTAGAGCCGACCGTAGAGGTTGGGATATTTGTGGGGTACACTTATACGCCCCACAACTATCGTGTGTATTTGCCAGACAGTGGCAAGATTGTTGTGCGATGGGATATCAAATTTCAGGAGGAGAAATCCATGAAGTGTTCGCTTGAGAGGGAGCCACACTTGCATGCAGATGAGGAGCTATTAGTTCCTAAGGATGAGCTTCAGGATGTGGATTAGCCACAGGATGAAGTTCATGGAGTGGAAGAGACCACTCATGCAACGCTAACCATCAGAGGGTGAGACCGCACTACAGAAGCTGAGAGACTGGCTCAAGATGCAGAGAAGGTTGTAGGACCACCTACAGCACAGTGCAGACAAAGACAGTCACCTGATTGGTACACTGGATACATGGCTCTTGTTAGCAAATGTGTTGTAACAGAGCCATCCTCTTTCGAGGAAGCTGTGGAGGATCCCGCATGGGTAGATGCCATGGTGGAAGAGTATGATTCGATTGTCAGAAACAGTGCATGGGAGATTGTCCCAAGACTAGAGGGGAAATCAATGGTGGGTTCGAGATGGATCTACGAAGTGAAGCAGGCAGCTGACGGGAGTGTGGAGAAGTACAAGGCAAGATTTGTTGGTCGAGGCTTCTCACAGATAGAGGGGATCGATTATGAGGAGACCTTTGCACCTGTCACAAGGTATTATTCCATATGGAATTTCTCTCTCATCGCAAATGGGGTGGCACATCCATTAGATGGATGTGAAGACTACGTTCCTCAATAGAGTCATTGAAGAGGAGGTGTACATAGTGTAGCCCAAAGGTTTCGAGATCTTCAGCAGTGAATCACATGTGTGCAGGCTAAAGAGAGCGTTGTATGGGTTGAAACAAGCACCTCATGCTTGGTACACATGGATAGACAGTTATTTTACCAGACTTGGATTCTTCAAGAGTGAGGCGGATCCTAACCTATACCAGATTGTGGTGGAGGGTAGGTTGATGATCATTGTACTTTATGTAGATGATTTGATTTTGACGGGAGATGAGTTGTGGATACTTTCATGCAAGGAGGATCTTGTTGGAGAGTTTGAGATGAAGGACTTGGGCCTCCTTCATTATTTCCTGGTATTGGAAATTTGGCAGTGCAGTGATGGACTATTTGTTTCTCAGGGTAAGTATGCCCAGGAGATACTGGAGAAGTTCAACATGAATGGCTGCAAGCCTGTTGATACTCCTCTTCATGGAGGTTGGAGGAAGGAGGATGCTACTTCAGCGGAGGTAGTGGATGCCACTGTTTATCGATAGTTGGTGGGGTCACTTATGTATCTGGTCAATACATGACCTGATATATGCTATGTTGTTAACCAGCTTTCACAAGTTATGGTTAAGCCAACCAAGCTCTTCTGGAAGGCAGGCAAGCATGTATTGCGTTATCTCAGAGGCACATCGGGATGTGGATTGTGGTAGAGACAGGAGGATGAGGTGAAGCTATGTGGCTTCACGGATGCAGATTGGGTAGGGAGCCCAACGGACAGAAAGAGCACATATGGAGGGATCTTCAGTATCAGGTCGACAACAGTTTCTTGGTACAGTAGGAAGTAGAGATCCATGGCACTCAGTTCAACAGAGGCCTAGTATATGGCAGCAAGTTTGGCTGCATGCGAGGCTATATGGATGAGGAAGATCCTGGTCTGATTCTTCAGGTCACCCTTGGAGCCTACTGTGATTTATTATGATGACCAGAGTTACATTAAACTCTCGGCTAATCCAGTATTTCATGATAGATCCAAGCACATCGACATCAGGTACCATCATCTCAGAGATTGTTTGTAGCGGAGAATCATGTTACTTTCATACATTCCCATGAAGGATCAGGATGTTGATATCTTGATGAAGGCGCTCACCAGGAGCAAATTCAAATACCACAGAGGCAGGATAGGGGTTGCAGATAATCCATATCTTGTTGAGAGGGAGTGTTGAAAATGCAACAAGATGATGGAGCTTAGTGAAAATAAGTCGCCTTCACTAAGTGGGTCCACAGGCTATTTTTGGCGCAAAGTCTATTTTTAGACATATGGATCATGGTCTATGACTTGCAGGATGCTATTTATGGATGATTGGTCATGTTGGTAAAAATAGATGGACCTCTATTTTTAGACATATGGGTGGAGTCTATTTTTAGACTGCCAGTAAAAAAATAGAACAGTTGAATATTATTAGCTCTTAATAATATTTGGACAATAAACATTATCTTATCCTCTTGCAGCACTTTAGTTCGAGCTACGGATGTGGCACATGTAACTGCCAGAAGGAAATACGATTTTCCTATGGGTTAGTTGAGCTATTGCATGATGGACTTCAGTTAGAACTCAAGTGATTGAGTTTGGTGGAGTTGATTGAGGAGTTGATGGAGTTGTGTTCAGTTTGACTTAGTTGAACTAGTTGTATATAGTCTAACTGCCAAATACACTAGTGATGAGTGATGTGAAATAATTATTAATTAATTCACTAATTATTAACTCATAAGTCAACTAAAGAATACATCAGTTAACTCAGTGCATGGACAGTTCAGTGGAGACAAGTGTTAGAGGTGGGTGAAAGGGTGGGACTACTATCAGTTGTGACTATAGCTGTGCATGAGATTTGCACAATCATTGATTGAGATTGCCAATGAGGATTACGCAGTACAAGCCAAGGGAATTCAAACTTGGATCTGATCTATTCTCAACTTGGATTGCACAGTAGAGGCAGGCAAAATAATGGAGGAGATTTGAACTCGTGACTTGTTCAGATTTGAGTGAGTTTGTGTGTAGCATGTGGAGATAGTACTGAGTACTTGTGAGGAGTATTGTACTATGTATTGTTACATGTTCTCTATCATTATAATATACAGATAGTTGGGGGTTTTCAGCTGTATGCTTTCCCCATTACATACTGTGTTGATATGTGTGATTGATGTTTCAATGTGTGCATGCGATTCTTTTTTTAATTCTACAAATTGATGATCAATGGTAGAGGAGGTTATGTATTATGCATGCATTCCACAAATAGTGTATAACCAAGATAATCTTTGTGAATAAGTGTTATATTATTCAAATTTCTACAAGTCCGAAAAAGTGTAAAATAATATGAAAGGGATAACTTTTCGATAGTTTTAATGAGCCGAACAAGCAAGCGCTCGATCGTTTTGTGTAATAATCCCTTAGGTCCAAAAAAAATTAAAATCTAGAGGAGGGATGGAACCTCCAATTGCTTCAACGAGCTGGAGAGGCCAATTGCTTGGAAATCTTTTCATATTTTACGAGTCAGATGAAAAGAGCTTAAAGGAGACTCATTTTTGAGGAACGAGTGATGTTTTTGGATAGCAACTATTTCCAGGTAAGGTTTGGAACTTTTCAATCATGGTAGTGTAAAGAAGGTGGCTAATAGAATCACTCGTCACAACTACTCCTAAAAAGGGTAAACAATCAAATGGAGGCGTATGATCGGCTAAAAAAGAGTGGAGGTGATGGTAAGAACACGACCAAGGTTCAAAAGCTGATAGTCATGTGATCAAAATGGTTATTTACTGGAGGTGGGGTTCATTTCTTAATGAGCTTGGACTCTATGGAAACACTTGCTCATTTCTAGGTTTATCTTTTAACGATCTTGAACTTCGTGTAAAACTGCTCATGGCAAAGTTTATTTTTTAACGAGCTTGAACTTTGCGTAAAACTGCTCATGGTGAGGTTTATTTTTCAATGAGCTTGAACTTTACCTAAAACTACTCGTGCCAGTCGTATAATAAGGATGCCTCATCAATAGGTTCATTCTTTAGGTAGCTTGCACCATTCAAAACTTTGCTTCGGAGCCTTTCATATGCAAGTTAGGAATGACCAACCTACGAGTTTAAAGGGTTGAGAGCCTACAAACTAAGAAAATAAAGGGTCATTTTTCACTTACATGCAAAAAGGTTTGCATGCCTCTAGGTATAACAAAGTAGAGTTTCCAGGTTACCATACAGAAGTTCTTGCATTAGCAAGATTGTTCCATCCGCGTAGCAGACAAAACACTTCCTTGGTTTTGTTCCAATCACCTAACCTTTGACAGGAGAATCCTTTTCCTGTCTAATCCGTTTTCCTAAATGGACAGGATTGTCAAACTAGTCATATTCCTACGCAAAAACTTACCTTATATCTGGGGTTTTCCTGCCGAAGTAGACCACGGTGCATGCCTCTTGGGTTTTAGTCACAATCACCGAATCACTCACGATCATCAGGTGGACGGACTGGAGATTGATTAGACATTCCTTGTGCAAAAAGACCAATTAGTGATGGCATTTGACTAATAGCTGTGTTTGAACCAGGGAACGAAAGCTGGTCTACGAGCTGAACCACTCTACCTTCATGTGGAAAACACATCACTCGAAAGAGTGAGGAAACGATATCTCCCATGCTATAAATGTAGTCACATCCAAGGAGAAGATTGTAATCTAAAGGTCCTTGGACTACCATCAGGTTTAGATGAATGGTTTTCCTTCTCAAAGTTATAGAAAAATTTGGAAGGATCCCTAATGGTCAACTGGTTCCTTTGTTGAAGCCTATTAGATTTCGAATCTCAGGCAGAAGCAATGGCGAACCAAGTGCTTTCCAAGTAGTTGAGGAAAGGATGCCACAGAGGCCCCTTCATCTATAATAGTAACAACCATAATCATTCTGTAAGCCTGTACTATGATTTGGAATGGTACATTAGATGGTAGGCGATGTTTGTGTAGTAGATTCCAATCAAAGGAAACAACTAGGTTGCTTTGAGGTGGGACCAAATAAACAGCCAGATAAATCTCTGACGAACTTCCTTTCTGTGGTAAAGGAATAGGTAGATTGCCCCCATGTTCATCGGAGTCTGTGTTTACGAATATAATTTGAACGGTGTCGTTCTCATTCTCTTTGGTGATAGTATCATCTGAAGGTGGGCCTTTTGAAGACAAGATTGGGTCGACTGCCGTCTCGACCTGTTGACTTTGGTCCGGTGTGGACTCAGAGGGTTTATCTTCAATGATAGGTGCTTTGACTGACAACAATGGTGTCTCAGTTAGATTTTCAACTAGAGATGGACTCGGCAAGAGTTTCTTATATCCAGGAGGAAATCGTTGTGGTGACGCATGATAGTTATCCAAGACTCTTTTAGCTTCGTCTAGGGAGGGATAACAGTGGAGGGCATGATCGCCTTCACACAGTCTACAAGGAAATTTGGATCTTCCTTTTTGTCCATTGACTTCATTTTCACTAGTTGAAGGCGTGGTCTCAACATGATCATCAGCAGTTGAAGACACTAGATTGTGCAAGCAGGGAGACCAGTCCCTCAAGATCCATGGGATGCAGGGACAATCTCGATGATAGTGTTCTCCTTTTCAAATGACACATGGAGATTTAGGTTTGGAAGGTACAGTGTATGTATTTTTGCCAGATGATTCACGGTTGCCCCCTTTTCCTGTTGGACTCTTCTTCTTCTTCTCCTTCCCTTTCTTCTTCTTCTCAGTTACTTGGTTTTTAGCGTTGCTAGTTTCACCAAGCGAAGAGGAAGAAGGAGAGGGAGAAACAAATGAAGTAGAAGGTTGGGGAGCAACTTCATCTAGTTGCTGATTGGATTGCTAAGGAATTGTGGTGTTTTGAACGACAGAGGTCGAGAAAAGCCAAACTGGCAGGCCAATTGTGAGTCCTGGAAGGGACAATGTAGCCATATGTGGAGCACCAACATCTCCCCAAGAAGAGAAGGGACTAGGATTTCCTCCAAGGGGAAATCCTTGATTGGTAGACTCCATTTCTCAACCTAAAGACCAACGAGGGAATAGTGACGATATTTTGATTAAAATAAATTTTATGACTCTTTGAGACAACTCGCTTTTTCAATTTTTAA
The DNA here is from genome assembly GCA_031772625.1 of Pinus tabuliformis. Lineage (NCBI taxonomy): Eukaryota > Viridiplantae > Streptophyta > Pinopsida > Pinales > Pinaceae > Pinus > Pinus tabuliformis. The sequence goes on from CM062811.1 coordinate 1,209,037,430, forward strand.
GAGTCGAGAAAAAGCTAAAGATGTCTCTAGTCGCCTTCGATTTTTAATGGGCCTGAAGTGACAAGTGCTCAGATGGACCTTTTCTTTTAAGGAGTGTGAAAAGGAACGAAAGTGACTACTCTAGAAATCTAGATGGATAGATTACCAAACCAATCGCAAAACTATAGAATACTTTTTACGGTACGACAGTCAATCTTCCCGAATGTTGTGTTCAGTGCATTGCGATCGATAGGGCAGCAAACATGGCTTCCTAAGGATAAAGGATGTAGCCTATTTTGGTCTCCCAATATATACTCGACAGTACGTGGGAGCACAAGTCCATACTGGCACTTGTCATCTCAAAGAGGAGGAATCACCCAACCTATGATGAAAGAGATAGTTATCAGGCTTTACGACGCCGGAATACGTCTCTAGCCTAGACTTCTAAATGTTGTGCGTTAGGTTCCAAAGCGTTTTTATGTTCATTGAATTTTATTTTATAGTTGATCTTTCTTAAGAAGTTTTCCTTTAAGTTTCACCGCGTGATGTAGATATACAATTCCTAAATGTGCAATCTAAGATGATAAATAGTCGTTTACCTTCTTTTTGCAATGAAAATCCTAGCTACTAAGGAAAGAGAAATGAAATTCTTTCAACATAGAGCAAAGAGCACACACTAGATGCACTTTTCCTAAATCAACTTCAACATGCATTCTTAATGCAAATGTACATGCATGTATTGTTTTTCAGATTCCTTAATGTGAGAATGACAAAAAGAAAACAAAGTATAGATCTGAACTATCTTCTTTCAAAGTGATAGTACTAACAATTTTCTTTTAAAAAAAAAAATGAAAGTAAAGCCAAGACGACACTTTGCAAATTCGAATTTAAAATTGCTTTCGATACTTGAAATACTAATGATTCAAATCAAATACAATGGAAAAAGTGTAATTGACTATCTAAAAGAGGAATGCTCTATGGCACTCTTTTTCTTGACTGAAAACAACACTTGCGACACTTTCAAATCAAAAGACGACAGTTCGATTAAGCTACTATTTGCAAAGGAGAATAGTAAATGATGAAAAATACATAAAAAAAATTCACAATTCCTTCTGATGGAGGCTGAATAATGCAAAGGAAGATGGTTTCAATAGAGATATACTGATTATAGATAGCAAAACTACTGAATAAAGCTGAAGACAATGAAGAAAAAACCAAAATCTGGAGGTAGAAACAGTCTTCGTCAATCATCGCACCTGTAACATAGGGAAACATGGATGCATCTCACCTGCAACACACAGGAGGTGTGATGCATCCAGGTTGCCAAGAAGAGATAGTGTGATGGTCCAAGGACGAGACTGTGCTTGGTTTTCACTCACAATTTGCAGCTAAGTTCAGGGGTTTAAGCTTAGCCAATGATAGTCAGTAAACACAAGGTATAGGGGCTGACCTAATGAGGTTATTTGAGCTACCACCAGGGCACTTAGGATGTTTGCAAGCTAGATGTTCAGTTCATAAATCAACCCAGAGATTGACTAAAGCAACGTTGATCTACTTTGCAGTTGCATAGCAAAATTAGTTCGAATGCTAGCTAGCTTGACTTCAGGCTCCGCCTGTGCTTTATAAAGCAAACAACAGTAACAAAAAAAAAACAAACTATTCATTCCCTAGTGGATTCGCCATTTTGTTATCAGGAAAACTAGTGTCCATTTAGAGCTGCTAGTCCCACTAAGACAGGTAGCTATCTTAGAAACAAACAAATTAAAGTTACTTGTGTTTTCCTTTATGAGAGATAGATGAGAGAGAGGCAGAGAGCACCCATCTCAGTCTTTTGCTAGTCTCCTTGCTTGTTTCCTCTCTCCTTTGATAAAGATTTCACCACTCCTTTCTTGTTTGTCCCACTTCAAAGAACACCTGTAGAGTCAAGGCAGCAGAATACCATCAAAGCATAGAGATCTATAACCATAAATAATGTAGGATCAGATGTACATTAACCATATAAATTCATATATAAATACGATTTAGAGATATACAAGCATATGGAGGAAAAATCAAATATATTTAATGATAGAAGTAATAGAAGAGAGGATTACAACCAGGCTATCTAATCCAGCATCATCCTCCCAGCATGAAAGCCCTCTTCACCTCATACAAAGCAAGATCACCCAACAATGTCTTCTAAGAAAAACCAACAACACTTCCTTGCAAATTACAAAATTCCAGCCTCTGGATCTCTTGGATGAGGGATCCATATATAGATGTTTATAGGAGAGTGAGTTAGCTTCTGGGATTTTGATTAGTTTCATTTCACTGATATTTCTTGGTTCCACTTGGAGATTTCAGATCTCTTACTCATCCTTGGGCGAATTCTGAGAGGCAAGTGTCATATGAGTAGTTTCTAGAAGATTCTTTGGGTTTCCACCTAGCAAACTGCTTCTACCATTTGTTTTCTCTCGCTCATCGGACCCTATAGAAGGGTTTTCCAGTATTCATCACACCCCCTATGTGTAATAGGTGAGATGCATCACACCCTATGCATGGAGCAGTCTGTATGGTCCTGTTTTGACCAGTTCTGAGTAGTTTTTCATGGAAAACTTCTAGGAGATGATGTAATCAGCTGACCTTGTTCCTTTAGGGTATGAAACAACATTTTTAGGGGTTTAGGAGCCCTTGGTTTATGGACATATGTGATTGGGGTTGTAGTGCACAAATATGTCTATAATAGGTAGATTTCTAAAGCCGACATTAAATTACAAAAATGAAGGCAGACAACCCTATGACTCATTTACAATCTTCACACTCCACGCCCACAAAACGCGGAGTCTTTACATCATATTTGGTCAAAATCTGGGTTTTAAGCCCCAAAACTTGCCTTGGGGGATCCCGTACCCAACAGGCCCCCAACACAAACATCGTGACTCACCCTCGAGTCACTCTGTCGGTGCGGAGATCTTCGCGTGGAGACCTTCCCACTCTGTCCGAACTACTGTAAGATCAGTAGTGCATTGAGCAGCTTCCTGATATATCTCCTGTACGTGCTGTTCAGAGACCATTGTAGCTGAGCTACTTCCCTGTATGTGGTTATAATCGTGCACCTCTTTTCAACTGCCCAAAGCGCTAAGACTGTGGTTCCCATGGCTAGTTAGGTGGCCGGTCCACCTGTATACAACTTCAACCAACTATCTCTTACTTCTCTTGGGAAGGGTTCACCATTTGACTTCACCAACTACATCGTGCATTTTACCAACTGCATCGTGCCACCATCTATGATCCCCTTAGTAACATATGGTCCAATCCAAGGCATCAAACTGATGAACTCTCGGTGGTAGTCCGCAAATTCGTCAACATAATCATGCACATTATGTTTTACCAGCACAGTTTTCTTATCAAGAAAGTCCTTCTATATTCCTTCCTCAAGCTTCTTGACTTCTGCTTCCACCATGGCATTTTTCTCCCTCAATCAAACTCTTTCATTCATGAGCGCTTGGAGCCTAAGATCACCCTATCTCCTCATTAGGTACCAAGCTTTCTTCTTTGAGTTCCTCCAACTGCACAATCCCTTATTCCAAGGCTTCGTGATTTGTCATATCCATGGGTGCTACTATGCATGGACTAGGCATGATATACTCCAGCGGTATTACAACATTCGCTCCATAGGCCAGCCTAGAAGGCGCCTGTTGTAGAGCTATAAAAAGGGTCTCTTTCACCTCTAGTTACCTCACATTAATATGTAAATCCGGGATCGTCTGGTTATTTCAAAGGGTGTCTCAGTCTGAGGCTAGCATTTGCCAGAGTAATGCTTGTAGTACAGCTATTTACAACTATGAAAGTAAACTAATGCAAGTCTACAACTTAACTATTTCAAAGGACTAAATCACACCAAGTATTGCATCAGCCAAAGGTTCGGTAGCAGTAACCCATCCTTTTCATAACTGATGAGAATAGACCAGAGGTCTGGGAGCCAAATAGCAGATGCTGAGCTCGCTACAGCCTGGGATCGTTCTTAATGATTAGAAATGAAACAACAAATAAAATAAGTGATAATGAAATGGAACAGCACGTCAGCCAAGGGCTTGGTAGCAATAACACATCCCTTTCATAGCCGACGGGAGTAGATCAGAGGTCTGGGGACCAAGTAGCAGATGCTAGGGTCCTCTACAGCCTAAGTCCATCCTCAAAAAACAACAAATTAGAAATCTAGAAATGGAACAGCAAATTGAAATGGAACAACAAATAAATGAAATAGCAAATAAATGGAACAACAAATAAATGGAACAGCAAATAAATGGAACAACAGGTAAATGGAACAACAGTTCAAGAATAGAATAGTAATCAAAATAAGTAATAACTGAGTTCTTTAAGCTGCAACTCTATTTAACCATGCCAATCAACACACCAATCCCTCAATCTTATATGATAGAACAATACTATAGAACCTTAGAAACACACCATACTTAATCCGCTTCTGTTAAAGCACATACGACTGTATCTCATAATAAAGAATAGTCACATTCGATACCCATGTAAAATAGATCTTTCCAGATGATTTGTTATAATGTAAAACACAATCGTGAAGAACTCTGTAATAAAGTAATAGTGTCCTGTAGGGATTAATCAATGCTTAAAGAATTGGTAAAACAACATAGCATTAATATAAAGTTCAAGAACACAAAATGACTTAATCACAACAGAGCATGTAATAGAATATTCTCAAAACACAGCAGATTACCAGAGTACGTCTATGAACAAACCACACAGAAACCACGCGTAATGATACAAGAGCAAGTGTCCTCCAGGGCCGGGCCCTTAGCCTCCAGGGGTACACCGCTTAAGATAGATCCAGGCTCAAAGATAAAAGGGTGAACAAGTCTGTATTAAAGCATGCAATAAAATTACAGGAACTCAAGTCTTCAACTGAACATAAAGATCATAGTCCTGATCTTCCTTAAAAGAAATTACACTCCCAAAAGATCCTCCCTGAAGCCAACAGTGCTACCCCTTTTATAGGGAAGATGGCGGAGATATCTAGGTACAGAAAATAGGCAAAATAGCGATCCCTCAGGATCTCAGATCCTGAGGGATTCGCAGAATCATTAATACTGCGTTACTTCTTTCTTTTTTTGTTTCGTGCTGGTATCTCCGCATCCTTTCTTGGGTTGATTCGTTGTGATCTGGTTCGTTTCCGGTCTTCCGTCAAAGGGACAGCAGCTAGCTCAACTTTATCTTTACTTTTGGAATGGTCACTTCCCGTATTTCGTCCTTCCTGCACATAGAAATGACGACTATCAGTGCTTTTCATTAATCTCTCATGTTTCGTTATAAATTATTATCATTATCTAGATTTCTCATGCAAAAGGCTTTTGAGTTCTGATGAAAAGATACCAAAATGACCATCGAAACATACCTTCCTAGGTACTCCACGCACCCCCCAGCTTACCTTTTTTCATGGCCTCATGAAAACATTGTAGTTGACATGCAGAGCAGTGAGGGAGTAGGCTGGAGATGGAATTTCGTGTGGGGGCCTACACCCATGATGCGAAACTAGATGATCAAAGAAATGGCTTGTCTGGCCCTCGGGCATTTCATACAGGGCTTGGTATCCGGGTGCAGGATGCCAAGTGATTGGACTCCGGAACCTATATCCTAACCAGGATGGCCCTGCCCTCAAAACAGTTTCACCATAGAGGGGGAATCGGTTAGCAGCAAGCTTAAAATTTTCATACTTAAACGGCTCTCGGAGTTGAATATTTGGATTAGATACCCGATATCGAAATTTAGCTGCTTCAATGGCAGGGTCTTTAATAGAAGAAAAGAATTCAAGCCCTTGTCGAATGATTGCTTCATGCATGGGTCCTAATGCTTCAATCACGCCTGGAGTCCTCATGAGATTTATATGACTTTTCCATAACTGTTCTGGGTCTCTAGGCTCAGCTCTTACCCATAGTTCTAATCCATTTTCTTGTCTCTGAAATGCATTGTAGGCTTTGAGCCATTTAATCTGATTAACTGCAAATGAAATGAATGCTTGTAATTGAATATCTCCAACGAAAGGGCCAGGGTTTAGTTCGGTCTCCTGTTCTAGTACAAGGTTATGCAGGTAAAATTCACACAATAACCTTTGTACCTTTACTCCATAATGCTTACAGCAGTTTATAAAATCGTCTACAATGTTAATTTATATGGGAGCACCTGCCCTAACGGCTTTAATTTTCAATTGTAGGTATCTTTCCATTAGAAACAGGGCATAATTTTTGGCAGGAGCTCTACATGCTAGGGCATCATTGTACAGAGCACACAAGGTATCGATTTGTTTAATGACTACATCTAATCTACGGGTTACCTTGGCTCCCTTTGCCATCCTTCGAAGGCTTGGCTTTCTGACAGGTTGACGTTCCTTAACTGCTGCTGTAATTCCTCATATTTTTCATGGGGGACCGTTTGTTCCCTGAGCTTTTCTACTTCTTGCTGAGCCTGCTTCAATTGATGGTGGAGGGTTCTTGTTTTTGGGTCCTTTTTCCATGCATCTATGGAGGCTGGGAGCCTTACTTGGAGTTTCTTATTATGCTGCTTTAAATTCATAACCCTTATTACTCCCGAAGGTGGTGCCTCCGTCTGAACCTCCTTATCATCTTTTTCAATTTTAACACGAACTCCAGCCCACTGCTGTTCCTTTTGAAATGGAACAGCAGTCTGTCCTTCTGTTTTAATTGGAACAGCAGTTTGTCTTTCTGCTTCATTAGGGACAGCAGTTTGGCTTCCGTCAGGATTTTGAGTAGTGGAACGGCTCCCAGTTCTTCGCCTTTTATTCTTACGGGGCCTCATTGGCGTGGCCGAATTTTTTCTTGTTGAGGTCCTTACCCCCCTTTGTCTTGCTTTTAGAAGCCTAATCTGCTGGCGAAGTCTGACTATCACGTTTAACAGTGTCCCTTTTTCCTTTTGCAATTCCCTTATTTTCATCAACTTCTCAGAAAGAATAGCTGACTGTTTGCCGTGGGTTGGAGTGTGACTAATTTCCGGATTTTCTTCTTGAGGTGGCTGATCCGGGGTAAGAACCTCTCTTGGCTCTGTTGTTTCTTGGGCCAATTCTTCCTCTGCCCTTATTTCCTCCGGATTCTCCTCTGGTGCCTTTTGACTGGGAACAGGCCGTTCCTGCCTGATATTTTTGGTTTCCTTCTCATCATGGACAGGTGAAGTTTCTACTTCTGCTTCTTCCGTATGTACTTCCTTGGGTGCATCTTTTTCCTGGGTTTCTTCTTCGGCCTGGAGGTTGGATGGATTCAGGGGCTGGCCATACTCGCCCATATTGGCCAGAATATTGGCCAATTCATCTTCCCCCATCGGGTTTTGTTCTGGGCTTCTTCCCTGTTGTTCCATTTCTTCCTCCTGCTCGGGCCGCTCAACTTCTTCTTTCTCGTTTTCTTCTTCTTCTTCATCTTGTCCTTCTTCTCCTGTTTCTGTTTCCACTGACTGTTCTTCATCTTCTTCTTCTGTTTCTGCTTCTGCGGATTTCTCTGCTTCTCTGCTATTTTCTTCTTCCGCCTCTGTCCCTATGGACTGTTCTACTTCCTCATTACTCTCTTCTTCTGTATCTGTCTCTGTCGATTGCTCATCTATAATTTCTATTGCTTGGCTCGTGCGAGCCCGGGGTTTCTTTAGCTCTACTTGTAACCCTGCAAGCCGTGCCGACTTTCTACGTTTCGCTGGCTGCTCAGATGTACCAGAGTCGGGTTGTTTCTCAAGTTGCTTTTCTGCTTGTTTCTTGGCTTGTCTTTCATCTTGCACTTCTGTGCAAGCGTCCTTCTTTCGCTTCTCTGGGCGTTGGGGTGTGCTATCAATTTGTTTTCGTTTTTCTGGGCGTCCAGACGTGGTCGTCCCTTTATTAATGATATCAATTAATTCTTCCCAGCTGCTCTGCTGCTGGGTAAGACTATGGTTTACTATCAAACGAATTAATCCGTGGTGGCTAACCACAGATTCTTTGTGCTGTGCCGTTTTCATGCTTCGTGCCACATCATGCAATAGCGAATTAAGCAATGCAGGTAAATTCACAGAACATTTTTGTTTTAAGACAGCTAGGAGTTTTAGATGTCGTGGTCTTACCACGTCTTTTCTGCCTTCGCAAGTAATGTAGCTCTGGACAATTTTTGCCAATTCCGCCCATGGCTCTCCTAGCGTTGCTGGCAGCACCCCTTTTCCTCGAACTGTTAAGCTCTGGCCCTCGTCCTGAAAGATTTCCACAATCTTCTGCAGCCTTTCCTTCTTTGTTGTCCACACAGGCCCTGTGGCCGGTAGTCCAGTGACTTTTGCTATTATATCATCCGTGACCTCTATTCGTTTTCCTCTGATTGTGGAATGTTCTTCCCGCAGGTTTTGTAAAAATTCCTTCGCCACAGTTTCATTAGACTCCTTCAGGCGTTTGAGGTAGGTCAACCATCCTGCTTTCTTCAGAATTCTTCGGGCTGCAGCTGAAGCAGTCAATGTCTGTGGTTCTCTGCGGACTGACCTTCCACCCATGGCTTCACTTGCAGATTCTCAAAGGAACAACAGCTGTTCGTTAAGACGCAGAGAAGCTGGTGGCGAGTTTCTCGTTCAAGTTTAATGGAAATAACTTCAAACAGCGATTCATGCAGAAGAAACAAAAATGGCAAATGATCATACCGTTGAGCCGTGCTGTGCTCAAGTACAAGATCTTCTCGAATAACGGGCTGACACGTATTCTGGGGAATAATGAGGTTACTCCCCCCCCCGGCAATATGATAGGCTGTCCCAACCGTCAAATAAGGAGCAGCGTCTGCTTCGTCCGCGAGGCCTTTATGGAGCAGCTTATAAAAATATGCCATGTCTGCAAAAACAGCGTAGTACGGGGATCGAGGTGAAAAGTTGAATCGCTTTTAATACGTAAGCGACTGTGGTGAGTTGATGGAAGATCGGGAATAGACATTTGCCATAATTAGCGAGCCCCATGCGGTCACTGTCACTAGCTCCGTAATGATTGGCGGTAATAAATAGTCATGCGGGATATGGCTGGGTAATTAAATTATCACGTTATAAGATACAAAGGTTATAATTTTCTTACCCATTGGTATAAAGGTTACGACTTCAATACCATTAACAGAGCTCTGCTGCCAACAGGTGTCCATAACCTTGGCAGAGTTGTTTATTTCACCCCGGGAACCATAGTCCTTTGTGTATGCGAGGAGGTGTTATGTGATGTCAAAACTGTAGGCCACTATGCAGGCTTGGTAACCAGTTAGTCATAGTGCCATTCATGAGGAAGGAGCGAATAGTGGGCAGGCCGGCTCGTGATGAGACCTCCTGTTCCAAGGGTTATTTATTTATTTTGATATACCTCTTGAACCATTTCCCGGGTGTGGTGGCCCTAATGGGAATGCCACTTCGCTTCCATCCTGATGATCATGGTAGGCCAGCTCGTAATGAGACTCCCTATCCTGCAATTTGACAAAACTGCTTTGCTTACTTCTTTTTTCTTTGGTTTTAATAGAGATCCTTTCCTGTTTATACACAAAGGGTGGTTCCACACTCCTTAAGAGTAGGAATGGTGGAAGGAGTCTTAAAATCCCAATAGGAAGATATAAACCCTTTGATCTTATTGGCGAATGATAATTAAAATAGATAAAAAAAATCAGCATGATAAAGATTACCAATCAGAACAGAGTTAGTAGAACAATGGCAACAAAAGGTGATAAGTAAGCATATATTTTCCCTACATCCTTTCATCAATTCAGGGCAGTTGCTTATAAGGATAGAGATTTATGATTTACCAATTTCCGTATACTGTGCTTTTGTTTCCATCACATAAGTAGATCTCTGTATTCTAAAGACCATTAGGATTCTGCATCCTTGAGAAGGGACAAGCTGTAGTGCAGTTTCAAGGAAAGATACAACAACGGTTGTTTGTTTAGAGAAAGGAGCAGTGGAAATCAATGGTGCAGTTCAATCAAACAAATGCCGTTCCTCTGGAAAAGACCAACAGAAATCAAACCGTGCTGTTTCTTGCAGAGATAGCAAAAACACACAAATGTTGTTCTTTTTGAGAAAGGAACAGCAAAAACACTCAAGTGCTGTTCATTTTTAGAAAAGGAACAGCAAAAATCACAAGTGCTGTTCCTTTTGGAAAAGGAACAGCAAAAATCACAAGTGTTGTTCCTTTTGGAAAAGGAATAGCAAAAATCACAAGTGCTGTTCCTTTTGGAAAAGGAACAGCAAAAATCACAAGTGTTGTTCCTTTTGGAAAAGGAACAGCAAAAATCACAAGTGCTATTCCTTTTGGAAAAGGAACAGCAAAAATCACAAGTGCTGTTCCTTTTGAAAAAGGAACAGCTGTTCCTTTTGGAAAAGGAACAACAAAAATCACAAATGCTGTTCCTTTTGGAAAAGGAACAACAAAAATCACAAGTGTTGTTCCTTTTGGAAAAGGAACAGCAAAAATCACAAGTGCCGATCCTTTTGGAAAAGGAGCAGCAAAAATCGCAAGTGCTGTTCCTTTTGGAAAAGGAACAACAAAAATCACAACATGCTGTAAAAAAATATGTACAAAAAATAATTCAAAGAATTATGTACAAATTGGAAAGAAAAATAAACTTCTTAGCGAGTTACAGGTGGAGGAGACTTGTCTTCCTCCCGTAAGATCTCCATATCTGAATCTTGGCGTAATTGCTGGCAAAAGGACTCCCGAGTAAGTGGTTTGCGATAGAGACGGACTCGATGGCCATTTTCCTTAAAGGTATACCCAGAACCATCAATAGTAATTAGTGTGAGGGTACCATTGTCATGTACTTTCTGAATTTCATATGGTCCCAACCAACGAGTCTGAAGTTTCCCGGGGAAGTCCTGAAATCTAGAGTCATATAAAAGAGCCCAATCTCCTTCATGGAAGACTCTGTTTTTGATGAGAGCATCATGCCACTTAGCTCTTTGCTGTTGTATCAGGGCAGTATGTTGAAGTGCAGAGAGTCTAATTTCATCCAGCTCATTAATCTGTTGCAATCGACTAGTTTGCGCCTCAGTTAAATCTAACCCTACTTCTTGTGCTGTTCGTAATGTCTGGATTTCAAATTCTATAGGAAAGATAGGTTGTTTTCCAAACATACGCTGGTACGGTGAGTGGCCAGTGGTGCTTCTCCATGTTGTTCTATAAGCCCACAATGCTTCTGGTAGTCTGGCAGCCCAATCGCGTCTATGTGATGCAACTGTTTTGGTTAGAATTGTTTCTATTATCTTGTTGCTGCTTTCTACTTGCCCATTTGCCTGTGGGTGATATGGGGTGGTCATTTTATGCTGAACATGATAATTTTTGAGTGTTGCCGCTATCCTGTTTCCAACAAATTGTGGCCATCCATCTGTGATTATCTCTCTATGGAGGCCATAGCGGACAAATAGATGGAGCAGGAACTGTATAACAGATTCTTCTGTAGCCCTGGGCAAGGCTTCCGCTTCAACCCATTTAGTGACATATTCTGTTGCCACTAGAATGTATGTTTTCTGGTTTGATGGTGGGTTGATTGGCCCCACGAAATCAAGGGCCCATCGCTCAAATGGTTCAATGACTAGTTGTGGTTTCAAGGGCATCTCATCTGAGTGACTAGGGCGTCCCGCCCTCTGGCAACTATCACATGCTTGGACAAATTTCTTTGCATCTTTAAAAATCGTGGGCCAATAATACCCTGTATGTAATACTTTATGTGCAGTCCTGCGATCAGAAAAATGTCCACCGCATGGTTGGTCATGGCATGCTTTCAATATATCAAAGATTTCATCTTGTTGAACGCACCTCCTGATTTGCATGTCTGCCCCTGTGTGAAACAGATAGCCTCCAATCCAGGAAAATCTGGTACTTTGCTGGACAATCTGTTTTCGTTCATTAGGGGTTAAATGTTTTGGTAACTTACCTACTGCTAGGTAATTGGCGACATCAGCATACCAGGGTGTTTGCACAGCAACAACAAAGAGATGCTCATCTGGAAACTGATCTTCAACTGCTGCTGCATCGACTGGTTTTGGCATTCTTGAGAGGAAATCAGCTACCGGGTTTTCTTTGCCAGGTCGATCCTTGATTGTAATGTCAAACTCCTGCAATAAAATCAACCATCTGGTTATTCTGCCATTTGTGACAGGTTTATTCGCTAGATACTTTATAGCAGAATGATCTGTGTACAAGATAATGGGATATCCAGTGATGTAATGTCTGAATTTATTGATAGCATGTATAACAGCTAGAAATTCCTTTTCAGTTACAGTATAATTTAATTCAGCAGGGGTTAGATTTTTGCTAATGTAATAAATGGCGTATGGTTTTCTATCCTCCTCCTGACCAAGGACCGCTCCAATGGCTGTATCTGAGGCATCGGATGATATCTGAAATGGCAAATCCCAGTTTGGTCCGTGAAGGACTGGGGCTGTAGATACAAGCTTTTTCAGGTCATTGAAAGCACGTTCACATTTCTCTGTCCAAAGGAAATCAACATTACCAGTTAGTGCATACAATGGTGCAGCAATACGTGAATAATGTTCTATAAATCTTTTGTAATAACCAGAGAATCCAAGAAAGCTACGTACCTCTGTTTGAGTAGTAGGAGTAGGAATCAGCAAAAGTATTTGGATTTTGGCTGGGTCTACCTGTATGCCGGCTGCTGAAATATAGTGCCCTAGAATAAGTCCTTCTGTCATCATCATGTAGCACTTTTCATGGCTTAAACAAAGCCTGGTAGCTATACAACGTTGTAGGACTTTTTCTAGTGTTTCCAATGCTGGATCAAACTCTTCTCCGTATGGAGTGAAATCATCCATATATACTTCCAATCCTTCATTTATTAGATCTGCAAATATGCTAAGAATAGCCCTTTGGAATGTGGCAGGGGCATTACATAAACCAAAAGGTAAAACTCGGTAGGCAAATGTTCCCCAAGGACAAGTAAAAGTAGTTTTATCCTGATCTTCGGGGGCAATCTGTATTTGGTTATACCCACTGAAGCCATCAAGGAAAGAAAAGAATTTCTTGCCTGCCAAAGTGTCCAATACTTGATCAATGAATGGGAGCGGAAAGTGATCTTTCTGCGTTGCCTTATTTAGTTCTCTATAGTCCACGCAGATTCTCCACTTCCCATTCTTTTTCGGTACCACCACAAGCGGGGAGACCCACTTACTATCAGAGATAGGGTAGATAAAGTTAACATCTAAAAGTTTTTGGAGCTCAGCTTTTACTACTTCTTTTAGATGAGGATTTAATCTTCTCTGAGGTTGTCTAATAGGTTTTGCATCATTCTCTATGTAGATGTGGTGTGTACACAATTGAGGATCAATTCCTTTCATATCGGGGTAATCCCATGCAAATGCATTTTTATATTTTGTTAAAACATGGATGAGTTTTGTTTCTTGTTCCGGTGTAAGGTTGGCGTTAATGTTTAAGGTCTTCCCAGGTTCGATTTCCACTATTTTACTATGTGCAACAGACGTGACAGGGATTGTATGGTCATGCACGTCTTTGAGAGGTTCCTCCTCTACTTCGTTATCAAATGCTGCTTTTATCATATGACACTGGGTACGAGATGTGAGTTCAGTTTGACTAATAAAATTACTGATGGCATCATCTTCTGTTTGATTTTTGAACTCTAGTGCTTCTTGTATAGTTAATGGAGATCTAATGTTGTCAGTAAGATATGATACAGGGTGCCTATTAGTTTTGACTATTGTGATGCTTGGCTGCGCTGGGGGATATAGTACTAAGTTCTTAATATATGCCCCCTTATTTATGATCATGTTTCCTTATCGACAGCCGATGTAGGCATCAGCGGTAGCGAGCCAAGGCCTTCCTAAGATCAATGGGTGTCCATCTAGTCGGGTTTTAGGATTTATTATCAGAAAATCAGTTGGGTATTCCCAGGAGTCAACTGAGACCATAACATCATGCAATATGCCTTCTGGCCTGACCACAGATCGATCAGCCAATTCCAGCAAAGTTGAAGTAGGTTCTGCAGATGTAATTCCTAACTTTTGACAAGTGGAGGTGGTCAATATATTGATTGCAGCTCCAAGATCAACTAAGGCATTGGTTAAGGTTTGGCCATAAATTTGAACAGTTACTATTGGGTTTCCTGGGTCTTCATACTTAATAGGTGTTTCCTTTCCTGATAATAGGTCAGATAAAGTGCCGACTACTTGAACTCTTGGATTATCTATGACATTCCTTCTTGGTCTTTTTATGCACAGTTCCTTAATAGTTTTAGCGTATATTGGGATGTCCTGAATGGCCTGAAGGAACGGGATTTTTATGTACAAATTTTGTAATTCTCCCAGAATGTCAAAATTAGGTTGCTGTATAGGTCGAGGTATGACTAAACGTTCTGGGAACGGGGGAGAGGATGTAGTTACTTGATTCTGAGTTTGTTGCCTGTTTTCATCCTCTTCCTGCGACAGCTGTTCTCTAGGTAACTGATCTTCAATCTGAACTGTTTTGTTTCCCTCTGTTTGAATGATATGCCCAGATCTTAACAACAAATGATTGCACTCCCTCAGATCGGGTCCTTCTTCTGGTGTTTCTAAAATTTGGAGTGCTTGGACTGGTCTGTTATTTGGATTGGGATTGGGCTGGGCTGGGAGTTGGGGTCTGAGATTAGATTGGGGGTTTTGCTGTAAAGCTGGTAGTGTAGGTTGAGGGAAAGGAATGTTTCCTACTGGCTGCTGTGTTGGTCTCTGCCAGTTATTCTGCCAACTTGAACTTTGTGAAGTGGGGGGAGTCCATTGCGGTGGATAAGGAGGATTCGACCAGCCAGATTGGCTTGTCTGATTTAGCCACGGGTTTGCAGAAGGGTATGACTATGATGACCAATTTGGAAATGGGGGTTGAAACTGACTTTGCCACGTATTATGCTGTTGAGTATTGTATTGCGGATACTAAAAATAAGAAGCTGGGTCTGAAAACATACCAGTTTGTCACGGCTGCCACTGACGACGCTGGTTAAGTAGATACACTGCTTCTGGTTCTTCTTCCGCTTGCTTATATACCGTTTTCAGTCCAGGTAATGAGGGACAATTTTCTGTAGAGTTATCCCTTGTGCAAATGGCGCATGTCTGAACTGTATCTAGTGGGCATTCCTTGTGGCTATGCTTCTTCCTGCATCTGGGGCAGAAAATTGCTAAATTCTGTTCTGCCTCCATTTGTTTCTGCTTAGCCTAAAAAACATCCAATTGTGTAGTCAGTGTTCCTAGTATATCAGTTTTAAAATTTTCAAGTAAATTCCCAATTTCCACACGTGTTACTCCTTCTAATGAAATTTTATTTTCCCGTGCAAATCGATCATGTTCTGCTGGTTTGATTCGTGTACTGCCTCTCGAACTCCTGATACATAAATCAATTATGTCAGCAAAACTTTCCTGATATATATCCCCTTTCCCCATAATGTTTAATGTTTCAATCCATTGTGCTTTCATGCCCCTTATTAATGCTGTTTTCAACACGTTATCAGGCAAGGGCAACGATGCATAAAGGGATCTTTGCAGATTATACTGGAAACGTTCCACGTATTCTTCTAATGTTTCATTTGGTCTAGCTATCATCTGAAATATTTCATCTTTCAGTTCTCTAGACCTACAGTAATCTTGATATTTCTTCAGGAAAGATTCTTTCATTTGTTCCCAGTTATTTATAACTCCACCACCTAAACCCATAAACCATCTTAAAGCTGCCCCTTTCAAAGTGGAGGGGAACAATTTTAATTTCTGGAGGTTAGTGGTGTAATCATATCCCCTGCATCGCACATCAAATTCAAATAAAAATGCATCGGGGTCCTCTGATGTAAGTCCGTGAAATGTAGGAATGTGTTGAAGGGGGGTTGCTTTCATAGGAGCATTTGCTGCGGAATCCACTATGGGGTATTGTAATGTAGAAGTTTGGGTGTTTGGCGGATTTTGAGCCATTAGGTCAAATATATGCCAATAACCTTCCGGAAGATCTAAGAGGGTATTCCTAGGTTGAGGAGGAATATTTTTAACAGGAACAATTTTAATAGCACTTCCCCTATCTGGAATTTCTGTCTGAGGAAATGGGGTGTCTTCAATAATAATTTTTACCGCGCTCCCCTTATCTGGGCTATTTAATGGCTGAATTATCCTAGGAGGAGATCTTGGTTCCCAAACTTCCCCTGTTTCCGCTTCTCCTTCACAAAGATTGCTTAGATTCCCTTCCTGCAGTCGTTCTGGAATAGAATTTTCAATTTCTTGAAAGTCTTGTTCATCAGTCTGACTATGCACCTCAGCAAAGGCTTCAGATGGTGAACCTGAGGCCTGAAGGGAACTAGTAGGTTGTTTGGAAATAACTTTCCTGGGTCCTACTAAAGGCTGAGATTCGGCTTTCTTATAGATTTCGTCTATGTATGTCAATCGACCAAGGGTCACCGGTCCCTTAGCTTTTTCTGGTTTTGCTAACGGTTTGGGATTTTTCTCTAGCTTTTTCTGCTTAGTCATGCACTCAATTTAACTACTAAATTTTAAGCAGATAACAGCAAATCTGTAGGAAAGCAGGCAAAGGAGCAGGGCTTTTACATGCTCCGTACGTAGGTTCTTACCTTCCATTTTCAAAACGCAATTCTTCCTTAGCAGGTTCGTACACTACCCTAAAAAAGACAAATGGCTACACTCCTTCCCCGGCAACGGCGCCAAAATGTAGAGCTATAAAAAGGGTCTCTTTCACCTCTAGTTACCTCACATTAATATGTCAATCCGGGATCGTCTGGTTATTTCAAAGGGTGTCTTAGTCTAAGGCTAGCATTTGCCAGAGTAATGCTTGTAGTACAACTATTTACAACTATGAAAGTAAACTAATGCAAGTCTACAACTTAACTATTTCAAAGGACTAAATCACACCAAGTATTGCATCAGCCAAAGGTTTGGTAGCAGTAACCCATCCTTTTCATAACTGATGAGAATAGATCAGAGGTCTGGGAGCCAAATAGCAGATGCTGAGCTCACTACAGCCTGGGATCGTTCTTAATGATTAGAAATGAAACAACAAATAAAAGAAGTGATAATGAAATGGAACAGCACGTCAGCCAAGGGCTTGGTAGCAATAACACATCCCTTTCATAGCTGACGGGAGCAGATCAGAGGTCTGGGGACCAAGTAGCAGATGTTGGGGTCCTCTACAGCCTAAGTCCGTCCTCAAAAAACAACAAATTAGCAATCTGGAAATGGAACAGCAAATTGAAATAGAACAACAAATAAATGGAACAACAAATAAATGGAACAGCAAATAAATGGAACAGCGGGTAAATGGAACAGCAATTCAAGAATAGAATAGTAATCGAAATAAGTAATAACTGAGTTCTTTAAGCTGCAACTCTATTTAACCATGCCAATCAACACACCAATCCCTCAATCTTATATGTTAGAGTAATACTATAGCACCTTAGAAACACACCATACTTAATCCGCTTCTGTTAAAGCACATACGACTGTATCTCATAATAAAGAATAGTCACATTCGATACCCATGTAAAATAGATCTTTCCAGATGACTTGTTATAATGTAAAACACAATCGTGAAGAACTCTGTAATAAAGTAACAGTGTCCTGTAGGGATTAATCAGTGCTTAAAGAATTGGTAAAACAACATAGCATTAATATAAAGTTCAAGAACGCAAAATGACTTAATCACAATAGAGCATGTAATAGAATATTCTCAAAACACAACAGATTACCAGAGTACGTCTATGAACAAACCACACAGAAACCACGCGTAATGATACAAGAGCAAGTGTCCTCCAGGGCTGGGCCCTTAGCCTCCAGGGGTACACCGCTTAAGATAGATCCAGGCTCAAAGATAAAAGGGTGAACAAGTCTGTATTAAAGCTTGCAATAAAATTACAGGAACTCAAGTCTTCAACCGAACATAAAGATCATAGTCCTGATCTTCCTTAAAAGAAATTACACTCCCAAAAGATCCTCCCTGAAGCCAACAGTGCTACCCCTTTTATAGGGAAGATGGCGGAGATATCTAGGTACAGAAAATAGGCAAAATAGCGATCCCTCAGGATGTCAGATCCTGAGGGATTCACAGAATCATTAATACTGCGTTACTTCTTTCTTTTTCTGTTTCTTGCTGGTATCTCCACGTCCTTTCTTGGGTTGATTCGTTGTGATCTGGTTCGTTTCCAATCTTCCGTCAAAGGGACAACAGTTAGCTCAGCTTTATCTTTACTTTTGGAATGGTCACTTCCCGTATTTCCTCCCTCCTGCACATAGAAATGACGACTATCAGTGCTTTTCATTAATCTCTCATGTTTCGTTATAAACTCTTATCATTATCTAGATTTCTCATGCAAAAGGCTTTTGAGTTCTGATGAAAAGATACCAAAATGACCATCGAAACATACCTTCCTAGGTATTCCACACCTGTCCTGTCAGTTTCTTGCACATTGTCCTATAAGCCCATAAAACTGCTGGTACATGCAGGTCCCAATCACTTTGCTGCACAATACATACCTTGTTCAGTGCTTCGCACACATCGTTAAATGCTTTTGCGTGGATGACCTTCTACGCGATCATTCTCTCCACATAATGTCGTTCCAACTTGAGGAGCCATTGGCGCAATTCCTCCCCCCCCCCCCACCAACACATGATTATTGACCGTATCTCCCAATGCAAAGTTCATGTGCATCTGCGTAGGTTGTTTTCCATATGTCAGCATCCACTTGGCTAGATGTGCACGCAATTTATCCTGTCCATTACATTTATCTGTCAATTGCACTCTAGTCTTCCCAAACCTCTTGCGCATCATTCTTCTGCATTCGCTCCAATCCTTAAATCTGCCTTTGTATGTACCCCAACACCTCGCAGGCGTAGCATGCAATACCCAATTCAAGGCTTGGAAATGTTGTTTTTCCGGCACCTCCCTTTCAAACCTATCTAGGAAAGTATCTACCTCACTTAACCCATCATAAGTAGGCAGATCCCTCAATTCTATCGATACGCAGTGCAGCGATCTTGTCATCATATTATAGTTCAGCGTGGTTACCTCATGTAACCGGTTCTTCCATCGCTCTATCTCCTCATCCGAATTTGAAGTGCAGGAGCTTTCGCACTCCCATGAAATTCGTCCATCTGCATTGGGATTTACCCAGTATTACTCTCGCGCAGTTATCTTACAGATGGAGTCCAAGTAATCATTGCTTTCATAGTCACACACTAGCTCGGTGTAGTGTGATCCCTCGGTAGGGTCTAAGGGTATAACTACGCACAGAGACTTCTTCTCAAAAATCATCTTCCACTTCTTCAGATTAATCACCCTATTCATGTCAGTGTCCCAATCAATTCCTAAGAGCACGGGGTAGTGGTTGGTGTCATCAACAATCTCTATCACTTCAAAGTCTTCTAGTGCGCTCGCTCCCTCAATATCCATGGTGATTCCCTGCAATCGCTACATGGGTATTATCTTCTACTGGCTCACCATTTGTAGCTAAATAGGAGACCATTGTAGCGTAGGCCTCCCCATGTGCTCCCATGTCCGCTTTGGCAGAACATTCGCATTTGATCATAAATCCAGAATTACTTGGTCCATCTCATATTCTCCAATCTGTGCGGTTAGCCTCATTTCTCCCCCTGTGCTAGTTTTGTGTTTTCCAATCTTCCAGACTATGCACAGTTCTCCTGGCATGGTCCCAGTGCATCTGTTAATGAGTTCTTGCAATCCTTTTATAGCCTTACTGTCACATAGTAGCTTCATGCATGTTTCCAGGAACGTCATAAGCATAGATGGGTCCATTTCCAACTTCGGTCTATCTTTTCTTTCTGAAGTGGAGGCATCAACGAAGCTCTTCTTAGCTTCCATGAAGGTTTCCTTAGTCCACTCCAAATCAAACTCTGCTTCTTTCATCGGAGCCTTGCGAACCCAAGTACTATCTTTGGGTTGTTTGCCTTTATCATCTCCCATCGTGATTCCACTTCGGAGCACAATGTTCATATTTGGATCTTCCTCGTGTGGCTCAGACCTCGTCATCTACAGGTTCTGAGTCGGGGGAGGTGGTAGCGCTCCCTTGTCATGTATCCTAGCTATCAGCATAGGACAATCCTCCATCTCATGATCAAACAAGGTACGATACAGACATGATGGGCACGTTGGATTCATACAATTAGAGGAATAATGTCTTGGTCATCCACAATTGTAGCATATCAGTTGTCTGTGACCTCTTCTAGGTCCTCCTCCACCTCGGCCTCATCTGTGCCCCTGAAATCCGGTTCGTGCCACTCTTGTGTTCTGGTCTAGGGGTCGCGTTTCAGCCTGAACTCTATAAGTGGGAGTTCTATCCATCATCAGCTCATAGCTTCTACAAGTGCACTCATCGTGTCCAACCGATCTATGAAAATTACAGAAAAATTGTTGCGAATTCTGCGTGTACTTTTGTAACAAATGGCAATTGTCTGTAGCATGCTTTCCTCCTATTTGACAAATCATGCACCACAAAGCAGGTGTCACGCTAGGTCATTCTTGCACTTCTAGCCTTAATGGCATCAGTCCTCCTCCCATGAGGTAATTCACGAACACAGGGCAGTGGTCCTTATCATGACCCTGACCCTTGCATTTTACACACCACACCTCTTTGCGCACTTTTGGTCGGGTTGTCCTGTCCTATTTCAGACTCTGCATCTCAAGGCATAAGTTTTTCAACTGCATGTGGATCTGCTGAACTCCCAAGTTAGGATCCTACATCGTGGTTTCATGCAACCTCATTGTGATCTCTAAGGCCTCTACCTGAGTCGTTAACCTCTGCTATGATAGCGCATTCCTCAAATGCGGCATTAGCGATACTACAAACCATTCGCAGTGCTGTCCATCCGTCAAAGTCATATTAGCTTCGTGAATCGTACACTTTAGTCTTTGATCTAGATCCCAAGGAGTCTTGCCTAGTAGCATTGTGATCTCTTTGAATCTAATGATCGATTATGCTTTTGACTTCAGCCTGCTAAATTCTCTGTTTAGCGGAATTTGGATATCTGTGATTCCTGCATTCAGATTGTCATTAGAATGCTTAATATACCAGGTCAACACGCGATCTTTTAGAGCACTGACCGGCATTGATTTATTTATATTATCATCTATAACTCCCTGTGCTTCCCATACAACTCTTATCATGAACCAAAACTAGTCCAGATCCTCATTTCCTACTCCCTTGAACACAGGAAACTTTATCGTGCTTGTCGTACTTACTCGTGGTGGTGGCGGAGGTGGTACAGGCGAAGATGGAGATGGTGGCAATGAAACTAGTGGTTTTGTGGGTGGGGGTGGTATATGTGGAATCTTTTGCCTTATCAAATGGATCTTAGGTCGTGACGACACCTTCGCAAGCTCTTCCTCATCCCCTCGTGGAGGTGAAATCAAAGGGCTATTCTCTGGTCCCTTACTTCCTTTGTTTCTGTAGGTTTTTCCACTTAGCATAGCTCTAGACATCAAGGTAATTGCATAACCCTCTTTTCACAAAATAGCATTTTAATCTAAGTATTTAGAGAATTTATGTACTTACCTCGTGGCTCTTTGATAAAGCGTTGCTCCGCTTCACTATAGTTGGATGAAGTATCTACCACGAACTTAGTAATGAAACATCCTATAATCTGATCGAGCTAGTGTGCATGATCTTATCCTCTGATGCTTCCAATCTGTGGATCAACTCTGGGGTCCACATAACGGGATTGTCGAGTTTCTACCTTCCTTGGCTATCTGCTAGCTTCACAACCCACTCGTACAACTCTGTAGGGAAAGATGCGAAAAATATTTCATGGATCTCTATGTACATGTAGTAGTCTAACCACTCTTCTTTTTTCAGTCGTGCATTCCTGTTCTCTTGCACCGTGAACTCGTGAATTATCCTGTCCAACCACCCTTCAATTTCCTTCTTAGTTGGATTCCAATGATATGACATCAGACATCTCTATGAACATTCTAGTCGCTGCAACGGAACCATTTGTTGGCTTGATGGGGGCCTGACCCAGGTTTGGAGTTAATTAGCCAAACAAAACCCTACACTACTAGCCCTTTCAGCAACAGCCCATGGAGCGCGGATTGAGGTCTAACCCGAAGCAGTATGGGGGAATGCTAGAACCAAGTTTCCGCACCCTTGAGATGTCTAAGGGGTCAATTTAGTCCAATTGTGAATAGATTCGTGCAGGTCACTTTGTGCACTATCCTGACTTGTGAGGCCTTCACAATCTGTTATAATCACCTTCGCATAGCCCTAACGAGGGGCTAAGGTGCTTTCACACTGCTAGGGAAGCGTTTTGTACTATTTCCCCAAGTTACATCGCGTATCTTACTTATCTTCTTATAACAGTTAGTTATCTTCGCGTAAACAGATACTTTATCTTATATTCACTTTATCAACACATTCATATAAGTTCGCACATCGTATAAACAATAGAAATGCAATTTATATCCGATACATTCAATGCACAAAATAGGAAAAAGATACCATAAATGATGTAAAACTTCTCTTTATTACTTCTCCAAAGGCTAAAGACTCGACTCGCCCTGTGCACTCAGCTACAGGGGTCCGCGCACTGAGTTGCAGACTAGGAGGCCTTTGTGCACTCAACTGCAGAGCCTTCTCCTACTCTACGACCCAAGGAATCGACTCTTACACTTAGATAAGACTCAATTCTCATTCTATTTCTTCCAATTTTTCTTTCTTCTTTACAACTTATAGGCTCTCTCTATTTATAAAATCCCATGGTCCGTGGACCATGGGTAGATTTCTAAATCCGACATTACGTTACAAAAATGAGGGCGAACAACCCTATGACTAATTTACAATCTTCGTGCCACACGCCCATAAAACGCGGACTCTTTACATTGGATTTGGTATAAATCTGGGCTTTAAGACCAAAAACTTGCCTTGGGGGATCCCACACCCAACAGTATGCCACCTATTTTTATTACAAATATTTAGAAAGAAAAAAGGTAATTTTTTTTTTTGGTAATCCTTGATTTTAGCACTATATGGTGAGTTGATTTAGTTGTTGACATGCACAAAAGATATAGATAACATGCTCGCATGTTTGTAATAGTGACATGTGTTAATCAAATAAGGACATCTAATAATTCTTCTGTTAAATGATATAAAATTCCCCATATGACGGATTCTATTAGGTTTAGCTCTCCACCAGCTACATACCATACACTATGAATTAACATAAAAAATGAATAAATAAGTCTCACATGGGTAATGTGTTGTACTTCCACATGTCACCTATTTGGGCTAATTACACATCATACCACATTTTCTTGTTTTGGCTGATATTTCATCACTTTGCATACTAAAAGAAGTCAATTTTTGTGTCATTTGACATACATTTCTTGAGTATTCTCAGTTTTTATTGAGTGTATAGACTTGTAATTATTTCATCATTCCAATGCTTATTAACATTTAATCTAAAACATTGTGTAATGATAAGGTTCTACATATGTTCACTAAGAAAATTGACCCATAATCAGGACATTAGTTCTAGTGCTCAATAGAAATTAATTTGAAGCATTATGTAGTTATTACTGGTTATAAAAAGATAAAAGCATGGAAATGGCTACGTAGCCAGTATCCTTTGTGGCCGATTGCAATAATTGGAATTGCTAACACGTATAAAAATTCATTTAAGCTTACATTGAATAACAGGTTTCACAAGCATTTAAGTGAGCCTTTCATGCCATAAAACACTACAATGTTATAGTTTAATTTTAGTTTTAAATAGATCATAATTTAATTTTCTATTGTTCCACACTATGCTAAAATTAGCATTTTAAAAATAATCTCATAATTTTGGAACTAATCTTAAATTCACATTTTAAAATAAGTTTTGTAATTTGTTTCATGTGTGGAAGAAAAATATGTGCATGAGAACTATTATATGTCTAATTCTACACCTATGTACACATTTTCCCTTCCTGACACTTTTTCCTCACACTTCCATCCAACACGAACTGCAAATTGTTAATTTTTACATTATTTCACAAATATTTGACATATAAACTTGAATGGTCATAGATTTGAATTATTAATATTGTTAGTATCCATCATATAGAACTGAAGGGATGTGTGGGAGAGGAGTATACATGAGAGATCCTCTATTCCACAACTTCCGCAACTCCACACAGATTCCCCTCTGGACACTTCTTCAACACACTACCATGTTTCATGGAAACGTTTTGGTGAAATGTCATGTAAACTTAATCAATCTCCCATTTTGGCGAATCAAATCATTTAACAAAGCTTTTATGTCACAAAATAATATTATTATATAGTTTAATTTCATTTTTAAATAGATCATAATTTAGTTTTCTATTGTTCCGCACAACAATAAAAATTTGACTTTTAAAACTAATCTCGGAACTTTCAAACTAATCTTAAATTCACATTTTAAAATAATTTTCATAACTTGACTCATGTGCATAATGGACATATGTGTCAGGGAACAATTATATGTCATAATTTTAATCTTTGCACACATGTTCCTGACCAGAAACTTCTTCTGCACACTTCCATCTGAGACAAATTGTAAAACATTAATTTTCACTTTATTTGACACAAAAATTTCAATGGTTGGATATTTGAATTGTTAGTCCCATTAATATCCATTGCAGAATATTCAAAGGGTGTAGTAAAGAGGATGTACTTTAGGATAACCACTATTCCCCGTTTCGGCACCTTTACACACATTTTCCCTCCACACACATTTTCATTTCAAAATTTTAGAAATTTAGTTGTGCAAAATAATAGGTGCATGGAGCCAAGGATGTGTGCAGAGCAAAGGATGTGTAGAATAGGGGGTATGTATGGGAGAATGTTTTGGAAAAATGTCACAAACTTGATCAATATCCTAATTTTGCGAATAAATGCATAATTAAGACATTGTTAAAGTACTTAGTGGCATTTACTATGAAAGTGCAGAGATCTCCACAACCAATATCCATTGTAGTTGATAACAGAAGTAGAAGGTGTTGTTAGGTAAAAAAAACCATTTTCATAAGGACAATGCATTGACCCTAAAATTCCTTAATTACACCATCATATCGATAACTATCGAAAGGGGTAGGAACTATTTTTCTATGCATTATAGAGGTCTCTAAACTTCTTCATCTTCCTTGTTCACGAAAAGATGATAACTAAGCATATAAGACAAAGAGTATTGTTGGGCTGCCGAATTGTCCCATTTTTTTCCATTATAAACACACATTTTTATTACTTTACTAAACTTATTTTTCTGTCTATTACCCATCCTGTTGTGTTATTTTTGAATGTGCCATTTTAAGCTTACATATATTAAAGTAGATAATTGTTATGCACCCAACTCACAAAATAGAAGAATAAATAGATCAACAAATTCAAAATTAGCCTCTTCGAGGGGGAAACCTACTTTACATTACATAAATGAACAATTCTTGGATCATTCAAATGAAAAACCTCATTTCTATATATATAAGCCTAAGGGTTCACAATATAACCAAAGACGACATAACAATAATAATGTGAGAGCACAACAATAACAATAGTGGGCTTCTATGGGGCACACTAATAATAAAAATATGGGTAATACATGGGCACAACAATAACAATAAGGGGCTACAATAATAATAACAATGAGGGAATACACTAGTATTATAGGGACCTAACATGCCCCTCTACTTCAAAAAAGTGTTTTCCTCTACACTTGAGTAGTTCTGGATGCTTATGTATAAAATTCTCATCCTCCCATGTGTAATCTTTGGTGGGTAAGTTCCTCCAATTGATGAGATACTCTGAAATTGATAGTTTCGTAGCTGTCGATTTCTTGTTTCTGTGATTGCTTCAGGTTGCAATATGATTTTTCCTTCCTCATCAACCTCTGGGAATATTGTTTGAACTAGGAGCTTATCACCCATAACCTTCTTTAAGCATGAAACATGGAAAACTTGCTGCACTCAGGAAGATGCAGGAAGCTCCAATTTGTATGCCATACAACACCTTGTAAGGACCATAATACTTTGGTGATAATTTATTATCCTTATTATCTTGATTGAGGGACATTTGTTTGTATGGTTGTAGCCGTAAAAATACCCAGTCGCCTACATCAAAACTTATTTCACTTCGATGTTTATCTTCCTATTGTTTCATTCTATTCTGTGCCAAAGTGAGGCTATCCTTTAAGAGTTGGAGAACTTGTTGTTGATACTCGATGTGATCTTCCACTTCTTGAACTTTGTAATTTTCTCTTTAAGATGATGTGATGGACAGTGGATGATATTCATAAAGTGCCATAAATGGGGTCATTTTTGCTATAATATGGAAGGAAATGTTATACCACCATTCTGCCAGAGGTAACCACTTGAACCATTATGTCTATTTATCGGATACAAAGCAACGAAGATATCCTTCCAAACATTTGTTCACTATCTTAGTTTTCCCGTTAGATTAATGATGATAAGATGAGCTATAAGCTAATTGAGCACCTAGACAAGAAAAAAATTTCGTCCAAACATTTCCAGTGAAAATGGGATCTCTATCTTGTACAATAATCTTTGGGTTTCCATGTAGCTTTTGAATTGTTTCCATTAATGTAGTAGAAATTGCACTGGATTTAAATGGATGAGATAATGCACAAAATTGTGCATACTTGGTAATTCTATCAACTACCACCATGATGATGCTCTTTCCTTTGGACTTGGGTAAACCTGTGATAATATCCATTGAAACTTCCTCCCAATGTTGACTTGAAATTGATAAATGTTGTAACAACCTTGAAGTCTTAATTGTTTGAACTTTATTTTGTTGGAAAACCAAACATTCCGCCACAAACTTTTGAATATCATATTTAAGGCCATCCCTAAAAAATTCCTTCTTAACCTTGTGGTAAGTTTTTAAAAATCCCAAGTGGCCTCCGAAGGGAGAGGTGTGTAATTCAAGAAGAATATTTTGTTTTAGTTGGGAATTCTTACAAAGGTATAAACTATATTTGTACCATAATGAATCATTTTTCCAGCTAAATGTATCAAATGTACTGGGATCTTGTTGAAAATTTTGAATGAATGTCCACACTTCTTTGTCATTCTTCAATTCATCCCTTCCTTTAGTTATCCAATATGGTCGAATAATAGAAATGGAACAAAGCAATGTTCAACATCCTCATCCTTCCTTGAGAGTGCATCTACAACATTTTGCTTCCCTTTTGTGTAGATGATTTCAAAGTCATAACCCAAAATCTTTGTGACCCATTTTTCCTTCTCTTTAGAAGATAATCTTTGTTCTAAAAAGTATCTAAGACTATCATGATCCATTTTTACCTTGAAAGGTCGCAATTTCTTAAGTGCATGTAGTATGAAAATTTCCTTCTCATAAATATAATTGTGTAAATACTTTCCTTTGATTAGATGACTTTAAAAAGCAATGGGTCTCCCTTCTTGCATTAAAACAACACCAATTCCATTTCATAAGGCGTCACATTCCATGATAGATATTTTTTTAAAGTATGGCATAGCTAAGACGGTGCTTGTCACTTCACCAATTTAAGATGTTCAAAGGCCTTAGATGCTTCTAGAGTCCAATAAAATGCATCGTTCTTCAGTAATGTGTTATAGATGCAACTATTCTCCCATAACTCTTAACAAATTTGCGATAATACCTTGTCAACCTAAGAGTCCTCGTAGATGCTTTATGGATGTGGGGATTTTCCATTCCTTAATGGCTTTAATTTTTTTAGGGCCTACTTTAACACCCTCATGAGATACAATATGACCTAGATATTCCACCTTCTATACTCTAAAGAAATATTTGGAGGTTTTTTCATACAATCATTTCTCCTCCAATAGTTTGAGCACCCTGTCAACATGTTGAAAATGATCCTTCCAAGACTTATTGTAGATTAGTATATCATAAAAAAGCACTAACACAAATTTTTTAAGGAAGGGTTTGAAAATGGAATTCATCAAACCTTGAAATGTAGAAGGTACATTGATAAGGCCAAAAGCTATGAAAAAAATTCATAATGTCCCTAATGAGTTCTAAATGTCATTTTCAGAATGTCTTCAGTCTTCATTCTTATTTGATGATATCTTGAATGAAGATCCAACTTGGTGAAGTAAAATGCTCCATGAAATTAATAAATGACAAGTATGGAACATTTATCATTAATAGTGAGCTTGTTGAGCTCCCTATAATCCTGACAAATGTGTCATGATCCATCCTTGTTATGCACCACTACTACTGGAGGAGAGAAATAACTTTTACTAGGTTTAATTATACTAGCCTCTAGCATTTCTGCAACCATACGTTCAATTTCACTCTTTTGGGCATATTCATATATGTAAGGCCTGATGTTTGGAGGAACAATTACTGTAATCAAATGAATAGCATGATCATGATCACAAATAGGTGGGAGGCATTTGGTAGTCTCAAATACCTTGGGATGATTGTCCAAGACTTTTTGGGGATCTAGAGAAATAGATGATTTCACTGTTTGAACCTCTAGTGAACATAATTGTGTAATTACGCCCCATTGTTCTTTTTTTAGAAGCTTGGTCATACAATTAGAGTTGATTATATTTCTTGTTTTCCCTACGATAACAGTTAATTCAACTTCCTTTCCTTCTAAAAAAAAAATTCAAGAAAAAGTCTTGAAAGTTAAAAGTTATCGTACCCAAAGATTGTAACCATTGGAATCCTAGTACAACATCCGCACCACCCATTGGAATGGAAAGAATTCGACTACTCAATACATATTCTCCCATGGATAGATTGATATTATGGCACTTTCCAAAGCAATTTATGGTTCCTCCATTTGCAATTATCACTTAACACTCTGGTGTTGGATATAGAAATCAACTCAATTCCTTGGCTATCTTACAATGAATAAAATTATGGGTACTACCTGAATCAATCAAAGTTATTACCTTTTTCTTCTTGATATGTCCTTCTATATTAAGAGTTTGAGGAGTGGTAATTCCCACCAATGCATTACAAGATATGGTCATATTGATTTCTTCTTTCTCTGGGGTTGGTTCTTGGTTTATATCCTCCTCTTTTGACGTTTCTTGTTCCTTTTCTTTCTCCTCTTCATAATCTATGTAGAATAATTTATTCTCAATGCACTTATGACCTTTAGTGTCTTTTCTATCACAACTGTAACAAATTCATTTTTCTCTTTTTTCCTCCAATTTTTGTGGTGTCAAACTTATAGGTTGTCAAAGACTAGGACCAACAACACTTTCATATTTACAGTTGTGAGTGGTAGACTTCCTTGCTGCCATAATTTTTCTTTCAAATTTTCTTGCCACACTGAATGCATTCTCCAATGAATCAAGTTCCCAAAGGAGAACCTCATGTTGGATGTTATATTTTAAATTCCCTATGAAGACATCAACCCTATGCCCCTTTGGAATATCGGTTACCATAATATTCAATTTTTGGAAGTCTTCAATGTGCTCTGCCATTGAGCCCTTTTGTTTGAGCTTTATCAATTCAATAAAGAAGGTGTTGCTATTTGCATATCCATAATGTGATGTCATTTCCTCCATAAAAATTGACCAGTTGATAAGTGGTTTACGAGAAAAATCCATCTATACAATAAAAACAGATTGGGTTCTAAATATAAAGATACAATACATACCTTTTGTGAGGGTTGCACATCGTGTAGATCAAAATATTGCTCGATCTGTAGTATGCAAGTTATCGAAAGCTTGCCATCAAACTTCCTCATATATGTCTTTGGAATGTGGTGGTTCTGAAATCCCACATTGGAGTCTCTAAAATTTTAATTGATATTCCTTTTGATATTCGTAATTGAGAATGAAATTTGTTCCTCTTGGTCTCGTAATTTTGATATATCATGTTGCATTCTATAGTAGAGATTCCAAATTTCTTACTAGGTGTTTCCATTTTACTTCTTTGGGGCATAAATTAATTATAATTATGCTTCACTATTCCCTTTTAATCACTTCAAACTAATTTTTCAAACTTATGCAAATTTTAAAAACTACACACCTTTTTTTTTGCTTTTTAGGAGCTCGATATTGAATCGATTGTATCTCTATAATTTCTTATCTCTAAGGTCTTCAGTTTCGTCTTGTGGTAGTCATTTGAGTCCTATTTCAAACCCCATAAGTCTCATCAACATTGGATTCTTTAGGAAATATTTATGTCCTATCTCCCACAATGACCTTATTATAGACTAGTTGAGTATAGAAAACTTGTACGGAGTGCCATGTGTCGCGGTTTCAACCTTCGACCCTAAAAACAGTAAACAACAAACTATATTCCATCTTATTTCTATCATGTTTTATGAAATTTTAATCCAACGCTCGGAGAGAATTTTATGATGATTTTTCCAAGGTCTCCTTTTCGAGATTTAATTTGGGAGCCCACAAAAACCCTAACTTCCTTAGATCATATCTCCAAAAATATAGCGAACCAAGATTTGAAATTCATACGTGAGATTTAGAAAGATTTTGAGTCCACTAGGTTTTAGTTTCAACTTATGACACTTCGTAGAAAAACATTATAGTGAAAATTCCACAATGACCTATTTGTGTGAGGGAAACCCTAGAATCCCAAGATCTGATACCAAATGTTATGCAACTAGATCACAAAATAGAAGAAGAAATAGATCAACGACTTCAAAATTTTCCTCTTTGATGGGGAAAACTCCTTTACATTACATAAATGAAATTTTTTTGGATGATTCAAATGGAAATACCTCTTTTCTATATATAGGAGTCTAAGGGGTAACAATATAATCAAAGCTGACATAACAACAATAATGTGAGGGCAGAATAATAACAATAGTTTGCTTCTATGGGGCACAATAATAACTCTATGGATACTACATGGGCACAACAATAACAATAAGGGGATACACTATCAATAACAATGAGGGAATACACTAGTGTTATAGGGACCTAGCATTAGTTATCAGTATTTTTCTTTACTTTCGATGAAATACAAAGGATTATTATTGTTTTCGCTCATGATGGTTTTTCTAGTGTTGTTAGAAGGTTCCTATGTAGTAACAGTAACAGTCTTTGTGCTTGCATTCTACATAGCTCTAGAAGAAATTATGGAATATGGATTTTCTTCCTAAAGATGTGGAAATGGATTTATGTTATCCAAGTAAAACCTAGGTCAACTCCATTAGGCTCCATCTTATGATCTACAACTTAGACAAATCACGTAGGAAGAATAAATACACTAGCCTTAGACATAATTTGTGGGAAAATAATTGTGAATATTGAAAAATAACGACATGGGTTTCTCTCTAAATATCCCCATTTAGGTGACCTAGAAATAGTTTCTCTACAAATCTTGTAGATTGTGAGATATGAGTGGTTATTTCAAGCATATCTTTCTTGTTGTGGCCATTGATAGATTACATCCCAAATAGAGCAATCAGTTAGCGACTGCAACATCTATAGCCTATTCTCAAATGATTCCATGACAAATAAGTGTATTTCAATCATATATAGAGTTCTTTTCCAACTAATCTCCCAAAAATAAATAGATTCAATATTTTTTTAACTATCCATAACTATGACAACTCAAATTTGGGGGAATTGTTCAAATTCGTCCCCTTATCTCTTTGTATAAAATTTATGGGAAGAAAATATGTTAGGGGAGAAAAATAGGTAAGTAACTTAGCTTAAAAGGGTAGGATACCATTCTTGCATTTTGCATCTTATAACTTGATTTCTAGATCGAATGAAATCTGTACAAGTTTATGGTTGATATCTCATCTCCTAGTTTGTGTGCTGAAAAGCGCTAGCCCTGTACTAGGAAGGAAGGGCCTTCCTCTTTAGCAGGGGTTCTTGTGATAGTAGAGGTAGTTATTTGTTACATATTAATTTATTTGCAGGATATGTTAATTCATTTATTATTATATCATTGTTATAGATTCTTGCTAATATGTTGTTTCTACTATTGGTTAATTTAGCTTGCAGAATATTTACTATGATTGCTTTTGTGCCACAATAGGCACTTTTGGATTTATCCATACTAAGTATGTGCTACTGTTCAATTACTGCTCCAAATTTATAATTTCCAACTGAAACAGAGTGTTATTTGTTTTCTTTTACATTTCCTACAGTGCATTATTTAGTTAATGCATGCATTGATTTCAGTTGACTTGATGGTTGTGTGGTTGTGATCGGATGATTTCGTGAGGATTGATTTCAAGGAGTGTTAGTTCATTTCTCCAAGTGTGATTTCATTTCCAGAAATGTGTGTGGAGTTTTATCTTCATGCAAGCAAGGGTTTGATAGTGTGGCTTTTGCAAACCGATTTTCATTCCTCCAAGTGTGAAGAGTGACAACATTTTCTTGTAGGAGAAAGCTTAGCATTAGTAATTAGCCAATGCTAGTTAACTATTATTTCATGCATAAATTTTTCATGATAACCTTAAAATAAAAATACCATCCCATATTGATAATTTATGTTTGAGTGAAATGACTTGTTTTATTAAGACAATTTGTTTGCCCAAAAAGTACCTTAAATTCTCTTTCCAGAAAGAGTACATATATAAGATATGAGTTTCTTAGGGATGTCAACTGAAATTGCTACTTCATTCCTTTCTATGTACTAATATTTGGCCTTTATATCATAAATATTATGTGTTTATTCAATAATGTATATTATTCCATGCTTCTTCCTGCAATGCTAAAACAAGAATATTTATGCTTCATCTTCCATTTCACTTCCGGATTATGTGCGAGGGTCCATATTTCACTAGATTGTGTTCTCTCATTCATTTTTACCTAGAGAACATTTAGACAAGAGGAATCTCTTACAATTTTGTCTTACTACTGACTATTTCTCTCAACAAAAAAATAATAGAAAAATAGATTTAGCCTATGTTTCGATATCTTTAGTGTAAATAAGATAATAATGTGGGATTGTTGTAGCATGAACAAGGAAATGTGAAAAATATGCACCATGAAGAAATAAAAACCATTAATAAAATCCAATAGACTTTTATTCGCTTAAGCTCTAAATATATGATCATTTCACCATTTATCATGCGCAAATGCTTAGGATTTAGATAGTAATTGCAATTAAAATTTGAAAATATGTTTTTTAGTCAAAGGATTAAGTCTTAATTTTTTTTTCATATCTGCTAATCTTCATTGGGAGAGGTTGATATGTGTGCAGAGGGAATGTATGTGGATTTGTGGAAGTAAGTGAACAAAGGTTATCCTGCACATATCCCTCTTCTGCACATCCTTCCAATATGGTAAAACATATATTGGCTTCATAGCCCTATACAACTTCTTGATTTGTTTATAAGCAGTAAATGTTATTAAGTATTGGAACGATGTCCTAATTATGCATTCATTCACTAAATAAATCCCAAAAATGCTATTTTATAATATGGATGGGTATGACCTTCTTGATTTGTTTACTATCAGTAATCATTACACAACGTGTTAGATTAAATGCTATTAAGTGTCATTAAGCACTTGAATGGTGTCCTGATTTTGCGTCGATTCATTGGATAAATGCTGAAAAGATTTACGTTTATTGAAAAGGGACATTTTATTAATACTAGGATTAATCCTTAATTAATATTTTAAGATGATATCAAGGACTTGAATGGTGTCTTGGTTACATGTTGATTTGATGAATACATGTCAAAAATTATTACATTTAACGACAACAAAGATTTTGTTAATTGTAGGATTAAGTTTTAATTATTTTTTAATATTTGCTAATCCATGCTATGGGGAGTTGACTTAATCTATGTAACATCTTGCCAAAATGTTACCACCTAATTATGTGGTGTGTGGAAGAAGTGTGGGAAGGGTGTTCACACATCCTTTCAATATGTCACGACAAATACTAGTTGTGGATCCTTTTGCACCTTTTTTATTTTTTTAAAAGTAATAAATGTTATTAAGCACTTGAACCATGTCTTTTTTATGCATCGACTGACCAAATAGATTTTGAAAAAATAACTTTATAATATGGTTGGATACAATCTTCTTGAATTGCTTACAAACAGTAAACAATACATAAGGAGTCAAAATACATGCTTTAAGCACTTGAACGATGTCTTAACTACACGTGGATTCACTAAATAGATGTAAATAGTACAAATAAGACTTAATTATTTTTTTAATATCAGGAACGAAGTCCTGTACACTGAAGTCACCATTATTCATAGTAAGTTCCCACACCTTCGCAATAGTTTTCGATTTCGTACAATTTTCCTACATATGGATGCTATTGTTGGCTTAAGGGGCTTGGACCCAGGTTCAAAGTGTATTGCACACCAACCAAACCCTCAACAACTGGCCATTTCGGCAATGAGCTACAAGAGGATTGTAGTCTCACTGAACGCAGTTATGGAAGGTTGCAGAACCACGTTTCTGCAGCCAGATGGATATCCGCATTGTGGCACTTGTGTGTTTAGTATTTAATTATGTTTTATACTTATCTACAACTTCACATACATAAAATACTTCGTGTTGATGCTTTACTTTGTAGATTTGTACTTATTCTGTAACCATATTAGAAAATATTATAACATATATGATTTCGCATAATTCAGTAAAAAACATGCATAACAATATGTATAAACATGGATAATGAACACAAACACAAAAGATTTTTTCGAAACCTCTTCTTATTTATTAAGATAAATCTTCAATACATACAACTTCTTTGACCTGCACACCCAACTGCTGGTAGTCTGCACACTCAACTATAGACTCTTCAAGGCCTCCTCGCACTCAACTGTGGAGCCTTCCCTTTAGGAGGAAAATAAAGTGTAAAGATAGAAGATATAAATAATTCATCAACATCAAATATGACTTCCTTCTCCTCAACAAAGTACTACATTTCATTATATAGATTCCATTACAACAAAACTATGGTCCTCATACTATGGATCTGAAAAAACAATGAACTAACATATGATGCCTGTTACAAAATAAGGGGCTTTGACTCTCCCCAAAGTACCTAGACACTACGCGATGAATAGAAATTTGCAGGCTACGCGCGCTCCTCTCCTAAAATGTGGAGTCTTTGACGAAAATTGGACCAAGTTGGGTTGTGCCCAAGAGGCCCCCAACACTCATATGTGACTCGTCTCGAGTCACATAGCTACAATGCCTTTGATATTCATTGTAATACCATTGTAGACTGCATTTTACTGCTGGAGTATTTCTGCTACTTGCTTCTCCTTTCGATGCACCTCCTCTAGCAATGCCTCTGTACTTGGACAAATAGTCTTCTGCAATATACTTTCTCCCTTTCCTTTCACTCCTTGAGAATTTCATTCACTACCTACGAAAGTAGGAGGTCCTCATCCTACCATGCTTGAGATATTTCTTACAAAATATGCTCCTTCCTTGAAAGATCTTCTATCTTTATTTGGAGGTTCTTTCCTTCAGTAATGCTGGAAAGCCTCTACGGGACTGGTAGGGCCGTCACAGTTACCAGGATATCTTCCTGCCGCTTCTGCTTCACTTGTAACTCCTCCTTGATCTTTTGAATATTTGGATCCTCCTATAGTGAGGTCTAAATTTTCATAGTTTCATCCAACAACTTCCCACATTCCACCACTATGTCAGAGATGCCTTTCAATGCAGACTTTAAATCCTTCTCCCTCCACTCCCGTACTTATAGTGGCATGGTTGGTTGCAACCTTATTTGGAGCTCATAAATCTACACTTCATATTCAAATTTCATCTTCACGAGCATATTCTTGGATTATTTTATCGCGAGGTCAAGCTTCGTGACGTTCTCTGTTGGTGGCCCCTCTTCATGGACCTTTACATTAGGAACTATGCTACAAGTGTTTGTAATGAATTTTTCTAGTTGTTGTTGTTTCTGCCATGCCTCATCTCTTTGCTTAGCCAACTACTCCAACTCCTTTTTCAGCGAATGGTGACTCCTCTTATACTACTTCATTGCTGAGGGGTTCCTAGGTATCATGTTCTAGTTGTGGCTCTATCTCTTCTATTTCTTTGTCCTTATCCTTTCTAGTCATACCTTCATATTGCAGAGTACCCTTCTTTGTTCCAATTGCTTCATTGGGTGGAGTCATCCACTCTACTGACCTATGCTGTACTACTATGAGTAAGTCATCCTCACTCGATAAATACGGAAATGGGTGCCATCGCCTCGTCGGGCCCCTCCTTGCCTTCACATAAACTCAATGGAAGTATTCTTTAAAGTATCTGATGTTGCAGTATTTCCAATATAGGCTAGGTGGCAACCTTGGATAATGATTCACCACCATGTGCAAATCCATTGATAGCAGTATGAAGAAAATCCTATTTTCCATCGTGCGTGATGGATCCTTAGTATTCTAGAGGGAGGTGTACCTCACTACTTCACAAACATCTGCTTCAAGAGGAGGAAACTGCGAATCATCCAACTCCTTCCATGTAATTATCTTGGTGATGATGATTGACCACACATAATGAAATGTCTTCCCTTCCTCCTGTGTTGTTCATAAAAGGCAACAAGAAATTCTAGTTTAGTTTGTCCTTAAATTAAACTAAGAATTAAAACCAAATTCTATTCTCATAGAAACTTGTAAATAGTTAATTAAGTGTAATTAACTTAATTAGCTTAGGAAATTTTGAGTTGTAAGTCTTTTTGTAGTCATGTATATGTTCTCCCAAAATTTTAGCGGTCCAGTATGAATTTAAATTGAGTTGGAAATTAGATCACTCAGTTTACTAAGTTAAGTTCAGTTAAATTAGTTCTAAACTATTTGTGGAACTAATAGAGAGTTAAACATGAGTTGGTGCACTAGTACATCCATAAGTTTCACTCTATTTAAGTGAAGATTCTTTCATTAGAAACTCATGCATGTCAATTCTAAGAAAGACCCAGTGGATACTAGAGTGCAGGGACAATGTTGTGGAGTACTAAAGAAGGTATGTTTTTTATGATTATTTCAGTATCTTTTCATTAGAACTTACAAACCTTTTTCATCATGAACTAGGAAAATGATAAAGAATTATAATAGACCATGTGAGATTAATATGAGAGACGAAAACGTTGACAGTTGTCATTTCCTTATGCAGAAAGGAGGAAAAACGAGAAGTTGTCGTTCCAAAGGAAAGGACAAGGACGGGTTAACCACTATCCCTTTGACGGGAGACCGAATGCAAACAAGGCGAAGCAAATCAAAGCGAATCAGCCCGGGAAAGGAGGTGGAGATATCAGCTCAGCGCAAGAGAGAAAAGAAATGACTGAGGACTAACGCTTTGGCGAATCCCTCAGGATTCTTGATCCTTAGGGATCACTGTTTTATCTATTTCTGCACTTAGATATGTCCGCCGTCACCCGTATAAAAGGGGCAGCACTGTTAGCTCGTGGTAGAGTTAGAAACGATTATGCTTTTATGTAATTTCCTTTAAGATCAAAACTTTGATCATCGAGTCTCGCTAAGAACTAGTTTATTGTAATTTTGTTCTATGCATTAATACAAACTTGGTTACTACTTCATCTTTGAGTCTGGAATAACTTCAAGCGGTGTACCCCTGGAGGCTAAGGGCCTGGCCCTGGAGGACACTTGCTCCTGTATTATTATGTTTGGTTTATGCGTGGTTTGCTTATTGATGTCATTTGGTAATCTGATGTGTTTTATAAGTTTGCATCACATGCTCTATTATGATTAACTCATTAAGGCTTCTACAGACAGAACGATTGTATTGACTCTACATCATATTGTTGTTCTTTTAGGAGTTGATCTAATACTACTAGTCTTTATAGAATACTATTATTGTTCCATTACAGAGCCTTTGTGTTGTACACTTGTTCATTAACGTTACGGAATTCATTTTGGAAGTTATGTTCTTTGCGACTGTTGGATTTATGAACAATGTTGTTCTATTTTGAGTTGCAGTCGTATTCTTTCTAACTGAGATCGATACTTGGATCAGATTACTATTTAAGTGTGCTGTGTGTGTATATGGTTTTCAAGCATTGTTCCATAATTTATCAGTAATCATTGTTGTTCCATTGGTGTGTGTTATTCTTAAGAGTGAAAGATCGTCGTTTGATTCCTGTAGATTACGATTAATGCATTTGATCTGATAGACTAAGATTGTTACTGCTTGTGAGACTAGTTGTTGTTCTATTTCTTAGCTGCTGTTCCATTTTGGATTTGCTGTTCCATTTCAGACTTGCTATTCGATTTCTTAATTGTTTTTCCATTTCTTATCTACCGTTCCATTTATTGGTGTTGACGTGGAGAACGATCTTAGGCTATAGTGAGCATTGGAATCAACTATCCAGCTCCTAGATCGATGATCTGTTCTCTGATTTCCTTTTCCATTAGTTTACAAAGGGATGGGTTATTGCTACCGAATCCTTGACTGATAAGTTTCTTAGTCTTTTGAATGTGTGATTTAATATTTTGAAGTGGTTAAGCTGTAGACAATCATCCATTTACCCTTGTATTTCTGAACACTATACTACTAGCATTACTCTGACAAATCATAGCCTTAGACTGAGACACTCTTTGAAATAACAAAACGTTCCCGGATTGACATATTAATGTGAGGTAATTAGAGGTGAAAGAGACCCTTTTTATAGCTCTACATTTTGGCACCATTGCCAGGGTTTTGTTCTTTTTTTTCAGAGTAGTGTACGAACCTGCTAGGGAAGAATTGGGTTTTAAAAACGGAAGGTAAGAACCTACGTGTGGAGTATGTAAAAGCCCTGCTCCTCTACCCACTTTCCTACAGATTTGTTGTTGTTTTGATCGAGTAGAATTTAGTAGTTAATTTGAGTGCATGACTAAGCAGAAAAAGCCAGAAAAAAATTCCAAACCTCTACCCAAGCCAGAAAAAGCTAAGGGGCTGGTGACCCTTGGCCGACCAACCTTCATAGATGAAATCTACAAGAAAGCATAATCTCAGCCCTCAGTAGGACCTAGGAAAGTCATTTCTAAACAACCTACTAGTTCCCTTCAGGCCACAGGATCACCATCTGTAGCCTTTGCTGAGGTGCATAGTCAAACTGAAGAGCAAGACTTTCAAGAAATTGAAAATTCTACTCCGGAACTATTGCAGGAAGGGAATTTCAGTAATCTTTGTGAAGGAGGAGGAGAGACAGGGGAAACTGAGGAACCAAGGTCTCCTATTGGAACAACTCAGCCATTAAACAGCCCAGACAAGGGAAGTGCTGCAAAAATCATTATTGAAGAAACTCAATCTCCTCGGACATCAGGCACTCTCATTATCCCAGATAGAGGAAGTGCTATTAAAACTATTCCTATTAAAGCCATTCCCTCTCAACCTAGGAATACCCTCCTAGATATCCCAGAAGGTTATTGGCATATATTCGACCCAATGGCTCAAAACCAGCCAAACACCCAAACCTCTACATTACAATACCCCATAGTGGATTCTGCAGCAAATGCACCTATGAAAGCAATCCCTCTTCAACATATCCCTACATTCCACGGTCTTACATCAGAAGATCCGGATGCATTTTTATTTGAATTTGATGTACTGTGCAAGGGATATGATTACACCACCGACCCCCAGAAACTGAAACTATTTCCCTTTACATTAAAATGGGCTGCTTTAAGATGGTTTATGGGATTAGGTGGCAGGGTCATAAATAACTGGGATCAAATGAAAGAATCTTTTCTAAAAAAATATTAGGACTGTTGCAGGTCTAGAGAACTGAAGGATGAAATATTCCAGATGACATCGAGACCTAATGAAACATTAGAGGCGTATGTGGAACGTTTTCAGTATAATCTTCAAAGATCTCCTTATGCATCACTACCTTTACCTGATAATGTGTTAAAAATAGCATTAATAAGGGGCATGAAGGAACAATGGATTGAAACATTAAACATTATGGGAAAAGGAGATATTTATCAAGAAAATTTTGCTGACATTATTGATTTATGTATCAGGAGCTCGAGAGACAACACAAGTGTAAAACCGGTAGAACATGATCGGTTTGTAAGAGATAATAAAATTTCGACAGAAGGAGTAACGCGTGTAGAAATTGGAAATTTATTGGAAAATTTTAAAACTGATATACTAGGGACACTAACTACACAACTTGATATTATGCAGGCCAAACAGAAGAAAATGGAGGCAGAACAGAATTTGTCAATCTTTTGTCCCTGATGCAGGAAAAAGCATAGCCATAAGGAGTGTCCACTGGATGCAGTCCAAACATGTGCCATCTGTACAAAAGATCACCTGATGGAGAGCTGTCCCTCACTCCCTGGATTGAAAGTAGTATATAAGGAAGTAGAAGAAGAGCCAGAATCGGTGTATTTGCTCAACTAACGCCATCAGTGGCAGCCGAGACAATCTGGTATGTTTCCAGACCCAACTTCTTCATTTCAACCTCCGCAGTATAATGCTCAACAATATAATATGTGGCAAAGTCAATCCCAATTTCTGTTTCCAAATTGGTCACCGCAGTCATTTCCTTCCTTAAACCCATGGCTGAATCAGGCAAGCCAATCTGGTTCGCCGAATCTTCCTTATACTCCACCATATTGGCAAGGTAACTCATATCCACCACAATGGACTCTCCCTACTTCACAAAGTTCAGCCTGGTAGACAAACTGGCAGAGATCACTGCATC
Organism: Pinus tabuliformis; assembly: GCA_031772625.1. Lineage (NCBI taxonomy): Eukaryota > Viridiplantae > Streptophyta > Pinopsida > Pinales > Pinaceae > Pinus > Pinus tabuliformis. The sequence continues at coordinate 1,209,078,001 of CM062811.1, forward strand.
AGCCAGTAGGAACCATTCTGCTCCCTCAACCTACACTGCCAGCCTTACAACAAAATCCCCAGTCTAATCTGAGACCGCAACTCCCAGCCCAACCCAACCCCAATCCAAATAACAGACCGGTCCAATCTGTCCAAATCATAGAAACACCAAAAATAGGAGCCGATCTAAGGGAGTGTAATGATCTTCAGTTAAGATTGGGGTGTATTATTGAAACCGGGGGAGATAAGACAGTTCAGGTTGAAAATAAGTTACCGAGAGAACATCTGTCACAAGAAGAGGATGTGAATAAACAACAAACTCATAATCAAGAAACCACATCCTCTCCCCCATTCACAGAATGATTAGTCATACCTCGACCTATACAATATCCTAATTTTGACATTCTGGGAGAATTACAAAATTTGTACATAAAAATTCCATTCCTCCAAGCCATTCAAGACATCCCCATATACGCAAAAACTATCAAAGAATTGTGCATAAAGAAACCAAGGAGGAATATAACAAATAATCCAAGATCCCAAGTAGTCGGCACTCTATCTGACTTACTATCAGGAAAAGAAACACCCATTAAATACGAAGACCCAGGAAATCCAATTGTAACTGTCCAAATTTATGGTTAGACCCTGTCCAATGCCTTAGTTGATCTAGGAGCTGCAATTAATATCTTAAAAACCACTACTTGCCTTAAGCTAGGCATTACATCTATAGAACCCACCTCTACCTTGCTAGAATTAGCTGACCGATCTGTGGTTAGGCCGGTGGGCACACTGCATGATGTCATGGTCTCTGTTGATTCTTGGGAATATCCAACCGATTTCTTGATAATAAATCCCAAAACCCGACTTGATGGACATCCATTGATTTTAGGTAGACCTTGGCTTGCCATTTCCTATGCTTATATTGGCTACTGACAAGGAAATATGACCATAACTAGAGGACCAACTATCAAGAACTTAGTTCTATATCCTCCAGCGCAGCCAAGTGTCACAATAATCAAAACTAATAAGCACCCTGTATCATACCTTACTGATAACAATAGATCTCCATTAATTATACAAGAGGCACTTGATTTCAAAGACCAAACACAAGACGATGCCATTAATTATTTCATTAGTCAAACTGAATCCAGACCCTGCACACAGTGTCATATGAATTAGAAGAAGATCCTCTGAAAGATACGCATGATCAAACAATACCTGTTACTTCTGTTGCAAATAGTAAAATTGTGGAAATTGAACCGGGTAAAACCTTAAATATTAATGCCAACCTCACACCCAAGCAAGAAATGAAGCTCATCCATTTCTTAAGGAAATATAAAGAAGCATTTGCATGGGACTACCCTCATATGAAAGGAATTGACCCCCAATTATGTACACACCACATTTATATAGAAAAATATGCGAGACCTGTTCGTCAACCTCAGAGGAGACTAAATCCTCATCTAAAAGATGTGGTAAAAGCTGAACTTCAAAAACTTTTAGATGTCAATTTTATCTACCCTATCTCTGATAGTAAATGGGTCTCTCCGCTTGTGGTGGTACCAAAAAAGAATGGGAAATGGAGAATCTGTGTGGACTACAGAGAGCTAAATAAAGAAACACAAAAAGACCACTTCCCTCTCCCATTCATCGACCAAGTATTAGACACTTTGGCAGGAAATAAATTCTTCTCTTTCCTGGATGGCTTCAGTGGATACAATCAGATTCAGATTTCCCCTGAAGATCAGGACAAAACTACTTTTACTTGTCCTTGGGGAACATTTGCCTACTGAGTTCTACCTTTTGGCTTATGCAATGCTCCTACCACATTCCAAAGGGCTGTCCTTAGCATTTTTGCAGATTTAATAAATGAAGGACTTGAAGTATACATGGATGACTTTACACCATACGGAGATGATTCCGATCCAGCATTAGATACCCTAGGAAAAGTCCTACAACGCTGCATTGCTACCAGGCTTTGTTTAAGCCACGAAAATGCTATATGATGATGACTGAAGGACTTATCCTAGGACATTATATTTCAGCAGCTGGCATTCAGGTAGACCGAGCCAAAATCCAAATAATTTTTCTTATTCCCACTCCTACCACTCAAACGGAGGTACGCAGTTTTCTGGATTTTCTGGTTATTATAGGAGATTTATAGAGCATTATTCACACATTGCTGCACCTCTGTATGCACTAACTGGTAATGTTAATTTTCTTTGGACAGAAAAATGTGAACGTGCTTTCAAGGATCTGAAGAAGCTTGTGTCCACATCCCCATTCCTTCAAGGACCAAATTGGGATTTGCCATTTCAGATATCATCTGATGCCTCAGATACAGCCATTGGAGCAGTTCTTGGGCAGGAAGAGAATTAAAAACCATATGCAATTTATTACATCAGCAAAAATTTATCCCCTGCTGAATTAAACTATACTGTTACTGAAAAAGAATTTCTAGCTGTAATACATGCTATCAATAAGTTTAGACATTACATTACTGGATATCCTGTTATCTTGTACACAGATCATTCTGCCATAAAATATCTAGCAAATAAGCCTATCACAAATGGCAGAATAACTAGATGGCTGATTTTATTGCAGGAATTTGATATTACAATCAAGGATCGACCTGGAAAAGAAAATCCTGTAGCCGATTTTCTCTGAAGAATTCCGAAGCCAATCGATGCAGCAGGAGTTGAAGACCAATTTCTGGATGAGCATCTGTTTGCTGTCACTGTTCAAACACCCTGGTATGCTGATGTTGCCAATTATTTAGCAATGGGTAAATTACTGAAGCATCTAACCCCTAATGAGCGGAAACAGATTGTTCAGCAGAGTGCTCGATTTTCTTGGATTGGGGGCTATTTGTTCAATACAGGGGTAGACATGCATATCAGGAGATGCGTTCGAGAAGATGAAATCTTTGACATTTTAAAAGTCTGCCATGACTGACCATGTGGTGGACATTTTACCGATCGCAGAACTGGACATAAAATGCTGCAGACAGGGTATTATTGGCCCATGATTTTCAAAGATGCAAAGAAATTTTTCCGAGCCTGTGACAATTGCCAGAGAGCAAGACGCCCTGGTCAGTCTGATGGGATGCCTCTAAAACCACAGCTAGTCATCGAACCATTCGAACGATGGGCTCTTGATTTTGTTGGACCAATTAACCCATCATCAAACCAAAAAACATATATTTTGGTGGCAACAGAATATGTCACCAAGTGGGTTGAAGCAGAGGCATTGCCAAGCGCTACAGAGGACTATGTCATATAGTTCTTGTTCTATCTATTTGTACGTTATGGCCTTCCAAGAGAAATAATTACAGACGGTGGACCACAGTTTGCTGGGAACAGAATAGCTGCAACACTCAACAACTATCATGTCCTGCATAAAATCACTACTCCATACCACCCACAGGCAAATGGGCAGGTAGAAAGCAACAATAAAATAATAGAAGCAATCCTAATGAAAACCATTGTGTCACATAGACTTGATTGGGCTACTAGACTACCTGAAGCACTGTGGGCTTACAGAACAACATGGAGAAGCACCACTGGTTACTCACCTTATCAATTAGTGTTTGGAAAACAACCCATTTTCCCCATAGAATTCGAAATCCAAACATTATGAATAGCAGAGGAAGTTGGCTTAGATCTAACCAAGGCACAGATTAATCGATTACAGTAGATCAAGGAGCTAGACGAAATTAGGATCTCTGCACTTCAAAATACTGCCTTGATCCAACAGCAGCGAGCTAAATGGCATGATGCTCTCATTAAAAATAAAGTCTTCCACGAAGGAGACTGGGCTCTTTTGTACGACTCCAGGTTTCAGAACTTCCCCGGGAAACTCTAGACTCGTTGGTTGGGACCATACGAAATCCAGAAGGTACATGACAATGGGTCCCTTACTCTAAACACTATTGATGGTTCTGGATATGCCTTTAAGGCAAATGGCCACCGAGTTCATCTCTATCGCAAACCACTTACTTGGGAGTCCTTCTGCCAGCAGCTACGCCGAGACTTTGATATGGAGATTTTGGGGGAGGAAGAGAAGTCTTCCTCACCTGTAATTCATTAAGGAATTTATTTCTTTTTACATTTTGTACATAATTCCTTTTCTTGAATCATTTTTGTACATATTTTTGAATCAACGTTTTGCTGCTATTATTTTTGTTGTTCCTTTTTTTTCAAAAGAACAGCTTTTTCTTCTGGTTGTTCCTTTTTCAAAAGAGCAACCCCCTTTGGATCAGCCGTCATTTTGTTGTAATTTGGTTTTTTATCTTTGTGTTTTGTTGTTCCTTTTCCAAAGGAACAACATTTTTGATTTTTGTTGTTCCTTTTCCAAAGGAACGACATTTTTTCTTGTTTTGCTGTTCCTTTTCCAAAGGAACAACATTTTCGATTTCTGTTGTTCCTTTTCCAAAGGAATGACATTTTTGCTTGTTTTGCTATTCCTTTTCCAAAGGAACAACATTTTCGATTTCTGCTATTCCTTTTCCAAAGGAACGACATTTTTGCTTGTTTTGTTGTTCCTTTTCCAAAGGAACAACATTTTCGATTTCTGCTGTTCCTTTTTCAAAGGAACGACATTTCTGTGTGTTTCTGCTATTCCTTTTCCAAAGGAACAACATTTTTCGATTTCTGCTGTTCCTTTTTCAAAGGAACCACATTGGTATGTTCTACTGTTCCTTTTCCAAAGGAACAACATTTTCGATTTCCGTTGTTCCTTTTCCAAAGGAATGACACCTGTGTGTTCTGCTGTTCCTTTTCCAAAGGAATAACACTTTCCATCTTTGTTGTTCCTTTTTCAAAGGAACGACATTTGCATTTTCTGCTGTTCCTTTTCCAAAGGAACAACATTTGTGCTCTTCTGTTGTCCCTTGCATGCTTTTGCTCTCCTTGAGAAACAGCTTGTTCCTTTTGCTGTTCTAAATTGAGGATGCTTATTGCTCCTGTTCTTTCAAGTCTTTTAGAATACAGCTATGCACTTATCCAATGGATACAAAATCACAACATACTGCAATCAACAATCATAAATCGCTATCTTTATAAGAAATTGCTCTAAATTGGTAAGAGGACAGAAGGAAGGACACGCTTATTTATCATCTTTCACTGTCATTGTTCTACTAATTCTGCTACGATTGGTTATCTTTATCATGATGATCCCTTTTAATCGTCTTTGATTATTATTTAGGAATAAGAGCAAAGGGTTTATATCTTCCTATTGAGATGCTAAGACTTCTTCCATTGTTCCTACTCTTAAGGAGTGTTGAACCACCCTTTTGTATAAATAAGGGAAAGTACCTTATGAAAAACAAAGAAAAAAGAGCAAACATGACTTATAAGTTATCAAATGCAGAATAGGGGGTCTCATCAAGAGCCAGCCTACCATGATCATGAGGATGAAAGCGAAGTGGCATTCCCACTATGGCCACCACGTCAAGGATATGGTCCAGAAGGTATATCAAATAAACAACCCTTGGAATAAGAAGTCTCATCACGAGCCGGCCTGCCCACGTTTTGCTCCTTCCTCATGAATGGCATTATGGTTAGCTGGTCACCAAGCCAGCGTAATGGCTTACATTTTGACATCATACAACATTTCCTAAGCATACAAAAAGGATCATGGTTCCATGGGTGAAATAAACAACTCTGCCAAGGTTATGGACACCTGTCGGCAGTAGAGCACTGCTAATGGTATTGAAGTCACATTATTTACACCAATAGGTAAGTTACTAGCACCCTTATGTTTCTTATACCTTAGTAATTAATCATATATTATTTCCCGAATCATATAACGCATGTAAATATATTATCACCAATCATGGCAGAGCAGTTGACAATGACCACATGAGACTTGGAATGTATGGCAGATGTCCTATCCTCCCAGCCTCGCATCATATCATAGTAGCTTCTTACATATTAAGCGATCCAACACTACGCCTCGATTTCGGTAATTTGCTGCTTTTGTAAACATGGCATATTTCCATAAGCTGTTCCTTTATGACTCTGCTTCAGAGCGGGAGCTGCTCTGTTATTTGACGGCTTGGTCAACCTATCACATTGCGGGGGGGGAGGTTAACCTCATCATTCCCTGGGTTACGTGTCAGCCCACTATTTGGGAAGTTGTGTACTAGGGTATGGCACGGCTCAACGACATACTATTTTTATTTTTTCTGCATGACTTGCTGTTCATAAGCAATTTCTATTCTATACTCTGCAGCATTAGATTTTGAATAAGTCTTGCATCTGTCAGCCTCTCTATGTTTCAACAGCACGAACAGCTGTCGTTCCATTAAGAGTTTACAGCGAAACCATGGGAGGAAGATCGATTCAGAGAGAACCATAGGTGTTAACAGTCTCTGCTGCTGCCCGGGAAATCCTGGCAAGATCAGGGTGGCTAACTTATCTCAACCGCTTGCAGGAGTGTAACAAGAGTGTGGCAATTGAATTCTTGTAGAATTTGCAAGAGGATTACTCCATAGTGAGGGGGAGACACATAGCAGTCACTGATGACATAATTGTAGAAGTCTCGGGACTACCAGCCACTAGAATTGTATGGACGTTAAAAAAGGAAAGATTGCAAAAAGTTAAAGAAATCTTCCAGGATGAAGGCCAGAGCCTGGCAATTAGAGGGAAGGGAGTTCAGCCAGCAGCACTAGGAGAGTCGTGGGCAGAATTGGCAAAGACCATTCAAAGCTACATCACATGTGAAGGCAAAAAAGATGTGGTAAGACCATGACATCTTAAACTCTTAACTGTACTAAAGCAAAAATGCTCTGTAAATTTACCTACATTTTTGAATTCGTTACTTCATGACATTGCATGGAGCATAAAAAAGGCACAGCATGTAGAGTCAGTTGTTAGTCATCATGGGTTGATTCGATTAATTGTCAGCCATAGCCTCACCCAGTAGCAGAGCAGCTAGGAAGAGCTAATTTCCATGATAAATAGGGGATTGACCTCACCATCCGCAAAACATAAACATGCCACCAGTACACCCGAGCGTCCAGAAAAACGTAGGGAATTGGCAAAGCGTAAACATGCCACCGGTACACCTGAGCATCCAGAAAAACGCAGGGAATTGGCAAAGCGTAAACATGCAACCGGTACACCCGAATGACCAGAAAAATGTAGGAAATCGGTCCGGCTAGCACGACTACGAGGGAGGCTGGAGAAGCCCCAAGAAAACACCAGCTAGCTGGTAGAAATTGAAGATAAGCAACCCTCACAGCCAGAAGGGGAGGACGATGAAAAAGTAGTGCAAAAAGGAAAAGAAGAAGAGGTGGAGCAATCTGAAGAGGAAGAAGAAAAAGAAGAAGAGGCCGAACAATCTGAAGAAGAAGAAGAAAATGGAGAAGAAGCCAAACAATTTGAAGAAGAAGGAGAAAAAGAAACTGAAACCGAAGAAGATAAAGAAGAAGAAGCTGAGCAATCCGAGCAGGAGGAGGAAATGGAACAGCAGGAAGGTAGCCCATTGCAGGACCCAGTGGGAGAAGATGAATTGGCCGAAGTTTTGGCCAATATGGGCGAATATGGCCAACCTTCCAGTCCATTAGACCTCCATGCCGAAAAGAAACCCCAGGAGGAAAATTCACCTGAAGAATCACATGCAAAGGAGGTAGAAGAAGAAAATCTGCCTGTTCATGATGAAAAGATGACAGGAGATGCTGAACAGGAACAATCCGTTCCTAACCAGAAGACACCAGAAGAAATTCCGGAGGAAACAGGGGCAGAAAGAGAAGTTGCCCAAGAAATGACAGAACCAATTAGGGTTCTTGCCCCAGAACAGCCAAAGTAGAACAATGAAGAAACAGCCCAGAGGGAAAATTCGGGAATTAGTCACAGTCGAGGCCGCAGTGAATAGCCTGCTGTTCCTTCTAAGGAAATTTTGGAAATTAAAGAATTGCGAAAGGAACAATAGAGATTATTGAATATAATAGTCCATCTCCACCAACAGATTAGGATTCTAAAAGCAAGGCAAAGGGTAAAAAGGACTTCGGGAAGGAAAAATGTGACCACTCCATCAAAACCCCTCAAGGCAAAGGGGCGGAGGACCAGAATCCATCCTGCTATTCAAAACCCTGTCGAAAACCAGGTTGTTGTTCCAAATGATGCTGAGAGACAGACTGCTGTTCCAATTGAAAAGGAACAACAATGGACTGATATCCATGTTATGTTGGAAATAATACTGAGAGGGGGGGTGAATCAGTATTATCAAATTCTTTTCAATATATCTTCCTTATTTATACTTTGAATAATTCTTCAAATATTGATCATTACTTTGTATGTCATAATCATAAAATAATGAGCAGGAACAAGAAAAGCAAATAGTCACACAAAAGAACACCAGATATAAGGTGGAAACCCAATGTGGGTGAAAACCACCTGCTGCAATATGTCTCTATCTTCTTTTAATAAGAAACTCCTTTTACAATGATTTTGTACTGGCGCAGTCCTTTACCAGTACGCTGGCTACAACCTGCAGAGAGCTACAACTCTCTCTCTCGTTTTCCAGTCTCTCCTAGAAGGGAGCTACAACCCCCTACTTCTTTTCTTTCAAGGACCACTTTTCATTAATTTTCAAACTGGATCCAAGAACATCAAAAAAAAACCATCAACTACACTTGCATCATCAATCTCTGATTTCACCAAAGCCAACCCGCATACAGATCTGCAAATATTTCCTTATAACTTTGCAGTTGTTCCATACATCAGACATACCCAGATCATAACATGTGTAAAATAAAACATGCATCAATAATTCAGACCCAGATTATTAGATTTATAGATCAAGCGTATGCCACATATCACAGATCAAAATCATATAGAGATACCACTATTCCAGCCTTAAGATTTTGACCCATCAATAGAACTTATCCTTCTCCTTACGCTCAGGTTACTTCTTCATTCAAATCTAGATCTGCACCATAACCCAATCAAAATATTCCAGATCTAGCACTTTATCAGATATTCAATAATTCAGAAGATGCTTTGTCAAATGATCTCCTTCCTCTTTTATAGCCTTAGTCCTTTCTCAATACCACGGCCCAAAACCATAGGATCAAAAAACTGTTGGACTAATACCATGAACCAGCCATGAAAGTGCGTGAGATCAACACTTTTGGATGCAATACCACAGGCCAAAACCATAGGATCAAAAACTGTTGAACTAATACCATGAACCAACCATGAAAGTGCGTGAGATCAACACTTTTGGATGCAATACCACGGGCCAAAACCATAGGATCAAAAACTGTCGAACTAATACCATGAACCAATACTTGGGATCAAAACTTCTGACGAGGTACCATGGTCCAAAACCATAGGTTCAAATACCAAGGAGTAACTACCATGGACCAAAGGTAAGTTCTCCAACATATACACGCTTTTCCTTGCATGAAAGTGCATGAACTTTTTCTCTACATGCAATACCACGGACCAAAACCATAATAAACCAATACCACGAACCCAATACTTGGGATCAACACTTCTGACGAGGTACCGTGGTCCAAAACCATAGGTTCAAATACCAAGGACTAACTACCATGGACCAAAGGTAAGTTCTCCAACATATACGCGCTTTTCCTTGCATGAAAGTGCATGAAGTTTTTCTCTACATGAAATAAACTTTTCTCTGCATAAAAGTGCATGAACTTTTCTCTACATGAAATAAAATTTTCTCTGCATAAAAGTGCATGAACTTTTCTCTACATGAAATAAAATTTTCTCTGCATAAAAGTGCGTGATCTTTTCTCTACATGAAATAAACTTTTCTCTGCATATAAGTGCGTGAAATTTTCTCTACATTATAATTTATTATCTGAGATGAGTGGGTTGCCATCAAGTACAACATATGTATCATAATGCCAACAATCTCCCACTTTGGACTTGATGGCAACAACAACCAATCACTCTCCCCCTTTGACATCAAGGGCAAAGGGTTATGCTTCCCCTAAGAACATGCTCCCCCTGACTATAAACCAGATCTGCAAAGAAGAACCATAATCCATGACCATGAAAGAGATAGAGACGTATTGCAGCAATATTCAGACCAGCATCCATGATCTCCTTCTGTACTTCCTCCATAATGCCAACAATGCATGATATGCTCCCCCTGAATCTGTGCCATTCGATCTTTGACCAATCCACAACCCAGCACATGTACGCATATACTTCAGATGAACCTTGCGTACAACCAACAATCAGAAGAGATTCAACAACAAGATGATGCATCAACAACCCCTAGCTTTTGCCTGAGGTATCCAAAGGTCTCCCTAGGCAATGGTTTGGTGAGTATATCAGCAACCTGTTCCTTAGAAGGAACATACTCCAACTTGACCTTTTGTTCAAGAACTTGTTCCCGGAGAAAGTGATACTTGATTGGTATGTGCTTGGTTTTTGAATGCATGACTGGGTTCTTTGAAATGCTGATTGCACTTGTATTATCACATAAGATGGAGATGGGTGGTGTACAAGTGATTTGAAAATCCTGCAAGGTCTGCATCATCCAAAGGAGTTGAGTGCAGCAAGATGCAGCAGCAACATATTCTGCTTCAGTTGTAGACAAGGCAATCGAACTTTGTTTCTTGCTGAACCAAGATACTAATCTGGAACCCATAAAGAATGCACCACCACTTGTGCTCTTCCTGTCATCCACGCTTCTGGCCCAATCTGCATTAGTATAAGAATGAAGTGTGAGATCTGTATCTCTAGGATACCATAAGCCATAATTTTGAGTCCCTTGAAGATATTTGAAGATTCTCTTTACTGCCTGAAGATGAGTTTCCTTTGGATTTGCCTGAAATCTTCCAACTATTCCCACTGCATGCATGATGTCTGGTCGGGTACTTGTCAAATAAAGTAGACTTCTAATCATAGATCTGTAGGTTGGTTGATGTACTACTGCTGATTCATCATTTGCACTGAGGCTACATCCTGTGACCATGGGTGTACATACTGGTTTTGCATCTTCCATGCCATATTTCTTCAAAATCTGCTTGAGATACTTGGTTTGAGACAAGAAGATCCCTCCTTCCTTTTGTTGGATTTGCAGGACCAGAAAATATGTCAATTCTCCAAGCAAGGACATTTCGAATTTTTTCTGCATCACCAAGGCAAAGCTTTGACTCATAGATTCTTCATTGCTGCCAAAGATAATGTCATCTACATACACAACAAGTATCAGCAATTTGTCATTTTCAATTTTTATATAAAGATTGCTATCTCCTGATCCTTTTGAAAAACCTTGTTGATGAAGATATTTGTCCAAACGATAGTACCAAGCCCTTGGAGCTTGTTTAAGACCATAGAGAGCCTTTTTCAATCTGCATACAAGATTTGGATCATTTCCAAGAATGAAACCATCTGGCTGCTCAATGTATACTTCTTCTTCTAAGTCTCCATTTAGAAAGGCTGATTTCACGTCCATTTGAAATACTTTGAACTTTTGAAAGCTTGAGAGAGCAAGGAACATTCGGATGGCCTCAAGTCTTGCAACAGGAGCAAAAGTTTCTTCAAAATCTATTCCTTCTTGCTGCGCATACCCTTTATAAACAAGTCTGGCCTTGTTTCTAATTACTTCCCCATTTTCATTCAACTTATCTTTGAAGACCCATTTTGTTCCTATAACATTCTTATCCTTTGGTCTAGGAACCAACTCCCAAGTGTTGTTCTTTTCGATTTGCTCAAGTTCTTCATCCATTGCTTTGACCCAACATTCATCTTTGCATGCCTCTTTTATATTTTTTGGTTCAGTGGATGAGAGTAATGCCAAATAGCTTGAAGCTTCTGCAATTGTTCTTCTTGTTTGTACACCTGCTTCTTTTTGCCCCAAAATCTGAGATTTTGGATGATTCTTCTGAACGTACCTAGATGGAGTCTTCTCTTCTAGTCTTATCTGTTCCTCTGGTGCTTCTTGAGGTTCTTCTTCTTCATCATTCTGTCTTTGAGGGTAGTCTTCATCTTCTTCGATATTTTCATGATTTACTTGCCTAGGAATGTATCCTTTTTCATCAACCACTACATCAATGCTGTCAACAATTCTTCCAAGTCTTTTATTGTAGCACTTATATGCTTTGCTGTGTGGAGAATAACCAAGAAGAATGCCTTCATTTGCTCTAGGTTAAAGTTTGCCAAGTTGCTCATCAGTATTCTTAATATAGCATTTGCTCCCAAATATTTTGAAGTGTTTTACCGAAGCAGTCTCACCATACCAGAGTTCATGAGGAGTTTGAGTGATGTTCACTCGGACATTTGTTTTATTGAGAATAACAACCACAACATATGCAGCTTCACCCCAGAAAGTTGCGGGAGTTTCGGACTCATCAAGCATAGCACGGGCCATTTGTTGTACTGTTTTGTTCATCCTTTCCACCACTCCATTTTGTTGAGGAGTTCTAGCTATAGAGAATTCCCTTCTTATCCCATGTTCTTCACAGAAATCGAAAAATTCATTTGAGGTAAATTCCCCACCTCTGTCGGACCTGAGGCACTTAATTTTGTAACCTAATTCATTTTCAACCAAGGCTTTGAAGGATTTGAATTTTTCGAATGCTTCGTCTTTGTGCTTCAAAAGTCCTAACCAAACAAACCTAGAGAAATCGTCAATGAATAATATCAAGTATTCTTCTCCTCGAGGTGACCTTGTCCTGAAAGGACCACATACATCTGTATGGACTAGTTCAAGAGGCCTGCTGGCTGATCCTTCCTTCTTCGGGAAGTTGGTTCTGGTTTGCTTACCAAACTGACATGATTTGCATATAGTGTTGTCTGGAATTTTGATATCTGGAAGACCACGAACTGCCTGATATTTGCATGCCTTCCTTATTTGTGAAAAGCTTAGATGCCCCAACCTCCGGTGCCATAACCAATGTTCATCATCCTTGCTCAAATAGCATTGTTGTTGTCCTTCTTCAAATATGTATAGATTATTTGGAGTTCTTCTACCTTTGATCACTGTTTTCCCTGTATCAAGATCACGAACGCTACATCCATTTGATCGAAATATTACCTCGGTTCCTTGATCGCACATCTGACTGACACTCAGAAGGTTATGCTTCAAGCCATGAACATACAAAACATTTCCAGCTTTAACCTTTTCTTTTAACTGAGCTGTGCCTTTTCCTTTTATAGCTGCTGGAGTATCATTTCCAAAAGAAACTTTCTTTCCCTTTTCTAAAGTAGAATATGATTCAAGTTTTTCTTTATCACTTGTCATATGCTTCAAACATCCACTGTCGATGTACCATAGATTTTCCTGTCCCTCTGCATAAAAGGCTGTCCCACATCTTTCTGTTTGTGGTTCCTTTATTCTCCATGTTCTGGTGCTTGAGGCTTGTTCCTTTGTCTGCTGAAACCTACTCCTGCATTCAGAATCTTCATGACCAAAGTTATTGCAAATAGAACATTCAACTTCATTTTCAAGAGCCGAAACGTTGTTATAGGTCCTTTTTGTAATCTCGATCATACTTCTTTGTTTTTGAGCTTCTCTAGTCATGATTGTTTTATATGCAACACATTGAGCTGCTTTGTGACCAAAGTTATGGCAAGAGAAACATTGCCCATTGAAGAAACTTCTGCGATTATCAAATCTACCAGCCAAATGATTGTAATTTCTATTGTCATCCATTCTTGAAGCAAATTGAGAAGATTTTACCTGTGGCTGGTTGTAGCTTTTGTTCATCCTTAAGACAGATTGCCCCTGGTTTACCTGATAGTCTTTGTTCGTTCTTGATGTATTTCATCCCTGCTTTACCTGATGATCTCCATTGTGCTTTTGCTCATTCCTTCTTGTTGCATCAAGATAACTCTTTGAGGTGGATGCTTGAGATGTTTCTCCATTATACCCCAGACCTGTCTTGTTTAGCGGAGAACGTTGTACATTGATGATCTCATCCAGAGTTTCAGATCCTTTGACAAACTTAAGATTAATAGCCTTTGTTTTCTCAATTTCTTTTCTAAGGCCAACAATTTCACCTTCTAACTTTTCAAGATATTTTTCTTTTTCATCAATTTGAAATTGTAGAGTATCAATGATCATATTCTTTTCTTCTATACATGTCTTAAGTCTAGAAATCTCTTCATAAAACCTATCCACATCTATAGCATCCATTTAATCATCATCTTCAAATGCCATTAAAAGTTTATAGTCATTACGTCGTTCATCTTCATCACTATTTGATAGACCATCACTGTCTTCATGAGTGTAGTAGCTTTTCTTATTTGCATTCTGTTTCTTGTTCCATCTAATAGGTTCCTTTCCCTTGTCAATCTTATCCTTATGAGGACATTTGGCAGCATAGTGACCTACTCTTCCACAAGAAAAGCATTTGAAGGGTAACTTACCTCTGAACCGTCCAGCACCCCGTTGAAGATTTCTGACAAAATTTGATTCTTCTTCTTCTTCTAACCCATGTCCTGATTCATAGTACTCTCCTTTACCTAAAGCCTTGAAGGCAACTTCTTTCCTGTCAGATGGACCTCCTTTTCTCATTTCATAAGCAGTTAGAATTCCATGTAGTTGTGACATTTTAAGATGTTGTAGATTCTCCTTTTCTTCTATAGCAGAAACTTTAGATTCAAACCTAGGTGACAAAGATCTTAGAACTTTTTCAACCACAACAGCCTCTTTTATTTCTTCACCCAAATTTTTCATACAATTAACAATCTCATCCACACGAAGAAAATAGTTAGCCACACTTTCATCATTATACATTCTGAGATTCTCATACTGAATCTTGAGGGTTTGAAGTTTTGCACGTTTTACCTGTTCATCTCCTTCGTAGCTCAAAACAATCTTGTCCCATATTTCTTTTGCGGATTTATATTGCATAACCTTCACGAATTCAGATTGAGATAGACATCCTAGAAGAGTATTAACCACCTTTGCATTTGTTTCATATTTCTTCTTCTCAGCTGAATCTGTAGGAGTAGTTGATGGAAAAGTATACCCTATTTCTATAATGTCCCATACTTCTGTACCCAAAGATTGAAGATAGGCAGTAACTCTTACCTTCCAATATACAAAGTTTGTCCCATCAAAAATCGGTGGCCTGATTGATGCTTCCCTCTCGTAGTTGCTCATGATGTTAGATCTTCCTTCAAGCGATCAAGCTTCTTCAGAAGGACCTGCTCTGATACCAATTGTTGGAAATAATACTGAGAGGGGGGTGAATCAGTATTATCAAATTCTTTTCAATATATCTTCCTTATTTATACTTTGAATAATTCTTCAAATATTGATCATTACTTTGTATGTCAGAATCATAAAATAATGAGCAGGAACAAGAAAAGCAAATAGTCACACAAAATAACACCAGATATAAGGTGGAAACCCAATGTGGGTGAAAACCACCTGCTGCAATATGTCTCTATCTTCTTTTAATAAAAAACTCCTTTTACAATGATTTTGTACTGTTGCAGTCCTTTACCAGTACGCAGGCTACAACCTGCAGAGAGCTACAACTCTCTCTCTCGTTTTCCAGTCTCTCCTGGAAGGGAGCTACAACCCCCCGCTTCTTTTCTTTCAAGGACCACTTTTCATTAATTTTCAGACTGGATCTAAGAACATCAAAAAAAAACCATCAACTACACTTGCATCATCAATCTCTGATTTCACCAAAGCCAACCCGCATACAGATCTGCAAATATTTCCTTATAACTTTGCAGTTGTTCCATACATTAGACATACCCAGATCATAACATGTTTAAAATAAAACATGCATCAATAATTCAGACCCAGATTATTAGATTTATAGATCAAGTGTATGCCACATATCACAGATCAAAATCATATAGAGATACCACCATTCCAGCCTTAAGATTTTGACCCATCGATAGAACTTATCCTTCTCCTTACGCTCAGGTTCCTTCTTCATTCAAATCCAGATCTGCACCATAACCCAATCACAATATTCCAGATCTAGCACTTTATCAGATATTCAATAATTCAGAATATGCTTTGTCAAATGATCTCCTTCCTCTTTTATAGCCTTAGTCCTTTCTCAATACCACGGTCCAAAACCATAGGATCAAAAAATTGTTGAACTAATACCATGAACCAACCATGAAAGTGCGTGATATCAACACTTTTGGATGCAATACCACAGTCCAAAACCATAGGATCAAAAACTGTCGAACTAATACCATGAACCAACCATGAAAGTGCGTGAGATCAACACTTTTGGATGCAATACCACGGGCCAAAACCATAGGATCAAAAACTGTCGAACTAATACCATGAACCAATACTTGAGATCAACACTTCTGACGAGGTACCATGGTCCAAAACCATAGGTTCGAATACCAAGGACTAACTACCATGGACCAAAGGTAAGTTCTCCAACATATACGCGCTTTTCCTTGCATGAAAGTGCGTGAAATTTTTCTCTACATGCAATACCACAGACCAAAACCATAATAAACCAATACCACGAACCCAATACTTGGTATCAACACTTCTGACGAGGTACCATTGTCCAAAACCATAGGTTCAAATACCAATGACTAACTACCATGGAGCAAAGGTAAGTTCTCCAACATATACGCGCTTTTCCTTGCATGAAAGTGCGTGAACTTTTTCTCTACATGAAATAAACTTTTCTCTGCATAAAAGTGCGTGAACTTTTCTCTACATGAAATAAACTTTTCTCTGCATAAAAGTGCGTGAACTTTTCTCTATATGAAATAAACTTTTCTCTGCGTAAAAGTGCGTGAACGTTTCTCTACATGAAATAAACTTTTCTCTGCATAAAAGTGCGTGAACTTTTCTCTACATGAAATAAACTTTTCTCTGCATATAAGTGCGTGAAATTTTCTCTACATTATAATTTATTATCTGAGATGAGTGGGTTGCCATCAAGTACAACATATGTATCATAATGCCAACATGTTAAGATAGAAATGGATGAGATGATGACCCGTGATAAGGAAATTCAGACGGAGGCCCCACTTTCGGGAGTGATAAGGGTTTTGAACTCAAAGCAACACAATAGGAAAGTTCAGGTAAAACTCTCGGCCTGCACTACCGCATGGAGAAGAGATCCAAAGACAGTAACCCTACGAAAGGGTTTGAAGCAAGCTCAGCAAGAAGCAAAAAAGCTTAGAGAGCAAACAGTCCCTCGCAAAAAATATGAAGAGCTACAGCAGCAGCTTAGGAATGTCAATCTATCCGAAAGCCAGGCCTTTGAAGGGTGGCAAAGGGAACAAGAGAAAGTCGTGAAGGTAACTCGTAGGTTAGATATAGTTATCAAGCAGATGGATACCTTGTGTTCTTTATACAATGATGTCTTAGAATGTAGAGCCCCTGCTTAGAATTATGCCTTGTTTTTACTAGAACGATATTTGCAATTAAGAATAAAGGCTGTTAAAGTAGGTGCTCCCATACAAATTAACACTGTCAATGATTTTATAGACTGCTGTAAGCACTACGGGGTAAAAGTCCAGAGACTACTGTGTCAGTTCTATTTACATAACCTTGTATTAGACCAGGAGACCGAGTTGAACCCTGGCCCTTTTGTTGGGGATATCCAATTGCAGGCATTCATTTCATTTGGTGTTAATCAAATTAAATGGCTTAAAGTCTATAATACTTTCCAAAGGCAAGAAAACGGATTAGATTTGTGGGTAAGGGCTGAGCCTAGGGACCCAGTACAGTTGTGGAGACACTACAACAAAACCCTATGACTATCATCCCTTTTTGCTTCCTTTTTTGCGTCTAGAGACCATTTTTGGTGCTATTTGTGTCCATTTATCAAATATGGTGCAAAACTTGATGCAAAGTTTTCACCGAGTTTTGCACCAAGTCTTACATCAAGTTTAGCACCAAGTATTGTAATAGGTTTTGCACCAGATTTTACACCAAGTTTTATGCTACGGTTTATGCCAAGTTTTGTGCCATCCTTTGCACCATGTTTTGCATAAAGTTTGGCACCTAATTTTGTTTCACCATCTTTTGCATCCTCTATTGCATCCACTTTTTTCACCTACACTTGCATCAACTTTTGCATCATCTCTTGCATCCTCTTTTGCATCATTTTTTAAATCATTTTTTGCATCCATTTTTGCATATTTTTTGCATCCCCTTTGTTCCAAGTTTTGCATCGAGGTTTGTGTCTAGTTTTTGCATCTACTTTTGTTGCATTAACTTTTTCATCTTGTTTTGCATCCATATTTACATCCTATTTTTCATCTGTTATTGTGTCCACTACTGCATCCATTTTTCTTGTGCCATAATTTGCACCTAGTTTGACACCTCCCTTTGCACCCTTTTTGTTTCTAAATTTGCATCCACGATTGCATCCTCATATACATCTAGGTTTTCATCGACTTTTACATCTACTTTTAATCCATTTTTATATCCACTTTTGTGTCAAGATTTGCGTCAGGTTTTGTGTCTTGTATTGCATCTACTTTTGCATAGAATTTTATTGCATCAACTTTTGCATCATATTTTACATCCATTGTTACACCCATGTTTACGCCAACTTTTACATACCTTTTTACATCCTAATTTTCATCTTCATTTGCTTCTTTTTTTGTATCTATCATTACATCCACTTTTGTTGTGACACAATTTGTGCCATGTTTTGTACTTACTATTGTACCCACGTTTTCTTCCAATTTTGCATCCATCTTCGCATCCTCTTTTGCATAAAACATTGCATCTATTTTTGCATCCACTTTTGTGTTGGGTTTTGCATCTCATTTTGTATCTTCTTTTGCATGTACTTCCATTGCATCCATATTTTGCATCCAATTTTGTTTCTCATGTTGCACCCGTGTTTGCATCCACTTTTACATCCCTTATAGCATCTTGTCTTGCATCTAAGTTTGCATATTTTTTTTGTCTATTATTACATCCACTTTCTCGTCCACTTTTTTTGTGCTATGATTTGTGCCATATCTTATGCCTATCGTTGCAACCCACATTTTCTTCCACTATTGCATCCACATTTGTATCCTCTTTTGTGTCCAAGTTTGCATCAAATATTGTTTATGTTTTTTGCATCCCATTTCGAATCTACTTTTACATCCACTTTTGATTCGTCCAATTTTGCAACTAATTTTGTGTTCACTATTGCACCCATGTTTGGCCCATGTTTACATCCCTTTTTTCATCCAATTTTTCCTTCTTTTTGCATTCGAGTTTGTGTCTTCTTTTTTATTTTTCTTTTTTTTACATTCATTGTAGTATCCACATTTGTTTCACCACAATTCATGCTAAGTTTTATGCCTACTATCGTGCCCATGTTTTCTTCCACTTTTTCATCCATGTTTGAATCCTATTTTGTGTTCAAGTTTGCATCAACTATTGCATCTATTTTTTCATCCACTTTTGTGTCAATTTTTTTGTCTTGTTCTGCATCTACTTATTTTGTGTCCACTCTTCATCCAAATTTACGTATATTTTTACCCCCATTTTTTTTTGTTCACTTTTGCATCCCTTTTCCAACACACATCATATTTTTTGCATTGATGATATTTCTTATGACATTGAAAATTATGAACAACTGATGACAATGTCAATAATTATAATGATGATGATAATGAAGATGATGAAAATGACATGAATTGTGATTGTTATGATAATGAAAATAATGATAAAGACGATGAGATTTACAATGACAATGATGATGATGATGATTCTAATGACCTTGGCTATTCTTCCCAATTTTTAAATGTTTTCATGGTCAAAATCATAATAATTATCTTTGGTGTCATCTTCCAACTCATCATCATCTGATCATCATTATCATTATTTTCATCTTGATCATCATCAAGAACAATAATGGCATGAATGATGATTATGATGTTAATGATGAAGATGACAACAGTTATGAAAAAATTATATTAGTTATTATGATGGGGATGATGAAAATTATAATGATGATGATAATGGTAGTAATGATGATGATCATCAATCATCTCTAAAAAATAAAGTTGTTATTTTTCTTGCATATATCATGTGTCCTAACAACCCTTTTCGAGCACTTGTAACATTTTTTAGGTTGATGATATTTCTTATGATGCCTATAATTATGAACAATTGATGACAATATCCATAATCATGATGATGATGATGATGATGATGATGATGATGATGATGGTGAAGACATGAATGGTGATTATGAAGATAATGAAATGATGACAATAATGATGACATTGATGGTGGTGATGATGACGATAATGAAGATGATGACCCTCCCTCTAAACTAGGGAGGTACTCATAATGAGACAAAAAATTACTCTCAAGTTGAAATATTCATATAAGAAGGGATTTGGATTGATAATCATCAATGATGATTTACATCATCATAGCCAACATTGTCAAAATAGTAATGCCTTAACTAACAAGTTTATGTCTCCATTAGATCAGAGCACAATGTTGGGACGCATAAATTTGGACACCACTGCCTCTCTAGGAACCTACCCCACCAAGATGTTCATCAGGTATGTCCTCACATGATCACTTCCTAATCCACTATCATAATATTTGACACCAGGAAATGTCAATCCTCATGACTATTCTTATCTTGGATTAATGTACTTGACTTATGGCGATTAGTCCTAGTCAAAGTTCAAATTCTCAAATAATATTGGTCCCAGATGTTTATCCAATCCACCATTCTCCCTACTAGTGTCTTTACTAGGCTTACGATTGTTAGTCCTGGCCATAGTACATGACACATGGATAATATGGTGTCTACCCTCACTCCCTCTCAACCAGAGAGGAGACATCCACAAGCATAAGATTTTATCAAGAATACCCATCATTTTCATAGAGAATAACATCATTAATTTGTTTTCATCACATGACACCTTTATGATTAAGCATTCATATATTTGTGGCAAAATATTTCCCCTTTTGTCATTTGTGATGAAATAAAATAAAAAAGTGAAAGCCAAAATCATTAAAGATACTATATTGATTTATCTAAGTCTAAACTCTAAGGTTGAAGTGAAAATTCATGTAAATCTTATATCTACAAGTTGTGCCAAACTTATGAAAACCTTATTCCCTAAGTCCTATATTTAAGAAAATGAAGAAGAAAGAAAAATAAGGGCCAATGAATGGTAGCTCATGTATTAACTCCCTCTTTGGAAAATATATGAATATATACACTCCTAGTCACACTTGATCACATGTTTGTGATGGTTAAATCATGAATTCCTCTTTTCTCCTTTCATTTTCACTTCATCATTTAAGCACCTAATTGAGGATGTAGGGAATGTTTGTTGCCTAAGGCTTTCATGTCTACTCTTGGTTACTTATGTCACACTACTGTCAATTTATGTGACAGAGTGAAATACATAAGTTTGTGGAGTTATTAGAGTGGTGTATTAAGTTAGTCACCACACACACATGTATTACATCTCATTGATCCACATGTGTGGGTTGGAGACTCATTTGTTGTCAACTTTAATGGAGACTACTTTATGGCTTTAATGGTATAGCTTACAAAATATCTTGTTAAACATTGCGATTCATCCTTTCTTTTCCTCGAGACACTTGATAATATTGAAGTCACTCCCAATAATCCATGGAGATGGGGAGTATAAATTACTTGTGCTAGAAATAGAATTGAGAAATAGAGGTTTTCCATTTGCGATATTGGAGTCATAGACATTGGATACATGGTAGTAGTCCTCGATGTCAATTAACTAAATCTGTATTGTCATAATACGAAAAGAGATAAACATATTGGTAACCTTGATGTCTCGATCATTTCAAATAATAACCATTCCACCCAAGTATCTCTAAGCATCAATCACTACTACTTGGAAATTCCTCCCCCATTTTCTAATTATATGAGGTAGAACCTCACTTAATATTTTTGCTTCTTATATCAACATTATTGATGGGTGCTTTGCATACCATTTTTATTTTAGGAGTCTTTGTTTTCCTTTACTATTGAGGCCCCTCATGTTCCATAAGACCATTTTCATCGAGAATTTACATAGAAAGGAAGTACAATGTGACTAAAAAAAAACATGTCTCAAGATTTAAGTGCTTGGACAATTCCACTTCATGACTCCTATATTTCCTTAACCTGGGACCAAATGATGAACTTGATGGCCTTAAGGGAAATTGACCAATGAAAATCTAAAAAAGAGGTGACTTTTGACTTTATCACATACAATTTAATATACTAAAAAAAAATATCCATAACAATTTCATCAATCAATTAATCATTAAAAAAACATCCAAAACAATTTCATCAAGAAATGAATCATTGCATCATAAAATACAATCTATAAACATTTTGGGAACGTTTTAGTAAAACATGCTCAAAAACCAACATATTTAACAATAATATGGACAATAACACATTTTGATAAATTAAATAACATATTATCAAGCCTAAAAAATGTCACTAACAGAAAACTATAAAGCATGCAACTAATGGAAGTGACCACTCAAGGCCACCATAAGACAATTAATCTATTAAGATCAAGATTAATGGGGACAAATATCTACAAAGGACAAAGGCAAACCTATTTTAACTTTATTGTATTTTTAGATGAACATTTCAAGATATCATGAAGAACATAATTAGTCTTATTACATTAAGAAAACCCAAGCACATTCTATAACTTAGCAAGGAAAAGATGTATAACACCCATGTCAATGACACAACACATGGCATTGAGTTACTTTTTAATATATAATTTAAACTCCTATCATAAAATCACAAATTTAGCATGAATGGAATGTTTAAAATCCATTTTTATAAAAACAAAATATAACTTTTCTTATAGAAAAAAATACCAAAAACTAAATATATATTTTCTTAGAAAATAAAAAGATATTAAAACTAAATATATAATAAAAAAAACCTAAAACATAAGAAAACTAGAATTTGAATTTGACACTCTTGTTCACTTTCCGAAACTCATATGCTGGAATGTGATCTCTTTATCCTCATCTTTAGCTTTTTCCTAAAAAATAAAAGCATACAAAAGCGAGAAAGAGCCATAAAGCATCGGCAAGCTTTTTCCTAAGCACAAAAGCATCTAAAAAGTGGAAAAGGACATTTTTATATGAGAAAACATTATTCACCCAAAAGATTTTTCCCAAATTGAATTAATGAGGAATTTGGGAAATCTTCATAGCCTTCACTTTCCTATATATTGGAGGCTTGGCCATTGAAAAAATGATGGGAATTCTTGTATTGTCACACTGCTGAGATCTATCTTGAGAGGGAGAGTTTTGGAACTATGAGTTGGGGGAGGTGCTGTTGCAACTACATCTAACTGTTGTAACTTTCCTCGAACTCCTTTATTCATATAGATCAGTTGTTCTTCCTTCCATATGTTTCTATTCATTCTTTACTTCTTCTATTTAACTAATAGATGTGTGGAATTTTGGTTTGTATTTATTTATTCAATAATATTTATATGTTTCTAATAGTTTTGATTATCAAGATATTATGCTGTGAAGGTTGCTTTATTCTCTCTCTTATGTGTAGGACCAAGGTTTGGAGCTAGCTAGGAGCGCTTCCTAGCTATACTAAAAACTCCAAGAAGACTTTCATGCGAGGACTCACAAGAATTCATTCTCTTTTTCTTAATCTATACTCTACATCCTGATCTACTAAGACTAAGCCTTAGAACAACTTTTCTCTTAATTGGTTTGTCCTAGGTTTCCAGGATAAACTAAGAGGGTTTTATTTTCATTTAACCGTGCATTAAATCCTACAACAAAATGATATTTAGAAACATTAATATATTTCACTATGTAAATGAACTTAGTAAAATGAACCCATAGAGGGGGTCATAAATGGAAATAAAAGTAAAACTCTAAACAAGAAGCCAAAAGTGGATTTAACCATGGATGCAAAATTGGGAGTAGAATTGGATGTTAAACTAGCCATCAAAACAAGATGCAAACAATGACACAAAAAGGGTTTTAAAGTAAAATCAAAAAATGGTGCAACACTAGACACAAAGAAGGGAACAAATTAGGGAATATGAAAGGATACCGAATTGGGCAGAAACAAGGATGCAAAGATGGACACCAAAATGAGGATTCAAAGAATGGTGTAAAATTAGGATGAAAAAAGGATGTAAGAAAAGACACAAAACAAGATGCAAAATGGGACTAAAAAAGGGTGAAACCAAGGATGTCAAAAATGATGCATAACTAGATGAAAATTCAAACTAAAATCTAGGTGAAAAATGAGATGCAAATGTGGACACAAAATGTGGTAGAAAAAAGGATGCAAATTTGGAAGCCAAAAAGGATGAAAAATTAGATACCAAAAAGGATGCAAATTTTGACATAAAAAACGGTGCAAAATTGGACACAAAAGAAGAAAAATGGTGCAAAAATGGACATAAAAATGGCTCAATTTTGGATGCAAATTGAGATGCAACATTGGATGTAAAATGAGGTGCAAAAAATAATTCAAAACTTGTTGCAAAACAAATGCAAAAGTAGACGAAAAAAATGGCTCAAAATTGAATGTAACAGTAGACACAAAATGGGATGCAAAGGCGGATGCAACATATGGTTCAACATAGGATGCCAATTTAGATGCTCAAAAGGATGCAAAATTGGATGCAAGAAATGGTGTTAAAAATGATGCTAAATTGGATGAAACAAATGATGCAAAATTAAATACAGAATATGGTGCAAAATAGGATGCAAAAAAGGGAGATAAATAAAACGCAAAAGTGGATGCAAAAAATTGTGCAAAAATGCATGCAAAATTTGACACTAAATCAGATTCAACATATGGTGCAAAATTGGATGGAAAAAATGGTGTAAAAAAAGGGAGAAAAACTGGCACAAAAATAGATGTAAAAATAAGTACAAAATTAGAAGCAAAAAATGGCATAAGACCAAATGCAAAAATTGGCACAAACTAGATGTAAAAAAAGGCACTAAATCAGATGCCAAATATGGTGTAAAAATCGATGCAAATTATGACACAAAACTAGAAGCAAAGAATTCCACAAAAGAGGAAGCAAAAAATGATGCAAAAATAGATGCAAAAAATGGCACAAAACTAGAAGCAAAACCTGTTGTAAAACCAAATGAAAATCTTGGTGCAAAATATGATGCAAAAAATGATGGAAACTTTGGTGTAAAAAAGATGCAAAATTTGGTGCAAAAAAGTACGCTTTAAAAATCGTACAATAGAGCCAGATTTAGTGCCAAGCTGCTCATCCCAATTGAGAAAAAAATGCACTAAAATCTGGTGCTAAATCTGGTGCAAATTGCCTATTTTGTTGTAGTCTAGAGCACATAGAAACCTCATGAAGACTCCAGGTGTAATTGAAGCATTAGGACCCATGCATGAGGCACTCATTCGACAGGGATTAGAATACGTTTTCTCTATCAAAGACCTTGCCATTGATGCAGCTGAATTTCGGTATCAAATCTCTAATCTGAATATCCAGCTCAGGGAATCGTTTAGGTATGAGAATTTTAAATTAGCTGCCAACCGCTTGCACCTCTATGGCGAAATTGTTTTGAGGGTAGGGCCATCCTGCTTAGGATATAGGTTTCGGAGTCCAATTATTTGGCACCCTGCACCTGGATACCAAGCCCTGTATGAGATGCCTGAGGGTCAGACAGGCCATTTCTTTGAATACCTAGTTACGCATCATGGCTGTAGGCCTCCACATGAGATTCCATCTCCAGCCTATTCTCTCACTTCCTTACATGTCAACTGCAATGTTTTCATGAGGGCATGAAACAGGGTAAGCAGGGGGGTGTGTGGAGTACTAAAGAAGGTATGTTTTTGATGGTTATTTCAGTATCTTTTGATTAGAACTTACAAACCTTTTGCATCATGAACTAGGAAAATGATAAAGAATTATAATAGACCATGTGAGATTAATATGCAAGATGAAAACGCTGACAATTGTCATTTCCTTATGAAGAAAGGAGGAAAAACGAGAAGTTGCCGTTCCAAAGGAAAGGACAAGGACGGGTTAACCGCTGTCCCTTTGACAGGAGACCGAATGCAAACAAGGCAAAGAAAATTCAAAGCGAATTAGCCTGGGAAAGGAGGTGGAGATGTCAACTCGGCGCAGGATAGAAAAGAAATGACTGAGGACTAACGGTTTGGCAAATCCCTCAGGATTCTTGATCCTGAGGGATCGCTGTTTTATCTATTTCTGCACTTAGATATCTCCGCCATCACCCTTATAAAAGGGGCAGCACTGTTAACTCATGGTAGAGTTAGAAACGGTTATGCTTTTATGTAATTTCCTCTAAGATCAACACTTTGATCATTGAGTCTCGCTAAGAACTGGTTTATTGTAATTCTGTTGTATGCATTAATACAAACTTGGTTACTATTTCATCTCTGAGTCTGGAATAACTTCAAGTGGTGTACCCCTGGAGGCTAAGGGCTCGGCCCTCGAGGACAATTGCTCCTGTATTATTACGTTTGGTTTATGCGTGGTTTGCTTATCGACGTCATTTGGTAATCTGATGTGTTTTATAAGTTTACATCACATGCTCTGTTATGATTAACTCATTAAGGCTTCTACAGACAGAACGATTGTATTGACTCTACATCATATTGTTGTTCTTTTAGGAGTTGATCTAATACTGCTAGTCTTTACAAAATACTGTTACTGTTCCATTACAGAGCCTTTGTGCTATACACTTTTTCATTAACATTACGGAATTCATTTTGGAAGTTATGTTCTTTGTGACAGTTGGATTTATGAACAATGATGTTCTATTTTGAGTTGTAGTCATATTCTTTCTAACTAAGGTCGATACTTGGATCAGATTACTATTTAAGTTTGTTGTGTGTGTATATGGTTTTCAAGCGCTGTTCCATAATTTATCAGTAATCAATGCTGTTCCATTGGTGTGTGTGTATTCTTAAGAGTGAAAGATCGCCGTTTGATTCCTTTAGATTATGATTAATGCATTTGATCTGATAGACTAAGATTGTTACTGCTTGTGAGACTAGTTGCTATTCTATTTCTTAGCTGCTGTTCCATTTCGAATTTGTTGTTCCATTTCAGACTTGCTGTTCGATTTCTTAATTGTTGTTCCATTTCTTATCTGCCATTCCATTTATTGGTGTTGGCGTGGAGAACGATCTGAGGATGTAGTGAGTATTGGAATCTCCTGTCCGGCCCCCAGATCCATGATCCGTTCTCTTATTTTCTTTTCCATCAGTTTCCAAAGGGATGGGTTATTGCTACCGAACCCTTGACTGATAAGTTGCTTAGTCTTTTGATTGTGTGATTTAATCTTTTGAAGTGGTTAAGCTATAGACAATCATCCATTTACCCTTGTATTTCTGAACACTGTACCACTGGCATTACTCTGACAAATGATAGCCTGAGACTGAGACACTCTTTGAAAAAACAAAACGTTCCTGGATTAACATATTAATATGAGGTAATTAGAGGTGAAAGAGACCCTTTTTATAGCTCTACAAACGTACTATCAATTGTATTATTTACTGGAGTGTAAATATCATGCATGAATCAGAGATTCACCTTATGTTTTCATTACTCCGTTTTGGAAGCATGAATGCCCTTTAAATACGGGATATTCATCCTAGGAATTATGCAAGAGATTATGGGCCTAGAGACCTACAGAATTGGCTAAGTGTTGTCCAACAGCTAGCTTGTGAGATGAGAGAGTTGAGCATACTTGTGCGGAAGTGTTCTAGTAAGAACAAGATTTGTATCTTCACTCCTATTTCTCATATATGCAATAAAGATAATGGGGTTTTGCACAGTGGCTTCCGCAAATACATATTGCGTTATGTGCCATTGATTTATCTTCTTCTTTTTCATATTGTTTTCATCAATCTATTGGCTTCCACTGGTCGAAAGTAGAAGTAGATTCTAGTCCTGTGCTTTAGTAGATTGCATGATTTTGTGAATCTAAACTATTTTCTACATGGTATCAGAGCTAAGAAAAATATACTAGAGGAGATTTCAAAGATTTGAGTTGTGGGTTATAGGTGAAATTCAAATTTACAATACATACTTCAGGATCGACAGATGGCATTCTACAGTTTGCAGCTCGAGTATGCCTTAAAAGCCAGATCAAATTTTATGGCATGGAGGGATAGAATGGAGTTTCTACTAGAGGATAATGGCTTGATAGAATTCATTGATGAAGACATTCCTAAGACAACAACATTGAATGCACAGAATTTGATCAAATGGAATAAGTGTGTGACAAAGGCGAGGTTGGTAATCCTTGAGGGAGTTCGAGACCACATTGTCTTGAGTCTCCATGGCAAGGAAACTAAGTATGCTATGTGGAAAAAAATGATGGACTTGTATCAGAACAAGGGTGACCAAAGGAAATTGGTACTGAAGGATAAACTTCGTAAAATAAAAATAGGGAAAGGCTACACGATTCCAAAGTACATGACCAAGTTCACTCAGTGTCGTGATGAACTTGGAAGTGTTGGAATCACGGTTGTCGAGGATGATATGGTGAGTCTTTCTCTTCTAGGACTCCCAAAGAGTTGGCATAGTTATCAGGACTCTGTCAATGGTCGGGAGAAGCTGTCGGATTGGGAATGACTGTGGTCATATTTGATGTAGGAGAAACACCAGGGATGGCTCTTCATCAAAGACTAATGATGAAGAGAATTGTGCCTTAGAAATTAAGGCGAAGAAGGGGAAAGGGAAAGCCTTCCATTCCAAATCCAATTCGTATCATGGAGGTAAGAAGAAAGACATGAAGAAAGTTAAGTGCTTTCATTGCCATGAGCTGTGACATTTTGCTAGAAATGGTCCACTCAAGAAGTCCAAGAAGAAGTCCTTAGGAGGAGCAGCGGGTGAGACTTTTGCCTCTCAATTTGAATTGGAATTTTCCCTAATTTCATGCATGGTGTCATAAATCATGGGAAGTGTATGGTACTTAGAAAGTGGAGCTTCATTCCACATGATTAGCAACAAAGAGTTATTCAATGACCCAGAGAAGTGCTGGGCCGCCAAATTAACATACATTTTCACTCTATTTTCACCTTTATCCTCATTTTGTCACCTCATTTCATCACATTATCATTACATAACTCTATATTTCCAATACCATATGGGTGCATATATTCCTTTTCCAAAGTTATTAATTTTATGTATTTAGAGTGAATTTATGATTAAAAGTTAGAGAAATAACATGTATTTTCTTATACCTAAAAGTGGCTTAAGTTTGATGGCATCTGTAGATCATTTAGAAGCTTCCAAGGCACCCTTATGTGGCCTCCCAAGATCAAATTCGAATTTCAGCTCAAGAGGTCGACCATATTCCAAGGAGAAAGATCATGGAGATTTTGATGTGTCATGGGATTTGTATCTAGTATTTGTCGATAAGTTGAGACAAGTATGGATCTAGTAGATATTTAAGGGATCTACATTTATTGAATAGATATCCCTAATTCATGTATAAATAAGAGGAGCATCCTTCAAAGGAGGGAGAACAACATTAGATTTATGATTATTCATTCAACATAAATAATATCATTTTCTCCAAATCATGAGTTATGAGTGTTGTTTGATTCTTAAGGTGTGATAGTTGTTCATATGTGCTCATTGAGGAATGGAAGGATCCCCATACTGAGATAAGTACACTTTGTTGTAGAGTAATGATGTGAATATACTAATTTTAATTCTGATGTTCATTTTATTTCTTTTTTGTAAATACTTGTAGATAATTTCAATATGAATTCATGTTATGACCATGTTTCATTGTGTGAAGGTTGATCTCCTTTCAGTAGCTAGTTTTTATGTGAGAAGGAAAACCGGGATCTCCTCAGATAGGAGCCTCTTCTCCATGAGATAGACTAAACTAAAACAAGATTTACTTTCTTATATGCTTTCCTAGATTAAATTTATGTGAATATTGATTTCCTTTCAGTAGCTAGTTTTTATGTGAGAAGGGCAATCAAGTCCTCCTAAGTTAGGAGACTCTTCTCCATGAGCTAAGAACTGAACTGAAAACAATATTTACTTGCTTTCATTTCTTTCCTGCTTTCTTAGATGTTTAGCAATGTTATGATAAAAATATTGTAGAAGAATAATCAAGACTCTTGAACAAGAGACTCTTCTCTATCTTCTAAAGTAAAATAATTTCATTGATCAAACTTTTTATGCTTTCATAAAATAGATCTAATAGTTTACATTTGTAATATGCATTTCCATTCTAAACAAAATTTCTACACCTATTTCATCTGAGGTCCCATATATTTTGGTTTGCTTCTAAGTTTACGAATCCCTAGGTTGATAAATTAAATGACAGGGATTTAGTAGACAACTAAATCACCCAACATTTTGGCACCGTTGTCGGGGAAGCAATCTTAGATGTAAACTAGTTAGGAAGATTGTTTAGGAAGAATTTTTATTTAGAATCATTTAGGGTTAATTGCATTTAAGAATTTTCATATAAGTTTATTCTCATATAGAAAACATAGAAATATAACACAAATCAAAAATCACTAAAAAAAAACAAAAACACAATAAAAATCCATATGTATAAATGGAAAAACAATGAGTATAAGTTTGGAACAAGTCGCTCAGATCCTAGCAAGTGTGGGGATCTCCTCTTCTTGCGAAGAAGAGATCTTGACATCAGCCAAAAGTTTAACTACTCCTCAAGAAGAAAACAATGAATTAACATTCGAAGAATCCTCTATATTTGACAATGAACAATTGTTTGAACAAGAGATTGAGGAGGATGAACAAAAGTTGCAGCATGATCTGAATTAGAGTGCAAATCACACCTATGAAAGTCTTATTGAAAGGTGGTTTTGATGGTTTCAAACAAATACGAGGTCAGATAGATTTCATTTTAATTTCATTAAATCACACTCACAAAAACTAGATTCGATCATCCTTGTATATTTTCATTTTAAATTTGTGAAATTGAAAATGAATATATTTTTACTACTATTGCGTGAATGGTTACATTGGAAATTTAATTACGTGTAATGGTTTGTCATTTTTAATTAGCATAGAGTAGATAGGATGATATTTTATGTTTCGAACAAGTATGCTCTCCTCCTGCGTTTTTGGACGATTTCGAGGATCATAAAGTAGGATGTTTATAAATGTTTTCAGGGTTTGCAATATAGTTATCTCCATTTGCTAAAACAATTTCATCCTAAATCAATAAATTTTCTAGATTGTTTTAGGATTAGAATAAAATTTAAATTCTTTTAAAAAATATGATTTTAAAACAATATAAAAATAAAATAAAAAATAGAATAAAATTCAATTTCTTTTTAAAAAAAGATTTTGATTTTAACATAAAAACTCTTAGGAATAAATTTAATTCCTTTTTTTTATTTTTTATTTTTTTTTGTAGTAACATAAACAAATCAGGAATAGAAATTATTTTATTTTTTTTAGTTAAAAAACAAAGAAAATAAAATTGATTTATTTTAATTGTTGAATTGAGACTTCTGTGATCCATAATAAGTTTTGTTAAATTGAGTTTTCTGTGATCCATAACATTTATTAAGAAAATTTTTGGCGTAAATCACATGTAGAAAACCTTTGTCGACGCATTTTGAACCAACTAGTGTGGTTCATCATCAGGACAAGTTGAGGAGTCAGAACATGGCTGCCAATTATATAGGGAGAGCAAATCATCCAAACGGCTAGGTTGACTGGGTTGACCATCAACGGCTATCTAAAATGGCTAGATTAAAAATAATATTAAAATATTAATAAGTCAAAGGTAATAGAATAAATAACTACTTGTAATATATTAGTTATTCAATTTTATCATAATAATATATTTTTCTTAGGTTAATAAATTATTCAATTTAACTCATTTATAATTTATTTAATCATATACGTAAAAAAGGGATTTTTTATATAATAGAATGTTATATTATTTTATTTTAATTATTATACTAAGATACCTAATTCTAATTTATCTAATCACCAGAATTGCTAGAGAAAGGGGTTTATATATTAGAAAATTTTATTTATTTAATTATTAATCAATTAATTTTAATTTATGATTTAATGGAATAAATTATGAGTATTGGTTAAAATTGATCTATATTTCTATTCTTATTTTTATTTTATCTATATCGTAAGGTTGAAACTTAGTAACAAATAGAAATAATAATATTCATAAAATTATTGATAAGGAAATAGTAATTAAATTGAATGTTAATTTTTTAAAACAAGGAGGACAAGAATAGGACAAAAGTAAAAAAATAACCAAAAGGAGAACCCTAGGAGGAAGGAAATGATAGCTTTAAGGAGAAGGAATAAGGGGAAACCTTGACAAGACTAAGAAGAAAGGGCAGGGATCCAACAATGACTGATCTTCCAACCATCATCACTATTGAGATTGTTAGGCCTTTCTTCAATTTCAATTGCTTCCGTGAATTTACGGTGATGGAATCGGGCAACCTTGGTAATAACCTTGGCCTCCTCCATAAGAAGTTTATGAGTGATTTTTCGGCGTAAATCACATGATATTTCATTTGTCGACGCGTTTCGAAGCAACCAGTGTGGTTCATCGTCAGGACAAGTTGAATCAACAGATCTCACTTTGCATGTTAAATAGATAGAGCTGAACATCGAACAGCTATTTGACCAAGTAACGGCTATATTGAAAACGGCTAGATTTGACTGGGAAACGGTTAGTTTGGACTGGATTAGGGGTATA
The DNA here is from genome assembly GCA_031772625.1 of Pinus tabuliformis. Classification (NCBI taxonomy): domain Eukaryota; kingdom Viridiplantae; phylum Streptophyta; class Pinopsida; order Pinales; family Pinaceae; genus Pinus; species Pinus tabuliformis. The sequence goes on from CM062811.1 coordinate 1,209,110,619, forward strand.
ACCTTTAATTTAATTAAATAAGTTAATTCGGTTAGTTATATTCTTATTAAAATAAAAGTAAATGGACCATTTTATAAACTAATACTTATAAATATATATTAAAATAAATAAATTATAAAATAAATTAATAGTTAGTTATCCAAGTTATTATATCTAATATTAGAGTAATTATTTAGAGTGATTTATTTTAGTTTAAAAAAATAGAAAATAAATTAATTTAAAAAAACAAAATAAATCAATTTTTCTAAAGTTACAAAAAAAAATAAGAATAGAAATTTAAATTTTAGTTTAAAAAAAAACAATACAAAATAAATAAGAAAAAATTTAAGATTTTGATTTAAAAAAAATAAAAACATTTTTTTTTTAAGAATAAGATTTAATTTGTTGTATTTTTTATACCATATAAAATAAAACAATTTTTATTGTTAAAAAAAATAAAAACATAAAAATAAATAAATAACATAAAACCAACAAAAAGGAATCAGGCATTTTGATAAAAAACACTAACATGGAATAAATTACAGAAAACCCACATTTCAAGTGAATGAAGGTGGCATAGTTGTTTGGGGATGGTCAAAACAATGTCGCTGGTGAAAATACAAGTGCACTGTCTAGTCCATGCTGGGGGCTTCTGGGTTGTTCCAACATGCAAATAAAATCAAACTGTTGAGTAAAATCAAACTACCATCCGAGCTCCATTGCAATGGTTGAAATTCGATGGTGAAAAAAAGACGCGATTTAAATTGAAATAAACCTGCAATAAAAACACAAAATCTCTGTGGAAATAAAGTAAAAAAAGTTCCTCTTGTGAAGTTGGGCAGATCAGGCATGAGCAATCTCCAGCTACATAATTCATTGAACAATCAAGGATGTAAATTCTTTCACGGTGGTTTATAGACGATTACTGTTCCATATGTAGGCCTGATCATCCACATGTCAATGACTACAGAATTGTCACTGGGTATGGAGAGTTGTTGATAGGTTACCAAGGAATTTACAGCAAGTGAGGCATCTTTATATTTTGAAAACCCGGGCTATGTTCTCACTGGTGGCACACTTTAGCAATGAGGAGATTAGCATTGCCCACAATTTTTGGCATACAGTTGAATAAGGAAGTAAAAACGGTTTGACAAAAAAACAAACCAGGGAAATGGAGGTAGAAATATAGCTCTGAGGAACTAGAGAGATAAGAAGGGTAAGCTGAGAAGATTGACCAAGGAAGTGGAGTCAGTTGGCAAGAATCTCGTGGAGAACAAAGGTAAGTAAAAAAAAATCGGATTCATTTCCTTAATACGATGGATATTTTAGAGGAAATATCGAGATTTATTGCCAAGATCTCTCAATGGATTGTTTGTCATTTATTTATTTTTTATTTGTTTTTGCCACCATAAAAATCGGCCTCTTTGTTTGAATTAAAATCTATCCTATCTTCAACCCAATTTCCTGTGATCTCCTGCTGATTTCACGTTATTTCCTGTATCCCCAAATCCAAGGCTTTAAGGCTGATGAAGAATTCGTTGCATACATCAAGGGCTACCAAAGAGTCTTTTATTTAACATGTACCGATCACCATGGGACTCCATAATCTCGAGCTCTCTCTATATTCATAAATCCTTCCAGATTCATATGTAGCGTAAATCTGTGGTTCCCTATCTCTGAATGCAATCTTTTTAGATTATAGTAGCAACCAACATCGAGAAACTAGAGGTACATGAGATTTTTCAAGGGCTCTGGCAAGATCTCAATTTGTGTGTTGGATAGATTCAAGAATCCAAGATCCTCAAATTTTAGATAGATTCCCGTAATGAATTGATTGAAGTATCTCTTAAATCCAGCACAATGAAATATCTCATATTGTAAAAAAAAAACATTCAAGGATTGATGTAAGACTTGGATTATGAAATAACATTAGAGTGTGAATCCCTAGACAATAGATGTACTCCTCAATTATGGATATATCATTTTTCATCAAAGAAATTCTACCGAGCCTTGGCACTTTGTGTTTGATAGTACACAAAGATCTTTTCCGAGTTTTACCAAACATTCAGCTCCCTTCAAAGATTCATAAAGAGCCAAGTCATGCAATAAGTCATGCATTTTTCACTGGCTATTTCTTCTAGGTTCTGGCCCGATGGAGGAGATATTGCAGGAAGCAGAAATTATTTAGCTTGACAGAACCGAAGTGAACAACGAAGTGGCCAACGATCTCAAAAACTTAGGAAGGCATTATCTCAAGCAAGCTCTTGCTCCTGTAACACATAATCATCGAGCAGTTCTTCAAGCCTCTTCATTGTGCAGCTAGAGGTGAACACTTAGAAGTTGTGAAGTTGCTACTTTAAGCTGGAGCTTCCCCAAATAAGAAAAATATTTTAAGAAATATTCCTGCAGATCTCGTGTACCCAAACACAGAAGTGAAGTTGGTATTAATTGCTGCAGCGTCGTCGTTTACCACTGATGTGACCTTGGTATCATCTCGGTAGAAATCGCTGAGCCTCCTGAAGTCATCGATTTACCCTTTATGTAGTTGAGAGGGAGGACTAATCTTAATGAGGAACAAAACATCAAGCATACGTATACACCCAAGCATACGTATACACCCATTTAGATTTCAGTATTTTTCATTTTTATTGGTATATATCATTTAACTAACAATATATTTTTTTATATGTTATTTAGATTTTTATTTTATATGCCATTTAATTTTTAATGTATATATTTTCTTTTGATGCCATTTAGTTGTACATGTTTTTATTCTCCTTTTCATATAGTGCTGCACTTGTTGTAAAAATAAAATAAAAAAAATCAAAGTAATAAAAACAAATAAAAAATAAGCAAATTTTTTTTTTGATTATTTTTTATTTGTTTTCATTATTTTAGTGAAAAAAAATTCAAAACAAATAAAAATAATAATAAAACAGTTAAGAAATAAAAAATAAAAATAAAAAATCAAATTAATTAAAAAAAATTAAATAATTAAAAATATAAAAAATCAAAACAATTAAAAACAAACAAAGAAAAGATCGAAAACAGAGAACAACAAAACAATTGAAAAAAAACAAATAAATAAAATTAAAATTTTTACGAATGGAGGTTCATAACTCTTGAAAACAATTTATACCTTCTTGGAGTTACTTCAAAGGAATTTGCGCGTAAAAGAAACAGGTAAAAAATTTTCATTTCAATTTGGTTGCTAAGCATTCATACTCATTCTTATATTTTATATTTTTCGAAAAAATCTTATAGTTTTCTTGCAAGATTTGTACTAAGCTTTTACAGGTGCACGACAATCCAAGTCGTTGCAGATGTGATCTCCAGAAATCACATTCATCATTGAAATATTGAAGGTGTTAATTACAAATGTCGTGACATTTGTCTCTACAGAGAAATATTTTGCTGTCATGATATGTTACCCACACTTCTCCTTCAAAGCCTCATCAATCATCCATGTTAAAGTCCACTGATTCATTGCATTATCCATCATGACTTCATACATGTCTACCTTTTTGAGTTGCATACATTTTTGCTTTCTTTTCAGTTCATCTTTTTCCCTCACAAATAAACCAACCATCTCTCTATGTTGCCTTGTTTTCCTTGCCATAAAAGCTATTTGACCATAACATCTTGTATCTATAGTCCTACCAATCATTTTGTACGAACTCGCGTTGACTGATGTGGGATCCCTTAAGGCCCACCTTTCAACAAGTCTTGACCCATCGACCTCAGCACCTTATTTGGGACAAAGACTAGAGTCATTATTAGTACCTTGAGGCTTGCATGCTCTAATGACAAGTCTTCTCGCTAACGAATAATGGGAATACATTAATGTCCCTTGTTTGTTGGATCTTACAAGTGGCTTGACATCAACTCATTTATTCGCACTTCGCAAGATGTACTTGGGTACCTTGGCACTCATTGATAGTAATGGTGAGTTTGCCTCGCATTGGTTAACAACATTCAAGAATGGTCAATAATCGAATGACTTCTTTCCATGTTCGACATCGACACATTTATTCACATGGAAAGAATTGTGCCATGATATGGAACGACATGAAGACTATATGATTTAGTAGCAGATTTAGCAGTAATAAAGGATCCACATTCACGACTTCATCCATCATGTATGCAACCAAGACACAGATCACATTCTTGTATTCTTCATTCCATGATTTAGCAACAGAAGCTACACTTTTCTACATATACACAGTTTGTCCACTCAGATAAGTAAAGGTATGTTCTTTTCTAGCTTTTTATCATACAATTCCTTTAATACTAAAATTATAATTTTTGGAAAATGTTACACCATGTTCATTTTCATACCTCATATTCACATACATACTCCATTATCACCTTTCATATGTCATATATGTCCTTCATGCACATGTCATCCTAACCAACATACTTTTTCCAAACAACTACTATTGCATTATGATTCAAATGTTACATGTTTTGCAAATAATGATCAAAGAATGAATGGTTGATTAAATGTTTTCAAAGTCTTTTGATGCAACACAAAAACAACGAAAGTATTATTACACAAGAACCAATACTAAACAAATTTTGGTTGTCACACAAGAACCAACCAAAATAATATGTTGCAATCAAATGTTTTTAAGAAGGAAGACTTTGCAAAAAGGAACAAAGTTGTCAAAAAGAAAATTATGCGAAGTTAAAAAAAATCGATACCAATCAAAGTTGATATAAAAGCAAGACAATGCAAAAAGATTAAATCATGATTAAGCGAATCAATGCAATAGATTGCATGAAGACATGTAATAACTTAAGTTTAGGGGTATGTTGGACCGCCAAATTAACATATATTTTCACTCCATTTTCACCTTTATCCTCATTTTGTCACCTCATTTCATCACATTATCATTACATAACTCTATATTTTCAATACCATATGGGTGCATATCTTCATTTTCCAAAGTTATTAATTTTATGTATTTAGAGTGAATTTATGATTAAAAGTTAGAGAAATAACATGTATTTGCTTATACGTAAAAGTGGCTTGAGTTTGATGACATGTGTAGATCATTTGGAAGCTTCCAAGGCACCCTTATGTGGCCTCCCAAGATCAAATTCGAATTTCAACTCAAGAGGTGGACCATATTCCAAGGAGAAAGATCATGGAGATTTTGATGTGTCATGGAATTTGTATCTAGTATTTGTCGATAAGTTGAGACAAGTATGGATCTAGTAGATATTTAAGGGATCTACATTTATTGAGTAGATATCCATAATTCGTGTATAAATAAGAGGAGAATCCTTCAAAGGAGGGAGAGAAACATTAGGATTTTGATTATTCATTCAACATAAATAATATCATTTTCTCCAAATCATGAGTTATGAGTGTTGTTTGATTCTTAAGGTGTGATAGTTGTTCATGTGTGCTCATTGAGGAATGGAAGGATCCCCATACTGAGATAAGTACACTTTGTTGTAGAGTAATGATGTGAATATACTAATTTTAATTCTGATGTTCATCTTATTTCTTTGTTGTAAATACTTGTAGATAATTTCAGTATGAATTCATGTTATGGCCATGTTTTGTTGTGTGAAGGTTGATCTCCTTTCAGTAGCTAGTTTTTATGTGAGAAGGACAACCGGGATCTCCTCAGATAGGAGCCTCTTCTCCATGAGCTAGACTAAACTAAAACAAGATTTACTTTCTTATATGCTTTCCTAGATTACATTTATGTGAATATTTATTTCCTTTCAGTAGCTAGTTTTTATGTGAGAAGGGAAATCAAGTCCTCCTAAGTTAGGAGACTCTTCTCCATGAGCTAAGAACTGAACTAAAAACAATATTTACTTGCTTTCATTTCTTTCCTGCTTTCTTAGATGTTTGGCAATGTTATTATAGAAAGATTGTAGAAGGACAATCAGGACTCTTGAACAAGAGACTCTTCTCTATCTTCTAAAGTAAAATAGTTCCATTGATCAAACATTTTTATGCTTTCATAAAATAGATTTGATAGTTTAGATTTGTAATATGCATTTCCATTCTAAACAAACTTCCTGCACTTGTTTCATCTGAGGTCCCATATATTTTGGTTTGCTTCTAAGTTTACAAATCCTTGGGTTGACAAATTAAATGACAGGGATTTAGCAGACAACTAAATCGCCCAACAAGGATAAAGACCTCCATATGCATATCGAGATGGGTGATGAAGGGAAGTATAATGTTACTAGATTGGGCACAATTACTTTTAAGAGGGAGCATGGGCTTCCATTCAACCTAAATAATGTTATGTATATTCCTAGGATGAATAAGAACTTGATATTCCTTTCCATGCTTGAGGATAGAGGTTATGTTTTGATCTTCTCGAAAGGAAAGGCATTCCTTTGACACATAGCCATGGGACAAGTAAAGAATATATGGATTTGAGTGATGAATCTATATAAGCTAGAGGTAGAGGAGTGTGTTGCTTTGAGCATGAAAGAAGAAAGGGTGCAGAGTTGAGAGCTTGGTTACTTGTGGCACAAGTGATTTTGCCACTTGCATCATGGGAATTTGAAGATATTGCAGCAGATCTCTATAGGTCTTCCCAAAGGTACGATTGAGCAAGTTTATACATGCAAAGGGTGTACTTTGTGAAAATAAACCAAGTCTTCATTTCACGACAGAGACATTCGAGGAGAGGATATTCTAGAGTAAGTCCATCTAGATGTGTTTGGACCAATCTCGACAGCATCCACGACCAAAGACAAGTATTATGTTATATTTTTTGATGACTATGCTCGTAAATGATGGATATTTTTCATGCAAAAAAAGGATCAAACTTTCACAAAGTTTTGTGAGTTTAAAGCATTGGTGGAAAAAGAGTCAGGCAAGAAGGTTAAATATCTACAAAGTGATAATGGTAGTGAGTATGTCTCCAACGAGTTCAATAACTTCTATGTAGTGGAAAGGATTAAATAGGAGTTGGCGACACCCCATAACCCTAAGAAAAATGGGGTGACTGAGAGGAAGAATAGAAGAATAGTAGGGGCAGCAAGGGCAATGTTGCATGATCAGGGCCTACAACTACACTTGTGGTTTGAGGCCTACATCACAACAGTTTATGTTCAAAACTGTAGCCCACATTCGATACCTGAGATGAAGACACCAGAGGAGGCGTATTTTGATAAGAGGCCAGATGTTTTTCACTTCAAGATTTTTGGGTCATCGGTATATTTCAATTTGAGCAAAGATGAACGAAAGAAGCTTGAGCTGACAACAGAGTTGTGAATATTTGTGGGGTACACTAATACACCTCAAAACTATGAGGTGTACTTGCCGGCCATAAGGATGGCAATAGTTTGCAGGGATGTCAAATTTGATGAGGAGAAGACCATGCAAGTTTCCCTTGAGAGAGAGATTGAGCTACATGTAGATGACGAGCTTTTAGCTCCTAAGGTTGAGGAGCCTCAAATTGATGTGGAGAAGCCACATGCAAACGATCTGGGAGTGGAGACATCCACTCAGGGAGAGTCTTCTAGTGAGGGAATAGAGCACACCAGAGAGGCTCACAGATTGTTGGATGATGCACAGAAGAATATGGGAGCACCCACTTCTCATCTCAGGCAGAGGAGGTCACCTGAGAAGTAGACTTGATGAATGGCTCTTATGGAAAATGTGTTATGATAGAGCCATCTTCCTTTAATGATACAGTGCTACAACTGCTTTGGGTTAATGCCATGGTGAAGGAGTATGACTCCATAGTTTGTAATAGTGTTTAGGATGTGGTCTCGAGACTGAAGGGCAAGTCAGTGGTGAGATCCCATTGGCTTTACTAGGTAAAGCAAGCTGCAGATGGTAGTTTGGAGAAGCATAAGACTAGATTTGTGGCTCGTGGCTTTTCACAAGTAGAGGGGATGGAGTATTATGAGACTTGGGCTCCTGTTGCAAGGTACTTGTTAATTAGATCTATATTGGCACTATCAGCATAGATGGGTTGGAAGATACATCAGATGGATGTGAATACAATATTCCTTAATGGCATGATTGAGGAAGAGGTGTACATATAGCATCCTGAATGTTTTGAGACCTTTGACCCTGAGTTACATGTGTGGACTCTGAAGAGAGCATTGTAGGGGCTAAAGAAATCACCTTGTCCTTGGTATACCATGATATATATCTACTTCACTAGGTTGGGCTTCACTAGGAGTGAAGCGGATGCGAACCTGTACCACATAGTCATGGAAGGTAAATTGTTGATAATTGTACTTTATGTTGATGATACCATAATGATAGGTGATTATCAACTGATCAAGTCTTGGAAGGGGGATCAAGTACATGGGGCTCATGCATTACTCTCTTGGCATGGAGGTATGGAAGGGAGATGGGGAGTTGTTTGTGTCTCAGGGAAGGTATGCCAATGAGATACTTAGGAGATTCCTCATGGAGAGCAGCAAACCCATGGAGACTCCTCTAGTAGGTAACTAGAGGAAAGAAGTTGTTAATTTAGGGGAAGTAGTGGAAGCTACTGTTTATAAGAAGGTTGTGGGTTCACTCATGCACTTGGTGAAAAAATGACCAGATATGTGTTATGCAATTAACCAGTCAAGCGATGGTTAGGCCAACCAAGTTGTATTGGAAGGTGAAAATGCATGTGTTGAGATACCTCAAGGGAACTTATTAATATGGATTATCATACAACAAGAGAGAGGGATTGAATATTTAAGGCTTCATCGATGCAGATTTGGAAGGGAGTGAATTCAACAGGAAGAGCACATCAGGAGGGATCTTCAGTATTGTGTCAGCAATAGTTTCTTAGTACAAAATGAAACAAATATTGGTTGCACTCAGTTCGACTGAGGCAGAGTACATGGCTGCAAGTTAGGCAGAATGTGAGGCCATTTGGATGAGGAATATCTTGGTTGGGTTGCTTGGTCAGCAGATAGATTGAACTATGATTTACTACGATAATCAGAGTTGTATCAAACTCTCTGAAAATCCTATTTTTCATGATCAGTCCAGGCATATTGATATCTGATATAATCATCTCAGAGATTCTATATTGAGGCGGATTATGTTGTTAGAGTACATTCCACAGAGGAGAAAGATGTTGACATTTTGACAAAGGCATTGTCAAGGTATAAATTCAAGTTTCACAGAGACAGCATCGAGGTAGCTAATAATTCATTTCTTGTTGAGAGGGAGTGTTGAGAAATGGAAACAAGAAATTCAAGTTTAATTTGTCCTTGATTTAAACTGAGAATTATGAATTCTATTCTTCACCCCTGTGAACATCACCCGATGTAATGAGTGCTAAGTGGACTATTCAAAAATCATGAGAAATTAGTCAGTTACGACTAACTCTCATGGAAATGGTCATAGATGAATGACTTACTTAACGCAGTTGAATCCCAAAATGATATCTAACTTGTAAATAGTTAATTAAGATTAATTAACTTCATTAGCTTCGGAATTTTTGAGTTGGAAGTCTTTCTGTAGTGATGTATATGTTCTCCCTAAATTTTAGGGGTCCAACATGATTTTAAATTGAGGTGGAAATTAGATCACTCAGTTTACTGAGTTAAGCTCAGTTAAATTAGTTCCAAACTGTTTATGGAACTAATAGAGAGTTAACATTTATTTGTTTCACTAGTGCATCCACAAGTGTCACCCTAGTTAACCGAATATTTCCTCATCAGAAACTCATGCATGTTGATTTTCAGAAAGACCTAGTTGAGACTAGAGTGTAGCGACATTGTACTATCGGTTGTATTATTTAATGGAGTGTAAATATCATGCATGCATCAGAGATTGATCCTATGTTTAGATTGTGCGGTTTTTGAAGAATGAATTCCCTTTAAATACGGGCTATTCATCCTAGGAATTATCCAAGATATTAGGGGCTTTGAGAGATGCAGAATTGGCTAACTGTTGGCCAAGGGCTAGTTTGTGAGCTGAGAGAGTTGAGCATACTTGTGCAAAATTGTTCTAGTTTCACTCATATTTATGATATATGAAATACAAATAGTGGGGTTTTGAGTAGTGGCTTTCCCTAGATACATATTTTGTTATGTACGACTTATTTGTTTTCATCAACATATTAGCTTCCGCTAGTTGAAAGTAGAAGTATATTCTTGTCCTATACTTCAGTACATTACATGAGCTTGTGAATCTAAATGATTTTCTACATGTGCTTCCCTGCAGTCTTCCAAAAAATCGTTACAAAAATAGGTTTCCAAATTAAACTAGACTTTGGCACTGCACTGTGCAGCCAAAGAAACCACAACTGCAGGGAGCTCATTTTCTCTACACTTCTCTGTGATCTTCCATACTAAGAAGTGCGCGACGAAGCACACCCCTTGATCATCGATGGATTTAATGTCATACCCATGCAATTTCTTCAATATTTTAAATTTATCCTTCATCATCTACGCCATCACCTTGTTCTGATTATTGCCCACAAAGTCTTTTGCGGGGTCTTTTCCTTGGTGAGGCAGTCTTGTAATTATTTTGATTAGCATTTCGTCGATCGGGATCCTTGTCCCTAGCCAGAGGCATCCATCATGGACTAATGTGAGAAGTTGTCACACATAGGCTATCCTAGATGTGCGTTTATCGAAGTGTGGCACATTTAGCATATCTAACAGGCCTGCTCTCTGCAATCCTGCAACCCATCGGTGTAGCTCTAACCTTGTAACTCCACTTTCTGGGTAATATACATGTTGTAGGTATCTCCTCGACTCAAACAATGAGTATTTTATTTGATCATTGCAATCCCTGTCCTCCATCTTCAACTCCGGGATATTCCCCAACACTTTGCCATCAAACAAAACTTCCTTCAATAGAAATGGAATGGAAGTCCCAAACTTCTCATATTTTGGATCCTTGATCAGCTTAGCGCTCGTCTCAGTGGCATGTAAGGTAGGACCACAGAGGGAAATTTTGCACCCTCTACCTCCATTCAGTGTAATTCAACCTCCTCTTCATTGTCATAAATCTATTGAGGTACCTTATACTGCATTGGCTTCTTTCCCTTTCATTCATATTTCTTCCCCTTGTCTTCGTTATTCTTTGTTTTCAACTTTTTCTATGTCTTCTTCGTCAAGGATGTTCTTAGTTCTATCCCAGAGACCTCAACTGGCCTCTTTTCATGTTTCTTTTGTGGCTATGCTTCTATGGATACCTGCTTTCTTTGTCATCGCACGCGCCTTGGGGACATGGGTACATTCATCATTGTGGTTTTATTGAACTGTGCTTCCATAATACCTAATAATCCTTTCTCTGCAAACACTCTAGCAAGTTCTTCAAAGCTTCTCTCAGACATACAACTTCTTACTTCTTTCACACTTAGTTTCAAGTTCTCAGACTAAATTCTAAAGACAACAAAGTGTAAAATGTGGCTCACCCTTTAACGACAACTTTCTTTTAACGATAGTCTTTTCCTTCAAACGGTCATATTTCTGGCCAACTTCGACGAACCTTCCTTTGTGGTGCAGTCATCCTTTATTTGTCATAGTTCCTTCAAAATTCATCATACTCTTGAGTATCACACAATAATCTCCCTTCGGCAAAGCCCCTTTTTGCAGAGTAGTTTATAGTCCCATACTCACATTCAACTACAGGTGGCACTAAGATTTTCTTCCCTTCATTTTTTAGTGCGAAGTTCCAGTGACATAATCATCCCTATATATTTTCAATCTCCTACTATTCACTCATCCTGGAATCAACTGACCATTTAAATTTGCGAGTTGAACTGCACCACCATCAAAGATGTGCTTAATGATATATGGTCTTAGCCAATGAGTCTTAAATTTTCTTGGGAACTTCACTAATTTGTTTTCATATAATAGTAAAAGATCTCCCTCTCAGAATTTCTTCTTCTTGATGTGCCTATCATGCCAGGCCTTCTCCCTTGCTCTCTGCGCTTGCTAATGGAACCCTGCTATGAACTTGTCTTCTTCTAGAGCCATTAACTGTGATATCCTTTCCTTGATAAGGTTAGGGTATATTGTAACTTTAAACATTGCAATCCTCAAAATTTACACAATGTACTCCTTAAGCATAATTGCCTCTTGTCCATATACAAACCTAAAAGGCGTCTTCCCTGCCAATTTCTTGCATGTTGTCTTGTATACCAACAACACTGATGGAGTCCTCAAATCCTAGTAATCTCTACTAACATTACATACCTTGGTGAATTCATTCTCCATAATAGTATTGAAATCTTCCACTATTCAATTTGCTTGAGGATGATAAGGAGTGCGCTTCTGGTAGAACCTGAAATTCCTGAGTTAATGCTTCAATGGTATTATTCAAGAATTGTGTCCCTCGGCCTCATCAAAATCCTTGGGTAGAAAAATCTAGATAATATATATTCAAAGATGAACTTCACAACAAATTCTACGTTGCAATCCTTCACTGGTTGTGCTTTGGCCCATCTTGTCAAATAATCAGTTGGAATGATTATATACCTCGCACCAATCCTTTTCCCTGGTGGACTAATAGGTCCTACAAAGTCAATAGCTCATCTATCAAAAGCCTACAAAGTTACCTGTGGTATTAGCGGCATGTCATCTCTCCTAAATGGCTTCCCTATTCTTTGATATACATCACATGCTTGGCATAATTATTTTGCATTTTTCTATACTGTGGGTTGTTAATTTTTGTAAATGAGGTAAAATTCCACCTTAGACATCTCAAATGACCGATATAATATTTTCGTTAGATTCCTCTTTTTGAGAGGACCAAAATCAACCTAACGATCACCCAATTTGGTTAAGCAGATGTTGAGTTATGAATTATTTTATTCGCACATGTATTATGGAATGGGTCGACCCTAACCACATGAGTAATTACTTGGGTAAGTCTTAGCCCCAAGTGACTTCTCAAGAAATCCTATAAATAGAAGATACCTCAAGATCATTTGGACACATATTATCTTCTCTTTTGTCTTGGTTCACACAGGTTCGACAAAAGGAGTTCTCTCAAGGTTCCGAAGTTAGAGGTGAAAGATTTGCTCTGGGTTAGGGTCTTCTAGATCTCAGTCGCTGGCACAGAGCATGGAATTCTGGTCCCTGGCCACTTGCACACAAGCCTATGAGAGTGACTATAGACCCTTGGATACTGGTACAAAGGATTATGGGAGAAACTCTGGGTTCAGAGGCAGATTGGAAGGTTCCAGTCCTCGGTCGCTCGCACAGAGTATTGCTCGAAACGACTAGAACATTAGGGTTGCTCGCACAACTCAACAAGGGAGTGAATTTGGGTCTTTGCAGTTCAGTTCCAGATTTTCACACATAGATACCTCCTGTGAGTGAATCTTCAGTCATAGTCGCTTGCATATTGTATAAGTGAGAGCGACACAAAAGTTTCAATCACTCGCAGATAGTGTTGATGAGGGTGACCTAGTTCAGATATAGGGTTTTAACATCTTCGCTTTAGTTGTCTTCAGTGATCAGGTAGATCTAGGTTTCTTCCTTATGGTATACAGATCTATATATCTATAGGTCTGATTTGTTATTTTCTGCTGCAAATATATGTATTGGGCTCATTGACAGTTACAGTAGTACTCAACATTGATCGACACAATGACAATAGTACTCAACAATGATCGACACAGTGACAACAATACTCAATAGTGATCGACACAATGACAAAAATACTTAGCAGTGATTATCACAGTGACAACAATACTCAACACTCTATGACACACTGATAGTAGTATACAACAGGGGACATCAGTTTGTGGCAACACATTACAACCATTAGTATGATGGTTTTGATTCCTAACATGAGTAGATCTATTTCATAGATATCATTATTGTTTTTTTGCATAAGTAAAGTTATCGATCATTGTACTCTCTTTTGCTACATCATTTGATGAATTTCTAAGAAGGAGAAGATTTTCAAGTCTTTTTCCCATAGTGTGCTTTTCCTTGGTCTCAGACCAACATTGGTGTCTCTATGTGTGTGCATCCTTTCTTCTATTATTCCTTTTATATTCTACCACATTGATTATGATGGTGATGTTGTTTCTTTATATGTAATTGCATATGCTGATATATAATGGTGTAGATATGAATAATGTAATGATGATATGGGGTGAATTAATGTATTTATGATGAAATGAAACTATCACAACAAAGAACAATGTCTCCCTAAGAAAATTTAACATGGTATCGAAGCTGGGTTGAAGAAAATCCATGGAGATCACCCTGATGATGACACCATTGTTGGAATCAAGAAGAGGATGGTGGAGACCTAAAAGAATTTTATGGTTTGAAGAAAACCCTATGCATTTTGATGATTAGGGTTTGATGGATTCTATGAAGTTGGGTTGGAGAGAAAACCATGGTTTATGGAAACCATATGAGATATGGAACCTAGCTTGTCAATGTGAAGATGCTTAAGCCCTAGATGGGATAATCCCTAGCAAATCGGGTTGGATACTTGAAGACAAAATTGGTATATGGACCATGGACATTGATGTCTCTTGAATATTGGTTCAAGAGGGAGAGGATGACATCTATTTAAGGATAAGTATTTCTTGACTTATGATGCTTCTTAATTGATAGTCTTGTGGATCTGATGATTATGATTATTTCTTGTACTTCCCACATATGTGTTTGAGTATATGGATGTTTCTAACCTCCTTGATGAGATGTGATGAGTAGATACTTCTTAAGGATCATTTTGAGATGCAGATCTAGAAAGAGATAAAGAGTCACTTGATGAAAAGGTGACAAAGTGCTTCAAGTGGCCTATGTCTAAGGAGTAGGTGCTCAAGTATTTGATATATGCATGGTATGCTGTGTTTCTGCCTTTGGCTCAGTAAGCCCTAAGGTATGATGAAAATGCCTTTTTATTTAATAGATCATACATTCATATGAAAGTGACTTGGATCTATGTTTCCTATGATGAAAATATGCACCTGGTGTTGAACATTTTTTATCTTATTGAATTTTATGAGGCTATCTAATATTGATACATTGATACACTTGATGTTTGGCTAACATCTATGATATATATGTTGGGTATATTGATCCTATAAGGAAGGCTAGCACCTTGGCTCTAGAAAATGATACTATTGATACTTGTCATGATGGATTTCATATAGAAGGATATTTCATTGACTACTATACATGACTCTACTAGTAATTCTTGTGAAAAGCATGATGAAAGCATATACAGAGAGCGATTGAAATTCTTATTGTTTTGATAAAGCTTTATTGAATGACCTAATCTGATCTCATTAGTCATGAAGTGCATGGAAACCTTGATGTGAGAGGTATATGTGTAAGATTGATATTCTAGATCTCTTACTGCCTATGGTATTGTCTTGATGGCCTATGGTTAAACTAGATGCAGCAACTTGCTGGAGTGACATAACATAAAATGCCATTGTGTTCATAATATTTGAGATATGATGCTATATATATATGATGCTTTGATTCTAACCTTTGATGAAAGATTGATGTCATGATGTTGATAGCCATATATTTATAATCTAACATATTTTTTGTTTCATGAATGAAGTTGAGACAGGTTTCTTACATGAATGAAGATGAATGATGCAGATCCCTAGTCAGAGGGAGAATTTCTTCTCAAGATTCTTACCCTTATTACTATTTGTATTATTTTCTATTGAAGTATGATTTATGTGCATCCGATAGTATTGATTTGCAGCAGAGTCTTAGATATTAAGCCCATTCAAAAAATAGGGTTTCTTCTCGAGTCACAGTCACAGATCTAGGAGATTTTCTCCCTGGCTGTACACATGCTAAGGCCTAGACTTTGCCTAGGTAGTTAATGGCGCTCCCATGCTTCCCTCAAGAGAGTGACCAAAGGTTTGACTATTGTTGACCATCATCTAAATCTTTTTGAAGTTGTCTACACTTGGAATCATCATGTAACTAACATAGTCTATCATTATTAACTGATTTATGAAGTTGTTCAGTTAAATTGTTGATCATATAATGAAGTATTGTGCATGAAATAAGATGGTCTCCTAGAAGATTTTGGGACCACATATGTATTGCATATAACAACAAGATATGCTAATAGGAAAAGGTTGAATGTTTTCCATAACATAAAAATGTAGACTGAACTTGTGTTTGCAGGTCACCGGGACATATATATAGATATGTCACTATGTTTGGGCTACAAGAGATTGGCATGATTTGGCATTATTGGTATATATGAAATTAAAGTGTTTTGTCAGGATGCTTGACAATAAATTTGAATTGATGATTGAGATGTTCTTTGACTATAGATATCTCTATGATAACCATTTGGACTTGACCTGATGTCTAGTGATTTGATTTGACAATTGTTGATTTTCCTTGATATTGATACTATGTGGGCTTGATGACTTATTTGGAGATTGGCCTCCTTATTATTAGCACAATGCTTGAAATAATGATATATGTGATTTTGAATGGAAAATGGAACCTACATGACTCATCCCTGATGTATGCATTTGCACCTAGTGACAAGATGAACTATATATTATGATTATGAGAATGACTTTTTTGCATGATGAAGTCATGATTTGATAATGATATCCACCTGTCTCCTAGTTGAAAGTATTAATACTATGATAATGATGAATTTGATAATGGTCACGATCTAACTTCTAAAATCTGATGAGCTGACTTTGTTGTTGATGGTACAACTTTGAGTTATGTAAGGATGATTATGTTGGCTTAGAAAGGAATTATGCTTAGAGCACTTATATCTAGATATGTCTAGATTTGAGTGTTATCGAATGAAGCATGATGATTAGTTCCAAGGTATGGATTTGATATTGATTATGGTTTTGGTTTTATATCCTAATGATATACTTATGATAGGTGGTGAGCCTTTGATGATCTAAATCAGATGGAGATGGGCTATGAAGCTTGAAATGATATATCATGGCATGATGATTCAATTTATGGAATTTGGGAAAGAAGTTCCTCATTGGAAAATTATTGGAAAATATTTTGAACAATGAAAATGAATATCCTTGGACACTTTGATTTGGCGTTCAAGATGTTATTGAACTTGATATGGCATCCCTCGGTTGGAGCATTGATGTTCCAGTTTGAACATCCATATGTATATGTATGATGTGCTTAGAAATTTAATGAATTCATCAGTGAGTTGCTCCACTCACATAGAGTTGCGATCAAGCATGCTTTGAAATATCTACATGAGGTGTTATATTTCGAGAATGAGATATATCTCCTATGATATGTATTTTCATAGATGTATTACTGATATTTGAGATTATTGTTGATAAGCACATTTGGATGTTGTTTTAGTATGTGGTATGCCATGATAACTTGGATGAGAGGTCTATAGAATGATGGAGGTTGATCATGATGTCACTAGGCTGGCTAGCTGCGCGGAAGGATATAGAAGATCCTTATAGAGTTGTCTGAGAATGAACTGGAAATGACATGGATACCATGGATACGTTGTGATGATATGATTGACAGTAAGTCCCATATTTATAGCTGGGACCAATACACTCTCATATATTGAGAGAGTGCAGTTGTTTGAAATAAGCTTAGGCTTGTGGTTGAAACCTCCTTGAGAGGGAGGATGATTATGGTATGATTTTGAGACTTATGTGATTATATATGATATCACAAGATATTTTATTTGATGCTCTGTATGAAAAAGAGACAACTGTTATTGAGACAAGTAGATTGCAGATATTCTCTCAAAGGCATCTTGGAGTTTTAGAGAGCATCACATTTGAATGAGCGACAAAGTTGATTGAGAACACTGAGCCAACTCTTCCCCCATGTTTGAGCTCCCAGGGTTAGGAATTGAGGGATAAGGGCTCCTGGGGTTGAGGGAAATCTCAACAGTAGAGTACTCCCTTATCTATTACCCATAAGTTTGAGGGTTTTACTCCCCTGTCTGGTCTTTGTAGAGTATACCCCAGTTGGAATCATATCCAAAAGAAGGGCTTGTTGGGAATATTACTCATCTTCTAGCCAATAATTTGAGGGTTTGTTTGAGGTGTAAAACCCAAGGAGATTATGATGCAGGTGTTCTACCACATGACTATTTAGGGTCATTGATGGGAAGATCAGTAGGCAATAGGATTTCAGGTTGAGGGTAAAACTCCCCAATGAAATTCTGGGTTGAGGGTAAAGCTCCCCAATGAAATTCCAGGGTCAAGGGTCTACTCCCTTGTGTGATCCATGGTTAAGGGTTTACACCCCTATCTGATGATTTATCCTATTTCTTAGTATGGGTGGAAGTTATTACTCCTCGATGTGATTCTGAGTTGAGATAGAGTCCTTGATCATATGCTCTTCGATGATGATTAGTGATGATATTTTGGGTAGTAGCCCATTGATATAGATTATAGATAGCAGCCTAATGGATACAGGGTAGTAGATTGAGCTCCCATCCAGTAATAAATTTTTCTTCTTATAGATTAGAGAATGTTCAACATACGAGAAGGAACAATCAAGAGACAAGCAAGAATATACAAAGGATATATATTTGTGATAATGAGACACTTAATATGGACATGACACAATTACTACATGACATATATGATCTGTGATGATACATGATTGTAGAAAGGCATATTAATCGACAGCCATATATTGGCAAGTGGAATTCTCCCTAGTTGAGAGGGAGTTTTAATTTTTCCAACTGCAGTAAAATTCCACCTTGGACATCTCAAATGACCAATATAATGTTTCCATTAGATTCTTCTTTTCAAGAGGACCAAAATTGACCTAAAGAACACCCAATTTGGTTAAGCAGAAGTTGAGTTGTGAATTATTTTATTCACACATGTAATATGGAATGGGTCAGCCCTACCAACATGAGTAACTGCTTGGGTAAGTCTTAACCCCGAGTGACCCCTCAGGAAATCCTATAAATAGACTAGAACTCAATATAATTTGGATACATATTCTCCTCTTTTTTCTTGGGTTACACAGGTTCGATGGAAGGAGTCCGCTCTGGGTTAGGGTCTTCTGGATCTCGGTTGCTGGCAAAGAATAGGGAATTCTAGTTCCTGGTCACTAGCACACAAGCCTATGATAGTGACTATAGACCCTTAGAGAATGTGACAGAGGCTTGTGGGAGTCAGTTTATGTTCGAAGGCAGATCAGAAGTTTCTGGTGGTGGTTGGCTTGGACAGAGTAGTCCTGGCATTGACTAGGACATAAAGATCGCTTGCACAACTCAAAAAGGGACCAACTTTAGGTCTTTTTCATTCAATTCTAGATTCGCATGCATAGAGACCTCCTGGGAGAAAATATTCAGTCATATTCGGTAATACAAGTTGACTCAACTCCTGGAATTAGCCAAGATATTTTACATTTGTGATGTGATTAGAGTTTCCTTTAAAATAGCATAATTGAATATATCTGCATGTTGTAAAGAAGAAGGAAAATGGTAATCATCAGTAACATAAAACTTAAGATGTTGATAATGGAGTTCATCCAGAAGGGACTACATCTCCAGGCCCCAGCGTCAAGATGGTATAGGACATTGCATTAATTGCTGTCAATAGTGATGATGTACAAAGGTGGTGATGTCACTATCATACAAGGAAAATGCCCTCACATAGCAATGGCTACAAGAGACATTCCGCTGCAGGAACTCTCATTCAAAAAGGACTCCTATTAGTATGACCTAAACTCATGCATGATGATAATGAACATCCTGCCAACATGGCATAAAAGGGATCTCAATGCAAACATACATGGCGACACATGAGGATCCCATCAACATAACAACAAAAGTATCTCAAAGGAATCATGACAACAAGTACATCCCACAAATGATTTCGCATCACATCAAGCAGGAATCATGAAACAAGTAAGAAAACAAGATCCCACATCAAACATCAAACAGGGATCTATGCAGCACAATGCATCTCATAGCAAAAAGAAGTACATGAACACATTGCATATACCTCACATCCTGGGGCCATCTGAAGGAAATGATGTCAAACTGTTGAAGTTGGTTGTACCATCAATCTCACGATGTCGAATCACATGGAAATGACTACTCACACATGAATGCTGACACCTGCACTGCACTTTGGAAAGTGGCCAAAAAATGAAATCATCAAATGGAAAATTTTAATGCACCATCAGATTTGTGGCATCGAATAGTGTAAAATTGACTGTTAAATTTCTAAATTCCGAGAAAGTGAAAATCTGGGGCTTAAGGAATCTTTGAGATTCCTCAAAGATTCCCTCCTCCAGGTCATCTGAATATCTACTGCTCAGATCAGAATTCTGACTGTGCCATTAGTTTCGTGTTACCGAGAGGTGTAATATTGACATAAAATTTGTCCAATTTGGACACTGGCAAAATTTCGCCCTCCTAAGAATTTTGCTCAATCATGGTTCCACCTGTGTTTTTCCCAAGTTCATGGTTCCACTTGCAAATTAATAAAAAAGTACTCTATCTTGAAAAACACGCTCTCCTTTTCCTAGGCGCACTAATGAAATGAGGGTTTTATACTAAAACTTGTGGGCGAATATTACAAGGAGGTGGTTGGGCAGATTGGTATAAAGGTTGAGTTATAAGGAGGAGGTCGGGGGGTCAAACCATGACCCCTCCATATTAAAAACATATTTATTTTTAAAAACCACATGATTTTTTTTTTGGGGGGTCAAGTCCGCATTGGGCGGTCTGCCCCTTAACCTCCGCGACAATTTGATTTGGGGTAGTATCAAAATGGAGCATTGTTGGCATTAAATGAGAGGTGTATTAAATGATGGTTTGTACCTGTGTTAAATGGAGGTGGGTTGTTATGTGACATGGATCCGCTGCATGGTGGTGGCCTAACCCACGCGGTTGATGTAGGCTTAATACCCGCCAACCTCCATAACATTTGCAATTAAACACGGTGGAAGTGTTGGGGTGTGGGCTGGGTCCACTGGAGGTGGCCCACCCACCCCACACATATAGTTAACATAATTTGGTATGGTGGTTGGTTGGGTGTCCGGCGGGGTCATGGCCACCGACCCATTTCAAACTTAAGTTTATGTGATGTAGTTGGTTGAGGGAGGGCCGGCGGGGGTCATGACGCGTCGATCCATAAAAATTTTGATTTTATTGAAATATAGTTTGGGGTGGCAGGGGTGGTGGCCCGCCACCTCATTTATATTTTATTTATTTATTTTTAAAACCAACACATTTTTTTCATTTTTCTCTAATATAAGGGATATTAGAAAAATTAATGATCCAACAAATTCATCTGCTTTTAGGAGCTAGGTTTCATGCCCCAGGGTCAGTCAAATTGTAGGACACTTAAACTTTTCCCATAATCCAACTTTGACCAAAACTTTGACTGGCTCGTCCTCCCTCATATGAGCTTGAATTGATGAACCATTTGCACCATTGTGATTAGGACGACATGATCTACGCTATAGTCTTGGTTCGAAAGCATTGTGATCACTTTGATTTTTGAGCTTCCATAAGCCCTCTTTGTCTTGTGTGTGTCCCTGGAGCCACCTGGATCAATCCTCCCCAGTCAAGAGCTTTTGGTCCTCCAAAAGCATGAAAAATAATTTACAACTTCTATGTACCTTATCTGCATCACAAGCGTCTTGGAAAGGTCTTGGTTCCATCTCCTTCACCTTTGTTCTTCAGAGCCTTAAGCGTTGAGCTCACACCTGTAACCTGTAGTACATTGTTTTGAAAATTACATGCTTTACATTTATGACCAACTAATGACCCAAGCATCCAACACTTGCCATGAGTTTATAACACATACTTGGTGGTCAAGTTTACATCTAAGTGGAAACAATCCTCTAGCTATGAAAACAATGCCAACATATCATTATTGCTTCAACAAGTGATGGAAAACACATCGTCACTGCAACACATGATTTACAAAGATAAGGCTAAACACTATTTTGTTTTGAAAAGTGATGGAAACATGACATCACTTTCACAGTTTATCACGCAACTCAGAATAAGACCAAGCATCATTGTTGCCTAACAAGTGATGGAAAACATGTCATCACTTTTACATTTTGAAATGCAACAAATGATTTACAAAAGCCCGATGATGACAAGATAACATATCTAGAAACCATTTTTCACTTATCGATGTGAATGGTTCATCCCACTGTGGTGGTTTTGTTTGTCAAACAATTATTTCACCTGGTTCATCCACCGACACTTTGTCTTTAAGGCGCTGCTCTAGATGGAGCCTCCAACATGTGGCTCTTTGATGGCCACTTCTGTTGCAATGATGGAAATAGTTCTTCTTCCTCTAGATCTTCTTAACATGTTTCTTTACCTGTTGTTGAGAGGGTCTTTCATGCCTCCTCCTTTTGCGTGCTGCTATTCTTTTCCAACACTTAGGAAATGTATGGTTATGTAATCCATAAAAGGTACATGTTTTTCGATGCCATGTTTTACATTCATCATTAAGAACATGATTATAATCGAAATGAACATTGGAATGTCGAGACTGGTTATACCTTTCCTTCTTGTCTCTGGTGTAAGTATGGAGATGAGAGCTTTCCTCAGCTCCTTGCTTGAAATGGGCACTGCCATGGGACGATGGGGATGTGTTGCCATCATTCTTTTTCCTCAACGATTTCGATGATGTCTCAGAAGAATATGATACCTTTGAGCATTCTCCTTCAGTGTATCCCGTGCCTGCAAATCGGGGTCTTTTCACAACCTCCAATGGTTGATTTATGCCTTGGTTATTAACACCAAGTTTTTCTTCCTCCTCGTGCCTCGTCCTTGTAAGGAGCCTCATGTTTGTCCCTGTAATTGGGATCTCCAAATCTACAATAGAATTCATACTATGTGAAGATGAAACCGAAAGGAAATCAACATCTTTTACCTCCTTTGTCAATTTGGAAAGAACTGATGAGGGCTTCTCATCATCTATTGTTGGTGGTTCGCTAGCTGTCTCAGCGCATTCCCCAACTTCCTTTCTAACATACCCAAGTCCTGCCTAACAGGGTAATTCATCTGCTTTGATAGGGTTGACAATGCCTTGGCCATTAGCGCCTAAGCCTTTTCCTTCATACCCATTTTCTTCAACAATTTGGAGCCAATTCTTGTGGTATGATTTTCAAAAAACAACAAAATCATCATCAGGACACAGATGAATTTTGAGAACTACGTTTTACCTCACATGGGTCACGCTGCAGCTTTTCCGAGGCCTCGTCCTTAGCTTGTAACTATTGTAGCAAACTTTGTTTTTCCTCTTTCTCTTCTTGTAGATGCATCTTCAATTCAACATTCTCAATTTGAAGGTTTTGGTTGCTGTGCTTTAGTTCTTCCAGGGCCTCTTCCGTGGCACGCAACTGAAGCTGCAATCGCTCCTTTTCCTCTATCTCTTTTTGTAGAGCTTCCTACATTATTTCCACCCTTTGGGAAATTTTGAGCATGGTCTTGTACATTGCTTTTTCATCTTGTGTCGCTGCACGTTCCATTATTCACGCTTGCAATTCACATCACCGCAAAGACTGCTTTGAGACCAAACTTGATCCGAGTTTACTCAACTCCTGGATTTAACCAAGATATTTTACTTTCATGATGTGATTAGAATTGCATTTAAAATAGCATAATTGAACATATTTGCATGTTGTAATGAAGAAGGAACATGACAATCATGAACAACATAAAACTCAAGACGTTGATAATGGAGTTCGTCTAGGAGGGACTACATCTCCTGGCCCCGGTGTCAAGATGGTGTAGGTCACTGCATTAAGTGTTGTCAATAGCGATGATGTACATAGGTGGTGATGTCGCTATCATACAAGGAAAGTGCCCTCACGCAGGAGTGTCTCCAAGAGACATTCTGCTGCACAAATTCTCATTCAAAAAGGACTCCTATCAGTATGACCTAAAGTCATGAATGATGATAATGAGCATCCCACCAACATGGCATAAAAGGGATCTCAATGCAAACATACATGGCGACACATGAGGATCCCATCAACATAACAACAAAGGGATCTCAAACGAATCATGACAACAAGTACATCCCACAGATGATTTCGCGTCACATCAAGTAGGAATCATGAAACAAGTAAGAAAACAAGATCCCACATCAAACATCAAACAGGGATCTATGCAGCACAATGCATCTCATAGCAAAAAGAAGTACATGAACACACTGCATATACCTCACATCTTGGGGCCATCTGAAGGAAAGGATGTCAAACTACTGAAGCTGGCTGTACCATCAATCTTGCGGCATTAAATCACATGGAAATGACTGCTGACACATGAATGATGACACCTTCACTCCACTTTGGAAAGTGGCTGAAAAATGAAATCATCAAATGGAAAATCTGAATGCACCATAAAATTTGTGGCATCGAATAGTGTAAAATCGACTGTCAAATTTTTGAATTCTGAGAAAGTGAAAATCTGGGGCTTAAGGAATCTTTTAGATTTCCCCTAGATTCCTCAAAGATTCCCTCCTCTAGGTCATCTGAAGATTTGCTGCTCAGATCAGAATTCTGACTGTGCCATCAGGTTCATGTCGCTGAGAGGTGTAAGATTGACATAAAATTTGTCTAGTTTGGACAGTGGCAAAATTTTTCCCTCCTGAGAATTTTGCTTAATCATGGTTCCACCTGCAAATTAAAATAAAAATACTCTGCCATGAAAAACACGCTCTCCTCTGCCTGGGTGTACTGATGAAATGAGGGTTTTATACTAAAACTTGTGGGTGAATATTACAAGGAGGTGGTTGGGCAGACTAGTATAAAGCCCGAGTTGTAAGGAGAAGGTCGGGTGGTCAAATGCCAACCACTCCATATTAAAAACATATTTCGTTTTAAAAACTGCATGATTTTTTTTTGTTTGGGGGGTCAGGTTCGCATTGGGCGGCCTGCCCATTAACCTCTGTGACAATTTGAATTGGGGTAGTATCAAAATGGAGCATTGTTGGTATTAAATGGGAGGCGTATTAAATGATGGTTGGTACCTACGTTAAATGGAGGTGGGTTGTTATGTGACATGGGGCCGCCACATCGTGGCAGGCCAGCCCAAGTGGCTAGTGTGGGCTCAATACCCGCCAAACTTTGTAACGTTTGCAATTAAACATGGTGGTAGTGTTGGGGTGTGGGCTGGGTCCACTAGAGGTGGCCCGCCCACCCCACACATATAGTTAACATAATTTGGTATGGTGGTTGGTTGGGGGTCTGACGGGGTCATGGTTGCTGACCCATTTCAAACTTAATTTTATGTGATGTGGTTGCTTGAGGGAGGGCCGGCGGGGTTCATGGTCCGTCAATCCATAAAAATTTTGATTTTCTTGAAATATAGTTTGGGGTGGCGGGGGTGGCAGCCCACCACCTCATTTATATATATATTTTTTATTTTTAAAACCAACATATTTTTTTCATTTTTGTCTAATATAAGGGATATTAGACAAATTAATGTTCCAACAAATTCACCCGCTTTCGGGAGCTAGGTTTCATATCCCGAGGTCGGTCAAATTGTAGGACACTTAAACTTGGCCCACAGTCCAACTTTGACCGAAACATTGAATGGATTGTTCTCTCTCATACGAGCTCGGATTGATGAACCATTCACACCATTGCAATCAGGATGACAAGATCTACGCTCTGGTCTTGGTTTGAAATCATTATGATCACTTTGATTTTTGAGCTTCCATAATCCATCTTTGTCTTGTGTGCCCCTGGAGCCACCTGGATTAGTCGATTGCATACTGTAGTTGTGAGAGTGACCCTAAAGTTTCAGTCCCTCGTAGATAGTGTTGATGAGGGTGACCAAGTTCAGATCTAGGGATTTGACATCTTGGCTCCAGTTTAATTCATTTATTAGGTAAATATGGGTTTCATTATTGTAGCATACATATCTATATATATGATTTGTTAGTTTTTGTTGTAAACGTATGTATTGGGCTCATTGACAGTGACAACAATACTTAGCAGTGATCAGCAAAATGACAACAATACTCAACAATGTTTAGCATAGTGACAACAATACTAACCAGTGATCGGTACAGTGACAAAAATACTCAGCTGTGTTTGACACAGTGACAATAGTATACAACAATTGACATCAGTTTGTGACAACACATTACAACCATCAATATGAGGGTTCTGATTCCTAGCATGATTAGACCTATTTCATAGATATCATTATTGTTTTGTTGCATAGATAAGGTTATGGATCATTGTACTCTACTTCACTGCATCATTTGATGACGATCTAAGAAGAAGAAGATTTGCAAGGACTTTCCCCATAGTGGGTTTTTCCTTGGTCTCAGACCAATCCTAGTGTCTCTATGTGTGTGCATTCTTTCTTCTATCTTTCCTTTTATATTCTGTTGCATTGATGATTATGGTGATGTTATTTCTTTCTATGTAATTTCATATGTTGATATATAATGGTGTAGATATGAATAATGTAATGATGATACGGGGTGAGCTTAATGTATTTGTGATGAAATTCAACTATCATAGAAAAGAACAATGTCACCCTAAGAAAATTTAACCCATCTCTCAAGAATTTATGAGCGATGGCCTTTCCTGCATAATGTCCACCTGTGACTCCTCCATGAGCTTCTATCTTAATATTTTATCTTTTTTGTTCAGGGACGTATCTGCGTAGTATTTCATCCAGCCCCATTTTGTACATGTGTCCAACAATCAACAAGAAATCAACTGCTTTGACTACCAACTCCTTTTTCTTCATATTGTACTCCGTGGGTGCCATTCTTGTAGCTAGAAAATGAATAATATATGCGAAGTGATCATTTGCGACTTTGATTGTGAATAAATCCATATCAGGCAAGTTATCTTCAATACTTGTGGGTTCTTCTCCTGTCTCTATCCTTGATAGATGATTAGGCCTGACATTCAATATTCATGGCTTCACTACAACCTCGAAGTCGTACTCCTAGAACGATAACAACCATCGACATATTTTTCCTCCTAAAATAGGCTTATTCACCAAATATTTCATCGCGGAATGATCGGTGAACATCTTGAAATGTGCTCACAACAAATAGTTTTGAACTTTTGTAATGCATATACAATAGGTAATCCCTCTCTTTCTATTGTGCTATAGTTATTCTATTCCTTAGAAAATTTTCTGCTTGCAAATGCTATGGGGTGATCAGTTTCTCTTGCTGCTGTCTACGCTAGTACTATACACAATGCTATGAAAGATGCATCGACATGTAAATGAGACTCCTTATTCTAGTCTAGGAAAAATAGAATAGGTACATTCACCATCTTCTCTTTTAGTACATCCAAACTTTTCTAGCAGTCTTCACTCCACTTAAAGGTCACATCTTTCTTTAGTAATTTCTCTAGTGACGCAGTTATCTGTGCATACCCCTTTATAAAATTTTTGTAATAGTTAGTGTGTTCGAGTGTTGTGCGTAATTGTCTCATTGTTTTTGGTGCTGCCAAGTTCACAATAACTGTGATCTTCACGGGATCCACCATTTATCCTTGCTTATAAACTACATGTCCCAACAATATACCAAATGGTGCATAGAAGATAAAAACTTTCAAGTTCAATGATATTTGGTATTATCTACATGTATCCAACATCAACCTCAAGCTCACCACATGCTTCTTCAACACCCCAAAGACTGTCAAATCATTGAAGTAAACTTCCAAAAAATTTTGTATATATTATTTGAAGGTTGCAACTAGAACTCTAGAAAATATGGCAGGATCATTCTTCAAACCAAAAGGCATCACTGTGTACTAATAAGAGCCCCATTTTGTCACAAAGGTTGTCTTATGTCTATCCTATAGTGCAATTATGATCTGACAGTACCCTGAAAAGGCATCTGTGAAAGAATAGGCCTCCTATCCTCCCACATTGTCCAATACTTCATCTGTAAATGGTGTAGGGAAGGGGTCATGCAGACATGCATCATTCAATTTTCTCAAGTCCACACAAATTTTGATTTCCCCTTTTGCCTTATTTTCCTGAACCACCATTGGACTCACCCATTCAGACTCTTCGACACGTTCGATGCTCCCAACTACTATCAGCTTGTCTAATTCTTCCTTCACCTTTTCCTTATATTTTGGATTTATTCTATAAGGTCTCTAATTGATAGGATTCACATCAGGCTTTAGAGGAATATTCATAAATCTCAAGTATCCTACTATGCCCATCGTATCTGAGAACTTAGTGGGAAACAACTCCTAGTACTCATGCAAAAGATATGTTATCTTGCCGACTATGTCTTCATCACAGTAATCTCCTATTATTGAAAAATTCGTCTCATCTTCTGACCCTATATTCACCTTTTTTGTCTTTAATGGTTTCATTACATCAGGCATCTCCATTCACTTCAAGTGACCTTCAGATTCTGTGATGTTGATTTTGCAAGGATCTTCCTCCTCGTCTGTAATGATATTGTAACATTCTATTACATTATGTAACTGTGCGTCCCAATTAGGTTTCCATGTACATGGAACTTCGTTTTCAAAAATCTTCTTCTTAACTATCTCAAGGGTTGCATCTATATGTGGAAAATCATCTTCAAAACAAAATGTTATTATAAATCCATCAACCATCTCTAGGCATTTTGCAATACCATGTCACATTTATGTTTCCAATAACTAATTCCTAAGAATTGTATCCAAGGTATGGATGAAGCCATTATTCTCGCACACATTATTCTCGCAA
This sequence comes from Pinus tabuliformis, assembly GCA_031772625.1. Taxonomy (NCBI): domain Eukaryota; kingdom Viridiplantae; phylum Streptophyta; class Pinopsida; order Pinales; family Pinaceae; genus Pinus; species Pinus tabuliformis. Next base: position 1,209,139,207 of record CM062811.1, read on the forward strand.
GAATTTCTTCCCATGTTTTCATACAGAGATGTATGTGTTCTCTAGGATCAATTTTCCCATCATATTTATCTTCCAGTTCTATTTCTACTTGACCAAACCCTACCCACATCAATCTTCGACATTGTTGCCAATACCATATATTCTTCTTATGTGTACCCCACCATCTAGCAGGAGTAGCTTCTAGGGCTAGACCTAGAGATAACAACCTCTGACATTTTGGCACCTGTCTTTCATAATCTCTAAATAAAGTATCTACCTTACCCAAACAATCATAAAAAGTTAAATCAAATACCTTTGTTGTCATACAACGTACTATTCTAGTGATCCTTGCACATCATCTTATAGATACTTAATGTAACTTATTTTGCCAATTTTCTAATTCCTCTGATGAATCTGAAGTGAAGGAACTGTCTAGCTCCCAGCCCAATTTTCCATTTGCAGTAGGGTTTAAGAATTCTTCTCCTTTTGGTCTTACATACTAAATTTTTCGATGTCATATGCGTTCTACTCCTCTTTAGCACGTTCAATATAACTCACTCCTTCTGATGGATCTTGTTTTCATTTACTGCTCACTCACTCCTTTGCAAATGATCAGTGGTCCAAGATGCATGAGAACAGTGAAGTTGAATCCATTTCTTGAGCCACATAAGTTATTGGAGCTTGCTAAGATCCTATCCATTGCATAATTCTCGGAAAAAGATTTTCAGTGATATATAGAAGTCCAAAAAAGGGTTCTTAGATCAAAAGTTAAAGCCTATAGAAGACTACCCCTAAAAAGCTGAGCTCATTGAGGAAAATGGCTAAGTATGGATAAAAAATGTAATTGGGACCTAGGAGGCTCATGGCATATCACATATTGGCGTTTAGATGGGCATGGAGCACTAACAGAGTGAGAAACAATGATTCACTGATCATCAATATCACATATTGGTAGTCGGCAGGTCACGGCCCAACATTTATCAGGGGTTGGGCCGAAAAGTGTTACAAAGAAAATGGTTAACAAAACAAGTCAGGCATACCTCTTTTCCTTTTCCTCCATAAGGGGACCACGTGTTGCACTACCCATAATCCTGCATCATGCATCTCGGCAATCCCGTAATCTAAAACTTTAAAGACTTTGCAGGAGCCGATCTACAATATAATGTTGTATCATCAGGGAAGGACTGGAAAAATTAACAAATGAAATGCTTGACAAAACCAAGGCGGGCAACCCCCTTTCTCTCTCCTCCACGTGGTATCGGTGATCGGTGGATCGACAGGGTTTCAACTCTAAAAGACCTGCAAACCATCGATATTACGATAAAGTGGTGCATCGCCCGGGGGGGAACCAAATACAAAGGAAAAGAATGAAAAAATAGGGTCAGGCAGGCCTTTTTCCCTCTCCTCAAGGAGATCATGTGGCGGCCTATGATTGGTCCACTGAGCTGACATGGCAACTGATGTTAGAAAAGACGTGGCACGTACAGATGCTAACGTAACAGGAGGACACGTGTCACTTGTCTTTGGCATTTCCAAGAGTCTTATGGAGTTGTTTCTAGGTGCCACATGTCACCACTCACAAGGTTACACATGGTAGTGATGACGTCAGCATGTTTATTGGCACTCAGCGATCAGTGGTTCTGGATTTCAAGCTTATCGGTGATCGTGATTGTGATAAGGAAAGGCCTCAGATGTGATATATAATGAGCTATGGTTTACAAAGAGTTTGGGTTCGGGAAATTAGCCAATGAGGGACTTCTACGATATAAATAAAAAGGCCCCCCACTAAGTTATTAAGAGAATTAGCACCAAACACATGGGCCTTTGGTTCCAGCCTCGGTCGTATAAGGAATTTCAATAAATGGGCTATAATAAAGAGAGTCTAAGGGGGAGATCCAGAGGTGCCCTTCCACCTGTTTTAGAGGTATAAGACTATGCCCTTTCACCTGTATGAAGAGGTGAATGCTCGTGCCCCTTAAGACTTCTATCATTAAACTGAGAATGCACCCTCAGGTCAGATCACGGTGCCAAATGTGCTTAGAAGGGTTTTATGGCAGAAATCGATGAGGTTGGATTTGAAAGTAGCTGTAGAGGAAGATATGGGAGATGAAGCCTTTGAGACTAGGTAGAGTAGAGCACCAAGGGATTTAGTAGAACATTTAAGGCTGAAGTGACAAAGTTAGTGTCGGAGGCAGCTGTAGTAGTCAATGAGGAGAGGGAGCATTTAAAACGATGTATGGGCACTACTTAGAAGTGGCTCTTCGTAACCCATTCTCAAGGTCAGCACCGAAGGTCTTAAAGATGGAATGATAAGAATTAGATGAGAAGCGTAGAAGCATATTCCATGAAATAAATGCAGCTATGAAACAAAATTGATTACATGGATGGACTGCTAGGATTTTGCATTAATGTCTCACCTGTCCTACAATTCTGTGATGTGCATTCCTCTATGAGGCCATTATTATTGTTGTTAATTTTTTTGGATACAAAACCTCACCTAGCCCAGAGAGCAATATGTCATGAGAGCTGAAAACTTGGCCCAGGTTTTTATGTATGAAACCATGATTGAAAGAACCCCCTATTATTATAAATAGGGGGTCACACCACTGAAAAATGGTTCTAAAATCTAAAATAAAGTCAGACATTTTTGTGAAAACTATATCACTTAGTCACATAGATCTTGCAGAATATTAAAGGAATGGTGGTGATTGCTCCTTTGATGTATTGCCTTCTGTCACTCTGTTTCATTCATATGGTATGTTTTCCTCTTCAAATTCACGCAATAATAGATACTTTCATATTTCAGACTTGTCTACAAATTCATTTGTGTCAAAGTGTTAATGCATATGCCTGTGTGAGGGGTTGAAATTATATTTCCGACACTGTATTGTGTCAAGCATATCATTCATTTCTTCTCTATCCATTACATCTTCTTGTCACTCAGATTGTTATAGAAAATCTTAAGGTTTCAGGCTCTATATTTTATATATATAATTCTTGGTACTTTGAGCTCTATATCCTGAGTTGTCCCTTTTCTTTGTCTTCAAAGTGCTTGGCCTTCTCTATTTTTGTTATATTTCTAGGAACTATGTGTGTGTATAAATGCTGAAACATATGGCTTGTATCTTTGAATGAAAGAACCAACTCTCTGATATTTATGTATAGAATATGGGTGGTGTATCCTCCTGCTTGAGAATCATTTGAGGCATACCGATTTAGATGTGCCCAGGTACTAGTCTTATAAGCAATCCAAGTCTATATTTGGGAGAGACAACATCTTTTGCTGTCATTTTTGGGGAACGTATTGAAGGATTTTACCTTTGGAATACGACAAATTGAGCACCCTTTGTGTAGGTGAGAGAAGTTTGTTTTGATTGCATTCACATCACCTTGGCAACTCTACATCCTGCTCATTATCATTCATCACCCTGGATTTTGCAAGGCCTCATACTCGCTCGAACACCTCATAGTAGAAAGCCCCATTTGTTTCTGACCCTGAAAAATTAATTTTCAGAAACGTCTAGAGAGAGAAAACTCCCCCTGCCTCTACTACCATATCACCAGCCTTTGCCACTTCCTCCTCTAATTCTCATCCCACTATTGCTAAAAAATTAGGACTTGCTCCTAAGACCCTAAGATACCCTCCTTCCTCTTCAGCCCATGTGGTCTCGACCTCAGTTCCTCAAGAAAATTTTAATCCTCCTCCACCAATCCAGATGGCTCTTCCAGGATTTGTACTAAAAAAGTATGTGCCTCTTGACTCACCTTAGCCCTTAATTGCTATGCCCTAGGACTACTTGAATATGTTTCCTAGGTTTAATGGGGAAGATGATAATTCAGCTCAGAGACACATTCAAACCTTTTTCACTTTTGTTGATGTTGAGCGTTGGAAAAGGTATGTATTTACAATCTATTTCTTTATCTTTTCCTTTAAGTCATAACTTATTTATATTCTAAGATGGAATATGTTAAAGGATTATGATAGAATTAAAGAGATTTATGGTTGATGAAAAATGATTAATTATTGTCTTTTTCTATGCAGAAAGTGAAGAAAATGGAAAATCACTATTCCATAGGAAAAGACAAAGCAAAACCAATTGTTGTCCCTTTGACAGGAAACCGCATCCAAACGAGGAAATCAAGATCGGAACGCATGGACTAGGAAAAGGAAGAAGAAGCGCGGTATCAATACAAGAGGACAAAATGACAAGTTGAAGATTAAAGATACGGCGAATCCCTCATGATCCTTTCATCTTGAGGGATCGCTGCCTCAAGATTTATCTGCATTTTTGATACTTCCACCTAGCCATTATAAAAAGGGATAGTGATTGTAGCCCAAGGGGCAGATTATTATCATTGATTTGTATAATTTACTGTTGTGATCTAAACTTTGATCATAGACTCTCTTTAAGGAGCGATTACTGTAACTTTGCCTTTATGATTAATATATAATTTCGTTGTTGTTCCATTATCTGATCCTAGAGTAACCGCAACAGGGCTTCCCTAGTGGCTAAGGGCCCAGCCCTGGTGGATCACTTGCTTCTTGTATCATTATTTTCTGATTATAGTTGTGTATGGTTTGATTTCCTTTACATTCCATTTAATTCGCTTTATTCAGTAATATTTTGTTTCTAAACATTTCCTTGAATTGATCTATTATATCGAATTCGTAGTTGAAATAGAAAGATTATTATTTGCAACTAAGAATGTTATGCTGTTCATTCTGAAATAATATTGCACTGTCTAATTTGGATACTGCTGTTCATTTACAGATTGACATTGCTGTTCATTTACAGACTGACATTGTTGTTCATTGACATATTGATATTGTTGTTCATTTACAGTAGCGATTGTTGTTCATTTAACTACGGTTTACTTAGAATTGTGATTGTTGTTCACTCAATTACTATTCCATTATCATTGAAATTGGCGTTCCTTTATAACTGTGGTTAATGTCCCGCATGCTAGGAATAAGATTACTGATTCTATAGTCGCTGTGTGTTTACACTTAATTAGGTTTGTTGTTCCTTTCTTAGATTGCTGCTCAATTCCTTTATTAGTTAAAGATTGTTGTTCAATTCCTTTCGGTTAAGATTGCTGCTTAATTCATGTAGATTAAACGTTGTTGTTTGATCTTTCCAATAGATTTAGTTGTTGTTCCCTTTCTATTGTTATTTCCAGTATTTGCTTTGGTGTGAATAGAAAGATCTACAATTATAATGAAAATTGACTACTACTGTCTAGTTCTCAGATTGGAGATCTTGTCTTTGATTGATTTTCATTTACATCAGTTTACAAAGGAAAGAGTTATCATTACTGCATCCTTTACTGATGATTTCTGTAGTTTCTTGATCTAGTATCAAAGCATTTAAGTTTCTTGCCATTACAATTAGAGTTTGTTTCCAGCATTCAGTTACTTTTGTAAGCACTATATTGCAGACATTACTTTTGAACAAGTGACCACATCAAACTGAGTACACTCTTAAAATAAAAAATCATACCTGGATTGATAATTAATGTGAAGGTAAATAGAGGTTAAAAAGGCCCTTTTTATTGCTCAACATTTTGGCGCCGTTGTTATAGACATTTTTGGGCACTGCAATTCCAATCAAACATGTCCATAAACCAAGGGCTCCTAAGTCCCTAAAAGTGTTGTTCCATCCCCTAAAAGAACAAGGACAACTGATTACATCATCTCCCAGAAGTTCTCCATGAAAAACTACTTAGAACTGGTCAAAGTTGGACAATCTCACCTGCTCCATGGTCAAAGTGCGTTGCATCCCACCTAAATGCACACGGGAGGTGCGATGCATACTGAAAAGCCCTTCTATGGGGTGCGATGGGCGAGAGTGGACAAATGGAAGAGTCAATTTGCAAGGTGGATGATCATGGAATCTTCCAAAAACTTTTCCTGTGACACTTGCCTCTCTGCATTCGCCCAGTGATGAGTAAGAGATCAACAATCTCCAAGTGGAATCAAGAACTATCAGAGAGAGGACACTAATCAAATCTCAGAAGCTGACTCACCCCCCTTGCAAACATCTATATATGGATCCCTCATCCTAGAGATCCAGAGGCTGGAATTTTGTATCTTGTAAGGAAGTGCTGCTGGTTTCTTGGTGTAACATCATAGTGTTGGGTGATCTAAGCTTTTCATGAGGTGAAGAAGGGCTTTCTTGTTGAGACGATGATGCTGGGTCAGAATAATTGGTTGTAATCCTCTTTGCTATTCTTGATATTAATAAAATCTATTCAAGTTTCCCTCCACATACTTGTATGATTGATGATATATTCATTTGTGTGGTCAATATATATCTGGTCCTATATTGTTTATGTTAGTATATCTCTGTTCTTGGATAGTGTTATGCTGCTTTGATTCCACAGGTGCTCTTTGAAGCTAGGTAGACGAGGAAGCGAGTTGAAAAGATCTATCGGAAGGGAGAGGAATCAAGCAAGGAACCAAGCGCAAGATAGAGGTTGGTCTCCTTAGTTCCCCTCTTATCTACTTCTCATAAAGGAAAACGAAAGTAGTTTTAGTTTGTTTGTTTCTAAGATAGCTACCAGTCTTAGTGGGACTAGCAGCTCCGCATAGACACTAGATTTCCCGATAACAAAATGACAACTCTACTGGGAAGCGAATAGATTGTTTGTTTGTCTATATTTGTTTGATTTATAAACTTACAGATGGAGCCTGAAGTGAAGCCAGCTAGCCTTCGAAGTGCATTTGCTATGCAAGTGCAAATTAGATCAATGCTGCTTCAGTCTATCTCCAAGTTTTGTTTATGAATTGAACAATTGATTTACAAACTCTCTAATTGCCCTTGTGGTGGCTCTAGTAACCTCCTTAGATCTACCCCTGTGATTTATTTACTGATTATCACTTGCTTGGCCTAAATCCCTGAACTGTGCTGTAAACTGTGATCAAGAACTAGATCAAAAGTCTCGCACTGTACCATCACACCCTCTCTTCAAGGATATCAGTATGCATCGCACTTCCCGTGTGCTGTAGGTGGGATGCATACTGGAATCCCTATGTAACAGGTGTGTTGATCAAAGAAGGCTAATTTTGCCTCCAGACTTTGGTTTTTCTTCACTCTTTTCAGCTCTATTCAGGAGTTTTGCTATCTGTAGTCAGTATACCTCTATGGGAAACCCCCTTCCTTGCCATTATTCCGCCTCCATTGTGCAAAGAAGTGTAAATTTTTTTATGTATTATGAGCCATTTTCAGTTCTCTTTTACAAAGAAGTAGCATAATTGAACTGTCGTTTCTTGATTTGGAAGTGTCGCAAGTGTTGTTTTCAGTCATAGAAGAGAATCCGATTGTTCTTGATAGTCGATTACACTGTTACTCTTGTATTTGATTTGAATTAGTAGTTTTTCAAGTGTCAAAAGCAAGTTTTCAATTCCAAATTGCAAAGTGTCGCCATTGTCTTCATTTTGTATTGAAAAGAAGCTTGTTAGTAATGTCGCTTTGAAAAATAATTCAGATTTGCGCTTAGCTTTCTTTTTATCATTCACACATTAAGAAGGATGAAAACAAATACATGCATGTGGATTTGCATTTAGACTGTTTGTTGGTTTGATTTAGGATAGTGCATATAGTGTGTGCTCTCTGCTCTATGTTGAAAGAATATCATCTCTCTTTCTTTAGTAGCTAGGATTTTCATTGCAAAAAGAAGATTAAATGATTTTTTATCATCTTAGATTGCATTTTAGGAATTGTATATCTACATCACGCAATGAACCTGAAAGGAAAATTTCTTAAACAAGATCAACTGTAAAATAAATTTAATGAATCTAAAAACGCTTTGGAACCTAACGCACAACATTTAGAAGTCTAGGCTAGAGACGTATTCCAGCGTCGTAAAGCCTGGTAACTGTTGTTTTCATTGCTGGTTGGGTGATTCCTCTACTTTGAGACGACAAGTGCCAGTACGGACTTGTGCTCCCACGTACCGTCAAGTAAATATTGGGAGACCACAATAGGCTATATCCTTTATCCATAGGAAGCCGTGTCTGCCGCCCTATCGATCGCATGGCAATGAACACAGCATTTGGGAAGATTGACTACCATACCGTAAAAAGTATTCTGCAGTTTTGCAATTGGTTTGGTAATCCCTCTGTCTAGATTTCCAGAGTAGTCTCTTTCGTTCCTTTTCAGACTCCTTAAAGGAAAAGGTCCATCTGAGCACTTGTCACTTCAAGCTCATCAAGAATCGAAGGCGACTAGAGTCATCTTTTGTTTTTCTCAACTCTTAAAAATTGAAAAAACAAGTTGTGTCAAAGCGTCTAAAATCTATTTTAATTAGAATAAACATCACCTTTCCTACATTGGTCTTAGGTTGAGAAAAATGGAGTCCACCAGCCAAGGATTTTCCCTTGGAGGAAATCGTAGTCCTTTCTCCTCTTGGGGAGATGTTGGTGCACCCCATATGGCCACATTGTCACTTTCAGGATTGACAATCGGCCTACCCGTATGGCTCTTCTCAACCTCTATCGTTCAGAACACCGTGATTCCTGAACAATCAAGTAAGCAACTAGACGATACCAAAGCTACCCCCAACCTTCTACTTCGTCTGATTCTCCCTCTCCTCCTTCCTCTTCACTTGATGGAGCTGGTAAAGCCCAAAGTCAAGTAACTAAGAAGAAGAAGGAGAAGAAGAAGAAAGAGAAGAAGAAGAAGGAGCCAAAGACGACAGGGGGCAACCAGGCATCATCTAGTGAAAATCCACACACTGCACTGTCAAAGCCTAAATCTCCATGTGTCATTTGCAAAGGAGATCACTATCATCGAGATTGTCCCTGCATCCCTTGGATCTTAAGGGACTGGTCTCCTTGTTTTCACAATCCGGTGTCGATAACCTCTGATGATCATGTTGAAAGTACACTGTCAACTAGTGAAAGCGAAATGTCGAGACAGAAAAGGAAAAGTAAATTCCCTTGTAAACTATGTGTAGGTGATCACACCGTCCACCATTGTCCCTTCCTAGACGAGGCTAAAAGAGTTTTGGACGACCATAAAGTTTCATCGTTACGGCTTCCTCCTGGATATAAGAAACTCTTGCCAAGTCCATCACCAGTTGAAAATCAGACTGACATGCCATTGTGGTCGGTCGAAGCATCTATCATTGAAGTTAAACCACCTGAATCAACACCAAACGAAATTCAAAAGGTCGAGGCGGCAGTTGACCTGGTCTTGCCTTCAGAAGGTCCATCTTCAGATGATACAGTCACCGGAGAGAACAAGAACGATACTGTTCAAATTCTCTTCGTAAACACAGACTCCGATGAACATGGGGGTAGTCTACCCATTCCTTTACCGCAGGAAGGAAGTTCGTCAGAGTCATATCCGACTGTCTATTCAGTCCCACCTCCAAGCAACCTAGTTGTTTCCTTCGATTGGAATCTACTAGGCAGACCCCGTTTACCGGCTAGTGTACCATTTCGAATCATTTCTCAAATATACAGAATGGTCATGGCCAGTACCATCATAGATGAAGGGGCTTCTGTGAGTATCCTTTCCTCAACTACTTGGAAAGTGCTTGGTTCGCCATCGCTTTTGCCTGAAATGAGAAATCTAATGGGCTTTGACAAAGGAACCAGTCGACCGTTAGGGATCCTTCCCAATGTGCCAATAACATTGACAAGGAAAACCGTTCACATGAACGTAATGGTAGTCCAGGGACCCTTGGATTATAATCTACTCCTTGGATGCGACTATATTTATTGCATGGGAGCCATTGTCTCCTCACTCTTTAGAGTAATGTGTTTTCTGCATGAAGGAAGAGTGGTCAAGCTTGTAGACCAGCTTTCATTCCCTAGTTCACACATAGAAAATAGTCAAATACCATCCCTGAGTGGTCTTTTCACGCAAGGAATGTCTCATCAAACCCCAGTCCGTCCACCTGATGAGTGCGAGTGATTCGGGAGGACATGACTGAAACCCAGGGGGCATGCACCCTGGTTTGTTTCGGCAGGAAAACCTAGGGTATAGGGAAGGTTTCTGCGAAGGATATATGATTGGTTTATGAGATTAGACTGGAATAAGATTCCTCCGTCAAAGTTATGTGAGTGGAGGCAAGTTGTGACACTCACCTTTGTCTCTTTCGGTAGACATCGCCGAGGAAGTGTTTTGTCTGCAGTGCATATAGAACAATCTTTGGTAACCTGGAAATTTTTCGCTATACCTGGGGGCACGCAAACCTTTTGGCATGCAAGCGAAGAGCGGCCATTTACTTTTTAAATTTGTAGGCCCTCTAACCCTTTAAACTCGTAGGAATGGTCATTTCATAACTTGCATAAAGAAAGGATGCAGGGCAAAGCTTTGAAAAAATGCCATCTTAGACGAGACATCCTTATTATACAACTGGATCGAGCAGTTTTTATGTGGAGTTCAAGCTCGTTAAAAATTAAACATAAGCAGTGAGCAAATGTTTCCCCTAGAGTTTAAGCTCATCCATGAAAAAATGAACCAATTTGTGGTAAATAACCATCGTGAATGCATTATCATCAGCCTTTGAAGCCCTGGTCATGTTCTCATCATCACCTTCACTCTGTATTGGCCGATCATTCACCTCCATTTAATTGTTTACCCTTTTTGAGGAACAGCTACAAAGAGTGATCCTGTTAGCCATCCTTGTGACACTGCCATGATTGGAAAATTCCAAACCTTACCTACAATTAGCTGCTACCTGAATTTATCACTCGTTCCTCGAAAAATGAGTCTCCTTTAAGCTCTTTTCATCTAACTCGTAAAAGTATGAAAAGATTGCCGAGTAATTGGCCTCTCTAGCTCGTTAAAGTGACGGGAAGTGCTATCCCTCCTTTAGATTTTAATATTTTTGGACCTGAAGGATTATTACACAAAAAGATCGAGTGCTTGTTTTGTTCGGCTCGTTAAAATTACCAAAAATTCATCCCTTTTGTATTATATTATGCTTTTTTGGACTTAAGGGATTATATGATGAAAAAGGATTGTTGGAGTTTTCTTTACATCCCTTTCAGACTCTCTAAAATTGAAAAGGACCGAGTTATCTTTGTCGTTAAACTCGTTAAAACCAAATAGTGACAAACTTGTCCATATCGACAAGAACGAGTTTCACTATTGTTAGGCTCGTTAAAACATAGCGATGGGTTTGCCCGGAGGGAAAATTATAGAACAAGCATATGTTATCCTCCTCAAGCTTGACAAAAATAAAGAGGTATTGGTCAGCAATGACTGGGGAAAAATTGGGAAGAAATCTTGAAGAAACTTTATTGGTAGCAAGTCGCTCTTGAACATGACTCTTTCACTCTGCATCCGAGTCAGGTTGGGTTGTTCCATTCACTGGTCATATCACCATTGGTCCATCACACCATCCATAATTGGGGTTAATGCTACTAATCCATCATGTCAGTGTCGTCGGTATGTTCAAGAGAAGTCGCTCAGAGAATTCACCTGTCTCTCATTCACTGCAATACATTCACGCTCCATTCTTTCATGACTGCCACCCTGAACCCTGTATCATCAGACCATTTTCACCTCCATTAAAATCATTTGCTCCATTCCATGTCATAGATGTGGGATTCACTAAGGCCCTCCTATGACGGATCACTTCTTGTCAACATCAGCTCATTATCCAAGAAGTCGATCTAGGAACAACCCTTTCAGTACTTTGAAGCTTGCATGCCTCAATGGCAAGTTTCTCACTTCCGGCGACAGGTTTACATGAATGGCCTTCGACCGAAATATTTTGCGTGGTGTTCGATGCCAAGTCCCTTATTCACACTAGGTAAATTGTACTGTAGTACCTTGAGGGTCATCATCATTATCAGTGATTCCTCTTGCGCCTGTTAACAACTTACATCATTGGCTGGTAATCAGGCGATGTCTTTCCATGTTCAACTCCATAACATCTCTCACATGGATCGACTTGTACTTTGAGTGAAGATCGAACGAGATTGAAGACCCCGGATCTAGTCTCATCCATCTAGGCTGCGACATGATCAGCATCTGAGACCTGTTCATGATGTATACATCTGAACCCTGTTCAAGATCTGATTCTGAAACCTGTTCATGACTAGTATCAGAACTATGGTCATGATGACTATCATTAGAAGTGCTTTCAAACTAAATGTGCTAAAAATCAGATACATCATCTTGTTTCAATCTATTATCTACATCTAACTGTACAAGAGAGGATTCATTAAACTTTACATCTCCGTTGATGATGATCTTGCGGGTAGTAGGATCCCACAATCTATATCCCTTTGTTCCATCACCATATCCAACAAATATATACCTTTTTGACTTTGGATCTAATTTAGTTCGCTGATGTTTCGGCACTAGAGCATATGCATCACAACCAAACACTCTGAGTTTAGAATAATCACAAGGGTGACCTTTCCATACCTCTTGAGGAATCTTGCAACCTATCGCCGTGGATGGTGATCGATTTATCACATAACAAGCTGTAGCCACCACTTCTGTCCACAATTCCTTCTGCAAACCTGCGTTACTCAGCATACTCCTTGCTCTCTCTAAAAGAGTCCTATTCATGCGTTCAGCAACTCCATTTTGCTGAGGAGTATAAACAGTGGTCTTATGTCTCTCGATCCCTGAATCCTTGCAACAGTTTTCAAACTCCTTGGAAGTAAACTCACCACCATTGTCAGTTCTTAAACATTTTATAGTTCTACCAGTGATGTTTTCTACCAATGCTCTGAACTGCTTGAAAATTGTAAAAACATCAGACTTCCTTTTCAACATGTAGACCCACACTTTCCTAGAAAAATCATCAATAAAAGATACAAAATATGACGAGCCACCATATGAAGTTGTAGGGGCTGGACCCCAAACATCTAAATGGATATAATCAAGTATTCCTTTACTAGTATGTTTGCCTGTTTTAAACTTTTGCTTACTTTGTTTTCCAAACAGACAATGTTTACAGAAATCTAACTTTCCAGACTTTAGATTAGGAAGTAACTTGCGATCAGCCAAAAATTTTAACCCTCTTTCGCTCATATGGCCCAACTTTTGATGCCATAAGCGAATGGAACTACTGTCATGTTCAGACATCGTAGACACATGATCTGACCCTGTTCTTCCTTCTAACTAAAACAGATTCCCTACCTTCTTAGCTTTCATAACTAGTAAAATACCTTTGTAAATTTTCATTACTCCACCTTGAATTACAGTTTTATATCCATTTGTGTCAAGTGCTCCTAGTGAAATTAGATTTTTCCTTAAATCTGGTACATGTCTTACATCAGTTAACATTTTGGTTGTCCCATCAAACATTTGCAGTTGTATACTCCCTATTCCCACAATATTACATGTGACATCATTACCCATCTACACGACTCCATCATTAATTGATCTATACATCTTAAACCATTCTATATGATTACACATGTGGTTTGATGCACCAGAATCTAACAACAAATGTTGATCATGATTTGACAAATTAACTGATAACACTTCATCACTCATACCTGAACCAGATGCCAAACCTGTATCTGTCGTGTTTGCTTCCTTCTTCTTTGTCGAAGAATCTTCTTTATAAGTTTGCTGTCACTTCCAGCAGTCCTTCTTCAAATGCCCCGATTTGCCACAAAACCAACACTTTACCTTACTCTTCTTCCCTTTCGACTTTGACCGTGAGTCGCTTTGCCTGCTGAAGCATCGTTCTTTAGAACGACCTCTGATCATCATTTCTTTTGACGTAGAGGTATCTAAATTCGACCTTCTCCTTGTTTCTTCAGATAATAAAGATGCAACTACATCATCAAACTCAAGGGTTTCTGATGAACTAAGACTTATAGAAGTAACAAAATGATCCCATGACTCGGGCAACGAGCACAATAAAGTAATAGCTTTATCCTCTGATTCAAATTTTACTTCTATACTTTCTAATTGCACTAGGAGAGTATTAAAAACATTCAAATGATCAGTAATCGATGTACCTTCCTTCATTCGCAAACTGTACAACTGTCGCTTTAGGAGAATCCTATTGGTTAAGGATTTTGTCATGTACAGCTTCTCAAGCTTCGTCCACAAACCAGTAGTTGTTTTCTCCGACACGATATTAAACAAAACATCATCCGCCAAACATAGCCGAATAGCACTCACTGCTCTTTCATCCATCTTGGCCCACTCATCATCTGTTATGTTGTATGGCTGTTTGGATTTTCCCATCAACGCCTTTGCCATGCCTTATTTCATAAGTAGATCGTACATTTTCACCTTCCAGATCTCGAAGTTGTTTTTGCCATTAAACTTCTCGATTTCAAAACGATCACTCTAAGTTTTTTCCATATTGTATCAACCAAAAAACAATCTCCAATTCCAACTTGTTAATCAATCAAATTAATATCTAACAAAAAATTGCCTTCGCCTTCTACTGTACTACCTTTACTTTATCAAAAAATCGCCCTGCCTGTACAGACTACAAATTATAAATAAAAAACAAATAAAAATTGCAATTTTACCAACAAAGTCCTCGGTTGGTGCGCTTAAGGGGTTTTGGCACGTCCTCAACAGCAGACAAGCCGTGCCAGAAGAAAAATCGGTTAGAGTATGGAAATTGGCGCGACTAAACCCATCGGATCCGCGCCAATCGAGATATTGGCTCTCTGGCGCGATTATCAAGCTCGGATCCGCACCAATTGGTGCTCCTATTCCTTAATTACCCGCGCCAATCCGTTCACTGCCTAATATTGGCGCGACTGTTTCGCCCGAAACTGCGCCAATCAGCAAATCTCAGAAAAAGTTCCACCTGCCGCTCTGTCACATGCACGCACTCGCTCCTCAACATGCTCTGATACCAATTGTTGGAGCATAACAGTGCGCAGCGGAAAATAAAAGACAAATACAGTATAAAAAACATACACAAATGACACAGTGATTTAACGTGGTTCACCCAACCAATCTGGGCTACGTCCACCAAACAGAGGCATCAGAAATCTTATTATTAATCAGGAGATTACAAATAATTATTTCCTCACACTCTCTACCATACCCAATATCTTGAATGGGCATATAATTTTATAGCTAAGAGAATCAAACTGACTCATAAATCCTCTCACAACAAATATAGGATGCATTAACTCTTTCCCAACAAAATAGAGCTAATTTAGCAGCAAATCCTATTGTTGTCACATACATGAGATTTTGCCCAATTTGTTAAAACCGAAAATCTCAACAATATATATTCAGGAAAATAAAGACATCAAATGTACATCATTGCTGCACAGATAATCATCCAATCTAACGGATGATGGCTCTACCAGAATCATCAGTCTGCACTCAGATGATTGTCTGTCTTATGTACATGAAAATGAATTTATAAAGCTGAGCACGGGAATGCCCGCCTCAGCTAGATCATGAAAATATTATGAAGATAATGTATTTTATTGTATCTTATTACAGGTCACCTTCCAGCTTGAAAAAACTTCGGATCCTCATGATAAAGCATTTCACCCGACATCAAAAGATTAACGACCTCATGCTTTAGGGGCCAACTGTTATAGACATTTTTGGGCACTGCAACCCCAATCAAACATGTCCATAAACCAAGGGCTCCTAAGTCCCTGAAAGTGTTGTTCCATCCCCTAAAAGAACAAGGACAACGGATTACATCATCTCCCAGAAGTTCTCCATGAAAAACTACTCAGAACTAGTCAAAGTTGGACCATCTCACCTACTCCATGGTCAAAGTGCGCTGCATCCCACCTAAATGCACACAGGAGGTGTGATGCATACTGAAAATCCCTTCTATGGGTGCGATGGGTGAGAGTAGACAAATGGCAGAGTCAATTTGCGAGGTGGATGATCATGGAATCTTCCAGAAACTTCTCCTGTGACACTTGCCTCTCTGCATTCGCCCAGGGATGAGTAAGAGATCAGCAATCTCCAAGTGGAATCAAGAACTATCAGAGAGAGGACACTAATCAAATCTCAGAAGCTGACTCACCCCCCTTGCAAACATCTATATATGGATCCCCCATCTCAGAGATCCAGAGGCTGGAATTTTGTATCTTGTAAGGGAGTGCTGCTGGTTTCTTGGTGTAACATCATAGTGTTGGGTGATCTAAGCTTTTCATGAGGTGAAGAAGGGCTTTCTTGCTGAGAGGATGACGCTGCGTCAGAAAAATTGGTTTTAATCCTCTTTACTATTCTTGATATTAATAAAAGCTATTCAATTTTTCCTCCACATTCTTGTATGATTGATGATATATGCATTTGTGTGGTCAATATATATCTGGTCCTATATTGTTTATGTTAGTAGATCTCTGTTCTTGGATAGTGGTATGCTGCTTTGATTCCACAAGTGCTCTTTGAAGCTGGGTAGATGAGGAAGCGAGTGGAAAAGATCTATCAGAAGGGAGAGGAATCAAGCAAGGAACCAAGCGCAAGACAGAGGTTGGTCTCCTTAGTTCCCCTCTTATCTACTTCTCATAAAGGAAAACCAAAGTAGTTTTAGTTTGTTTGTTTCTAAGATAGCTACTAGTCTTAGTGGGACTAGCAGCTCTGCATAGACACTAGATTTCCGATAGCATCCATTGCTGGGGAGAGTGTAGCCATTTGTTTCTTTCGAAAAGAGAGTAGTGTAAGAACCTGCTAGGAGAGAGTTGGGTTTTAAAAATGGAAGGTAAGAACCTGCGTATGGAGCATGTAACATCCCTGCTCCCTCGCCCGCTTTCATTAAGATTTGTTGTTATTTTGGGTAGAAATAAGTATTTGATTTGTGTGCATGACTAAGTAGAAAAATCCTGAAAATAATTTTAAGCTAGTACCCAAGCCTGATAAAGCTAAGGGGTCGGTGACCCTTGGCCGATCAACTGTTATAAACGAAATCCTTGAAAAAACAGAAACTCAGCTGTCAGTAGGACCTAGAAAAGTTGCTTCTAGACAACCTATCAGTTCCCTTCGGCCACAAAATCACCATCTGTAGCCTTTGCTGAGGTTCACAGCCAAACAGAGGAGCAAGATTTTCAAGAAATTGAGAATTCTAGCCCAAAATTGTTACAAGAAGGGAACCTTAGTAATCTCTGTGAAGGAGGAGGAGAAACAGGGGAAACTGAAGAACCAAGATCTCCTCTTGGAATAGTTCAGCTATTGAGCAACCCAAATAAGGGAGCTGTTGTCAAAATCATCTAGAATCAAGCTGAAGAACCTAAAGAGCTAAGATCCCCCCCAGACATTAGTTCAGCAAGGAACTCTCATCATCCCAGACAAAGGAAGTGCTGTTAAGGCCATTCCTGTTAAGACCATTCCTGCTCCTAACCAGCCTAGGAATACCCTCCTAGAAATCCCAGAGGGATATTGGCACATATTTGACCAAATGGAACAGAACCAGCAAACACCTCAAACCTCCACACTGTAACATCCCATTGTATATACTGCAGCTAATGCACCTATGAAGGCCATTCCTCTTCAACATATTCCTACATTCCATGGCCTAACATTGGAAGATCTAGACACATTTTTGTTTGAATTTGATGTGTTGTGCAAGGGGTATGATTATACCACCGATCCCCAAAAGCTAAAATTGTTTCGCTCTACATTAAAAGGGGCTGCCTTACGATGGTTTATGGGGTTAGATGGAGGTGTCATAAATGATTGGGATTAGATGAAAGGTGCTTTCCTGAAAAAATATCAAAATTATTGTAGGTCTAGAGAGTTAAAGGATTAAATATTTCAGATGGTAGCTAGACCTAACAAGACACTAGAAGAATATGTTAAACGTTTTCAGTATAATCTTCAAAGGTCTCCTTATGCAACATTACCCTTACCTAATAATGTATTAAAAATGACATTAATTAAAGGAATGAAGGAACAATGAGTTGAAACACTAAATATTATGGGAAAAGGAGACATTTATCAAGAAAATTTTGCTGACATTATTGACTTATGTATCAGGAGTTCGCGAGGTAGAACAAGGCTAAGACCAGCGGAACTTGATAGGTTCACAAGGGACAACAAGATCGTCGAAGGAGTAACCCGTGTAGAAATTGGGAACTTACTGGAGAATTTCAAAACTGATATATTGGGGACTCTGACAATACAACTCGATATTATGCAAACGAAACAGAAACAAGCAGAAGTAGAGCAAAATCTGGCAATATTCTGCCCCAGATGTAGAAAGAAACACAGACATAAAGAGTGCCCACTAGATGCAGTTCAAGTCTACTTTATCTGCACAAAAGATCACTCCACAGAGAACTGCCCCTCACTTTCGGGTTTGAAAGCAGTATACAAAGAAGTGGAAGAAGAATCAGAGCCAGTGTGGATACTCAATCAGCACCATCAATGGTAGCCTCGACAACGAGGTATGTCCTATGATCCATCTTCTTCTTTCCAGCCTTTGAAATATCATAGAATGTGGCAAAATCAACCTCCCTTTTCAAACTGGTCACAGCAATCATTTCCTTCATCACCATGGTTGAATCAAACAAGCTAATCTAATTGGCCAAATTTTCCCTACTCTCCACCATATTGGCAAAACAATGCATATCCAACACAATGGTCCCCCCCCACTTCACAAAGTCAAGCCTGGCAGACAAACTGGAAGAGACCGATGAAGTAGCCAGTAGGAACCATTCCACTCCCTCAACCTACATTGCCAGTGACATATGCACTGCAACAAAATCCCCAGTCCAACTTAAGACCGCAACTCCTAGCGCAACCCAACCCGAACCCAAATAATAGACTGGTTCAATCTGTTCAAATAATCAAAACACCAAAACTAGAAACTAGTCTAAGGGAGTGCAACGACCTTCAATTAAGGTCTGGGCGCATTATAGAAACCGAGGGAGATAAAAATGTTCAAGTTGAAAATCAGTTACCTGCAGAACAACCACTACAAAGAGAGGATATGATTAGACAACAAACTCATGACCAAGAAACCACATCTTCTCCCCCATTCCCAGAATGATTAATCATACCACGCCCTATCAAACATCCTGACTTTGATATTCTAGGAGAACTTAGAAATTTGTGTATAACAATCCCACTCCTCCAAGCTATCCAAAATATCCCGATATATGCAAAAGCCATCAAAGAGTTATGTATAAGGAAGCCAAAGAGGAGAATAACAAATAACCCAACAGTCCAAGTAGTTGGCACCCTATCTGATCTATTATCAGGAAGAGAAGCAACTGTCAAATATGAAGACCCAGGGAATCCAATAGTGACAGTGCAAATCAATGGACAAACCCTTTCAAATGCCCTAGTTGATTTAGGGGCTGCGATTAATATTTTAACAACCACCACTTGTCAAAAACTAGGCATTACATCAGTGGAGACAAGCACTACATTATTAGAACTGGCTGACCAATCACTAGTTAGGCCAAAAGGTACAGTACATGATGTAATGGTATCCGTAGATTCCTGGGAATACCCTGCCAACTTTCTGATAATAAACCCCAAAAACTGACTCGATGGACACCTGTTAATTTTAGGTAGACCTTGGCTTGCGACTACTGATGCTTACATTGGCTATTGACAAGGCACTATGACCATAACTAGAGGGAGTAACATCAACAATCTAGCTCTATACTCTCCAGCCCAGCCAAGTGTAACAATAATAAAAGCTAATAAACAACCTGTATCATACTTGATAGAAAAAATTAGGTCCCCATTAACCATAGAAGATGCCCTCGATTTCAAAGATCAAATGGAGGATGATGTTATTAACAACTTCATTAACCAATCCAAATCTAGATCCCATGTACAATGTCACATGATAGAGGTAGCATTTGACAATGAACTAGAAGAAGATCCTCTCAAAGACACTCATGATCAAACAATACCCACTACCTTTGTTTCAAACAAAAAAACTATAGAGATTGAGCCAGGAAAAACCTTGAACATTAACAATAACCTGACTCCTAAACAAGAAGAAAAGTTGGTCCAACCACTCAGAAAATATAAGGAAGCTTTTGCATGGGATTATCCGGACATGAAGGGAATCGATCCCCAGCTGTGTACGCACGACATTTATACAGAAAAGGATGTTAGACCTATTCACCAACCCCAACGGAGACTCAACCCTCACCTAAAAGATATTGTGAAAGCTGAATTACAAAAACTTTTGGATGTAAACATTATTTATCCAATCTCCGATAGCAAGTGGGTCTCTCCACTAGTAGTGGTGCCAAAGAAGAATGGAAAGTGGAGGATTTGTGTAGATTACAGCGAATTAAACAAAGAAATGCAGAAAGAGCACTTTCCCCTTCCATTCATTGATAAGTTATTAGACATATTATCAGGAAATAAATTATTCTCTTTCTTGGATGGCTTCGGTGGATACAACCAGATTCAGATTGCCCCTGAAGACTAGGACAAAACTACTTTTACCTATCCTTGGGGAACATTTTCTTACAGAGTCCTATGCTTTGGCCTATGCAATGCCCCTGCCACATTTCAGAGGGCCATCCTCAGCATCTTTTCATATTTAATAAATGAAGGGCACGAAGTATACATGGATGATTTCACACCATACGGGGATGATTTTGAGCCAGCACTAGGCACATTGGAAAAGGTGCTGCAACGATGTATTGCCACCAGGCTATACTTGAGCCATGAAAAGTGCTATATGATGATGATCAAAGGCCTCATCCTAGGTCATTATATCTCAGAAGCTGGAATATAGGTAGATCTGGCAAAAATTCAAATAATTTTGCTAATACCTACTCCTACCACATAGACAGAGGTACGTAGTTTTCCTGGATTTTTTGGTTATTATAGGAGATTCATAGAACATTTTTCTCAAATAGTTGCACCTTTATATGCACCAATAGGGAATGTTGATTTTGTTTGGACAGATAAATGCGACCGTGCTTTTGAGGATCTGAAAAAGCTTGTGTCAACAACCCCGGTGCTCAGAGGCCCAAATTGGGATCTTCCATTTCAAATTCCATCAGATGCTTCAGACACAACTATTGGAGCAGTCCTTGGGCAGGAAGAAGACAAAAAACCATATGCAATCTATTATATTAGCAAGAATTTGTCTTCGACTGAGCTAAACTATATTGTTACTGAAAAATAATTTTTAGTTGTAATACATGCTGAATTTGACATCACAATAAAATATCGACTAGGGAAAGAGAATCCTGTAGCTGATTTTCTCTCACGAATGCTGAAGCCGGTGGACGCAGCAGCAGTTGAAGATCAATTCCTATATGAACATCTGTTTTTTGTCACTGTCAAGACAACCTGGTATGCTGATGTTGCAAATTATTTAGTAGTAGGAAAATTACCAAAGAATCTAATCCCCAATGAACGAAAACAGATTGTGCAATGTAATACCCGATTTTCTTGGATTAGGGGCTACCTATTTCATACAAGGGTAGATATGCACATCAGAATATGCGTCCATGAAGACGAAATATTTGACATTCTGAAAGTCTGTCATGACAGACTGTGTGGCAGACATTTCACAGATCGATAGACTGGTCAAGCGGTTTTCCAAACAAGTTATTATTGGTCCACAATCTTTAAAGATGCTAAAAAGTTTGTGCAAGACTATGACAGTTTCCAAAGAGAAGGATGCCCTGGACAGTCCGATGTAATGCCTTTAAACCCATAGTTAGTAATCGAACCATTTGAGCGTTGGGCGCTCAATTTTGTTGGTCCCATCAACCCATCATCAAATCAGAAAACATCTTCTAGTAACAACAGAGTATGTTACCAAATGGGTTGAATCAGAGGCACTCCCAAGAGCTACAAAGGACTCTGTGATTAATTTCCTATTGAAAATATTTGTGCGATATGGCCTCCCTAGGGACATAATCACGGACAGAGGACCAAAGTTTGTAGGTAATAAAATCACTGCAACATTAAAACGTTATCACATTCAGCACAAAATTATCACTCTGTATCACCCACATGCAAATGGCCAAGTAGAGAGCATGAATAAAGTGATAGAGGCAATATTGACAAAATCTATTGCATCACACAAGCGTGATTGGGCTTCAAGATTTCTGGAAGCCCTGTGGGCATAACGAACGACATGGAGAAACACCACCAGTTATTCACCATATGAGCTAGTATTTGGAAGGAACCCATCTTTCCAATAGAGTTTGAAATACAAATGTTAAGAATAGCACACGAGGTCAGTCTGAATTTGAATGAAGCCCAAACTAACAGAGTACAGAAAATTAATGAGCTAGATGAAATTAGCCTCTCAACTCTTCAACGCACTAAATTAATCCAATATTAGAGAGCGAAATGGCACGACGCTCTGATAGAAAAGAAAATATTCCACGAAGGAGATTGGGCACTCCTATATGACTCCAGGTTTCAGGATTTTCCGGGAAAACTTTAGACTCGATGGCTTAGACTGTATGAAATCTAGAAAGTGCATGACAATGGCACTATTAATTTGACTACTATTGACAGATCTAGACATACCTTTAAAACAAATGGTCACCGAGTGTGACTATACCATAAACCGCTTACTCGAGAATCCTTCTACCAGCACCTCTGGGAAGATTCAGATATGCAGATTCTTGCTGAGGAAGATCATTCTTCATCGGCATTGGTTCACTAAGTAATTTCATTTTTGTTAAATTTTGTACATAAATTTTTCTTTTCTACTTGTATAAATTACTTTCTGTACAGATTTTTGCATTTTTGCATTTTTTTTGCATTTTTCTCATCCTTTCCGAAGGAACAACATTTCAGCTTTTTTGTTGTTCCTTTTCGAAGGAAGAGCACTTTTGCATTTTGTTGTTCCTTTCCAAAGGAACAACATTTCCATCTTCTTGTTGTTCCTTTCTGAAGGAACAACACTATTGCATTTTGCTGTTCCTTTCCGAAGGAACAACATTTCCGTCATTTTGCTGTTCCTTTCCAAAGGAACAACACTTTTGCATTTTGTTGTTCCTTTCCGAAGGAACACCATTTTCTCTTTTTTGTTGTTCCTTTTCAAATGAACAACACTTTCATTTTTTCTATTCCTTTCTGAAGGAATAACACTTTCTTTTTCTTACTGTTCCTTTTGGAAGGAACAACACTTTCGCATTTTGTTGTTCCTTTCCGAAGGAATAGCATCCCCGTATTTTTGCTATTGCTTTCTGAAGGAACAACACCTTCATTTTTTGTCGTTCCTTTCAGAAGTAACAACACTTTAATTGTTTTATTGTTCCTTTTCGAACGAACAACACTTTCATTTTTTTTTGTTCCTTTCCGAAGGAACAACACTTTCATTTTTCTGTTGTTCCTTTCCGAAGGAACAACACTTTCGTTTTTTGCTGTCCCTTTCTGAAGGAACAACACTTTCATTTTTTTCTGTTCCTTTCCGAAGGAACAGCACTTCTACCATATTGTTTTGCCATTCCTCTTAAAGGAACAACCCTCTTTCGCATTTTTTTCATTTGTGCCGTTCTTTTCGAAGGAACAACAATTTTGATTTCGGATGATCTTAGGCTATTCCACTAAAGAAGCGGTATTTTATTTTACGCTTGCTTTATTTACTGTTCCGATTAAGGAACAATTGCTGCTCCTCTTAAGGAGCAACAGTTTTGAGTATGTTTTTTCTCACTGTTCCTCTTAAAGGAACCATGGTTTTTGCGTGCAGTTGTTCTTTTGCTGTCCCTTTTAAAGAACAACAACTGTTCCATCTAAGGAACATCACTTTTTGAGTGCATTTTTTTGTTTATGTGTGTTTCAACATTTAGTGGATTTTTGTGAATGATGGTTCATTTAAGGCACAACTATACATTTATGCAAGAATACAAAAACTAGAGGATACTAAAATCAACAAACCAAAGAAAAATCGTTATCTTTAGAGAAATTTCTTTGAATCGATAAGAGAAAAGAGGAAAGGACACAACTATTTATATCACTTTGCTGTCTTTATTTTCACTAAAACCAATTTGATTGATTATTTTTATCATGTTGGTTCTTCCTTAAGTCTTCATAATTCTCTTTGATCATTATTATTGAATAAGAATAAGGGCATACTTTCCAGTATTGAGATTTTCAGACTTCTTCCACCATCCCTACTCTTAAGGAGTGTTGAGCCACCCTCTATATATAAATAGGAAAGTGCTATATAAAAGAAAAGAAAAAAGAAAAATATATATCTATATGATTACTAACATGATTTGTCAGATGAAGGATAGGGGGTCTCATCAAGAGCCAACCTACCATGATCATAAGGAAGCAAGTGAAGTTGGCATCCCCACTCTGGCCACCACACTAGGGAGATGATCCAAGAGGCATATCAGAAAAAATAAAAGAGTCCTTGGAACATGAAGTCTAATCACGAGCTGGCTTTTCCACCTTTCACTCCTTCCTAGTGAATGGCATTGTGATTCATCTGGTTACCAAGACAGCACAATGGCCTCCATTCTGACATCGTACAACACTTCCCTAGGCATACACAAAGAATTATAGTTCCAAGTGTGAAATAAGCAACTCTGTCCAGGTTATGGACACTTGTGGGCAATAGAGCTTTGCTGATGGTATTGATGTCATATTTTTTAGACACCAATAGTCATTATAAGCCCTTCTTCTTATATCTTTATATTGATTTCAAATGAGATTATGTTATATAACCCTTTCGAACCTTTTATACATGAAAATCATTTATAAATCAATCATAATGGTTAAAGTGGATAATGACCACATAAGAACTTTTACTTACGTCAAGCTGTCCTATCCTCTATTTTTCGCATCATATCATGGCATTTCCATATTTATTCGCGATTTCCATCATAAACCTCGGTTTCAGTAATCCGCTAATTTTTGTAAACATGTCATGGATCCATACGATGTTCGTTTATTTTCCTATATGATTACAATTCAACATGCTTCCCCTTTATTTGCCAGCCGAGGACAACCTATCACATTTCAGGGGGGCACGGGTGATCTCCATAATTCACTGGCATACGTGTCAACTCATTTGGAGGTATTATGACTCCATGAAAACTTGGGAATAGTAAGTTTAATGGTATTTTATTTCCCGATATTCATAGCTTGTTGTTCCAATCGTCATTTCTGTGTTTTTTTTCTGTAAAAATTAACAGTGAGCTAAAGTTTGAACAACTTGCTGTTCCATCGCCATTTCTATGTTTTTTCTCTGTAAAAATTAATAGTGAGCTAAATTGTGAACAACTTGTTGTTCCATCGTCATCTCTGTGTTTTTTAATAGTGTGCTAAGCTTGAACAAAATGGGAGGTAGATCAATACGTAGCGAACCACAAGTGTTAATGATCTCTGATGCTACACACAAAATTTTAGCAAGAGCAGGATGGATTGTCTACCTTAACTGACTACAGCAGTCTAACGAGACGGTGGCCACTGAATTTCTACAGAATTTGTAGGAAAATCATTCCATGGTGAGGGGGAGGCAAATAACAGTAAGAGATGAGATAATTGCTGAAGTTTCAGGACTGCCAACGGTTGGACCAGTATGGACCCTGAAAAAGATGAGACTGCAAGACACTATAACCATCTTCTGGGACGAAGGACAGAGCCTTAATGTCAAAGGGAAAGGAGTTTTGCCTGCAACCCTGGGAGAACCTTAGGAAGAATTGGCCAGAATTATCCATAGCTACATCACTTGCAATGGCAGAAAAGACGTGGTAAGACCACACCATCTCAAACTGTTAGCTATATTAAAAAAAATGCGTTGTGAATTTGCCCGCATACTTGAATTTTTTATTGCATGATGTTGCCCGAGGTATAATAAAATCTCGTCATGTAGAATCAGTAGTAAGCCATCATGGTTTAATTCAGCTGATAGTCAGTTACAGTCTTGCCCAACACCAGAGTGGTTGGGAAGAATTGATTTTCTTAATAGATGGGGGATTGACCTTGCCAGCCCCAAAACGAAAATGCACTGCTAGCACATCAATCAGACTGCAGAAATGAAGACAGTCTATCAGATTGGGGAGAAGCAGAGGAATGTTGGGAAATCCCCAAGAAAATAGTAGCCAACCTGTAGAAATACATGACTAGGAGAATGAGGCCATCGATAGATAGTGAAGGGCGGAGGAAAAAGTTAAAAAGGTAACTAGTAGGCTAGACACAGTTATAAGTCAAATGGATACCCTATGTTCTCTATATACTGATGTTCTAGCCTGTAGACCACCTGCCAAAAATTATTCTTTGTTTTTGATGGAAAGGTACTTACAATTAAAAATTAAATTTGTCAAGGCAGGGGTGCCTATAGAGTTAAAAACTAATGATGATTTCATAAACTATTGTAGACATTATGGGGTGAAAGTCCAGCAGTTGCTATGTGAATTTTATTTGCATAATCTTGTGTTGGACGGTGAAATGGAAGAGAACCCTAGCCCTTTTGTGGGTGATATCCAGCTTTAGGCATTCATCTCTTTTGTTGTTAATCAGTTAAAGTGGCTTGAAGCCCACAATACCTTCCAAAGACAGGAGAACGAGTTAGAAGGGGTGAACCTAGAAACCCATTGCAACTGTGGAATAAGCATAGAAGCTTAATGAGAAAGAAGGGTGAAGGGTGTGATCCAGACACTGGGACCTATTCACAAAGCAGTTGTCCAACAAGGGGTAGAATACTTCCTAGCTATTAAAGACCTTGCCATAGCAGCAACCAAACTCCGATACAAGACTTCCAATCAGAATGTCCAAATAGAGAGCCATTCAATTATGAAAATTTTAAGCTTGTTGTTGATCACCTGGCTACCTATGGCAACTTCATCTTCAGAGAAGGCTTGTATTGGTTAGGCTGTAGGTTTTGAAGTCTAATCATTTGGTATCCTGCACCAGGCTATAGAGCCCTATATGAGTTTCCTGAAGGCCAGACATGGCATATTTTTGAGCTTTTAGCTAGAAATCATCACTTTAGACCACTGCATGAAAATCCTTCTCCAGCCTATTCCCTATCTGCCTTGCATGTTAATTACAATTTTTTCATGAGGGCATGAAAAATGGTAAGCAGGAAGGTGTGTTGAGCATTGGAAAAGGTATGTATTTACCATCTATTTCTTTATCTTTTCCTTTAAATCATAAATTCTTTACATTCTAAGATGGAATATGTTAAAGGATTATGATAGAATTAAGGAGATTTGTGGTTGATGAAAAATGATTAATTATTGTCTTTTTCTATGCAGAAAGTGAAGAAAATAGAAAATCACTATTCCAGAGAAAAAGACAAAGCAAAATCAACTGTTGTCCCTTTAACAGGAAATCGCATCCAAATGAGGAAATCAAGATTGGAATGCATGGACCAAGAAAAGGAAGAAGAAACGTGGTATCAACACAAGAGGACAAAATGATAAGTTGAAGATTAAAGATATGGCGAATCCCTCAAGATCCTTTGATCCTGAGGGATCGCTGCCTCAAGACTTATCTACATTTTTGATACTTCTGCCTGGCCATTATAAAAAGGGACAGTGCTGGTAGCCCAAGGGGGGGATTATTATTGTTGATTTGTAGAATTTACTGTTGTGATATGAACTTTGATCATCGACTCTCTTTAAGGAGCGATTACCATAACTCTACCTTTATGAGTAATATATAATTTCATTGTTGTTCCATTATCTGATCCTGGAGTAACCACAACAGTGCTTCCCTGGAATATAAGGGCCCGGCCTTAGTGGATCACTTGCTTCTTGTATCATTATTTTCTGATTATAGTTGTGTGTGGTTTGATTTCCTTTGCATTCCTTTTAATTCACTTTATTCAGTAATCTTTTGTTTCTGAACATTTCCTTGAATTAATCTG
The DNA here is from genome assembly GCA_031772625.1 of Pinus tabuliformis. Classification (NCBI taxonomy): domain Eukaryota; kingdom Viridiplantae; phylum Streptophyta; class Pinopsida; order Pinales; family Pinaceae; genus Pinus; species Pinus tabuliformis. The sequence goes on from CM062811.1 coordinate 1,209,166,885, forward strand.
TTATATCAAATTCGTAATTGAAATAGCAAGATTATTATTTGCAACTGAGAATGTTATGTTGTTCATTCTAAAATAATATCACACTATCTAATTCGGATATTGTCGTTCATTTACAGATTGACATTGTTTTTCATTTACAGCTTGACATTGCTATTCATTGACAGATTGATATTGCTGTTCATTTACAGTAGCGATTTCTGTTCATTTAACTGTGGTTTAATTACAATTGTAATTGCTATTCACTCGATTACTGCTCCATTATCATTGTAATTTCCATTCCTTTATAATTGTGGTTAATATCCCGCATGCTAAGAATAAGATTACTGATTCTACAGTTGTTGTGTGTTTACACTTAATTAAGTTTGTTGTTCCTTTCTTAGATTGCTGCTTAATTCCTTTATTAGTTAAAGATTGTTGTTCAATTCCTTTTGGTTAAGATTTCTACTTAATTCTTGTAGATTAAGCTTTGTTTTTCGATCTTTCCAATAGATTTAGTTGTTGTTCCTTTTCTATTGTTATTTCCAGTATTTTCTTTGGTGTGAATAGAATGATCTACAACTGTAACGAACATTGATTACTGTTGTCTACTTCTCAGATTGGAGATCTTGTCTTTGATTGATTTTCATTTACATCAGTTTACAAAGGAAAGAGTTATCATTACTTCATCCTTGATTGATGATTGTTGTAGTTTCTTGATCTAGTTTCAAAGCACTTAAGTTTCTTGCCATTACAATTAGAGTTTGTTTCCAGCATTCAGTTACTTTTATAAGCACTATACTACAGACATTACTGTTGAACAAGTGACCCCCTCAGACTGAGTACACTCTTGAGATAAAAAATCGTACCTGGATTGATAATTAATGTGAAGGTAAATAGAGGTTAAAAAGGCCCTTTTTACTACTCAACAGCTGAGAACCTGAATTTAGAATAGTTGGATGTGGTCTTGAGAATTTTTGTACAGTCCCTTGATGGAGAAGCTAGAAAATGGTTTAAAACCCTCCCTGATGCCTCCATCACCACTTGGGAGGAAATAGAAACCCCCTTTGCACAAAAATAGGGTGAGAAGAGAGATCATGAATGCCTCCTCACGGATCTCAATGCCACGAGGAATAAGCTAAAGGAGAATATCTTGGATTTTAATAAGAAATTCAATAAGCAGTATAACAACTTGCATGATGAGATAAAATATCCTCTAGCTGCTACTCAGGTATGTAACATTGGAGCCTTTGAATCTAAATTTGGTTTCACCTTAAGAGAAAGGAAATCTCCTACCTTAGAACAACTCCTATCCGATGCTCTATCGGTAGAAGCAAATTTTTCCTCCACAGGCATGTCAAGTGGAAGGTAGGAAACCGCTAGGAATAGAAGAGGTAAAGAATAAGCCTCCTCCTTTGGTCAAACATGAGAATCACCATAGCATAAGCTGGAGGAGCTAAATAAACTCATCAGGGGTTTGTCACAAAAGGTTGGGAATTCGAAATTCAGAAGAAGAGTCCCTCCAAAGAGAATGCTCAAGGAAAAAATCAGGAATATAAACCACAATATAAAAGGTCTCCATTACAAATACTGCCAAGGGAAATAAAGGAACAGTCGGATCAGATCCCTCAACCTCTATATTTAGAAGATGATCCTGACAAGCAATGGTCAGATACACAGCAGATTCATGGAGACTTATATTCTTATTTCTTTGATGAAGAATAGGAAAATATGGTTCACCAGGAGGTTAGTCATGATGGAGAAGCAACATATAAGAAAGATATGGATTATTATTGCAAAAAAATTGTAGAGTTCATGTTGGCATAGCCACAACGTAAATATAACCTAAGATCTTCAAAGAATAGGTCAAGAGAACCAGAGCAACAGGAGGAAATTGCTCCTTAATTTAGTCCTCAAGTACCAGACAAAGGGAAAGGAAGGCTAAATTCTAACCCTCCCAGGATAAAAGTCCCCTTGGCTAAGGAAAGAAATTGTTTAGAGGATCACACAACAAAGGAAGCACCTATTTTACAGAAAAACACCAGTGGTAGTGAAGGGGAAGCTGAGCCAGGAGGTGTAGAGAAGACCCAATCTACATTCAAGCTTCAAAGGGAGCTTGAAAAGATAAAGATTTATATTCCACTAACTGAACTTCTAAAGAAGCCTACATATAAATCTCAGGTATCCCAATTCATGCTCCCATCAGTTTCATCACCCACCCAAGATTATCTAAATCTTCAAGAAGAGAGGTCAATGGTATTCTTTGGGCCGAATGTGGAAGAGGTTGATCCTTCTACTGAACCTTTCTATGCAACTTTGGGAATTCATGATCTTCTTTTACATAATTTGATGGTGGACTCTGGAGCCTCCCACTACATGATGCCATTGGAATTAATGGAACAACTTGGCTTACAGATCACTAGGCCCTATAAGGACCTTTACTCCTTTGGCTCCAAGAGGGTCAAATGTTTGGGTATGATAAAAGATATTGTGGTGAACCTAGCTCAGGTCCTTGAGAAGAGTGTGGTAAAGAACATAGTAGTGGAAAATATACTCGCTCATTTTGGAATGTTGTTATCTAGATGTTGGGGTTCTAAGGTAGGGAGATCTTTCAAGTTGGATCTAACTTACACCACCATTCCCACCTTTGGAGGAGAGAAAAGGAGGCTATATAGAGGATCCAGGTTTGTAAAAATTGTGACCTCAACTAAAGGCTCAAATAAATCCCTAGTCTATGGAAAGGAAAGTGACCTCTCTTGCCCATTTCTAGAAGAAGATGAGACTATCACAGAAGAAACATCATTCCACCTAACATGGCCATTAGAACATCAACATACAAGTGAAAGCAAAGTATGGAAATTATACTTTGATGGAGCTAATTCAAAAGAGGGAAATGGGGTAGGAGTATTGTTGGTATCTCTTGAAGGCTTCCTGATACCCCTCCCATTCAAGCTAGAGTTCGAAGAAACCAACAACGTGGTGCAGTATGAAACGCTGCTTCTTGGGTTACAGACTGCAAAAAATCTTAATATTGAGTGTCTAATAGTTTATGGAGACTCTGAGGTGGTCGTAAGGAAAATCAGGAACCAATTCCAGGCGAAACATCCAAGACTAAGGACATATCATAATGAAGTGTGGGACTTAATTGATAATCTATTCTTCACCTTTAACATCCAGTTTCTACCCAGGGAAGATAATAGGATGGCTAACTCTCTTGTTGTAGCTGCAAGTACTTTAAGGCCCCTCAAAATCCTCTCCTCAGATATGACGTGGAAGTCAGGTAGAGACCATCCATACCTAATAACATTAAGCACTGGAAAGTGTTCGAAGATGATGAACAAGTGAAATGACTGATAGAGGTCATTGGGGAGTTTTCTAACTCCATCATTGATCAAGAAGAAGAAGCAGAAGAAGAGGAAGAAGAAGAAGAAGATCAAGAAGCCATTTCATGGAAAGACGCAGTTGCTGGGAATTTTTTTTTGCAACTTAAAGGGAACAATATCTCTCACCGACCAGTCCCACTAGAAAGGATTTTTAATAAAGATGATATATCTGCCAAAACAATAGCTACTGAGATGGATTATAAAGTATAATATTGCAACATTGGAGCAGAGGAGGAGCCCCAGATGATCAAGATGTCAAAAAGAATCTACTTGCATTAAAAACATAGGTATTTAGATCATTTCGAAGCCTACAAAGATGTTTTTTCTTGGTCTTATTATTGTTGGGTGTAGGAATTACACTTAAGTAAACTCCTCAACACTTAAATTGTCAACCTAGGGGATTCATAAACTTAGAGACGAAACACAGGCAATGCCAGAGATGGTATGAATATTTCTAATATCAACTCCTACTTTCTTTAAATGGAAAATTACTGAATCAAACTATAGAGGAAAAAAGGCAGCTCGAACCATCAAAATAATCCAAGGCTGGAACAAGAAGAAATGTACTTACAAAAGAGATTCAGAAATAAAAGGAGGCAATCATTCTAGATGACTATTGATTAACCACTAAGAATGTGTTTTCTTTAGCAAAGACACCTTAGCAGTCTTCAACAGATGGGCCCCTTCAAACCTGCTTATGTAAAGATGTCCTTCTCTTAGGAATTGATATTGCACTAGTGCAGGAACAACGATTTATGCAGAAGGTGTAAAGTAATGTATGTAATAAAAGTGCTTTTCTTCATGCAAGGGCTTGAACTTTCTCAAGTCCAAAGCACTGATATCTAGTACCAAAAAACTGGTTCTTATACTCGATCAGAGCTTCTTACACTTTAACTTTTAATTCTTGAAATCAATGCTTAATCACTGCAAGTGTTACGAAACCAGATTGCATATAAAAAAGATGAATGTCCGCAGAAGTGAAGAAAAAATATTTTCAATTTATCTTGTTGTGAAATGTTAATGAAAGAAATAAAGCTATTAGAAGTAAGCTAAAGAGGCTTACTACATCACACTATCTAGCACTGGTGCAGGAACAGTTCTCCTGCTCAGACCAGGGGGAAACCAAACCAAACGTGCAAAAAGTGAATAGCACACCAATGTGCACTGGTGCAGGTAATTTCTCCTACTCAAACCAGGCAGGGAAAACCAAACCAATCATGCAAAAAGTGAATAGCACACCAACATGCACTAGTGCAGGTAATTTCTCCTGCTTGAACCAGGCAGGGAAAACCAATTCAAAATTAGATGCAGAAAAGGAAATTTAACTACTTCATGCTGCATATCTGCTTTCACTCAGACATAAATTCAAATGTTGTAAAGTAAATCACACTTGGCAGTTCAAAAACATAAATCACAAGATCAAAAAAGAGGGAGAACGTGCTGGGTTGGTTGGGCCCTAGCCAACCAGCATGTTTCCCTTTCAAATGGAAATGCTACTCAGTACTAAATCAATTCATCAACTGTTAAACATAAAAAATAAAATTCATGAAGCATAAGGCGAAGCTCTTCTTATTAAATCATCAAAGCAAATACATGCGTGATTACATATCCAACCCAGATTTGGGCGATAACAAAAGACAAGCCTGTTACCACCTTCCTGGTTCTATTCTTTGTTCTATACAATTCTATCCACCATTCAACATTTCGTCCTATTTACATTTCTCCTTATATAGATCCTTGGCCGAAGGCCAAAAGGATCGTTTAACTCGTTACATAGTCGATTGTACAATAAACTTTCATTACAGCAAATTACACAACTGATTACAAAATAAGCTTTCGTTATACCAGATTACATAACTGATTGCAAAATAAGCTCTCGGCCTTCATAATTAGACATTTTAACAGAACAGGTCATGGCTATCTCCAGTTGTTCGTTCCTCCTAAGTCCGATCTCAGCTACTCCAAATTGACTTGTTGCCATAACTGGGACTCGACTACCTTCATATATGTTCTGTTGTTCATGGCTAAGGTGGTGAAAAATTAGGTGGCAATCTAAGAGTTCCATATTTGCTACCAAGATTTGCGGCATTGGCACTGATGTGAGATCTGATCTGCACTAAAATCAGTGGTCAAGGTGAGAATTTAACTATTAAATAACATAGGAGGTAACGATAAGTTACAAAAGTAATTCTAAGCAGGAAATCACGTAATAAATAGTTAATAAATGCTAAGTTAAATTAAAAATGTAAAATATGAAGTTAATGCAAAATGTGTCATTGTTCTCGCACTAGTGCAAGATCAGGGCGCATAAGATAACTAAAACAGGGGTAAATGGTTATGATTTGGGAAGGGAAAATGGTCAAAAAGGATGCAAATTAGGGGACTAACATCCTCCCATCCCTAAACTGTTGTGTGTCCTCACACAACTCTTTACCTCTATAAAAAACTTCAAAATTTTGAGCACTCCAACTCAATCTTGTTCTTGCACATTGTCCTCAGATTGTACTATTTCAGCTTTCTTCCTCTTGATGTGCCTTAACTTCTTTGCTACCTTTTTCAACCACCTGAAATAGCGTCCAGCCCGATATTTCCAAACTCGTTGCTGCTACTACAAATTTCTTCATGACTTTAAATTTTAGCAACCCAATTCTCACTTGGCCGTTCTTAAAACTTCTTGGAAATTGTAGGGTGACCTCTCTATCATACCCATCAAACTTTTGCAGGAACTATAGAAATCCTGACTCTCACGAAAGTGCAAGACTGTTGCAATATTGAGTAGTTTGGTCAATTTTTCTGAGAGATAAGGGTTCATTTCAGAAAGGCAGCATTGCTGCTAGCGGCTGTGAATAGTTGAGCTCTGAGACTTTACATGCAATACTAGGGAATCATCCCTCATAAATAAAAATCTAGATGTTCATCCATCATATCTCTGATTCATTCGCTGTAGATACTTGTCATTTCTAGTCAGGCCTAATTGGTACGACGACGATGGTTTAACAGTTAAGTGCAATAATAATCATGGTGAAGGGATGTTTAGGATAAATGGAGGATGTTATGAAACCAGCTCACAAAAAGATAGAAAAGAGAGATCAACGCCTTAGAATTCAGCCTCTTCGAGGGGGCAAAGTCCTTTAGATTACACAAATGAAAAGACCTCCTTTCTATATATAGGAGTCTAAGGGGTCATAACATAATCAGAGCCGACATAACAATAATAATGTAAGGGCACAATAATAACAATATGTTGGAAATAATACTGAGAGGGGGGGGGTGAATCAGTGTTATCACATTAATAAAACTTTTTCATTTCCATAATCAGATTCATATATGCTACTTCCACAACTTCTTATGATTAAGTTAATTGATCTTCAATGAGTGTATTAGAACATTATCAACCATATTATCAGATAACAGATGCCATAATAGAGAATAGATCATCACACATAAGGCACACACATGAACACCATGATATAAGGTGGAAACCCAATGCGGGAGAAAAACCACCTGCTGCAAGTCATCTCAATCTTCTTCTTAATAAGAAAATCCATTTACAATATTTGTATTGGTGCAGTCTTATACCAGTACGGGAGCTACAACCCCCTTTGCTCTTGTATTAGCCGATCCATTTACTAGTACGCAGGCTGCTACCTGCTACAATGCTCCAAAGATCTCCCTTAGCTTTTGTACTAGCTTAGATACTAGTACATAGGCGCTGGCCTACAATCTTCTCTCCTCCAGGTACCACGTTTCATCAATTTTCAGTCTGGAAACACTGAAGCACAACACATAATCTGAAAGGCCACTTTTCATCCAATTTTCATACTAGACCCAACAACAACATTGAAGCTCATAATCAAACAACCTTCTGAATCACCCAATCACCAGATCCATACATATACAATGATATTATGAGAGTTATCAACCAGATCTAGTACATAAAGATAAGTCATTAATCATGCTGTTATCTGAACTCAATACCAGTAACCAAACATCAGTTATGCACCCAAAACCCTGCAGAATAGTCAAAGGCAGTTAAAACAAATTTTAAGCAGGGATCGCAACTTCACTGGTATAGATCTACGGATATCTGTACTACCTCCGCACCTGCGCCTTCTGTGGCACCGCGACCACCACACCTGCGCCTTCTGTGGCGCCTCCGCACTGTGCCTTCTGTGGCGCCTCTGCACTGCACCTTCTGTGGCACCTCCGCACTGCGCCTTCTGTGGCGCCTCCGCACTGTGCCTTCTGTGGCGCCTCTGTGGCGTCTCCGCACTGCGCCTTCTGTGGCGCCTCTGCGCTGCGCCTTCTGTGGCGCCTCCGTACTGCGCCTTTTGTGGCACCTCTGTGGCGTCTCCGCACTGCGCCTTCTGTGGCGCCTCCGCACTGCGCCTTCTGTGGCGTCTCCACACTGCGCCTTCTGTGGCGCCTCTGTGGCGTCTCTGTACTGCGCCTTCTGTGGCGCCTCCGCACTGCACCTTCTGTGGCATCTCCGCACTGCGCCTTCTGTGGCGTCTCCGCACTGCGCCTTCTGTGGCGCCTCTGTGGCGTCTCCGCACTGCACCTTCTGTGGCGCCTCCGCACTTCCGCAGCTGCAGCGCTCGAGAGATCACCCTTCACAGATTCGCTTTCAACTTCCCTTTCATAGATCAAACTTTCAAAACAATAACCCAATATTTCAGATCTTAAGATATTCAATTGCAAGGATGAATTAGCCAAGTGATCTCCTTTGCTTTATATAGGCTTAGGCCTTTCACAATACCACGGGCCAAAACCATAGGATCAAAAAAACTGTTGGACTAATACCATGAACCAACCATGAAAGTACGTGAGATCAACACTTTTGACGAAGTACCATGGTCCAAAACCATAGGTTCAAATACCAAGGACTAACTACCATGGACCAAAGGTAAGTTCTCCAACATATACGCGCTTTTCCTCATAGGTTCAAATACCAAGGACTAACTACCATGGACCAAAGGTAAGTTCTCCAACATATACGCACTTTTCCTCATAGGTTCAAATACCAAGGACTAACTACCATGGACCAAAGGTAAGTTCTCCAACATATACACGCTTTTCCTTGCATGAAAGTGCGTGAACTTTTTCTCTACATGAAATAAACTTTTCTCTGCATAAAAGTGCGTGAACTTTTCTCTACATGAAATAAACTTTTCTCTGCATATAAGTGCCTGAACTTTTCTCTACACTATAATTTATTATCTGAGATGAGTGGGTTGCCATCAAGTACAACATATGTATCATAATGCCAACACAATAGTGGGCTTTTATGTGGCACAATAGTAACAATATGGGCACTACATGGGTACATCAATATAATAAGTGGGTTGTACTAATAACAATAAGGGGTTACACTAGTAGTATAGGGGCCTAATAGAGGAGTGGGGGAATTATGAGTGAAAGAAGTTTCAAATCATGGCGGAGCGGGGTATATTATATGCAAGTAATGATTAACACAATCTTTACATTTCTTCATAATTAAAAAAAAAAGACTTATCATTCATTAAAAAAAGATCATGATTTCTACTTAAAAACTTTGTACTTTTGACTAATTTCCTCCTAGGTAGTATAATGGCATAAATACTTGTCGACAACATGAAAAGACATCATATAAATTTCCATAATGACCACTTTCTTATGTCATATGATAACTTGTACTATGCTGCCGACGAAGTGCATGCTCGTACTGATCCTTGTACCTCTTAAATCATATCGTTCTGTTGGTACTTTTCTGTTCATCTTATTACATAGGACAACATGCTTGCACTAGTGCAAGCATAATATTAAGACAGAGAATTAAAATATAGGTTGGATTTCACATGATTTCCTCAACTTTATTCTGAAGTTTGCTTCGCCCTTTCTGATGTTTTAGAGCACATCCTTTTGCTCTTCGTATGCAAGATCTTGCAATAAATTCATGAGGGAATAAAGGAGTGGGAAAGGGAAATTTTTAGAATGGGAAGGAATTCTGTTACAGGGATTCCAGGAAAGTACCAAAGAGGGAATAAATAAAAGTGGGATAGGTAAAAAAATTAGGGCTAAAGTGGGATTTCTTCAAAGAGGATAGGGTAAATTTAGAATAATGTGGGAAGGTCAATATTTTGGGATGAAAGAAGAAAAATGAGGGAGTCTTACGAAAGTGGAATATGAAGAAAGGCAGAAAATTTTCTGGAAAATCTGCCTGCGCTAGTGCAAGAAAAAAATAACTGTAGTGAAAATTAAGCATTACTTGAATAAAAAAATATCCATGCTAATTACCCCAACTATATAAAGGCTGGTTCTATTGAACCTGCTTCTACTTGGTGGCAACTTAGCACATCTAAAGATCAAGCAAATTTTTCTTTTTATTAGGAATTTTTTATCTTCCTACCAGCAAGATGGTTTTCAAATTGATCCTTCTGCAATCATGTCAACAAACTGATTTTCATAATTACAGGAAAATATTTTTTTTCTTTTTTTATTTTTTTATTTTATATAATATTTCTTGTTTTTTTAATTTTTTATTTTTGAGAAGAAGAAAAATTCATGTCTCCAAAAATTTGGTATTACCATTCTCCACTACCGTCCCAAATTGCTGTTGGACTTGTTGTGAAAAATCTTTCTTGGTAAGTGGCTGAAAGTACTTCTTTAACCTGTGTCCATTTACCAAGAATACTGAATCTTGTCCATCAATAGTTTTAACTTCAACTGCTCCATTCTCAATACTTAGATCACTTCATAAGGTCCCATCCATCATGTATGGAATTTGCCTTTAAAAATTTTAAATCTAGAATCATAAAGGAGCACACAATCACCTGGTTGGAACTGCTTTTTCTGAATAAACTTGTCATGCCATCTCTTACATTGCTGCTGAATTAATATGTTCTATTGAACAACATCCCTTCGAAATTTGTCTAGCTCATTTAATTGGAGAAGACGTTGTTGCTGTGCCCGAGAGATATCTAGTCCTAACTGGACTGCAGTCCTGAAAGTTTTGATTTGGAATTCAATTGGTAATAGAACCTGTTTGCCATATGCCAGCTCATATGGTGTATGCCCTGTGCTATTTCTCTGAGTGGTTCTGTATGCCCACAAAGCTTCTGGTAATCTTTCAGCCCAATCTTTTCGATGCATATTGACTATCTTTGTAAGAATGGACTCGATCACGTTGTTTGTAGATTCCACCTAGCCATTTTCTTGCTGGTTATATGGCATGGACTTCCTGTGCGAAATCTTGTATTGCTCCATTAAACCCTGTACCAAATTAGAAATAAACTATGGACCATTGTCAGAAACAATTTCTCTATGCACACCAAATCTAGTAAAGATTTTAGTAAAAATAAAATCAACAATAACTTCTTCTGTCACAAAAGAAACAACTTTAGCTTCTACCCTTTTTGTAACCAAATATGTACAAACCAAAATATGCTTTTTACTTAATGATGTTGGATTTATTGGGCCTATAAAATCAATAGCCCATTTTTCAAATGGCTTAATCATAACTTGAGGGCATAAAGGTATTTCATTGGTTTGATTAGGTTGGCCCATTCGCTGGCAGCTATCACAGTGCTTGACATACTATTTGGCATCCTTAAAAAAGTGTTTATGGAAAATCTAGTGTGCTTTCGAGTGACTAGCCCTCTAGGTTTGGTAGCTACCATAGAAACAACAGTCTAAAGAAATTCATTATTTCTTTTATGTATAATACATAAGAGAAAGACAATAGGACCGACCTGGATCTTCCGCTTAATCCTTTGCTTGATCTCTCTCCCCCTTAACAGAGCTTGCAACTCCTCTCTGTACTTATCATACTTGGAGAGTACCTATAGAAACACAGTAATAGAGAACTGTCAAAGCATCTTGATCTATTATAACATAAGCATTACATAATCAGATATATAATGAACATACAATGGCATTCACAAATAATGACATACACAAGTGCACAATTATATGGAAGAAAACTTGAAGAACTTTATTAAATAGAAGGGAGAATTACAACCTAGTTGTCTGATCCAGAATCATCCTCAAAGCATCAAGCCCTCTTCACCTCATGAAATAGCTAGATCACACCAACAATACAATGCTCTTTCCTCAAACTATCAGCACTTACTTGCAATTAACAATATTCCAGACCCTGGATCTCTTAGATGAGGGATCAATTTATAGATGTGTGCAAGGCTATGAGTCATCTCTGGGGTTTTGATTAGTGTCATTCCATTTGTTACATTTGGTTCCACAAGAGGGAAGATAACTGAAGTTTAGATCTCTTACTCATCCTTGGGTGAATTCAGAGAGACAAGTGTCATAGGAGAGGTTTCTAGAAGATTCCATGAGCAACCACCTAGCAAACTCTCTCAGACATTTTTCCATCCTCGCCCATCACACCCTATAGAAGGCCCAAATAGTATGCATCACACCTGAGCAGTGTATCACTTAGTATGCATCACACCTGGCCAGTGTAGCAGTTAGTATGGTTCAGTTTAGGCCATTTCTGGATGGTTTTTCAGGTGGAACTTTTGGGGAATGATGTAATCAGATGACCATGTTCTTTTAGGGTATGAAACAACTCTTTTAGGGGTTGATGAGCCCTAGTTTATTGACATATATGTTTGGGGTTGAAGTGCCCAAATATGTCTATAACGGTTTCCCCCTAAAGCATGAAGTCGTAAATCTTGATATCGGGTGAAATTCTTTATCATGACGATCTGAGGTTTCGAAACTGGAAGGTGACCTATATAAGATACAATACAATACATCATCATAATATAATTTTCATGATCTAGCTGAGGCGGGCATTCCCATGCTCAACTTTATAAATTCATTTCATGTACATAGATCAAATAGTTGTCGGCAAATGCAGACTGGGTGATAGATTCATCATCCTTGGTTCGGATGACCATATGTGCAGCAACTTTGTACATTTGATGTTTTTATATCCCTGAATATATCGCAGCTTGGATGGATGAAACTAGATCTGCGGTCTTCAAACTCGTTCAATCTTCACCTGATGTACAAGTCGATCCATGTGAAAAGATGTTCTAAAGTCGAACATGGAAATACATTGCCGATTACCAGCCAATAATGTGAGCTGTTAACAAACGCGAGCCGAATCATTGATAATGATGATGACCCTCAAGGTACTACAGTACAATTTACGTGGTGTGAATATATGATCCAATGTCGAAAACCACGCAAAATCTTTCCGTCGAAGGCCATTGATGTCAACCTGTCACCGGAAGTGAGAAACTTGCCATTGAGGCATGCAAGCTTCAAAGCACTAAAAGGATTGTTTCTAAGTCAACTTCTTGGATAATGAGTTGATGTCAACAAGAAGTGACTCATCGTAGGAGGGCCTTGATGTATCCCACCTCTACGACATGAAATGAAGCAAATGATTTTCTAGAGGTGAAAATGATTTGATGACACAAGGTTCAGGAATGGCAATCATGAAAATGAAGGTTGAAGGTATTGCAGTGGATGAGACATCAATTTGATGGTGAATTCTCGACTGAATGACTTCTCTTGAACATATCGACGACACTGAGATGAATTGGTAGTGTTAACCCCAAAATATGGATGTTGTGAAAGACAAATGGTGAGACAACTGGTGAACGGAATGACCCAACCCAACTTAGTCACGGAGATGAAGTGAAAGTGTCATGTTCAAGAGCGACCTGCTACCATAAAGTTTTCAAGTTTTCTTCCTTTTTTCCCCAGTCATTTTTGACCAGTACCTCTTTATTTTTGTTAATCTTGAGGATAACATATTCTTGTTCTATAGTTTTCCCTTTGGGCAAACCTGTCACTATGCTTTAACGAGTCTAGCGATAGTGAAACTCGTTCTTGTTTTAGAGAGTTTGAGAAGGGACGAAAGGGAAACTCCAGAGGTTCTTTTTCATAGAATAATCCCTTAGGTCCGAAAAAGATTAAAATAATACGAAAGGGATGACTTTTCTGATCACTTTAACAAGCCGAAAAAGACAAACGCTCGAACTTTTTCATGAGATAATCCCTCGGGTCTGAAAAATATTAAAACATATAGGAGGGATGGCACTTCCAATCACTTTAACGAGCTGGAGAGACCAATTGCTTGACAATATTTTCATATTTAACGAGTCGGAAAAGGGTTTAATGGGGACTTAATTTTGAGGAACGAGCGGTGTTTAGGGTGGCAATTGATTTCGGGTAAGCTTGGAACTTCTTAAAAATGGTGATTTGTAGGAAGAGGTTGGCTAACAAGACCACTCGTCGCAGTTGTTCCTCAAAATGGTAAACAACCAAGTGGAAGCGTAGGATCGGCCAAAAGAATGGAGGTGATGGAATCTACACAACCAAGGCTCAAAAGGCTGATAGAATGGAAATCACAAAGGGTATTTACTTGAAGGTGGGTTCATCTTTTAACGAGCTTTAACCCTGGGGGAACTATGCTCAGTTTTAGTTTCATTTTTCTACAAGCTTAAAATGGAAATATATGCTTGAATTTAGCTAGAAACGACAAAATTAAAAATTGAAAATCGGAAAAAGGTTTGCATGCCCCTAGCATGATGAAAAGGAGAGTCTCCTCTAGCCATATGGAAACTTACTGAGGTTAGGTAGGACGGTTTCGTCCAGAAGACAAAACACCTCCTTGGCTTCGTCTGCGAAATAGACAAAGCTGAATGGTGTGTCAGACCAATCACATAACCTACAGGGGAACTTATTTTTTTGACTAGGTTCATCCGCAGAATAGACAAGGGTGCATGCCCCCTAAGCTTCGTTACATTCACTAGACTACTCATGGAAATCAGGTGGATGGAATGAAGGTTCTTTTACGAGATCAAGTGAAAGACTCGACTGGAATTTTACGAGATCTAATCAAAGACTTGACTTGGAACTTTGCTCTAGGGGTCCTTGTTTCATTTTTTAACGAGCTTGACACAAGACAAGGAACTTTGCTCAGATCCTTGGTTTCATTTTTTAACGAGGTTGACACAAGACAACGAACTATCCTCCAAGACCCTTGATCACAACTCATAAGGGGTCATGAAGGAAAGATATGGTTCCAATGCCCCTAGTACATAATGTACAACATCACTAAATTGATCGTCAGTTGATGTAGGTATGGAAGAGGTTTCCACATAATTAACCTGTGGCAGGGATGATACGATTGGTATAAATGGACCATTTAGGAACGATGGTTGAATAGGAGTCATCTTTGGACTGAGAAATGAAAGCTAGTCAACGGTGACAATTCTGCCTTCATGTGCGAAACAAATCACTCGAAAGAGTGTTGAAACAATAGCTCCCATGTAATAAACATAGTCACACCCAAGAAGTAAATTGTAATCTAAAGGTCCTGGGACTCGCATCACATTCAGATAAATTGTTTTTCCTCCCAAAGTGATAGGTAACTGAGGAAGCATCCCTAGCGGTCGACTGGTTCCTTGGTTAAAGCCCAACAGGTTTTGTGTAACAGTCACAAGCGGTGGCGAACTGAGTACTTGCCAAGCTATTGAGGAAAGGATACTCACTGATGCACCTTCATCCATAATAGTTCCAGATACCATCATATTAGAAACGTTTACTATGATCTGGAAAGGCACATAAGAAGTAAAGCGGGATCTTGCCAGTTGATTCTAATCAAAGGAAGTAACTAGACTACTTGGAGAGGGTACCGTAGAAACGGGAGAATTAACCCCTTGAGTTACGAGAACTGGAGGATTTTCCTCCTATTTGGATGGAATAGGTGGACTGCCCCCAATCTCGTTTGAATATGAGGAAACAAAAAGAGCTTCAGCTATATCTTTTTCACTCTCTTCGGGGAAGGTACAATTAGCTGAAGGTGAAATCAGGTCAATTTCTAGCTTGAATTTTTTATTTTGGTTGGGCATAGACTCATAGGATTCACTTTGAGAGAGAGTGGTTTCGACCAGTGGTTGATTTAAGTCAGTCGGTTCATCACCTAGTGAAGGATTCAGGGAGAGTTCCCTATTACCAGATGGGAGTCGTTGCGGTGAAGCATGACAGTTATCCAACAATCTTTTGGCTTCATCCAAATAGGGACAAAGGTGAAAGGGGTGTGTACCTTCACATAACCTACATGGGAGCTTGAATTTTCCCCTCTGTCCATGAACTTTATTATCACTAATTGATGGTGTGTTACCAACATGATCTCCAAAGGTTGATGACACGGGATGGTGCGAACAGGGGGACCATTCTCTTAAGATTCGAGGAAAGCAAGGAAAATCTTGATGAAAATGGTCTCCTCTACAACTTATGCATGAGAATTTTGGTTTAGAAGTTTTAATGTGCGGACTTTCACCAGATGAAGCATGGTTGCTCCCTTGGTGAATTTGCTTCTTCTTCTTCTCCTTTCCTTTCTTCATCTTCTCAACCACCTGGTTACTAGCATCACTACTTCAACCAAGCGAAGAGGAACAAGATGAGGGAGAAATTAATGAAGAAGAAGGTGGAGGGGCAACTTCAATATCAACTGGATGCTGATTTGATTGCTGAGAAATCACGGTATTTTGAACCACAGAGGTTGAGAATAGCATACTGGCAGGCCAATGGTAAGTCCTAGGAGGGACAGTGTGGCCATATGAGGAGCAACAATATTTCCCAAAGAAGTAAAAGGACTAAGATTCCCCTCAATTTTTAATTTTTTTGTTTCTAGCTAAATTCAAGCATATCTTTCCATTTTAAGCTTGTAAAAAAATGAAACTGAAATCGAGCATAGTTCCCCCAGGGTTCAAGCTCATTAAGAAATAAACCGACCTTTGAGAAAATACCCTTTGTGATTGCCATTCTATTAGCCTTTTGAGCCTTGGTTGTGTACCTCCCATCACCTCTATTCTTTTGGCCGATCATACACTTCCACTTGGTTGTTTACCATTTTGAGGAACAACTGCGACGAGTGGTCTTGTTAGCCAACCTCTTCCCAGAAATCACCATTTTTGAGAAGTTCCAAGCTTACCCTAAACACCACTCGTTCCTCAAAATTGATTCCCTGTTAAACTCTTAAACTCTTTTCAGACTCATTAAATATGTAAATATTGTCAAGTCCCCGTTAAACCCTTTTCACACTCGTTAAATATAAAAAGATTGTTGAGTCCCCGATAAACCCTTTTCAGACTCGTTAAATATGAAAAGATTGTTGAGTCTCCTTTAAACCCTTTTCAGACTCGTTAAATATGAAATGATTGTTGAGAAATTGGCCTCTCTAGCTCGTTAAAGTGATTGGAAGTGCTATCCCTCCTATATATTTTAATCTTTTTCGGACCCGAGGGATTATCTCACGAAAAAGTTCGAGCGCTTGTCTTTTTCGGCTCGTTAAAGTGATCAGAAAATTCATCCCTTTCGTATTATTTTAATCTTTTTCAGACCTAAGGGATTATTCTATGAAAAATAACCTCTGGAGTTTCCTTTTCATCCCTTTTCAAACTCTCTGAACATGAAAAGGACTGAGTTATCCTTGTCGTTAAACTCGTTAAAAAAATAGTGACAAATTTGTCCATTTTGGATGAGACAGAGTTCCCTTTTCATCCCTTTTCAACTCTCTAAACATGAAAAGGACTGAGTTATCCTTGTCATTAAACTTGTTAAAAAAATAGCGAAAAACTTGTCCAGCTAGACAAGAACGAGTTTCACTGTCTCTAGACTCGTTAAAAGATAGTGACAGGTTTGCCCGAAGGGCAAATTATAGAACAACCATATGTTGTCCTCCTCAAGCTTGACAAAAATAAAGAGGTATTGGTTAGCAATGACTAGGGAAAAAGGGAAGAAAACTTGAAAAATTTATGGTAGCAAGTCGCTCTTGAACTTGACACTTCTACTTCGTCTCCGTGATTGAGTTGGGTTGGGTTATTCCGTTGACTAGTCGTCTCACCATTGGTCTTTCACACCATCCATATTTTGGGGTTAATGCTACCAATTCATCTTAGTGTCGCCCATATGTCCAAGAGAAGTCATTCAATCGAGAATTCACCATCTAGTTGATGTCTCATCCATTGCAATACCTTCAACCTTCATTTTTCATGACCGTTATTCCTTAACCTTGTGTCATCAGATTGTTTTCACATCCAGAAAATCATTTTCTTCATTTCGTGTCATAGATGTGGGATACATCAAGGCCCTCCTATGACAAGTCACTTCTTGTTGACATCAGCTCCCAAGAAGTTGACTTAGAAACAACCCTTTTAGTGCTTTGAAGCTTGCATGCCTCAATGGCAAGTTTTTCACTTCCGGCGACAGGTTGACATCAATGGCCTTCGACCGAAAGATTTTATGTGGTGTTCAACATCGGATCATATATTAACACCATGTGAATTGTACTATAGTACCTTGAGGGTCATCATCATTATCGATGATTCTTCTCGCGTCTATTAACAACTCACATTATTGGCTGGTAATCAGGTGATGTCTTTCCATGTTTGACTTCAGAACATCTTTTCACATGGATCGACTTGTACATCGAGCGAAGATTGAGTGAGTTTGAAGATCCCGAATCTAGTTTCATCCATCCAGACTGCAATATATTCAGGGATATAAAAACATCAAATGTACGAAGATGCTGCACAGATAGTCATCCAAACCAAGGATGATGACTCTACATATGAAGAATCACCAGTCTGCATCTATCAATGGCTATCTGATCTATGTACATGAAATGAATTTATAAAGCTATGCATGGGAATGCCCACCTGTTATAGGCAAAAGTGTCTATGCATAACTTCTAATCCCACTAAGGTGTGGTAGCTACCTTAGAAACAAACAAAGTAAAACTACTTTCGTTTTCCTTTATGAAAGATAGATGAGAGAAGAATAAAGGAGACCAACCTCTGTCTTGCGCTTGGTTCCTTGATTGATTCCTCTCTCTTCTGATAGTCCTTTGCTACTTGCTTACTTGTATACCTAGCTTCACAGAATACCTATAGAATCAAAGCAGCATAACACTATACAAGAACATGGATCTATTATCATAAACAATCTAGGATCAGATGTAGATTGACCATACAAATGCATGAAACATAAATGACACAAAAGTATGGAGGAAAACTTGAATAGCTTTATTGATAATCAAGAAAGAGCCAAGAGAGTTACAACCAGTTGTTCTGACCCAGCATCATCCTCTCAGGAAGTAAGCCCTTCTTCACCTCATGCAAAGCTTAGATCACCCAACACTATGATGTTGCCTCAAGAAACCAACAGCAATTCCTTACAAGATGCAAAATTCCAGCCTCTTGGATCTCTAGGATGAGGGATCCATATATAGATGTCTGCAAGGGAGATGAGTCAGCTTGTGATTTGATTAGTGTCTTCCCTCTGATAGTTCTTGCTTCCACTTGTAGATTGATGATCTCTTACTCATCCTTGGTCGAATTCAGAGAGACAAGTGTCACAGGAGAAGTTTCTGGAAGATTCCATGCTTCTCCACCTTGCGGATTGAGACTGCCATTTGTCTCTTCTCGCCCATCGCACCCCATAGAAGGGATTTTTGAACTGCAACGCATCCACTGAGTGTACTTATGTGAGATGCAACGCACTTTGCCTATGGAGCAGGTGAAATGATCCTGTTTTGACCAGTTCTGAGTAGTTTTTTATGGAGAACTTCTGGGAGAAGCTGTAATCAGTTGACCTTATTCCTTTAGGGGTTGGAATAATACTTTTAGGGACTTAGGAGCCCTTGGTTTATGGACATTTTATGCTTGGGGTTGCAGTGCCCAAAAATGTCTATAACAGTTGCCCCCTAAAGCATGAGGTCATTAATCTTTTTTGATGTCAGGTGAAATGCTTTATCATGAGGATCCGAAGTTCTTTGAAGATGGGAGAAGACCTGTAATAAGATACAATACAATACATTATCTTCATAATATTTTCATGATATAGCTGAGGCGGGCATTCCCATGCTCAGCTTTATAAATTCATTTTCATGTACATAGGACAGACAATCGTCTGAGTGTAGACTGATGATTCTAGTAGAGCCATCATCCCATAGATTGGATGGTTATCTGTGCAGCAATGATGTACATTTGATGTCTTTATTTTCCTGAATATATATCACAGCCCGGATGGATGAAACTAGATCCGGGGTCTTCAATCTCGTTCAATCTTCACTCAAAGTACAAGTCGATCCATGTGAGAGATGTTCTGGAGTCAAACATCGAAAGACATCGCCTGATTACCAGCCAATGATGTAAGTTGTTAACAGGCGTGAGAGGAATCATCGGTAATGATAATGATCCTCAAGGTACTACAGTACAATTCACGTGGTGTGAATAAGGGACTTGGCATTGAACACCACGCAAAATCTTTCGGTCGAAGGCCATTGATGTAAACATGTCGCCGGAAGTGAGAAACTTGCCATTGAGGCATGCAAGCTTCAAAGTAGTGAAAGGGGTGTCCCTAGATCGACTTCTTGGATAATGAGCTGATGTCAACAAGAAGCGATCCGTCATAGGAGGGCCTTAATGAATCCCACATCAATGACACGGAACGGAGCAAATGATTTTAATGGAGGTGAAAACGATATGGTGATATAAGGTCCAGGGTGGCGGTCATGAAAGAATGGAGCGTAAATGTATTGCAGCGGGTGAGACATAGGTGAATTCTCTGAGTGACTTCTCTTGAACATATCGGCGACACTGACATGATGGATCGGTAGCATTAACCCCAAATGTGGATGGTGTGATGTGACCATGGTGATGTGACCGGTGAATGAAACAACCCAACCTGACTTGGATGCAGAGTGAAAGTGTCATGTTCAAGAATGACTTGCTACCGACAAAGTTTCTTCAAGTTTTCTTCCAAATTTTTCCCCAGTCATTGCTAACCAGTACCTCTTTATTTTTGTCAAGCTTGAGGAGGACAACATATGCTTGTTCTATAATTTGCCCGTCGGGCAAACCCATCGCTATGTTTTAACGAGCCTAGCGATAGTGAAACTCGTTCTTGTCTGCTATGGACAAGTTTGTCGCTATTAAGTTTTAACGAGTATAACGACAAAGATAACTCGGTCCTTTTCAATTTTAGAGAGTCTGAAAAGGGACGTAAAGGAAACTCCAAAAATCCTTTTTCGTCATCTAATCCCTTAAGTCTAAAAAAGTATAAAATAATACAGAAGGGATGAATTTTTGATACTTTTAACGACCCGAACAAAACAAGCGCTTGATATTTTTGTGTAATAATCCCTCAGGTCCCAAAAGATTAAAATCTAAAGGAGGGATAGCACTTCCGGTCCCTTTAACAAGCTGGAGAGGCCAATGGCTCAGAAATCTTTTCATATTTTACGAGTCAATTGAAAAGAGCTTAAAGGAGACTCGTCCTTGAGGAACGAGTGGTAAAATTGGGTAGCAGCTGATTCCAGGTAAGGTTTGGAATTTTCCAATCACGGCAGTGTTACAAGGATGGCTAATAGGATCACTCTTCGCAGTTGTTCCTCAAAAGGGGTACACAATCAAATGGAGGTGAATGATCGGCCAATACAGAGTGGAGGTGATGATGAGAACATGACCAAGGCTTTAAAGGCTGAAGTACTACATTCACGATGGTTATTTACCTGCAATTAGTTCATTTTTTAATGAGCTTAAATGTGGGGAGAAACATTTGCTCATGACTTATGTTTATTTTTTAACGAGCTTGAACTATGTGCTAAAACTGCTCGATTAATCCAGTCATATAATAAGAATGTCTCATATATGAAAACGACAATTTTTCAAATCTTTGCCCCACATCCTTTCTTTATGAAAGTTAGGAAATGACCAATCCTACGAGTTTAAAGGGTTAGAGGACCTACAAATTTAAAAAATAAATGGTCGCTCTTCGCTTGCACGCCAAAAGGTTTACATGCCCCCAGGTATAAAATAGAGTTTCAAGGCACCTTTTATTCTACCGACAAGACATTCGTTTTATCGGGAAAGGCCTACCTCTTTCAGGTTACCAAAGATTGTTTTATCTGCACCGCAAACAAAACACTTCTTCGGTGATGCCTACCGAAATAGACAAAGGCAAGTGGTGCAGACGCCTCCACCCACACAACTTTGACAAGGGAATCTTATTCCAGTCCAACCCCCTTTTCCAATCATGGACGGGAGTGTCAGACTAGTCATATATCTCTCGCGGAAACCTATTTTGTACCTGAAGTTTTCCTGCCAAAGCAGACCAGGGTGCATGCCCCCTAGGTTTCAGTCATGTCCCCCGAATCACTCGCGCTCATCAGGTGGATGGACTGGAGATTGATGAGACATTCCTTGTGTGAAAAGACCATTCAGGGATGGTATATGACTATTTGCTATGCGTGAACCGGGGAATGAAAGCTGGTCTACGAGCTTGACCACTCTTCCTTCGTGCGGAAAACACATTACTCTAAAGAGTGATGAGACAATGGCTCCCATGCAATAAATATAGTCTCATCCAAGGAGTAGATTATAATCTAGGGGTCCTTGGACTACCATTACGTTCATTTGAATGGTTTTCCCTCTCAATGTTATGGGCACATTGGGAAGGATCCCTAACGGTCGACTGGTTCCTTTGTCAAAGCCTGTTAGATTTCTCATCTCAGGAAAAAGTGATGGCGAACCAAGTGCTTTCCAAGCAGTTGAGGAAAGGATACTCACAGAAGCCCCTTCATCTATGATGGTACTGACCATAACCATTCTATATACTTGAGAAATGATTCAGAATGGTATACTAGCCGGTAAACGGGGTCTGCCTAGTTGATTCCAGTCAAAGGAAACAACTAGGTTGCTTGGAGGTGGGACCGAATAGACGGCCGGGTACGACTCTGATGAACTTCCTTCCTGCGGTAAAGGAATGGGTAAATTGCCCGCATGTTCATCGGATTCTATGCTTACGAAAAGAATTTGGACGGTGTCATCCTTGTTCTCTTTGGTTTTTGTATCATCTGAAGATAGAACCTCTGAAGGCAAGACCGGGTCAACTACCGCCTTGACCTTTTGACTTTCGTCTCGTATGGGTTCAGATGGTTTATCTTCAATGATAGATGCTTCGGCCGACCACCTGGGCGGGTCAGCTGGATTTTCAACTAGTGACGGACTCGGCAAGAGTTTTTTATATCTAGGAGGAAGTCGTAACGGTGAAACCGGACAATCGTCCAAAACTCTTTTAGCCTCGTCTAAGAAGGGACAACGGTGGACGGCATGATCGCCTTCACACAGTTTACAAGGAAATTTGCACTTTCCTTTTTGTCCAGGGGCTTCACTTTCACTAGTCGACAGTGTGCTTTCAACATGATCATCAGAGGTTGACGACACCGGGTTGTGCAAACGAGGAGACCAGTCCCTTAAGATCTGAGGGATGCAGGGACAATCTCTATGATAGTGGTCTCCTTTGCAAATGACACATGGCGATTTAGACCTGGTCGGTGCAGTGGGTGGATTTTTGCTAGACAATGCTTGGTTGCCCCTCTTCGCCTTTGGCTCCTTCTTCTTCTTCTCTTTCTTCTTCTTTTCCTTCTTCTTCTCAGGTACTTGATTTTTGGCTTCACCAGCCTCATCAAGTGAAGAGGAAGGAGGAGAGGAAGAATTGGACGAAGTAGAGGGTTGGGAGGTAACTCTAGAATTGTCTAGTTGTTGATTCGATTGTTCAGGAATTACGGTGTTCTGAACAACAGAAGTTGAGAAAATCCATACGGGCAGGCTAATTGTCAATCCTGGAAGTGACAATGTGGCCATGTGGGGCGCACCAACATCTCCCCAAGAGGAGAAGGGACTAGGATTTTCTCCAAGGGGAACTCCTTTGTTGGTGGACTCCATTCTCTCAACCTAAGACCAACGTAGGAAAGGTGACGATTATTCCGTTTAAAATAAATTTTAGATGCTTTGACACAACCTGTTTTTTCAATTTTAAAGAGTCGAGAAAAAACAAAAGATGACTCTAGTCGCCTTCGATTTTTAATGAGCCTAAAGTGACAAGTGCTCAGATGGACCTTTTCCATTAAGGAGTCAGAAAAGGAACAAAAGGGACTGCTCTGGAAATCTAGGCAGAGGGATTACCAAACCAATCACAAAACTGCAGAATACTTTTTATGGTACGGCAGTCAATCTTCCCGAATGCTGTGTTCAGTGCATTGCGATCGATAGGGCGGCAGACATGGCTTCCTATGGATAAATGATTAAGCCTATTGTGGTCTCCCAAAATATACTCGACGATACGTGGGAGCACAAGTCCGTACTGGCACTTATTGTCTCAAAGTGGAGGAATCACCCAACCAATAGTGAGAACAACAGTTACCAGGCTTTACGACGCCGGAATACGTCTTTAGCCTAGACTTCTAGATGTTGTGCGTTAGGTTCCAAAGCATTGTTAGATTCATTAAATTTATTTTATAGTTGATCTTGCTTAAGAAATTTGCCTTTCAAGTTCACCGCGTGATGTAGATGTACAATTCCTAAAATGCAATCTAAGATGATAAACAGTGTTTTATCTTCTTTGTGCAATGAAAATCCTAGCTACTAAGGAAAGAGAGACAAAATTCTTTCAACAAAGAGCAAAGAGCACACACTATATGCACTGTCCTAAGTCAAACCAATCAGACAGTCTAAATGCAAATGCACATGCATGTATTTTTTTTTCAACCTTCTTAATATGTGAATGATAAAAAGAAAGCTAATGCGCAAATCTGAATTACTTTTCAAAGCGACAATTACTAACAAGTTTCTTTTCAAAATCAAAATGAAGACAATGACAATACTTTGCGATTTGGAAATGAAGACTTGCTTTCGACACTAGAAAAACTACTAATTCAGATCAAATACAATAGTAATAGGGTAATCGACTATCAAGAGCAATCATACTCTCTTCTATGACTGAAAACAACACTTGTGACACTTTCAAATCAAGAAATGACAGTACAATTACGTTACTTTTTTGCAAAGGAGAACTGAAAATGACTCAACAAATACACAAAAACATTTACAGTTCTTTGCACAATGGAGGCAGAATAACAGCAAGGAAAGGGGTTTCAAACAGAGGTGTACTGACTACAGGCAGCAAAATTCTTGAATAGATCTGAAAAGAGTGAACACAAAAACCAAAATCTAGGAACAATGCCTAGTCTGATCAGCGCACCTGTAACACAGTGAATTTGAAATGTAGTGCACCTTCTACACTCGGGAAGTGCACTGAATTTGAGATTCACAGAACGGAGAGTGCGCTGGGCCAGAGACGAGACTTTTCTTGGGTTCTGGGTCATAGTTTGGAGTTCAGTTCAGGGATTTTGGTCAAGAAAGTGGTAATCAGTAAATCAACAACAGGGGTAGATCTAAAGAGGTTACTAGAGCCACCACAAGGGAAATTAGAGAGTTTGTAAATTAGTTGTTTAATTCATAAACAAAACTCAGAGATTGACTGAAGCGGCATTTATCTCCTTTGAATTTGCATAGCAAATGCAATTCGAAAGCTACCTGGCTCGACTTTAGGCTCCATCTGTAAGTTTATAAAGTAAACAAATGTAGGTAAACAATCAATCTATTCACTCCCTAGTGGAGTCGCCATTTTGTTACAGGGAAAAGTGTCTATGTAGAACTGCTAATCCCACTAAGGTGTGGTAGCTACCTTAGAAACAAACAAAGTAAAACTACTTTCGTTTTCCTTTATGAAAGATAGATGAGAGAAGAATAAAGGAGACCAACCTCTGTCTTGCGCTTGGTTCCTTGCTCGATTCCTCTCTCTTCTGATAGTCCTTTACTACTTGCTTCCTTGTATACCCAGCTTCATAGAGTACCTGTAGAATCAAAGCAGCATAAGACTATACAAGAACATGGATCTATTATCATAAACAATCTAGGATCATATGTAAATTGACCATACAAATGCATGAAACATAAATGACACAAGAGTATGGAGGAAAACTTGAATAGCTTTATTGATAATCAAGAAAGAGCCAAGAGAGTTACAACCAGTTGTTCTGAACCAACATCATCCTCTCAGCAATTAAGCCCTTCTTCACCTCATGCAAAGCTTAGATCACCCAACACTATGATGTTGCCTCAAGAAACCAACAGCAATTCCTTACAAGATGCAAAATTCCAGCCTCTTGGATCTCTGGGATGAGGGATCCATATATAGATGTCTGCAAGGGAGATGAGTCAGCTTGTGATTTGATTAGTGTCTTCCCTCTGATAGTTCTTGCTTCCACTTGGAGATTGATGATCTCTTACTCATCCTTGGTCGAATTCAGAGAGGCAAGTGTCACAGGAGAAGTTTCTGGAAGATTCCATGCTTCTCCACCTTGCGGATTGACACTACCATTTGTCTCTTCTCGCCCATCGCACCCCATAGAAGGGATTTTTGAACTGCAACGCACCCACTGAGTGTACTTAGGTGAGATGCAACACACTTTGCCTATGGAGCAGGTGAAATGATCCTGTTTTGACCAATTCTGAGTAGTTTTTCATGGAGAACTTCTGGGAGAAGCTGTAATCAGTTTACCTTGTTCCTTTAGGGGTTGGAACAACACTTTTAGGGACTTAGGAGCCGTTGGTTTATGGACAGTTTATGCTTGGGGTTGTAGTGCCCAAAAATGTCTATAACACCACCTCAACTAGATCATGAAAATTATATTATGATGATGTATTGTATTGTATCTTTTACAGGTCACCTTCTAGTTTTCAAAACCTCGAATCCTCATGATAAAGCATTTCACCCGACATCAAGATTTATGACTTCATGCTTTAGGGGGCAACTGTTATAGACATATTTGGGCACTTCAACCCAAATCTAATATTTCGATAAAATAGGGGTCATAAACCCCTTGAAGAGTTGTTTCATACCCTAAAAGAGGATGGTCATCTGATTACATCATTCCCCAAAAGTTCCACCTGAAAAACCATCTAGAAGTGGCCTAAATTGAACCACACTAACTGCTACATTGGCCAGGTGTGATTCATACTAACTGATACACTGCTTAGGTGTGATGCATACTGTTTAGGTCTTCTATAGGGTGCGATGTGTGAGGATGGATAAATGTCTGAAACAATTTTCTAGGTGGTTGCTCATGGAATCTTCTAGAAACCTCTCCTATGACACTTGCCTCTCTGAATTCGCCCAAGGATGAGTAAGAGATCTAAACTTCAGCTATCTCTCCTCTTGTGGAACCAAATGTAACAAATGGAATGACACTAATCAAAACCATAGAGATGACTCACACCCTTGCACACATCTATAAATGGATCCCTCATCTAAGAGATCAAGAGGATGGAATGTTGTGAATTGCAAGTAGGTACTAATAGCTTGTAATTGATGGAAAAGCATTGTATTGTTGGTGTGATCCTACTATTTCATGAGGTGAAGAGGGCTTGATGGTGGGAGGATGATGCTGGATCAGACAACTGGGTTGTAATTCTCCTTTCTATATAATAAAGTTCTTCGAGTTTTCTTCCATATAATTGTGAAATTGTGAATGTTATTATTTGTGAATGCAATTGTATGTTCATTATATTTCTGACTCTCTAATGATTATGATATAATAGATCAAGATGCTTTGATGGTTCTTTGTTATTGTGTTTCTACAGGTACTCTCCAAGCGGGATAAGTATGGAGAGGAGTCACAAGTTTTGTCAAGGGAGAGAGAGATCAAGCAAGGAGTCAAGCAGAAGATCTAGGTTGGTTCCTTTGTCTTTCTCTTATACATAGAAGAAATCACAAACTTCTTTAAACTGTTGTTTCTAGGATAGTTTCCAAACCTAGAGGGCTATTCGATCGAAAAGACACTGGTTTTGCCAATTTGTTTCTGGGAAAGCTAGTGTCTTTTCCAGCAACTAGTGTTGGCATTATGTTCTCTGGTATGGCTATATGTTACAGATGTTGTACTTGATGGCAACTCCCATGACAAGGCTCTCAATTTATTGAAAAATAAGAAGGACGCAGGAAATCAGTTCAGAAGGTGCGTACCCGCAGGTACACCTTACAGGGACCGCGTCCAGAGTCGCAGGCCAGCCATTCAGGAGGTGCGTCCACCCAGTGCACACATTTCAAGGCAGAGAAAAGCTCACGTGGGGGTTTCTTGTGTTTTACTCTTGGTATCTAGCCGACGGTATTGTGTTATTATGGTGTCGGCTCGTGGTATTGTTCCATGATTTGAGGAGGAGCTTGCCTATATAAAGCAAAGGAGATCATTTGGTTTGAGTATGTCTTTGGTTGAATATCTTATGAGGCTAGATCTGGTCTAGATCTAAAAAGGCGAATCTTCTGAAAGACTGAGATCTCTTTGGCGCATGATCAGATCTGTAGATCTGACTGTTTGGGTTACTCTTAAAGTCTTGAAATCATTCATACCCGAAGGTACGCAGGTTCAGTGAAAGGCAAGTGCGCCGGGACGCAGTGCAGTAAGAAGAGACCTACGTGGGGACGCAGGGCAGAGTAAGATTCAGGTGCGTCCGGGACGCAGTACAGTAATAGGCGCACTGCGTGGGGACGCGGAGCATAATAAGGATCAGGTGCGTCTCTGATCAAAAAGACGCGGCACGATATTATTTCTGGGTGCGTCCCTGCAGCAACAGGACGCAGTGCAGTTGAAGGAACAGTGCGTGGGCACGCAGCGCAGCAGAAGGATCTCTGCGTGTGGACGCAGGGGAGCAGAAGGTTAACGGCGTCTGGTCACAGGCGACAGAAGGGAAAACTACATCTCTGTCTTAAGATGTTCAGTTGATTGAATTTCTCTATTGATAAGGTGTTCTGGGTTAGTTCTGTTATTACTGATCTGATAACTGTAGTGGACTGTAACTGTTATGTACTTGATGATCATTTGATGCTTTATGAAAAGAAGTAGGGGGTTGTAGCTCCCTTCCAGGAGAAGACTGGAAAACGAGAGAGAGTTGTAGCTCTCTGCAGGTTGCAGCCTGCGTACTGGTAAAGGACTGCACCAGTACAAAATCATTGTAAAAGGAGTTTCTAATTTGAAAGAAGATAGAGACATATTGCAGCAGGTGGTTTTCACCCACATTGGGTTTCCACCTTACATCTTGTGTTCTTTGGTGTGACTATCTGTTGTCTTTGTTCATGCTCATTATTTTATGGTACTGACATGCAAAAATAATTCAAAGATCAAATAAGGAAGATTTATTAAATTGCTAGATAATACTGATTCACCCCCCCTCTCAGTATTATTTCCAACAATTGGTATCAGAGCAGGTCCTTCAGAGAAGCTTGATCGCTTGAAGGTAGATCGTTCATCATGAGCAACTACGAGAGAGAAGCATCAATCAGGCCACCGGTTTTTGATGGGACAAACTTCAATTATTGGAAGGTAAGAGTTACTGCATATCTTCAATCTCTTGGTACAGAAGTTTGGGACATTGTTGAAACAGGCTACGCTTTTCCTTCAGCTACTCCTACAGATCCAGCTGAGAAAAAGAAGTATGAAACAAATGCAAAAGCAGTCAGTACTCTGTTAGGATGTATATCCCAAACGGAATTCATGAAGGTAATGCACTACAAATCCGCAAAAGAGATATGGGACAAAATTGTCACAAGCTATGAAGGAGATGAACAGGTAAAGCGTGCTAAACTTCAAACTCTCAGGATTCAGTATGAGACTCTCAAGATGTATAATGATGAAAGTGTGGCTAACTATTTTCTTCGGGTAGATGAGATTGTTAATTGTATGAAAAATTTGGGTGAAGAAATAAAAGAGGCTATAGTAGTTGAAAAGGTTCTAAGATCATTGTCCCCCAAGTTTGAATTTAAAGTGTCTGCAATAGAAGAAAAGGAAAATCTCCGAATTCTCACTATGTCTCAGCTACATGGAATTCTAACTGCTTATGAAATGAGAAAGGGAGGTCCATCAGACAGAAGGGAAGCTGCTTTCAAGGCATCAGGCAAAGAAGATTATTATGAAGCAAGCCATGTTCCAGAAGAAGAGGAAGAAGAATCAAATTTTGTCAGAAATCTTCAAAGGGGTTCTGGAAGGTTCAGAGGTAAGCTACCTTTTAAATGCTTTGCTTGTGGAAGAGTAGGTCATTATGCTACAAAATGTCCTTATAAGGATAAAGGAAAGGAACCTGCTAGATGGAACAAGAAACAAGGTGCAAATAAGAAAAGCTACTACACCCATGAAGATAGTGATGGTTTATCAAACAGTGATGAAGATGAACAAGGTAATAAATATAAGTTGTTAATGGCATTTGAAGATGATGATTATATGGATGCTGTAGATGTGGATAACCTTTATGATGAAATTACTAGACTCAAGAGATGTATAGAAGAAAAGAATGTGATCATTGATACTCTACAATTTCAAATTGATGAAAAGGAAAAACACCTTGAAAAACTAGAAGGTGAAATTGTTGGTCTTAGAAAAGAGATTGAGAAAACAAAAGCTATTAATCTTAAGTTTGTCAAAGGATCTGAAACTTTGGATGAGATTATCAATGTGCAGCGGTCTCCTCTAAACAAGACAGGTCTGGGTTATAATGGAGAAACCTCTCAAGCATCCACCTCAAAAAGTTATCTTGATGCGGCAAGAAGAAATGAGCAAAAGAACAATGAATATCATCAGGTAAAGCAGGGACGTATTACAAACAGAAACTATCAGGGGCAATCCATCTTAAGGGTGAACAAAAGCTACAACCAGCCACAGGTAAAATCTTCTCAGTTTGGTTCAAGAATAGATGAAAATAGAAATTACAATCAGTCGGCTGGTAGATTCAATAACCGCAGAAGCTTCTTCAATGGACAATGCTTTTCTTGCCATAACTTTGGTCACAAAGTAGCTCAATGTGTTGCATATAAAACAATCATGACTAGGGAAGCTCAAAAACAAAGAAGTATGACAGGGATTACAAAAAGGACCTATAACAACTTTTCGGTTCTTGAAAATGAAGTTGAATGTTCTATTTGCAATAATTTTGGTCATGAAGACTCTGAATGCAGAAGCAGGTTTCAGCAGAAAAAGGAACAAGAGCAGAAAAAGGAACCAGCCTCAAGCACCAAAACATGGAGAATAAAGGAACCTCAAACGGAAAGATGTGGGATAGCATTTTATGCAGAGGGACAGGAAAATCTATGGTACATTGACAGTGGATGTTCGAAGCATATGACAGGTGATAAAGAAAAACTTGAGTCTTATTCTACCTTAGAAAAGGGAAAGAAAGTCTCTTTTGGAAATGATACTCCTGCAACTATAAAAGGAAAAGGCATTGCTCAGTTAAAAGAACAGGTCAAGGCTGGAAATGTTTTGTATGTTGATGGATTGAAGCATAATCTTCTAAGTGTCAGCCAGATGTGTGATCAAAGAACTGAGGTTATATTCAGATCAAATGGATGTCTTGTTCGTGATCTTGATATAGGTAACACAGTGCTCAAAGGCAAAAGAACTCCAAATAATCTGTACATATTTGAAGAAGGACAACAACAATGCTATCTAAGCAAGAATGAAGAGCACTGGTTATGGCATCGAAGGTTGGGACATCTAAGCTTCTCACAAATAAGGAAAGCATGCAAATATCAGGCAGTTCGCGATCTTCCAGATATCAAAATTCCTGACAACACCATATGCAAATCATGTCAGTTTGGAAAACAAACCCGAACTAACTTTCCAGAGAAAGAAGGATCAGCTAGCATGCCTCTTGAGCTAGTACATACAGATACATGCAGTCCCTTCAGAAAAAGGACACCTCGAGGAGAAGAATACTTGATATTATTCATTGACGATTTCTCCAGGTTTGTCTGGTTAGGACTTATGAAGCACAAAGATGAAGCATTCGAAAAATTCAAATCTTTCAAAGCCTTGGTTGAAAATGAATCAGGTCACAAAATTAAGTGCCTCAGATCCGACAGAGGTGGGGAATTTACTTCAAATGAATTTTTCGATTTCTGTGAAGAACATGGGATAAGAAGAGAATTCTCTACAGCAAGAACTCCCCAGCAAAATGGAGTTGTGGAGAGAATGAACAGAACAATCCAACAAATGGCTCGTGCTATGCTTGATGAATCAGGAACTCCTACAACTTTCTGGGGTGAAGCTGCACATGCTGCGGTTATTATTCTCAACAAAACAAATGTCCGGGTGAACAGCACTCAAACTCCTCATGAGCTCTGGAGTGGTAAAACTCCTTCAGTAAAGCACTTCAAAATCTTTGGGAGCAAATGCTATATCAAGAATACTGATGAGCAGCTTGGCAAACTTGAACCTAGAGCAGATGAAGGCATTCTTCTTGGTTACTCTCCATATAGCAAAGCATACAAATGCTACAATAAAAGACTTGGCAGAATTGTTGACAGCATTGATGTAGTGGTTGATGAGAAGGGATACATTCCTAGGCAAGTACATCGTGAAGACATCGAAGAAGATGAAGGCTACCCTCAAAGACAGAATGATGAAGAAGAAGAACCTCAAGAAGAACCAGAGGAGCAAACAAGAATAGAAGAAAAGACTCCATCCAGATATGTTCAGAAGAACCATCCAGAATCTTAGATTATGGGACAGAAAGAAGCAGGTGTACAAACTAGAAGAACAGTTGCAGAAGCTTCAAGCTATTTGGCATTACTCTCCTCGACTGAACCACAAAATGTGAAAGAAGCATGCAAAGATGAATGTTGGGTGAAAGAAATGGATGAAGAACTTGAGCAGATTGAAAAGAACAACACTTGGGAGCTGGTTCCTAGACCAAAAGATAAGAATGTTATCGGGACAAAATGGGTCTTCAAAAACAAATTGAATGAAAATGGAGAAGTAATTAGAAACAAAGCCAGACTTGTTTGTAAAGGATATGCGCAGCAAGAAGGGATAGACTTTGAAGAAACCTTTGCTCCTGTTGCAAGACTTGAGGCCATCCAAATGTTTCTTGCTCTCTCAAGTTTTCAAAACTTCAAAGTATTTCAAATGGACGTGAAATCAGCCTTTCTAAATGGAGACTTGGAAGAAGAAGTGTACATTGAATAGCCAGATGGGTTCATTCTTGGAAATGATCCAAATCTTGTATGCAGATTGAAAGAGGCTCTCTATGGTCTCAAACAAGCTCCAAGGGCTTGGTACTACCGTTTGGACAAATATCTTCATCAACAAGGTTTTTCAAAAGGATCAGCAGATAGCAATCTTTATATAAAAGTTGAAAATGACAAATTGCTAATACTTGTTGTGTATGTAGATGACATTATTTTTGGGAGCAATGAAGAAGCTATGAGTCAAAACTTTGCCTCGGTCATGCAGAAAGAATTTGAAATGTCTTTGCTAGGAGAACTGACATATTTCCTTGGTTTGCAAATCCAACAAAAAGAAGGAGGAATCTTTTTATCTCAAACCAAGTATCTCAAACAGATTTTGAAGAAATATGGTATGGAAGATGCAAAACCAGTATGTACACCCATGGTCACAGGATGTAGCCTCAGTGCAAATGATGAATCTGCAGCAGTACATCAACCAACCTACAGATCTATGATTGGAAGTTTACTTTAATTGACAGGTAGCCGACCGGATATCATGCATGCAGTTGGAATAGTTGGAAGATTTCAGGCAAATCCGAAGGAGACTCATCTTCAGGCAGTGAAGAGAATTTTCAAATATCTTCAACGGACTCAAAATTATGTCTTATGGTATCCTAGAGATACAGATCTTACACTTCATGCTTATAGAGATGCAGATTGGGCCGGAAGCGTGGATGACAGGAAAAGCACAAATGGTGGTGCGTTCTTTATGGGTTCCAAACTGGTATCTTGGTTCAGCAAGAAACAGAGTTCAATTGCCTTGTCTACAGCTGAAGCGGAATATGTTGCTGCTGCATCTTGTTGCACTCAACTCCTTTGGATGATGCAGACTTTGCAAGATTTTCAAATCACTTGTACTCCACCAATCCCCATCTTATGTGACAACACAAGTGCAATCAACATCTCAAAGAATCCTGTTATGCATTCAAAAACCAAGCACATACCAATCAAGTACCATTTTCTCCGGGAACAAGTACTTGAACAGAAGGTCAAGCTGGAGTATGTTCCTTCTAAGGAACAAGTTGCGGATATTCTCACCAAACCATTTCCCAGGGACACTTTTGAATACCTCAGGCAAAAGCTGGGGGTTGTTGATGCATCATCTTATTGTTGAACCTTTTTTCTGATTGATGGTACAGGTTCAGGGGGAGCACATAATCCATTGTTGGCATTATGGAGGATGGTTAGAAGGAGATCTTGGAAATGGCTGCAATATGTCTCTATCTCTTTCATGGTGGATTATGGTTCTTTGTTACAGATCTGGTTTTTTTTCAGGGGGAGCATGATCTTAGGGGGAGCATACCCCTTTGCCCTTGATGTCAAAGGGGGAGAATGAAGCTGAAGATTGTAAGGTTGCCATCAAGTCCAAAGGGGGAGATTGTTGGCATTATGTTCTCTGGTATGGCTATATGTTACAGATGTTGTACTTGATGGCAACTCCCATGACAAGGCTCTCAATTTATTGAAAAATAAGAAGGACGCAGGAAATCAGTTCAGAAGGTGCGTACCTGCAGGTACACCTTATAGGGACCGCGTCCAGAGTCGCAGGCCAGCCATTCAGGAGGTGCGTCCACCCAGTGCACACATTTCAAGGCAGAGAAAAGCTCACGTGGGGGTTTCTTGTGTTTTACTCTTGGTATCTAGCCGACGGTATTGTGTTATTATGGTGTCGGCTCGTGGTATTGTTCCATGATTTGAGGAGGAGCTTGCCTATATAAAGCAAAGGAGATCATTTGGTTTGAGTATGTCTTTGGTTGAATATCTTATGAGGCTAGATCTGGTCTAGATCTAAAAAGGCGAATCTTCTGAAAGACTGAGATCTCTTTGGCGCATGATCAGATCTGTAGATCTGACTGTTTGGGTTACTCTTAAAGTCTTGAAATCATTCATACCCGAAGGTACGCAGGTTCAGTGAAAGGCAAGTGCGCCGGGACGCAGTGCAGTAAGAAGAGACCTGCGTGGGGACGCAGGGCAGAGTAAGATTCAGGTGCGTCTGGGACGCAGTACAGTAATAGGCGCACTGCGTGGGGACGCGGAGCATAATAAGGATCAGGTGCGTCTCTGATCAAAAAGACGCAGCACGATATTATTTCTGGGTGCGTCCCTGCAGCAACAGGACGCAGTGCAGTTGAAGGAACAGTGCGTGGGCACGCAGCGCAGCAGAAGGATCTCTGCGTGTTGACACAGGGGAGCAGAAGGTTAACGGCGTTTGGTCGCAGGCGACAGAAGGGAAAACTGCGTCTCTGTCTTAAGATGTTCTGTTGATTGAATTTCTCTATTGATAAGGTGTTCTGGGTTAGTTCTGTTATTACTGATCTGATAACTGTAGTGGACTGTAACTGTTATGTGCTTGATGATCATTTGATGCTTTATGAAAAGAAGTAGGGGGTTGTAGCTCCCTTCCAGGAGAAGACTGGAAAACGAGAGAGAGTTGTAGCTCTCTGCAGGTTGCAGCCTGCGTACTGGTAAAGGACTGCACCAATACAAAATCATTGTAAAAGGAGTTTCTAAATTGAAAGAAGATAGAGATATATTGCAGCAGGTGGTTTTCACCCACATTGGGTTTCCACCTTACATCTTGTGTTCTTTGGTGTGACTATCTGTTGTCTTTGTTCATGCTCATTATTTTATGGTACTGACATGCAAAAATAATTCAAAGATCAAATAAGGAAGATTTATTAAATTGCTAGATAATACTGATTCACCCCCCCTCTCAGTATTATTTCCAACAACTAGCCCTCTAGGTTTTAGCAGCTACCCTAGAAAAAATAGTCTAAAGAAATTCACGATTTCTTCTATGTATAATAGATAAGAGAAAGACAATAGGACCGACCTGGATCTTCTACTTAATCCTTTGCTTGATCTCTCTCCCCCTTGACATAGCTTGCAACTCCTCTCCTTACTTATCCCACTTGGAGAGTACCTGTAGAAACACAGTAACAGAGAACCATCAAAGCATCTTGATCTATTATAACATAAGCATTACAGAATCAGATATATAATGAACATACAATGGCATTCACAAATAATGACATTCACAAGTGCATAATTATATGGAAGAAAACTTGAAGAACTTTATTAAATAGAAGGGAGAATTACAGCCCAGTTGTCTAATCTAGCATCATCCTCCCAACATCAAGCCCTCTTTACCCCATGAAATAGCAAGATCACACCAACAATACAATGCTCTTTCCTCAAACTATCAACACTTACTTGCAATTCACAATATTCCAGCCCCTGGATCTCTTAGATGAGGGATCCATTTATAGATGTGTGTAAGGGTGTGCGTCATCTTTGGGGTTTTGATTAGTGTCATTCCATTCGTTACATTTGGTTCCATAAGAGGGGAGATAACTGAAGTTTAGATCTCTTACTCATCCTTGGGCGAATTCAGAGAGGCAAGTGTCATAGGAGAGGTTTCTAGAAGATTCCATGAGCAACCACCTAGCAAACTGCCTCGAACATTTGTCCATCCTCTCCCATCGCACCCTATAGAAGGCCCAAATAATATGCATCGCACCTGTGTAGTGTATCACTCAGTATGCATCGCACCTGTCCAGTGTAGCAGTCAGTATGGTTCAGTTTAGGCCATTTCTGGATGGTTTTTTAGGTGAAAATTTTGGGGAATGATGTAATCAGATGACCATGTTCTTTTAGGGTATGAAACAACTCTTTTAGGGGTTGATGAGCCCTAGTTTATTGACATATAATTTTTGGGTTGAAGTGCCAAAATATGTCTATGAAAACAAGGAAGGCCAAAAGTAACTGGTGCACAATACTTTATATGTAGTTTGCTTATCAGTGAAGTGGCCTCCACAAGTTCATCATGAGCAGATTGCAAAATGTCAAACACTTCCTCCTCTCTTACACCTCCACGAATAATCAGATCCGGGCCTATGTAAAAGAGATCTCCTTGAATCCAGGAGTATGCATCACTTTTCTAAATAATATTCCCCTTCTCACGAGTAGACAAGTGGGGTGGTGTTTTCCCAGTAACCAAGTAATTAGCAATGTCAGCAAACCACAGATAATCTATTGACATAGCAAAAAGATGTTCATATGGAAAATCATCATTAATAGGAGTTGTTTCACCAAGATTATCTAATATAGAAAGAAAATCCGCTACAACATTAGATTTTCCTGGTCTATCAACAATAGTAATATTAAACTCCTACAACAATAGTAACCACCTAGTCACTCTACCACTAGTTAAAGGTTTGTTCATCAAATATTTAGTTGCGGAATGATCAATATGTACAAATACTTCATATCCTATAATATACTGTCTGAACTTATTAATTGCAGAAATGACAACTAAAAACTCTTTCTCTGTAACTGTATAGCTTAACTCAGCAGAAGACAAATTTTTACTAATATAATAAATAACATAGGATTGCTTATTTTCCTCTTGTCCTAGAGCTATGCCAATAGACAAATCTGAAACATCAGAGGAAATATGAAAAGGTAGAGACCAGTTAGGACCTCTCAGAACTGGTGCTTGAACTTACTTTTCCTTCAATTTTTCAAAACACTGTTGGCTTGCTGTAGTCCAAGAAAATTCACTATCCTTAGCTAGAATTCTAAAAAGAGGAGCAACTATCTTAGAGATTTTTTTAATCAATCTTCTATAGTAACCAGCAGGTCCTAAAAACCTCTTACTTCCCTTTGAGTTTTGGGTGCAGGAAGATGCATAATGATTTCAATCTTTGCTGGATTGACCTAGATACCTTTACTAGAAATAAAATGGCCAAGTAACACCCATGCTTTGCACATCAAGCTGCATTTCTTGTCACTCAAAGCGAGATGGGCTTCCTCACACCGAAGAAGTACTTTTTCCAAGTTTTCAAGAGCTTCCTGAAAAGAATCACCAAACATAGAAAAGTCATCCATATAAATTTCCACAAATTCCAAATCAGCAAAAATAGCCAAGACTACCCTTTGAAAGGTAGTCGAGGCATTACATAAGCCAAAGGGAAGCACTCTATAAGAAAATTTACCCCATGGACATGTAAAATTAGTTTTATCATGATCTTCGAGTGCAATATGTATCTGGTTATAACCACTGAAGCCATCCAAAAAAGAAAAGTATTTCTTTTCTACAAGGGTATCAAGCACCTAGTCAATGAATGGGAGAGGGAAATAATATTTGAGAGTGGCTTTGTTTAATTCTCGATAATCAATACAAATACACCATCTTCCATCTTTCTTAGGTACTAGAACTAATGGAGAGACCCACTGATTGTCAGAAATAGGATAGATAAAACCGGCATCCAAGAGTTCCTGTACTTCTTCTTTCACAATATCTCTTAGAGCTAGATTCATTTGCCTTTAGGGTTGTTGGACAGGTTGGGTTTCTTCTTGAATATAGATATGATGTGTGAAATTTTCAAGAGGGATACCCTTCATATCTTCATAACCCCATGCAAAGGCACTAAGAAGGTTTTGCAACAAATTCACAAGTTCCTCTTGCTGAGATGAGTCCAAATCTAAACTAATATACAAGGATTTACTAGGGCTAATCTCAACAAGAGTAGTATCAGGCTCGGGAGTACTGAAGGGAGTGGCTAAATGCAATGTTGCAGAAGAATGGGGATCATGATCTTCTTGAAAATCTAGGCTAAAAATTTGGCTCAAGGGCTCAAAATTATGCATAGTCTCTAGATTATTCACAAAGTCTTGAATCTCATCTTCTTGTGAAGACCCAGTATAATGATGGATAAGGGAGATGGGTTGAGTCTCATCATTGCTACTTTCATCCAACCACAAAGTATCTCAAAGGTCCTAAATGGATCTGGCAGGGGGATATAGGGTAACTTTCTTCCTAGAGTCTCCATGTGAAATATACATATCACCAGAACTGGAACAACATCCAATATATGCATCGACGGTAGCAAGCCATGGTCGACCCAAGATCAAAGGATGTCCTCCTACTGGGTTATTTGGCTGAAGCACAATGAGATCAGCAGGATATTCCCAAGAATCTAATGAAATGATCACATCATCCAATACTCCTTCTGGCTTAATTTTACATCTATCTGCTAATTCAAGCACAGTGGGAGTATGGCGAAGGTGGGTTAATCGAAGTTGATCCATGGTTTTCTTAGTCATGACATTAATGGCTGCCCCTAGGACTTTAAGAACATTAGAGACAAGGACATTGGCAATCTAAACTGAGACAACATGGTTTCCAGGGTCAGTATATTTTTCCATAGATACACATCCTGTCATTAACTCTGCTACCCTACCAACAAATTGAATGGTTTGGGGTTCCAATTTCTTCCTCTCGGGTTTCTTGAGACAGATTTCCTTTATATTCTTAGTGAAAATAGGGATTTGTTCGATGGATTGAAGCAAAGGTATCTTAATGAAAATATTTTGAAGCTCTGATGCCAAGCTAGTCTCAGAAATAGGCTCGCTTCTTTCCATAACTAGCCTCTCTGGGAAGGGAGGCTGGTTGGAAGAAGGTGGCAAGGATCCAGAGGGTAAGGGCTATTTGGTGACTGCTTTTGGAGAATGGTTAGGAGTTTCCTCTTCTCCTTTCTCTTTGACAATCATTGTGGGTCGGTTCTGATTTTCTAATGTTACAGTCCTTCCCAATCTTAACTGGATATCATGAACCCCAACTGGAATAGACTGGTACTCAAATGATAATGGTTGGTTTGTTACACAAATCATTTTCACTACTTTGTTATTGTTAGGATTAGGCATAGGTTGAGCAAGCAATTGAGGAGGTCGAAAGGGTGGAGGTAAAGGCGATGGTGGATTAGAATGATTCGGAAGTTGCAACATTGAATTTTGTGTATGAGGATATGACTTCATAGGTGGCTGGTAGGAATATGGGGAATGAGTTGGCCCTCTCCAACCTTGCTTCCATGGTTGAGAAGGTTGTCCATGCTGACATTGATTTCCATACTGCCACTGCTGATTAGTTTTAGGATAAGAATATGCATGTGAATTATAACCATAATAGTGTGGAGAAAATTCAAGAGCCATACCTGCACCTACCTAAGGCCAATTTCTTCTTTCTCCCATAGCATTCAAGTATTCATCTTTAGGTTGTCCCCCTGTGAATACAGCTTTAAGTCCTAGTATGGAGGGACATTTTCAATGATATGGTCTTCTGCACAAATAGCACACCTATTAGTTTCTTTTAAATTAAGAGGACACTCTTTAGGTGGATGCTTATCTCTATATTTAGGACAGAAAATACATAGTGACTCTTGTTCCTTTATAAGTTTTTGCTGAAATTTTAAAGAGTCCAACTGTTTAGAAACAACATTCATTATATCAATTTTCATGTTTTCCATTTTATTTTCTAGTCCAATAATCATAGCATCAGTAGATTTAGTTTTTCTATTTTTATTTCGAGTTCCTCTACCAGATCTATATTGATTTCTTGAAAATTTCCTACATAATTCACAAAATTGATCAAAAGTTTGCTGAGAGATGTCACCTTGTCCTAGAAGATTTAGATTATTTCTAGCATTATCAATAAGTCCTCTTAAGAATAAGGTTCTAATAGTGCTGGAATCAAGATTAAGTTTTGGCCTTTGTAGAATATACAAAAATCTCTCTAAGTAATCTTCAATAGTTTCATCATCATCCTGTATGATCATAAAAATTTCATCCCGCATGTACTGAGTTTTGCAATATTCCTGATATTTAGACAAAAAAAGTCTCTTCATCCATTCCCAAGAGGTTATAGAGTTTCCTCTTAGCCCCATGAACCAGCGCAAGGCTGAGTCCTTGAGGGTAGCAGGAAATAATCTTAACTTTTGAGCATCAATTGAATAATCATAACTTCTACACAAAATATCAAACTCGAATAGAAAAGAGTCAGGGTCTTCATGAACTTTACCATTGAAATGGGGGAGAGCTGATGGTGGAATATTCTTCATCTGTGCCACAGTATCAGGATCCACAATTGGAAACACAAAAGTGGATTGTTCTTCGCTTACCTGATCTTGGTTTTCACCAAACCCTTCCACATAATTTTCATGATCTACCATTGTCTCTTTCTTACTCTCCACAGGCTGAACCACACCTGAGTTGTTGTCACTAGAATCCAAGTGGATTGTTCCTGCATGATGGGTTTTATTGGGCTTCCTGCTCACAAAAGGAGACCCAATATGAGAATTGTTTTCAAAATTATTTTGGCCCTTAGTGGGATTTGAACCCTTACCTTTCCTAGGGATTCATTTCAAAGAAAGAAAAACAACAAGTAATTCCTAATAAAAATGCTGTCAAAAATCAATTAACACCAGTAAAATTCCTTCAAAAGAAAAATCTTTCCCAAACAATGCTGAAAGAAAAAATTACCTCTATTATACAATCAAAAAATTCTTACCAAATCAAATCGCCTCCTCGAGAACAACACCAAAATGTTGGGTGCAATAATTACACTTAAGTAAACTCCTCAACACTTAAATTGTCAACCCGGGGGATTCAGAAACTTAGAGAAGAAGCATAGGAAATTCGAAAGATGGTATGAATATTTCTAATATCAAATCCTACTTTCATTAAAGGGAAAATTGTAGAATCAAACTATAGAGAAAAAAAGGCAACTCGAACCATCAAAATAATCCAAGGCTGGAACAAGAAGAAATGTACTTGCAAAAGAGATTCATAAATAAAAGGAGGAAACTGCTCTAGCTGACTATTGATTAACTACTGAGAATGTGTTTTCTTTACCAAAGACACCTTAGCAGTCTTTAACAGATGGGCCCCTTCAAACCTGCTTATGTAAAGATGTCATTCTTGCAGGAATTAATCTTGCACTAGTGCAGGAACAACGATTTATGCAGAAGGTGTAAAGTAATTTCTCTAATAAAAGTGCTTTTCTTCATGCAAGGGCTTGAACTTTTTCTAGTCCAAAGCACTCAGATCTAGTACCAAGAAATTGGTTCTTGTACCCAATCAAAGCTTCTTAGACTTTAAATTTTAAATCTTGAAATAAATTCTTAATTACTACAAGTGTTATGAAACCAGATTACATATCAAAAAGATGAATGTCTGCAAAAGTAAAGAAACAATATTTTCAATTTATCTTGTTGTGAAATGTTAATGAAAGCAAGAAATCTATTAGAAGTAAACTAAAGAGGCTTACTGCATCACACTATCTAGCACAGGTGTAGGAACAGTTCTCCTGCTCAGGCCAGGGGGAAACCAAACCAAATATGTAGAAAGTGAATAGCACACCAACGTGCACTGGTGCAGGTAATTTCTCCTGCTCGAACCAGGTGGGGAAAACCAAAACAATCATGTAGAAAGTGAATAGCACACCAACGTGCACTGGTGTAGGTAATTTCTCCTACTCAAACCAGGTGGAGAAAAATGATTCAAAATCAGATGCAAAAAAGGAAATTTAACTACTTCACGCTACAAATGCTGTAAAGTAAATCACACTTGGCAGTTCAAAAGCATAAATCACAAGATTAGAAGAAAGGGAGAATGTGCTGGGTTGGCTGTGCCCTAGCCAACCAGCATGTTTCCCTTTCAAATGGAAATTCACTAAGTACTAAATCAATTCATCAATTGTTAAACATAAAAAATAAAATTCATGAAGTGTATGGTAGAGTTTTTCTTATTAAATCATCAAAGCAAATACATGTGTGATTACATGTCCATCCTAGATTTGGGCGATAACAAAAGATAGGCCTGTTACTACCTTCCTAGTTCTATTCTCTGTTCTATACAATTCTATCAACCATTCAGCATTTCATCCTATTTACATTTCTCCTTATATAGATCCTTGGCCGAAGGCCAAAAGGATTGTTTAACTCGTTACATAGCCGATTGCAGAATAAGCTTTCGTTACAACAAATTACATAACTGATTACAAAATAAGCTTTTGTTACACCAGATTACATAACCGATTGCAAAATAAGCTCTCGGCCTTCACAATTAGACATTTTAATAGAACAAGTTGTGGCTATCTCCAATTGTTCATTCCTCCTAAGTCCGATCTCAGCTACTCCAGATTGACTTGCTGTCATAACTGGGACTTGGCTGCCTTCAGATATGTTCTATTGTTCGTGGCTAAGGTGGTGCAAAATTAGGCAACAATCTAAGAGATCCAGATTTGCTGCCAAGATTCGTGGCGCTGGCACTGGTGCAAGATCTGATCTGCACTAAAATCAATGGTCAAGGTGAGCATTTAACTATTAAATAACATAGGAGGTAACAATAAGTTTCAAAAGTAATTCTAAGCAGGAAATCATGTAATAAATAGTTAATAAATGCTAAGTTAAATTAAAAATGTAAAATATGAAGTTAATGCAAAATGTGTCATCGTTCTCGCACTAGTGCAAGATGAGGGTGCATAAGATAAGTAAAACAGGGGTAAATGGTTATGATTTGGGAAGGGAAAAATGGTCAAATAGGATGCAAA
The DNA here is from genome assembly GCA_031772625.1 of Pinus tabuliformis. Classification (NCBI taxonomy): domain Eukaryota; kingdom Viridiplantae; phylum Streptophyta; class Pinopsida; order Pinales; family Pinaceae; genus Pinus; species Pinus tabuliformis. The sequence continues at coordinate 1,209,209,554 of CM062811.1, forward strand.
TTAGGGGACTAACAATTATGATTTGAAAAAATTTGATACTAACATCATAAATCATAAGATTCATTTGAAAGTGTACGTAAACCCTGCAAGAAGAAAATCAGACAAATAAATCCACTCTTACTCCCCTCCATTGAAAGGGAGACAAGGGAGATGCTACATGAAAAGATGATAGTACCTCTAAGTTATTCTTAGTGGGTGGCAAATTTGGTCCCCATTCAGAAGAAGAATGGAGAGATAAGGCTATCTGTAGATTTCCAGAACCTGAACAGGGCATCTTTGAAAGACAACAACCCACTACCCAATATGGATAATATATTGTAGAAGGTGGTTGGTTCAAACAAAAAGTCCATGGTGGATGGGTTCTCTATATATAATCAAGTGGTAGTTAATCCCGAGGATCAGGAAAATACTACTTTCACCACCCTGTGGAGAACATTTATGTATACTCGCATGCCTTTTGGGATAATAAATGCAGGGGCCACATTTCAGAGAGCCATGGACATAGCTTTTGTAGGGGAGGGAGATAAATTCTTGGTGGTATACTTAGATGAAATTGCAATATTTTCCAATACTAAGGAGGAACACATCCTCCACTTATAACTCACCTTTGAGAACTGTAGGAGATATCGTCTCTCCTTGAATCCTAAGAAATACTAGTTCGCCCTAAGTGAGGGGAAGCTGTTGGGACATGTAGTATCACACGAGGGTCTGAAGATTGATCCTAAATGGGTTGAAGCCATTAGACACATTCCTCTACCCAGGAATAAGAAAGAAGTCCAATCCATCATGGGGAGAAAACATTTCTTGAGGCAATTTATACCCAACTACGCGTAGATTGTTAAAGTTATTACAAACATGCTCAAGAAGGGAAACAAAGTCAAGTGGAGCCTTGTCCCCCATGATTATTTTACCAGAACCAAAGAAGCATTGGTTGAAGCCCCAGTGTTAGACAGTCCCGACTATGCAGTGCCTTTCTACATCCTTTCATTTGCCTCTCCACATACCATTCCTGCAGTTCTGCTACAGAAAAATAAAGCGGGTTATGAGCAACTGATTTCCTTCTTCAACAAAGTACTAAGAGATGCTGAACTAAGATATAATATATTAGATAAATAAGCTTACGTACTAGTAGAGGCTTCGAAGGTGTTTCGTGTGTATGTGTGTTGGCTTGATGGGCCCTGACCCAGGTTCAACATTAATTAACCAAGAAAATCCCTACACTATTGGCCCTTTCGCCATCAATCTACAGAGCACGGACTGAAGTCTCAACCAAAGTAGTATGGGGGGATGCATGAACCAAGTTTCCACACCCCAAGATAGTTGTGATGTCGTTTTATACCCTTACCCTTCCTTCGCAGACCTATAATCCCTTTAGCGCTTATCAATGTACTTCTCTTATTTGGCTTTGGAACCTTCGCGAAGGTCTCCAATCATCCTTCACGGACCCTAAATAGTCAATTTAGATGCCTATGCACCTATGTAATTACTCTTACTTCTGTGTCTACCCAGGTTAACTTCAACATGTATTATGATTATCTTTGCATAAACAGATATTCTTACTTACGTTCATATGACAAAGTAAAATACATAGACTCATGCATCAATATAACATTAAATCATAAACCCAATATTCAACATAACATAACCGCAAACATTCATAAGATAAGTAAAATGGCTCATACATAGATATCTCCAAAAGAATTCCTTTTATTGATGGTTCAGATGTCTAGTACAGGCTCTAACTTCCCTACGCACAGAGTTGTAGAGGTCCACGCACTCAGCTGCGGACTTCTACCCTAGGCCTCTGTGCACTCAGATGTAGAGCCTCTTCCTACACTAAGACTCTTCACTCTTAGCTCTCATAGACCCATTACAATGATTAATTTCCCAAAAACTTACTAAGAACTAAACTGCTTTATACTCTTCTAAGATTCCATTTTATACATTCCCATGGACCGCGTACCAAGGGTGAATCTCATTAAGCCGAGAAAAGCTACCTTAACTAGGGGCATAAACACTTTTTGACTATTTACATCTTCATGCTTCATGACCAAAAAGTATGGATACTTTACATTCTTTATACAAAACTTGGGCCTTTAGCCCCAAAACTTGGGTTTCTAACCCCAAAATTGACCTTAGGGGACTCGTCCCCAATAGTCCCCCCAAAAAAATATAGTGAGTCACCCCAAATCACTTGGCCAATGTAGAGATATTTTCGTGAGGACCTCCCAGCTTGACCTGTACAACTGCAACCCTAGAGGTAGACGGTGTCGCTGGTTGCTTAGCCTACTAGACCAGTTGCTCCAGCACTGGTTCTACACTATCTGCCTGTATTTTCTATTGTGTCACCAATAGACTGGCCAATTTCCCTTCAATGGAGGCAATGAGTACATAGCCTTCCTCTAGCCAAGGCCCCAAGCTAGCCTTCAGTACTACCTCCTTACATTGAGCTACATCCACTTGTTCCTTTAGTGCCTTCGCTTCCTGTAGCTTCACCAACCTCTATGTGATGGCGATGGTGTGCGCTATCACTTTGACCTCGTCGTACCTATGATGTAACTCCTATGCCTCAGTTTCTAGTCTTTGTAAGTTTGGATCTTACTGCAAATTGGTAACTACCTCGAGTGCCTGCTCGAAGAGCATAGTGCAATCCTTCATTGCAGTGTTGATAGTTGCAATGACATCTTTGACAGTGGTCGCGCTCTGCACTCTAACTTCTGGTGGAGTCAAATGCTGGGCCCTAAACTCAAGTTCCGCGATCTTAAGGTTCAATTCAAACTGAACCTTAGCTAGCACTGTTAGTGCCTCACGCACACCTGCAACAAGCTTCCGAATCCTTGCATCGACTGGCGCATCTTCAAGGATGTTCAACTATGGAACAATCCGGCATACCTTAGCCACCACAGTTATTTTGTGCTTGTTCTTGTCTGTGATATTCTTAAGAAGATCAATCGCAGATGATTTTTCGACGAACATCTGTGCCTTTTTCACCTTCTGCTCGTTGATAACGTTCAAGGGGCGTTGTTCCCAAGCTCGTATTTCCGCGATCACACCATCTAGCAGGGTGTGAAGGGATTCACTTGGAAGTGCAGCCAAGTTTAACCTGATTTTCTTGATGGCGCTAACAATACCCTAGTTAGACTCTGTTTCTGCGGTCAGTGCACGATCCGGTAGCATGACAGCCTAGGGATCCATTGAACAGACTATCTCTACTACATCTAAGCTTCCAGGTGCCACACTGCTCGACGTGGCATTTCCCCACCCTACAGTGGTCTCCACTTGAGTAACCTGGATCTACAGCTTACGTAGACCTGTTTGAATGGCGACCAAGGCCTATTTCTGTTGCTGCTCGAACTACTGTAGCAATTCCATGGTCGCGTCCCTCACTCTATCACCAATATCATTCAAATCACCCTTTGTCAAGGTGATTGGGTCCAGGTATGATTTGTTGGCCTTGGACTTCTTCCATGGCCCTACTTTTTTCCTGCTTCCTTGTGTGCTTAACCTGAAATGGAGTAGTCTGCAAGTTCACTCCTCCCTGCTCTAGGAGCTGCTCCTCCTCATCCGTCTGTGGAGAAGGCAACTTCTAAATCCTATCAGAGTCCTAGTTGTCCTCTACCTCCTCCCCTTCTGTCTGCGTTTTGGTCGCGCGCTCTACTTTACCCTTTTCCTCAGCTTCCTTGCTGTGTTTTTCAGCCAACTGTTCCTTCCTTAAACTGGCATCTTCCTTCTTCTACTTCACGAAAGACTTACTAGACACAGTTGATAAGTCTAAGGCCTTGCACCATTCTTCTGGCCAACTCTCGAGAACTGTGACAATTGCATCATCCATCGCTAGGTATGGCAGATTATACCAATTTTGTGCGGGGTACTTCCGCACTTTGATGGAAACACAGTGGAAGTTTGCGTTGAACTCGACATATTCAGACAACTACTCAAAAACAGTTGGTGAGAGCCGCAACTTGCAGTTGATTGCAGCACGAATGCTTGATTCCATGAGAATCAAGAATATCTTGTTGTCCTTAACCCTTTGGGGGTCCTTTGTGGCCCAGAGCGAAGTGAAATTCATCGCTTCTGGTAGCTCTAGTGCAATTGGAAGAAACTGACTGTCCTTTGGTAAGTCCCACGCAACAAGTACAATCGACAGTAGCAGCCATGCATAATGGAATGTCTTGCTTTGGTGTTGAGATTCTTTGCAGTTCACAAGGAACTCGCTGTAGTTGTAGTGCACCTAGTTAAATTGTGCACCCTCCGCACACTGGGCTATTAAAGATACCACTTGTGTTGGCACTTCATCTGCACAACACTTCCTCATAATTTTCCCCACCAAGACCTAGCTGGCTACTTTAACCATAGGGTCAGTTATGCTCATGATGGAGTAGTTGCGTGGCCTCTTAGCAAGCTTGAAATTGTCCTTCATTCATTTGGTGAGATCGTTCTCACCCATCTTTCTGCCAAATTCCATGGCTAGATTCAAGCTTGAATGCGGGAGAAAAGTGATCTTGTGGATCAACATGTCAGTGATCAGTATCGGGTCTCCTAACAGCAGGCACCCATCGTGCACCAAGCATAACATCTTCTTGATCACTATCAGAGTTATGGGCACATGGTTGTAATGTGGTACCCATAGTAGGTTCAACAGTCCTGCCTTGTCTACCCCTTTTATTCACTATCTTGGCTCCAGTGCTGTCACACCAGAGTCTTTATAGAAGACGCAGTGCATGAATGTATCAGTTGCCAAGTGGGGAAAGCACTCTGTATTTTCCAAATCCCAATCCTCCAGCTACAAAAGTGGGATGCACGCCAAGCGTTGTCCTTTGAATGTCATTTTTGTCTGGCACCAATGGGGTGAAAAGTGTGATTTTGTTCTCATCGATGTCCTTTGGTACCTTTGCCTTGCCTTGGCGTGGAGGGACATATGGTGGCAGCTTGGAAATAGGGTCTGCCCCTTCAGCATCAATGTCTTCTGCTCCCAAGTCAACAACTTCCATGCTCACATTGATGTCCTCTATCACCTCATGAGGTTCCAGGTCTACTACCTTGCCCTTCTCCTGTGCAATAGGCTTTGATTTCTTCTAGTGTTTCCTTGGTGACTCACACACTGGCTGTGTTTCTTTCTGCTTATCCTTCTTCATCTTGGGACCCTATTTAGGCAACGTAGGCCTCGACCTCAGTGATCTCGGTGATTTGGGTACTTCTACAGGTACCTCTACACTTGCTACCTTCGGGGCAACTCCCTCAGCTGCCATCACTTCTCCAACACTTGATGTCTCCATGGGTGTCGACATAATGCTAGTTAAAAGCTCTTGAGTTTCCGTCGGCAATTTCTCAAGCACTAAAATCGCTACAAAAGCCTTAAAGTAATCAAGTGTTTTTTGTTGGTCAGTCATTCCTAATTTATAGGAAATTTCGAATTTGAATCCGACTGTTCCCCCCAAAATTTGTCCATAAATGCTAGAGTGGCAGAAGATTTTCAAAGACCTTGCTCTTAAATTCTTACTTAATTGCCGCAGCCCCACTCCATTTATCTATTTTCCACTATCAAGTCATGAACAGTGACCATAATTATCACTTTCTGGCTGCCCTGCTCAGTGTCTCCTTAAATAGCGCAGCTCCCCTCACGCTTCTACTGACACTGTGATAATACTCCATTCCACGCAGTACCCCAACCGTGCAGCTCTAGAACCCAGATAGTGTAGTTTATAGTCCCGTGCCTCCTTTCAACTGCTTAGAACACTAAGACTGTGATTCCTCCATATAGTCATCTGGCCGGATCCCTAGTGTTTGGCTTCAATCGGCTACCATTCACCTTGCCTGGGAATGGCTCTCCATTAAATTTCACCAACTAAGCTACTTCACCATCAGTAATCTCCTTCATGAGATAGGGCCCCAACCAATGCATCCAAAATTTTCTAGGAAATTTATCAAACTCCCTATCATATAATAACACTAAAGCATTTACCTTGAAGGTGCACAGTCTGATGTGCTGATTGTGCCATGCCTTTTCACGTCCCTTTTGAACTTGCTAATGGAATATAGCTAGAAACCTTTCTTCTTCCAGTTCTGCCATTTGTGCGAGCCTTTCTTCCATGGCTCTGATCCGCTATTCCTATGAACGTCACCATGCATAGTCTAGGTACAATGTATTCCATTGGCATCACAACTTCAACACCATAAACCAGCCTGAAAGGAATTTATCCAGTCAGCTTCTTACAAGTTGTTCTGTAAGCCCATAGCACCACAGGTACACGCACATCCCAGTCATTTTTTTGTGTGTTGCAAACCTTTGTCAGTCCATTCTCTAGTATCTTATTAAATGCTTCTACTGTTCCATTAGCCTGTGGGTCATATGGTGTGCTCTTCTGATGGTAAACCTAAAATTCCTCCGTTAATGTGCTGATTAGAAAATGCGTACCGTGATCGCTCATTAAGTTTTTTGGACAACCAAACCTTGTCAGCACATACTCAAAGATGAATTTTATTGTTGTCGTGCTTGTACAATCCTTCACAAGCTGCAGCTCTACGCATCTAGATAAATACTCAGTCATGGTGATGACGTATCACGCACCTGTCTTCTTTCCTGGAGGCTGAATTGGTCCCTCTGTTGGCATTATGACACAGATTTGGCACTATGACACAAGTGTTGTCCTTGATGGCAACTCACTCAGATGACAGATCATAGTTCAGACTCACAGAATGAAGAAATAGAGGTATACGCAGGTTCCCCACTGACCAAAGCGTGTGTACATGCGGGTTTTGTGACCAAAAGGAGCGTATAACATACACATGCACTTTCACAGAAGGAAAGGCGCGTACATGTTGGAAAACTAAGTTTTGGTCCATGGTATTTAGTTCGTGGTATTTTGATCCATGGTATTGGTCCAAGGTATCTTGTCCAAAGTGTTGACACTAGGTATTTGGTCCAAGGTATTGGTTCTAAGTGGTTTTGTTCCATGGTATTGAGTAAGGCCTAAGACTATAAAAGGAGGAGAAGATCATTAGGCAATTGCACTCAAGTATTGAATATCTAATGAAGAGAAAGATCTAGTATATAGGTTATTGGGTTATGGTGTATAGCTGGATCTGAACCAAGGATGAACCTTAGCGCTTGAAGAAGGATAAGATCTAATGATGGGTCAAGATCTTAAGGCTTGAAGTGAAGTATCTTTATGTGGTTTTGATTATCTAAATAACTGGCACATGTTGTAGTCTGTAAATATGATGATCTGGGTATAACTGAAGTCTAAAATTATTGTAATGTTTAAATGATCATTTACAGATCTGTACGCAGGTTTACTTTAGAAAAGGTGCATATGCACGATGGTTCTGCATATCAAAACCGTGTATACATCTTAAATTTGATTTGCAGAACTCTACGCAAGTTCGCCTTGAGAAAAGTGCGTATGCATGCAGGTTCGACACATGGAAGTAGCGTATACCTCATAAAATATGTTTTAACTACTTCTGTTTGCTGTTGCAGTGTTCTGGGTTCTATCCTGGGTTCTAGTTACTGTATTCTAGTTACAGCATTCTGAGAAGTGGTTTATTGATTCAGTTGTGGTTGGTGCAAAGGAGATTGGTTGATGTAGATATATTTGATGTTTGAATGATGGATCCAGTCTGAAAATTCATGAAACGTGGTCCTTGGAAGAAAAGAGAAGGTTGTAGCCTTCTATAGGCTAACACCTACGTACTAGTAAACATATCAGCTAGTACAAGAGCTAGGGGGTAGTAGCTTCCTTTCAGGAGAAGCTGGAGAATGAGAGAAGGTTGTATCCTTCTCCAGGTAGAAGCCCGCGTACTGGTATAAGTCTGCACCAGTAAAAAAATTGTAAAAAGAAGTTTCTAATTTAAAAAGAAGATAGAGACGATTGCAGTAGGTGGTTTTCACCCACATTGTGTTTCCACTTTATATCTTGTGTTCTTGTGTGTGATTGTCTGTTCTGTTTTTAGTACACCTGCTTACTATTTATATGGTTCTGATGCACTGATTAAAGATCAACATATGATGAATTAACTGAATCATAAGTTTGTAGGATATACGCTAGTTTCCTTAAACACAGTTGCGTATACATGCGAGTTCCATTAACTGAAGTAGCATATATGAATTTGATTATAGAAATGAAAAATTATTGACTTGCTAACACTGATTCACCCCCCCTCTTAGTATTATTTCCAACAATTGGTATCAAAGTAGGTCCTTCAGAAGAATCCTGATCGCTTGAAGGAAGATCCATCATCATGAGTAACCACGAAAGAGAGGGATCCATTAGACCTCCAATCTTTGATAGGAGAAACTTCGTTTATTGGAAGGTAAGCACCACAAGCTATCTTCAATCTCTTGGAATGGATGTCTGGGAAATCATGGAAGGAGGATATACATTTCCATCAACAATTCCAACAGATGTGGTAGGTAAAAAGCAATATGAAACCAATGCCAAGGCTGTCAATACATTACTGGGGAGTCTGTCACAATCATAATTTGTCAAAGTTGTGTAGCTAAAATCCACCAAAGAAATATGGGACAAGATCGTTCTGAGTTATGAAGGAGACAATCAGGTAAAACATGCAAAACTGCAAACTCTCAGAATTCAATATGAAACTCTCAAAATGCACAATGATGAAAGTATAGCTAGTTATTTATTACATATAGTTGAGATTGTTAATTGGATGAAGAGATAAAAGAAGTTACTTTAGTTGAAAAGGTTTTAAGATCCTTGTCTACTAAGTTTGAATCAAAAGTATCTACCATAGAAGAAAAGCACGATCTTCAGACTATTACTATGAAACAACTGCACAGAATCTTAACTACTTTCGAAATGAGAAAAGGAGGACCATTAGATATGAGAGAAGTCACATTTAAAGCTTCAGGAAGAGAAGAACTCAATGGATCAGGACATATTTCAGAAGGAGAGGAAGAAGCAAACTTTGTCAAGAACCTTCAACAGGGTTCCAGAAGATTCAGAGGTAAACTACCTTTCAAATGTTTTTCTTGCGGAAGAGTCGGTCATTATGCTGCCAAATATCCTCATAAAGATAAGCTTGATAAAGGTAAAGAATCAGCAAAATGGAATAGAAAACAAAGTGTAAGTAAGAAGAGTCACTATACGCATGAAGATAGCGATGGTTTATGAATTAGTGATGAAGATGAAAATAGTAATGACTATAGACTTCTGATGGCTTTTGAAGATGATGATTTCTTGGATGCTTTAGATGAAGATGACCTTTATGAAGAAATATCTAAACTCAAAATCTTTTTAGAAGAAAAGAATATGATTATAGATACTCTGACATTCCAACTTGCTGAAAGAGAAAATCACAATGAAAAACTAGAATGTGAAATTGTGGGTCTAAGAAAGGATATTGAAAAAACAAAAGCTCTCAATCTTAGATTTGCTAAAGGATCAGAAACCTTAAATGACATTATCAAAGTGCAACATTCTTCTCTGATAAAGATGGGTCTTCGATGTACTAAAGAATCATATCAAGCACAAAAGCCATCAACCTCCACTAAAAGCTATATTGATGCAGCAAAGAGTAGTGAATAGTTTGACAATCGTCAGCAAAGGCATAAAGTAGATCACTAGGTAAATTAGGCTCAATTTACTTCAAGGATGAACATAAGCTACAACCAACCTTAGGTAAATCATACTCAATCTATTTCAAGAATGAATATCAATAGAAACTACAATCACCAGGTCAGTAGATTCGATAACCGTAGGAACTTCTTTAATGACCAATGCTTTTCATGTCATAACTTTGGGCACAAAGCTGCTCAATGTGTTGCTTACAAGACCATCATGACTAGAGAAGCACAAAATCAAAGGAATGTGACAGGGATCATGAAACGGACCCACAATAAATTTTCTCTTCTTGAAAATGAAATTGAATGCTCTATCTGCAACAACTTCGATCATGAAGAATCTGAATGCAAGAGTAAATTTCGGCAAACATCTTAGAAGGAGAAAACTTCACTAAGTTCCAAAATATGGAGAAAGAAAGAACCACAAACAGAAAGATGTGGTATAGCCTTGTATGCAAAAGGACAAGAAAATCAGTGGTACATCGACAGTGGATGCTCAAAACACATGACATGAGACAAACAAAAACTTTAGTCATATAATGCCTTAGAAAAGGAAAAAAAGGTCTCATTTGGAAATGACACTCCTGCTATAGTAAAAGGTAAAGGTTCTGTTCTCTTAAAAGAAAAAGTTAAATCTGGGAATGTTCTGTATGTTGATGGTCTAAAGCATAACCTGTTGAGTGTCAGTGAAATGTGTGATCAAGGAAATGAATTAGTATTTCGATCAAATGGATGTGTTGTTCGTGAGCTTGATACAGGAGAAATTGTGATCAAAGGTATAAGAACTCCAAACAACTTATACATACTCAAGGGAGGACAACAACAGTGCTATCTAAGCAAAAATGATGAACACTGGCTATGGCACAGAAGATTGGGGCATCTAAGCTTCTCTCAAATAAGAAAAGCATGTATATTCTAGGCTGTTCGTGATCTTCTTGATATAAGTATCTGGGAAAATTCAATATGCAAATCATGTCAATTTGGTAAGAAAACTAGAGTGCACTTCCCTGAAAAGGAAGGATCAGCTAGTAAGCCTCTTGAACTTGCTCATACTGACTTATGTGGACAATCAAGGAAAATGTCACCTCGTGGAGAAGAATACTTTATATTGTTCATTGATGATTTTTCCAGAATGTGTTGGATAGGACTTCTAAAGCATAAATATTGTTATAGCTCCAAATCTCACTCTTGAGGTTTGTGATGCTGCACTCATGGCCTAGGGCAACCCCTCCTTCCAAACCTAGTCCAAAATTTAAAAAACAGTGTTTTATTCCCTATACGCAACATTTCCATGAGCTAAACGTGTGTGTACGTGGGTCTGTGTATACCCAACCCACGTATCTGTCTTAAAACACTTAAAAAATAAATAAATCTCCTTAATTTTGGGCAGAGATCGCGGGTTTTACCTGCTGATTACCTGTTCGTGCCCATGGCCCAACTGTTCCCAATGAATTCCCAACTAAAAAACACTTTGGGAGAAGTATAAAAAAGCTTCAATGGGAAGGCCTAAAGGAGGAGAGAAGAGAGAGAAAGGTTACTATGCTGAGATTTCCCTGACCAGGTTTGAAGATCCTTGTACCTCCTGCACTTCCCCCATTTACAGGAAACCCTTGTTTCCTTGTGTGATGATGTCTACTTACTACTTGTGATATCATGGAGTAATTCATGGAAGGAGTTTGTTAAAGGCTTGAGACTAGACAAATATGGAGGATGGTTCCTCTTGGAGCCTGGGAAAGGATGAATCAGGTGAAATTATTCCTTTCTGTACTTTATTTGTATATAATAAAAGAAACACTTGTCTTTTTTCCTGATATAAATCTTATTCATGTTTATGATATCTATGTTTTGATTCATATATGAATGGTTGTTTAATTGCATAACTAACTACCTTTCAATATACTATGAAGATGATTTCTTTATGATGTTTGGTCCATATAGTATTGTACTTTCTTGAATTGATTGTTTTGCGGGTTGAAGGAGCAAAAGGAACTCCAAGAAGGTTTGGACCCTGGAAGGATCTTCTCAAACGAAGGACCCTTAGGTACGCCCCTTATCTTATAGTTTGCTTATATTAGCATTATGGTTGTGTGGAATGTGTGTTTCTCTGTATATACAACCTCTGTCTGCTAGGGTGTCAACCCAAGACCCTAGGGGAATTTATCCCTTAATAGAATTGCGACTCTGCTGGGGACAACAATATTGTTGTTCCTAGTTTTGGTTTGTTCAAGCCAATCAAGGCTCAACTGTTTGTTTGCTTGCTGTTACTGTGTAGTCTGTTCTTGTAGGAATTTGAATTGCAAGTTTGATCAGTTTCTTGAGACTGTTTTTTGTTTTTTCTTGAAATATTTTATATACGTTTTTTTTCTTATTTACAGAAGCATATATATGCATGTTTCCTTAAGTTAACCCGCGTATATGCAGGTTTCCTTAGGATAAGTCGCGTATACACGCAGCTGTACATCAATACAGTTGCGTATATCTTGTAGTTTTCAAGATTTTTCAAATCTTTTTGTTTCTGAAGGTCTATCTGCTGGTCTGTTTCGTCTTGAACAGTTACTTTTCTGTGTCAGGTTTTAGTTTTACAGCAAGTATTTGATTTCAAATTCTCTCTGATTTTGAAAAGTGTTGGTCTTATTGTTTTTATTGCAAGCGTCATCATTTTTTTTAAGCACACAAGATTTCTTGTTAGGAGTCTTGGCTGCTCTGTTTTGTCAGGGCAGAAAGGTTGATCTCAGTCTTTGGGTCAAATCTCATTTTGGTGGCTTTTTAGTTTGCATGACAAAACTATATCTTTGTGACCATCTGCTTTTCTTGCTTTCCGAAAGTTGTTGGTTTACACTTTCTTGAAAGTTGTCTTTTCAATCTTTTAGCCTTTATTGCCAAGCTCTTGTTGCTGCTTTTTGATTGTTAAGAGCATTTTGAAACACATTTTTGTTGAGTTCTCACTTTTTTTGTGTTGCAAACTCACAAAGAGATTCATTTCCTACTCTTCAATCATAAAGTTTCAGTCTTATTTAGAGCACTTTTCAAAAGTCATTTTTTTGTTTTTCTTTTGAAGAAAACTTCTTGAAAAACTTGGTTTTGCTTTCTTGAAATTTTTTTTTATTTTAGTTTCTTTTAGTGAATGAAAGTGCATTTTTTTTTGTCTTGAAACTTGCTTTTAGTGTAGAGACAAAAATGAGCATTAGCAACTCATATTCCATCTAAACATTTTAAGTGGAAATTAAAAAATTGATAAACAAGTAACTTTCATTTCTTGATTTAAGAGTAGTTTTGAGTTTTGCATCAGCATGTACTTGTTGCATTAGGATAAATTTGCGCATATTTTTAGGACATTCATAGTTTTGTTAATTTTTGTGAGTGTGAAGTGTGAGTAAAAGAAAAGAAAAGAAAAATTTGTTGTTTTCTTTGAAGTTCCTCTGAACCTAGTGGAAATTTCTTTCATCGAAAAACAAAAACAAGTGCATTTGCATATAGTTTGGTTTTTATTAATTTCTTTTGCGTCAAAACACCACTAGTTTCACTTCTGCTTATCCCTCGACTTAAAGAATAGCCCATTTAAAAACAAGCGCTAATTAAAATATACAAGAACTTTTTATAATTGTCAAGTTAGACACACCAACAAGTTTTAGGATATTTTAGGGCCTTGGATTAGGCGAGTGGAGAGATAACTCTCCAAGGCCATTTAAACTGTCAAACATAGGAGTCTAAATAGTGAGGGAAAATCCAATAGCGTTAGGGAGACTAGGAAAGCTCAGGATCTGGGAGTTAAGCACGAGGGTTTTTGAAGACAGGGAGGAGAGATACCCCCTCTCCTACTTGTCAGATCTAACTTCAAGACTGTTACACCTAGCTTCTGATACGAGTTGGTAACCTTAGTTGCTACTCCTAGGGATCTACACAGGTGGCTACAAAGGGGAATCTTGTGGCACATGAGGTCGACGTTGTATCACTCTCAACGGTACTACTGGAGGGCACCCTTGCGAAGCTTGGGGGCTTGTATCGGTGTAGGCTATTGTTAGGAGGTTAGTGTAACTTCCTCTATTACCTTCACTGATAGGACTGGGCTGTCATTATCCTAGACTATCTTCGGAAGGCCCCTTACTTCACTTTCTTGTATTTTGTGTTGGCATTATGATTCAGGTTTGGCGCTATGGCACAGGTGTTGTACTTGATGGCAACTCACTCAAGTGGAAAAAATCTATTCAGGATCTCAAAATGATGGAAAATAAGGGGTTCGCAGGTACACCGTTCAAAAGGTGCAGGCCCGAAGGCACACTGTTCAAAAGGTGCGGTCATGTCCACAGGTTATCCGAATAGAAGGTGTGGACCCTAGTTCACTCACTCCAATGCAGAGAAGCGCACACACGTGGGGTTTCTTATGTTTGGCCCTTGGTATTTAGCCCATCGATCATGATCCTATGGTTTTGGTCCATGGTATAGGATCTAAAGTATTGAACCCCGGTTTGGATCCCTTGTATTGGTTTTTGATGGTTTTGTCCCATGGTGTGAATAAGGGCTTGCCTATAAAAAGGAAAGGAGATCACTGGGATAGACACTTGTGAAAATTGAATATCTTAAGATCTGAAATTTTGGGTGATCGATTTTAAAAGCTAGATCTAAATCAAGGTGAATTTTAAGGAGAATCTATTGATAGGTCGTGATCTCTCGGGCGCATGATTAGATCTGTGGATCTGACTCTCTGTGGCACATTGGAGGATTGTTAATTTGGCTCTATTCAAAGGTCTGCAGGCGATCCACAGCGCAGGTGCGGGGATCTGCAGCGCAGTAGAAGGCACAGGTGCGGGGATCCCCAGCGTAGCAGAAGGCGCAGGTGCGAGGTATGCAGTGCAGAAGAAGGCACAGTGCGGAGGTACGCAGGGGTACAGAAGGACCAGGTGTAGAGGTACGTTGTCAGGCAAATAGTACAGGTGCAGATCTGAGCAGAGGTACACAGGGCAGCAGAAGGATTAGGTGCGGAGGTACGCAGAGCAGAAGAAGGACTAGATGCGGATCTGCACATTTTAGACACAGAAGAGTTGTGGATATTCGCAGGCCTCTATTGGTGAAGTTGCGGACCTTTCTTGAAACATTTGTTGGCTGTCTTTTATCTATTGCTGAAGAGTTCTGGGTTTAGATTACTGGTATTGCTGATCTGGTTACTGTATTCTAAGAAGTTATTGGTTGATTCATTGGGTGATTGAAGAAAGTTGATTGGGTGATTCACATGTACTTGATGATATTTGATGTTCATGGATCCAATTCAAAAATTTATGAAAAGTGGTCCGTGGAAGGAAAGAAGTAAGGGGTTGTAGCTCCCTTCCAGGAGAGACCGGAAAACGAGAGAGGGCTGTAGCTCTTTGTAGGTTGCAGCCTACGTACTGGTAAAGGACTGCACCAGTACAAAATCATTGTAAAAGAAGTTTCTAATTGAAAGAAGATAGAGACATATTGCAGCAGGTGGTTTTCACCCACATTGGGTTTCCACCTTATATCTGGTGTTCTTTGGTGTGATTATCTGTTTTTCATGTTCTTGCTCATTATTATATGGTACTGACATACAAACTAATGATCAATATCTGAAGAATAACTTAAAGTATAAATTTGGAAGATATATTGAAAAGAATTTGATAATACTGATTCACCCCACCTCTCAGTATTATTTCCAACAATTGGTATCAGAGCCAGGTTCATCTGAAGAAGCTTGATCGCTTGGAGGAAGATCCATCATCATGAGAAACTACGAGAGAGAAGCATCTATCAGGCCACCGATTTTTGATGGGACAAACATTGTATATTGGAAGGTAAGAGTTACTGCCTATCTTCAATCACTTGGTATAGAAGTCTGGGATATCATAGATACAGGGTACACTTTTCCTTCAACAACTCCTACAGATCTGGCTGAGAAGAAGAAATATGAAACAAATGCAAAAGCATTCAATACTCTATTAGGATGCCTATCTCAATCAGAATTTATCAAGGTAATGCATTATAAATCTACAAAAGAAATATGGGACAAGATTGTTCTGAGCTATGAAGGAGATGAACAGGTAAAACGAGCAAAACTTCAAACCCTAAGGATTCAATATGAAAATCTCAGAATGCACAATGATGAAAGTGTGGCTAACTATTTCCTTCGTGTAGATGAGATTGTTAATTGTATGAAAAATTTGGGTGAAGAAATAAAAGAGGCTGTTGTGGTTGAAAAGGTTCTAAGATCTTTGTCCCCTAGGTTTGAATCTAAAGTTTCTGCAATAGAAGAAAATGAGAATCTACAAAACCTGACCATGTCACAGCTACACGGGATTCTAATTGCTTATGAAATGAGGAAGGGAGGACCATCAGACAGGAGAGAAGCGGCTTTCAAGGCTTCAGGAAAAGGAGACTACTATGAGTTAGGAGATGCGTCAGAATAGGAAGAAGAATCAAATTTTGTCAAAAACCTTCAACGGGGTATTGGAAGATTCAGAGGTAAGTTACCTTTCAAATGTTTTGCTTGTGGGAGAGTCGGTCACTATGCTACCAAATGTCCTCATAAGGATAAAACTGACAAAGGGAAGGAGCCTGTTAGATGGAACAAGAAACAGAATGTAACTAAGAAAAGTTACTATACTCATGAAGATAGTGATGGTCTTTCAAATAGTGATGAAGATGAACGAGGTAATAACTATAAACTTTTAATGGCTTTTGAAGATGATGATTACATGGATGCTATAGATGTGGATGGCTTTTATGAAGAGATTTCTAGACTCAAAACATGTTTATAAGAAAAGAATGTGATCATTGATGCTCTGCAATTCCAACTTGATGAAAAAGAAAAATTTCTTGAGAAGTTAGAATGTGAAATTATTGGCCTTAGAAAAGAAATTGAGAAAACAAAGGCTCTTAATCTTAAATTTGTCAAAGGATCTGAAACTCTGGATGAGATTATCAATGTACAACATTCTCCACTAATCAAGACAGGTCTGGGGTATAATGGAGAAGCATCTCAAGCATCCACCTCAAAGAGTTATCTCAATGCAGCAAGGAGGGATGAGCAAAAGCCCAATGGAGATCACCAGGTAAAACAGGGACGAATTACATCAAGAATAAACAAGGACTACTAGGTAAATCAGGGGAAATCCACCTTAAGGATGAACAAAAGCTACAACCAGCCACAAGTTAAATCTTCTCAATTTGCCTCAAGAATGGATGACAATAGAAACTACAATTATTTGGCAGGTAGATTTGATAATGGCAGAAGTTTCTTCAATGGCCAATGTTTCTCTTGCCATAACTTTGGCCACAAAGCAGCTCAATGTGTTGCCTATAAAACAATCATGACTAGAGAAGCTCAAAAATAAAGAAGTACTACTAGGATCACGAAAAGGACCTATAACAACTTTTCGGCCCTTGAAAATGAAATTGAATGTTCTATTTATAATAACTTTGGTCATGAAGATTCTAAATGTAGGAGCAGGTTTTGGCAGACAAAGGAACAAGCCTCAAGTACCAGAACATGGAGAATAAAGGAACCACAACCAGAAAGATGTGGGATAGCCTTTTATGCAGAAGGATAGGAAAATCAATGGTACATCGACAGCGGATGTTCGAAACGTATGACAGGTGATAAAGAAAAACTTGAATCATATAGTGTTTTAGAGAAGGGAAAGAAAGTTTCTTTTGGAAATGATACCCCTACAGTCATAAAAGGAAGAGGCACTGCTCAGTTGAAAGAAAAGGTCAAAGTTGGAAATGTTTTGTATGTTGATGGCTTGAAGCATAATCTTCTGAGTGTCAGTCAGATGTGCGATCAAGGAATCGAGGTAATATTTCTATCAAATGGATGTAGTATTCATGATCTTGATACAGGAAAAACAATGATCAAAGGTAGAATAACTCCAAATAACTTATACATATTTGAAGAAGGACAACAACAATGCTATTTGAGCAAGGATGATGAACACTAGTTATGGCACCGAAGGTTGGGGCATCTAAGCTTTTCAAAAATAAGGAAAGCATGCAAGTACCAGGCAGTTCGTGGTCTTCTAGATATCAAAATTCTAGACAACACCATATGCAAATCATGTCAGTTTGGTAAGCAAACCAGAACTGACTTCCCTGAGAAGGAAGGACCAGCCAGCAGGCCTCTTGAACTAGTCCATACAGATGTATGTGGTCCATTTAGGACAAGGTCACCTCGAGGAGAAGAATACTTTATATTATTCATTGACGACTTCTCTAGGATGGTTTGGTTAGGACTTATGAAACACAAGGACAAAGCATTCGAAAAATTCAAATCTTTGAAAGCCTTGGCTGAAAACGAATCAGATCACAAAATTAAGTGCCTCAGGTCTGACAGAGATGGCGAGTTTACCTCAAATGAATTTTTCGATTTCTGTGAAGAACATGGAATAAGAAGGGAATTCTCTACAGCTAGGACTCCTTAGCAAAATGGAGTGGTGGAAAGGATGAATAGAACGGTTCAACAAATGGCTCGTGATATGCTTGATGAGTCTGGAACTCCCACAACCTTCTGGGGTGAAGCTGCATTTGCTGCGGTTGTTATTCTCAACAAAACAAATGTCCAAGTGAATAGCACTCAAACTCCTCATGAGCTCTGGTATGGTGAGACTCCTTCGGTAAAGCATTTCAAAAATTTTGGAAGAAAATGCTATATTAAGAATAATGATGAACAACTTTGGCAAACTTGAACCTAGAGTAGATGAAGGCATTTTCCTTGATTATTCTCCTCACAGCAAAGCATATAAGTGTTACAATAAAAGACTTGGAAGAATTTTTGACAGCATTGATGTGGTGGTTGATGAAAAAGGAAACATTCCTGGGCAAGTAAATCATGAAAACATCGAAGAGGATGAAGACTACCCTCCAAATCAGACTGAAGATGAAGAAGAACCTCAAGAGGCACCAGAGGAACAGACAAGGATAGAAGAGAAGACTCCATCCAGGTATGTTCAAAAGAATCATCCAGAATCTCAAATCTTGGGGTAAAAGGAGGCACGCGTACAAACAAGAAGAACAATTGTAGAAGCTTCAAGCTATTTGGCATTACTCTCCTCCACTGAACCACAAAATGTAAGAGAGGCATGCAAAGATGAATGCTGGGTCAAGGCAATGGATGAAGAGCTTCAGCAGATCGAAAAGAACAATACTTGGGAGTTGGTTCCTAGACCAAAAGATAAGAATGTCATAGGGACAAAATGGGTCTTCAAAAATAAGTTGAATGAAAATGGGGAAGTAATTAGAAACAAGGCCAGACTTGTTTGTAAAGGGTATGCTCAACAAGAAGGAATAGACTTTGAAGAAAATTTTGCTCCTGTTGCAAGACTTGAGGCCATCCGAATGTTCCTTTCTCTCTCAAGCTTTCAAAAGTTCAAAGTATTTCAAATGGAAGTGAAATCAGCCTTTCTGAATGGAGACTTAGAAGAAGAAGTATACATTGAGCAGCTAGATAGTTTCATTCTTGGGAATGATCCAAATCTTGTATGCAGATTGAAAAAGGCTCTCTATGGTCTTAAACAGGCTCCAAGGGCTTGGTACTACCGTTTAGACAAATACCTTCATCAACAAGGTTTTTCAAAAGGATCAGCAGATAGTAATCTTTATATAAAAATTGAAAATGACAAATTGCTAATACTTGTTGTGTGTGTAGATGATATTATCTTTGGCAGCAATGAAGAAGCTATGAGTCAATGCTTTGCCTTGGTGATGCAGAAAGAATTCGAAATGTCTTTGCTTGGAGAACTGACATACTTTCTTGGTTTGCAAATCCAACAAAATGAAGACGATATCTTTTTGTCTCAAACCAAGTATCTCAAGAAGATCTTGAAGAAATATGGCATGAAAAATGCAAAACCAATATGTACCCCCATGGTTACAGGATGCAGCCTCAGTGCAAATGATGAATCAGCAGCAGTGCATCAGCCAACCTATAGATCTATGATTGGAAGTCTACTTTATTTGACAGGTACCCGACCAGACATCATGCATGCAGTGGGAATAGTTGGAAGATTTCAGGCAAACCCAAAGGAAACTCATCTTCAGGCAGTGAAGAGAATTTTCAAGTACCTTCAAGGAACTCAAAACTATGGCTTATGGTATCCTAGAAATACAGATCTCACTCTTCATGCTTATACAGATGCAGATTGGGCTGGAAGCGTGGATGACAGAAAGAGCACAAGTGGTGGTGCATTCTTTATGGGTTCCAGATTAGTATCTTGGTTCAGCAAGAAACAGAGTTCGATTGCTTTATCTACAGCTGAAGCGGAATATGTGGCTGCTGCATCTTGCTGCACTCAGCTCCTTTGGATGATGCAGACCTTGCAGGATTTTCAAATCACTTGATCATCACCTATCTCCATCCTATGTGATAATATAAGTGCTATTAGCATTTCAAAAAACCCAGTCATGCATTCAAAGACCAAGCATATACCTATCAAATATCATTTTCTGCGGGAACAAGTGCTTGAACAAAAGGTCAAGTTGGAGTATGTTCCTTCTAAGGAACAAGTTGCTGATATACTCACCAAAACATTGCCCAGGGAGATCTTTGAATACCTCAGGAAAAAGCTGGGGGTAGTTGATGCATCATCTTGTTGTTGAATCTCATCAGAGATTATTGGTTGTACGCGAGTTTCATATGGGGTATACGCGTACATTTACTGGGTTATGGATTTTGTCGAAGATCGAATGGCACAGGTTCAGGGGGAGCATATATTCTTCTAATAATGCATTGTTGGCATTATGATAGAAGGTCTTGGAGGAGAATGTACAGAATGAGAACATGGATGCTGATCTGAATATTGCTGCTAATATGTCTCTATCTCTCTTGTCAAGGTCATGTATGCTGTTTAGTAGATTATGGTTCTTCTTGAAGAATTTTTCTTTTGCAGATCTGGTCTATAGTCAGGGGGAGCTCATTCAGAAATTTCAGCAGGCACTCAGGGGGAGCTCATTCAGAAATTTCAGCAGGCACTTAGGGGGAGTATGGACAGCAAAGGAAGAGAATATCTTGGTCCGCCCTTTCCCCTTGATGTCAAAGGGGGAGAATGACTTTGAGGATCTTGGGGTTGCCATCAAGTCCAAAAGGGGAGATTGTTGGCATTATGATTTAGGTTTGGCACTATGGCACAGGTGTTGTACTTGATGGCAACTCACTCAAGTGGCAAAACTCTATTCAGGCTCTCAAAATGATGGAAAATAAGGGGTTCACAGGTACACCGTTCAAAAGGTGCGGGCCCGCAGGCACGCCGTTCAAAAGGTGCGGTCATGTCCGCAGGTTATCCGAACAGAAGGTGCGGACCCCAGTTCACTCACTCCAATGCAGAGAAGCACGCACACATGGGGTTTCTTATGTTTGGCCCTTGGTATTTAGCCCGTCCATCATGATCCTATGGTTTTGGTCCGTGGTATAGGATCTAAAGTATTGAACCCCTGTTTGGATCCCTTGTATTGGTTTTCGATGGTTTTTTCCCATGGTGTGAATAAGGGCTTGCCTATAAAAAGGAAAGGAGATCACTTGGCTAGACACTTGTGAAAATTAAATATCTTAAGATCTGAAATTTTGGGTGATCGGTTTTAAAAGCTAGATCTAAATCAAGGTGAATTTTAAGGCGAACCTATTGGTAGGTCGTGATCTCTCGGGCGCATGATCAGATCGGTGGATCTGATTGTCTGTGGCACAATGGAGGACTATTAATTTGGCTCTATTCAGAGGTCCGCAGGCAATCCACAGCGTAGGTGCGGGGGTCCGCAGCGTAGCAGAAGGCGCAGGTGCGAGGATCCGTAGCGTGGCAGAAGGCGCAGGTGCGAGGTACGCAGCACAAAAGAAGGCATAGTGCGGAGGTACGTGTTGGCATTTTGGCACAGGTGTGGTGCTACGATCCAGGTGTTGTCCTTGATGGCAACTCTCTTTGATTACAGATCTCAGTCCAGACTACAAGTATGAAGAGAAATTACATATACGTAGGTTCATTAAGCCGAAGTTGCGTATACACGCAGGTCCTCTATACACTAAGTCGCGGATACGCAGGTTCGCTATATACGAAGTCGCGTATACACGCAGCTACATGAACAGAAAAGTGCGTACATGTCGAGAAGCTTCCCTTTGGTCCGTGGTAGTTAGTCCTCAGTACTTGAACCTATGCCTTTGGACCAAAGTATCTCGACAGACGTGTTGATCCCTAGTTTTGAAGTTGATGGTATTGGATTTCTATGGTTTTGGCCCTTGGTATTGAGCAAGGCCTAAGGCTATATAAGGAGAAGAAGATCATTAGGCAAGTACAATTGAAAAGTCTTGAATATCTGAAAAAGAAAGGGATTTGGTATGCAGGTTCTGGGTTGCTTGATCTAAGCTAAGGAGAGATCACACCGGTTGATGGAAGACTAGATCTAAGGGCAGATCGGGATATAATGGTTTGAAATGAACTATTATGATATGGTTGATTATGCGTATTTCTAGATCTGCATACTGACGCAATGTTATGTTCTGGGTCTAATTGATGTCTGGTATAACTGCAAGTTAAGAGAATTTATTTTTAGATCTGTACGCAGTTTGTCTTCGGTAAAAGCGCGTGTATACGCGGGTTTCTCTCATTGAAGTAGCGTATATCTTTCGAAGTTTGATTTTTGGGGTTGCAGTTGGGTCTGACTGCTATTGCAGAGTTCTGTAGTCTGCTCTGTGTTTCTGGTGACTGGTGTTGACAGGGTTTCAGTGGTTCAGTGATTCAAAGTTTGATGATGCTAGTATTGGTTGTTTTGTGCTTCTATGATTTGCTATGAAAAGTGAATGAATCGTGGTCTTCAGATTGAGATGTTGTGCTTCAGGAGTATCCAGTCTGAAAATTGATGAAAAGTGGTACCTGAAGGAAAGAAGATTGTAGGCCAGCACCTACGTACTAGTATCTTAGCTAGTACAAGATTAAAGGGGGTTGGAGCTCCCTTCCAAGAGAGTTTGGAAAACGAGAGAAGGTTGTAGCCTGCGTACTGGTATAAGGCTGCACCAGTACAAAAGATTGTAAACTGAAGTTTCATATTAAAGAAAGGTAGAGACGACTTGCAGCAGGTGGTTTTCACCCACATTGGGTTTCCACCTTATATCATGGTGTTCATGTGTGTGTTTTCTGTGTGATGATCTGTTCTGTTATACTGCACCTGTTTTACTATCATGGTTAATAATGTCCTGATGCATTTACTGAAGATAAGCTACTGAATCATAAGTTTTTCTTGTTATACGCTAGTTGCTTTAGACACAGTAGCGTGTACACGCTGTTTCACTTGACTGAAGTAGCGTATATGTTTCTGAGCATAAAATGAAAAAGTTTTTCTGATAATACTGATTCACCCCCCCTCTCAGTATTATTTCCAACAATTGGTATCAGAGCAGGTCCTTCAGAGAAGCTTGATCGCTTGAAGGTAGATCGTTCATCATGAGCAACTACGAAAGAGAAGCATCAATCAGGCCACCGGTTTTTGATGGGACAAACTTCAATTATTGGAAGGTAAGAGTTACTGCCTATCTTCAATCTCTTGGTACAGAAGTTTGGGACATCGTAGAGACAGGCTACGCTTTTCCTTCAGCTACTCCTACAGATGCAGCCGAGAAAAAGAAGTATGAAACAAATGCGAAAGCAGTCAGTACCCTATTAGGATGTATATCCCAATCGGAATTCATGAAGGTAATGCACTATAAATCCGCAAAAGAAATATGGGACAAAATTGTCACGAGCTATGAAGGAGACGAACAGGTAAAGCGTGCTAAACTTCAAACTCTCAGGATTAAGTATGAGACTCTCAGAATGTATAATGATGAAAGTGTGGCTAACTATTTCCTTAGGGTAGATGAGATTGTTAATTGCATGAAAAACTTGGGTGAAGAAATAAAAGAGGCTATTGTGGTTGAAAAGGTTTTAAGATCATTGTCCCCCAAATTTGAATCTAAAGTGTCTGCAATAGAAGAAAAAGAAAATCTACGGATTCTTACTATGTCTCAGCTTCACGGAATTCTAACTGCTTATGAAATGAGAAAAGGAGGTCCATCAGATAGAAGAGAAGCTGCTTTCAAGGCTTCAGGCAAAGAAGATTATTATGAAGCAAGTCACGTGCCAGAAGATGAAGAAGAAGAATCAAATTTTGTCAGAAATCTTCAAAGGGGTTCTGGAAGGTTCAGAGGTAAGTTACCTTTTAAATGCTTTGCTTGTGGAAGAGTAGGTCATTATGCTGCCAAATGTCCTCACAAAGATAAGAATGACAAGGGAAAGGAACCTGTTAAATGGAACAAGAAACAGAATGAAAAGAAGAAAAGCTATTACACTCATGAAGATAGTGATGGTCTTTCAAATAGTGACGAAGATGAACAGGGTTATAGATATAAACTTTTAATGGCTTTTGAAGATGATGACTACATGGATGCTATAGATGTAGAAGGCTTTTATGAAGAAATGAATAATCTCAAAGTTTGCTTAGAAGAGAAAAGTGCTATTATTGATTCTCTACAATGTCAACTGGCAGAAAAGGAAAAACATCTTGAAAAATTGGAATGTGAGATTGTTTGTCTTAGAAAGGAGATTGAGAAAACAAAAGCAATTAATCTTAAATTTGTTAAAGGATCTGAAACCTTGGATGAGATTATCAATGTGCAGCGTTCTCCTCTAATCAAGATAGGTCTGGGATATAATGGAGAAACATCTCAAGCTTCTACCTCTAAAAGCTATCTTGATGCAGCAAGGAGGAGCGAACAAAGACCAAATAAAAGTCATCAGGTGAATCAGGGACAGTTTACCTCAAGAACAAATAAAGACTATCAAGAAGTTTGGGGACAAGCAGCCTTAAGGACAAACAGAAGCTACAATCAGCCACAGGTAAAATCTTCCCAATTTGCCCCAAGAATGGATGTCAATAGAAGCTACAATCGGTTGGATGATAGATCTGATTATCGGAGAAATTTCTTTAATGGCCAATGCTTTTCTTGCCATAACTTCGGTCACAAAGCAGCTCAATGTGTTGCCTACAAGACAATCATGACTAGAGAAGCTCAAAAGCAAGGGAGAATCACTGGAACCATGAAAAGGACTTATAACAACTTTTCGGTTCTTGAAAATGAAGTTGAATGCTCTATTTGTAATAACTTTGGTCATGAAGACTCTGAATGCAGGAGCAGGTTCCGGAAGACAACTCAGAAGGAACATACCTCAAATGTCAGAACATGGAGAATAAAGGAACCGCAACCAGAAATATGTGGGATAGCCTTTTATGCAGAAGGTCAAGAAAGTCTATGGTACATTGACAGTGGATGTTCGAAGCATATGACAGGGGATAAAGAAAAGCTTGAGTCATATACCGCATTAGAAAAGGGGAAGAAAGTTTCTTTTGGAAACGATATCTCTGCAGCCATAAAAGGAAAAGGTGTTGCTCCATTGAAAGAGAAGGTCAAAGCTGGAAATGTTTTGTATGTTGATGGATTGAAGCATAATCTTCTGAGTGTCAGTCAGATGTGCGATCAAGGAACAGAGGTAATATTTAGATCAAATGGATGTTGTGTTCGTGATCTTGATACAGGTAAAACAGTGATCAAAGGAAGAAGGACTCCAAATAATCTATACATATTTGAAGAAAGACCACAACAATGCTATTTGAGCAAGGATGATGAACACTGGCTATGGCATCGGAGGTTGGGGCATCTAAGCTTTTCACAAATAAGGAAAGCATGCAAATATCAGGCAGTTCGTGGTCTTCCAGATATCAAAATTCCAAACAACACTATATGCAAATCTTGTCAGTTTGGAAAGCAAACCAGAACTAACTTTCCAGAGAAGGAAGGATCAGCCAGCATACCTCTTGAGCTAGTCCATACAGATGTATGTGGTCCTTTTAGGAAAAGGACACCTCGAGGAGAAGAATATTTGATATTATTCATTGACGATTTCTCCAGGTTTGTCTGGTTAGGGCTTATGAAGCACAAAGATGAAGCATTCGAAAAATTCAAATCCTTCAAAGCCTTGGTTGAAAATGAATCAGGACACAAAATTAAGTGCCTCAGATCTGACAGAGGTCGGGAGTTTACCTCAAACGAATTTTTCGATTTCTGTGAAGAACATGGGATAAGAAGAGAATTTAAGTATGGGGGTTTACGCAGTGCATTATATTAGATATCATTTTGGGATTCAACTGCGTTAAGTTAGTCATTCACGTATGACCATTTCCATGAGAGGTAGTCGTAACTGACTAATTTCTCATGATTTTTGAATAGTTCACTTAGCACTCATTGCATCGGGTGATGCTCACAGGGGTGAAGAAGTGGGATTGAAACTAGTGAAATGTGGAGAACGAATCACATAGCATCAATCATCACTTCCGGGGCTTGCACCCGGTAACCAGGACTTCCCAGGAGGTCACCCATCCTAGAACTCCTCTGGCTCAAGTGCGCTTAAGAAGAGAATTCTCTACAGCTAGAACTCCTCAGCAAAATGGGGTTGTGGAAAGAATGAACAGAACAATCCAACAAATGGCTCGTGCTATGCTTGATGAATCAGGTACTCCTGCAACTTTCTGGGGTGAAGCTGCACATGCTGCGGTTATTATTCTTAACAAAACAAATGTCTGAGTAAACAGCACTCAAACACCTCATGAACTCTGGAGTGGTGAGACTACTTCGGTGAAGCACTTCAAAATCTTTGGGAGCAAATGTTATATTAAGAATACTGATGAGCAACTTGGCAAACTTGAACCAAGAGCAGATGAAGGCATTCTTCTTGGTTATTCTCCACATAGCAAAGCATACAAGTGCTACAATAAAAGACTTGGCAGAATTGTTGACAGCATTGATGTAGTGGTTGATGAGAAGGGATATATTCCTAGGCAAGTTCATCATGAAGACATTGAAGAAGATGAAGGCTACCCTCAAAGGCAGAATGATGAAGAAGAAGAACCTCAAGAAGAAGAAGAACCTCAAGAAGAACCAGAGGAGCAGACAAGAATAGAAGAGAAGATTCCATCCAGATATGTTCAAAAGAATCATCCAAAATCTCAGATTGTGGGGCAGAAAGAAGCAGGAGTACAAACAAGAAGAACAATTGTAGAAGCTTCAAGCTATTTATCATTACTCTCTTCCACTGAACCACAAAATGTGAAAGAGGCATGCAAAGATGAATGCTGGGTCAAAGCAATGGACGAAGAACTTGAGCAGATCGAAAAGAACAACACTTGGGAATTGGTTCCTAGACCAAAAGATAAAAATGTCATAGGGACAAAATGGGTCTTCAAAAATAAATTGAATGAAAATGGAGAAGTAATTAGAAACAAGGCCAGACTTGTCTGTAAAGGGTATGTGCAGCAAGAAGGAATAGATTTTGAAGAGACCTTTGCTCCTGTTGCAAGACTTGAGGCCATCCGAATGTTCCTTGCTCTCTCAAGCTTTCAAAACTTCAAGGTATTTCAAATGGACGTGAAATCAGCCTTTCTGAATGGAGACTTAGAAGAAGAAGTATATATTGAGCAGCCAGATGGTTTCATTCTTGGGAATGATCCAAACCTTGTATGCAGATTGAAAAAGGCTCTCTATGGTCTCAAACAAGCTCCAAGGGCTTGGTACTATCGATTGGACAAATATCTTCACCAACAAGGTTTTTCAAAAGGATCAGCAGATAGCAATCTCTATATAAAAGTTGAAAATAACAAATTGCTAATACTTGTTGTTTATGTAGATGATATTATCTTTGGCAGCAATGAAGAGACTATGAGTCAAAACTTTGCCTTGGTTATGCAGAAAGAATTCGAAATGTCACTACTTGGAGAATTGACATACTTTCTTGGATTGCAAATCCAACAAAATGAAGGAGGCATCTTCTTGTCTCAAACCAAGTACCTCAAGCAGATCTTGAAAAAGTATGGCATGGAAGATTCAAAGCCAGTATGTACACCCATGGTTACAGGATGCAGCCTCAGTGCAAATGATGCATCAACAGTAGTTCATCAACCAACTTATAGATCCATGATTGGGAGTTTGCTTTATTTGATAGGTACCCGACCAGACATCATGCATGCAGTCGGAATAGTTAGAAGATTTCAGGAAAATCCAAAAGAGACTCATCTTCAGGCAGTGAAGAGAATTTTCAAATATCTTCAAGGGACACAAAATTATGGCTTATGGTATCCTAGAGATACAGATCTCACACTTCATGCTTATACAGATGCAGTTTGGGCCGGAAGCGTGGATGACAGGAAGAGCACAAGTGGTGGTGAATTCTTTATGGGCTCCAGATTAGTATCTTGGTTCAGCAAGAAACAAAGTTCGATTGCCTTATCTACAGCTGAAGCAGAATATGTGGCTGCGGCATCTTGTTGCACACAACTTCTTTGGATGATGCAGACCTTGCAGGATTTTCAAATCACTTGCACTTCACCAGTCTCTATCTTATGTGATAATACAAGTGCAATCAGCATTTCAAAGAATCCAGTCATGCACTCAAAGACTAAGCACATACCAATCAAGTACCATTTTCTTCGGGAACAAGTGCTTGAGTAGAAGGTCAAGTTGGAGTATGTTCCTTCTAAGGAACAAGTTGCTGATATTCTCAGAAAACCACTGCCCAGGGAAACTTTTGAATATCTCAGACAAAAGATGGGAGTAGTTGATGCTTCATCCTGCTGTTGAAGCTTGTCTGTTCTACAGAAAAGTTGGTATACGCGAGTTGCGTAAGGGATATCCGCGTATATACGCAGATTTATGCAGGGAAATTCGCGTGTATAGTGTACGCGTGTTGTAGAAAGTATATCCGCGTACATACGCTGTTTTATGCAGGAGAAGTCGCGTATATGGAGTTCTGAACAGCAAGGGCAAACTCTGGTTGGAGAAGGTCTGAGATGGGTATGCCAGAATTCTTCAGGCACAGTTTCAGGAGGTGCAGGAGGCACAGGTTCAGGGGGGACAGCTTAAAGTCTCATAAAGCATTGTTGGCATTTAGATGCTTTTGGTTCTAGTACACAACTGTTGATTTCAGGAGAAGGAGCTCAGAAGGAAATCTTGGTTGCTGATCTAAAATATGTTTATCAGATGCTGCTTGTGACCTTCATAAGTCTTGGTCTAGATTTGTGTCTCTATGTCATGTATTTTTTTGTGATATCTCTTTTATGGTGTCAAGGTCATGTAACGGCCTATGTTGGTTTCCCCACTATGCCTCGGATGAATGATGTAATATAATTTGTTGTTTCTGATGTATCCCCTCTTGGTTGGGAGTATGGATGTATGTATTGAGTCTTTTGGTGATAGGAAGGTCCCTTATGGTGTATAAGTCTTGGTTATTTTGAAGAACATCTTTTGCAGATCTTGCCTACAGTCAGGGGGAGCATGTTTCAGCATAGCCAAGCAGAGATATCAGCATGTACTCAGGGGGAGCATAGCCCTTTGCCCTTGATGGCAAAGGGGGAGAATGATTCTAAGGATCTTGGGTTTGCCATCAAGTCCAAAGGGGGAGATTGTTGGCATTTTGGCACAGGTGTGGCGCTACGATCCAGGTGTTGTCCTTGATGGCAACTCTCTTTGATGACAGATCTCAGTCCAGACTACAAGTATGAAGAGAAATTTCATATACGCAGGTTCATTAAGCCCAAGTTGCGTATACACGCAGGTCCTCTATACACTAAGTCGCGGATACGCAGGTTCGCTATATACGAAGTCGCGTATACACGCAGCTACATGAACAGAAAAGTGCGTACATGTCGAGAAGCTTCCCTTTGGTCTGTGGTAGTTAGTCCTCGGTACTTGAACCTATGTCTTTGGACCAAAGTATCTCGACAGACGTGTTGATCCCTAGTTTTGAAGTTGATGGTATTGGATTTCTATGGTTTTGGCCCTTGGTATTGAGCAAGGCCTAAGGCTATATAAGGAGAAGAAGATCATTAGGCAAGTACAATTGAAAAGTCTTGAATATCTGAAAAAGAAAGAGATCTGGTATGCAGGTTCTGGGTTGCTTGATCTAAGCTAAGGAGAGATCACACCGGTTGATGGAAGACTAGATCTAAGGGCAGATCGGGATATAATGGTTTGAAATGCACTATTATGATATGGTTGATTATGCGTATTTCTAGATCTGCATACTGACGCAATGTAATGTTCTGGGTCTAACTGATGTCTGGTATAACTGCAAATTAAGAGAATTTATTTTTAGATCTGTACGCAGTTTGTCTTTGGTAAAAGTGCGTGTATACGTGGGTTTCTCTCATTGAAGTAGCGTATATCTTTCGAAGTTTGATTTTTGGGGTTGCAGTTGGGTCTGACTGCTATTGCAGAGTTCTGTAGTCTGCTCTGTGTTTCTGGTGACTGGTGTTGACAGGGTTTCAGTGGTTCAGTGATTCAAAGTTTGATGATGCTAGTATTGGTTGTTTTGTGCTTCTATGATTTGCTATGAAAAGTGAATGAATCGTGGTCTTTAGATTGAAATGTTGTGCTTCAGGAGTATCCAGTCTGAAAATTGATGAAAAGTGGTACCTGAAGGAAAGAAGATTGTAGGCCAGCACCTACATACTAGTATCTTAGCTAGTACAAGAGCAAAGGGGGTTGGAGCTCCCTTCCAAGAGAGTTTGGAAAACGAGAGAAGGTTGTAGCCTTCTGCAGGTTGTAGCCTGCGTACTGGTATAAGGTTGCACCAGTACAAAAGATTGTAAACTGAAGTTTCATATTAAAGAAAGATAGAGACGACTTGCAGCAGGTGGTTTTCACCCACATTGGGTTTCCACCTTATATCATGGTGTTCATGTGTGTGTTTTCTGTGTGATGATCTGTTCTGTTATACTGCACCTGTTTTACTATCATGGTTAATAATGTCATGATGCATTTACTGAAGATAAGTTACTGAATCATAAGTTTTTTCTTGTTATACGCTGGTTGCTTTAGACACAGTAGCGTGTACACGCTGTTTCACTTGACTGAAGTAGCATATATGTTTCTGAGCATAAAATGAAATTTTTTTTCTGATAATACTGATTCACCCCCCCTCTCAGTATTATTTCCAACAGTACACAGGGGCACAGAAGGACCAAGTGCAGAGGTACGCTGTCAGGCCAACAGTGCAGGTGAGGATCTGAGCAGAGGTACACAGGGCAGCAAAAGGATTAGGTGCGGAGGTACGTAGAGTAGAAGAAGGACCAGATGCAGATCTACGTAGTTTAGACACAGAAGAGCTGCGGATATTCGTAGGCCTCTATTGGTGAAGACGTGGACCTTTCTTGAAACATTTGTTGGCTATCTTTTATCTATTGCTGAAGAGTTCTGGGTTTAGATTACTGATATTGCTAATCTGGTTACTGCATTCTGAGAAGTTATTGGTTGATTCATTGGTTGATTGAAAAAAGTTGATTGGGTGATTCACATGTACTTGATGATTATTTGATGCTCATGGATCCAGTTTGAAAATTTATGAAAAGTGGTCCTTGGAAGAAAAGAAGTAAGGGGTTGTAGCTCCCTTCCAGGAGAGATTGGAAAACGAGAGAGGGTTGTAGCTCTCTGCAGGTTGCAGCCTGCATACTGGTAAAGGACTGCACTAGTACAAAATCATTGTAAAAGAAGTTTCTAATTGAAAGAAGATAGAGACATATTGCAGCAGGTGGTTTTCACCCACATTGGGTTTCCACCTTATATCTGGTGTTCTTTGGTGTGATTATCTGTTTTTCCTGTTCTTGCTCATTATTATATGGTATTGACATACAAACTAATGATCAATATCTGAAGAGTAACTTAAAGTATAAATCTGGAAGATATATTGAAAAGAATTTGATAATACTGATTCACCCCCCCTCTCGGTATTATTTCCAACCCCCCCTCTCGGTATTATTTCCAACATTTTGGTGTCCGGTCCTCATCACCTGGAGCGGAAATACTCGAAAGTTGTTTGACTGACTGATATCTTTTAGGGACTTTTTTAGTGTGTGCTCTGTGCTCTTAGTTGGCCTAGCTTTCAATTTTTTGAGTCTTTAGCTAGATCTTAATAAAAAATTCAAAGTGGCTGACCAATCACTTAGACGGTCTCAAAGACTTCGTGGTATTTCACCACCAAGTTTAGAGCCTTCTCCTAGAAGGCACAAAAGTAATACTGCCGGTGGGTTTCATCCCATGGCAACTGATGCATTTGGGATTGATCCTCCTCTCGGGGACATTAGTGTTCAGAATTGGGATGGTACTTCTACAGAACAAGAGAGGAACACTCCTATTCTTTCTCGAGTTCTCTTTCAGATGGAAGATAACATAGAGGTAGAAGAACTCCCAGAGTCGTTAGCGGCTCCAAATTCTGCCCTACCTTCTAGTTATCCATAAGTATTACAATACATTGGGACTCTGATGCATAGACCGTCAAGTCCAGGTCACATTATGCACTTACCATCGATGACCACTACTAGAAGCATGGCTTCTACTACAAGTGCTACAACTATACAGACTCCAACATCAGTACAATAGGGAGGAACTATTTCTATCCCCTCTGCATCTTTATTTGGGTCTTTTGCAAGCACATCTTTAGCTGGGTCTACCTCCATTCCTTCTACGAGTGGAAATTCCCAAGCCAATGCTTTTAGTACTGGATTCTCCCCATTTGGCACCCATTCACAGGGTATTCCGTCAATTCCGTTTAGTGCCTCCACATCCATGATGGGTGGATTAGCTTCATTTCAGGGTTTTCCTTTTGGAAGTGGTCATATACCACATTCCAACCTGACAGTAGGATCTATGCCTTTTTCTTCTATAGGACAAAGTAGCAATCCTTTTCAAGGTTGGACTAACCTTGCGGTTAGTGGCATGGGAACTGGGAATCCATTTTTTGGCCAACAAGGGAATGGGCCATACTCCACAGTTAGTTCGTTTCGAAGTATTCCTCCCTTAGCTTCTGCTTGGAATCCTTATCAGGGGTTATCGACTCCTTATAATCCTTTAGGAGGAAGCTTCACCCCTTATGGAGGTTTTGTGGCCGGAGTTGGTCAAACTTCGAGTTTTGCTGGATCACAAGGCTTGCCTTTTGGTTCAGCCGATTCTGCTAGATACTTTGGGCAACTTGGTGCCTTCCAAAATCCAGGCCCATCCTTTTAGAACTTTGGGGGATCCGCCCAGTCTAGGTGGAATCCCCAAGGTCCTCCTAGGCTTCCTTTTTTGGCAACTTTGAACTTGCTAGATCTCATGAAATTAACAAACAATCTTCTCAAATACAACCCGGCCTGGCCTCCAGTCCCAACCAAACTCCCTTCGGACATCCCAAAATTCGAAGGGAAGGGCGATGAAGACCCAGGCGACCATGTAACCACATTCCATTTGTGGTGCTCATCAAACTCCCTTATTGATGACTCAATTAGGTTGAGACTTTTTCAATGCACCTTGACTAGTAATGCGGCCAAGTGGTATATGGAGTTGCCAGGGGGCAGCTTTACATCTTTCGCTGACTTAGCTAATATTTTCTTAAATCATTTCCAGTTGCCTGTCTGTTATGATGTCGGAACTGAACTTTTGGACACTTTTTGTCAGGAAAAGGAAACTCAAATTTTTGACCATATTCAAGAATGGAGACAGAGAAAGAGGCTCATTAAAGCTGAAATCCCTCTAGAATACCATCTTGAATGGTTTTTGAAATCTTTACAACCTGAAATCTCTAAGGATGTCTCCATTTCCGAAGTCTATTTTGAGGAGCAAGCTATTTTTAGGGCCCATCAATTAGAATTGATTTACTCTCAGTCTGGGATCCTACAAAAAATCTTGCCAGATGCTCTTGGGTCTAAGGTTGATATAGCCAAGTCGAAGCCAGGTCCCCATGCGGATGGTATCATTGGATCGGTAGACACAAATGCGGTGAACTTGTTGAGCCAACTGTAGCAGTTGTCTTTACAAACTGCTTCTAACAACCAAGTCACATCGTCTAACCCTTCGTCTTCCCAAACCTCTTCGATTAATGCCGTCCAATCTAATAACCCCAAAGGAAATCAAAATTCCAATGGGAAAAAGAAAGGACGAGGTAAGAAAAAGGGTCAGGATGGGAAGGTTGACGCAAATAAATCCAGCAATAATGCTGGTGGTGGTAGAAATGAGTCTAAAAAGAAAGTCAAGTTTCCATGCAAGTTATGCAGTGGAGACCATTTAACTCATCTCTGCCCCAATATTCAAGACGCTCAACACTTGTTAGGGCAGCAAGGGACTTCTAGCTCTCAAGCTGTGTTAACCAACCCTTTTCCCCAAGGGCAGCAAATGCTTGCTGGCGCGAGTTCAAGCCCTGGTACCTTCGCAGGGGGCAACTAGGAAGGGGATAAATCATCAAATGTTTTCATGATGGGTTCTCACGCTAATGTGGCCACTCGGCCACGTGATTATGGTGAAGGTGAAACTTCCAAGGATAAAACACTTCCCGAAACTAACAAACCACTTCATATTGAGCGACCCTCTATCAAGACTATACCACGGGTACTGAAAGGTTCCGCTAAACACGCGACTATCAACCCTAATATTAGGGCAGCCCAGAATTACTCCATTGTTGAGGATCTGGCGCAGAGTCCATGTGCTATGTCCACTTTATAGGTTCTCCAGTCGTGTCCTACTCAAAGAAGTGCCTTGCTGTCAGCAATGGGGGAAGTGGATCCAAATAATTCTTTAGCTCTCACTTTTGATATGCATAATGTCAAAAAGAGACCTCCTCATCATATGGCTTTCCAAATAAATTCTACGTACCAAAAAACTAATATTTTTTGGACGGTTATAGATGAGGGAGCTTCCACATGTGTCATGTCTATGTCATGTTGGAAGGCCATTGGATCACCTTCAGTTGTTCCTTCACCTACCCTCTTGACAGCATTTGATGGTCATTCTCATAGGCCATACGGGATTATCCCGGTCTTTCCCATATGTGTTGGAGGGAAGGTTGTTAATATTGAAGTAGAAGTCATCGATGCTAACCTAGACTACAATCTCCTCTTAGGAAGGAACTGGGTATACGAAATGGACATCGTTGTTTTGACTCTCTTTTGTGTCATTTGCTTTCCTCATGAAGGGAAAATCGTTAAGGTTGACCAAGTGGACTATACTCCAGTCGATCCTTGGGCAACTTTGGACTCTACTGTTCCTTTAGTGGATAATCCCCATCCACCTATTGAGAATCTAGGAGTCGGGATGTACTCTTCATTGATGGGTACGTTTGATCTTCCCCCTCCTACAACTAGAATAGATACAATTTCATCCTCCAGGGACCCTTTACGGAAAGAGTTTGTTCAAGCTCATTATTTTTCGGATCCTGGAACCTTATCTTCATCTGTGACCGCATCAAATGACGGCAAGGTGGGTGGAATAGAATCTCTTATGTCTGCAGTAGAGCCTAGATGTGAATCTATTGATAACTCTGTAGATAACCATTCTACTCCTTCCTCTGAGAAAGAGATAGATGGTGATGTGGCTCATTCTCGGACCCTTGATTCCACTTCTGCGTTGGATTGCTCAGATATTGTTTTTCCATCTGACGAAGTGATATTCGAAGCAATGGTAGCCGTAGATTGACCTTTGGAAGACTTACATCATCAGTCATGTTTTCATACCCCTTTGCATGAAGTGGAATCTAGGTCCTCCAGTCTGACTAGTGGTGTTTGTATAGTTCCTTTGGCTCCAAGACAGTCATTTTCCTAAGGAAGTATATTGATTGGTTCAATAATGGTATCGATAAACATCCCTAGGAGCAAGTGGGCAGAGCCCCCTGACGGGCTCTACCTTAAGAAGTACTTTTCTTAGTAGCTAGGCAATGGCTTCTTTGTACATTTTGTATATTTGTACATATCTCATCGAGAGTTTTTGGTATTAACACTTTTTGGTCTGCTGTGGTAGGTGTTGATGGATGACTTGGTCTATTTTGGATTCGCCAATGGTGCTAGTCGACACACTCGGAACCTCGCTTCCGCAGCTTGGGTACTCTACTACCCAGCTGGTTAGTTGATGGTATCAAGGGGAGTATGCATTGGTCCCGCTTCAAATAATATGGCTGAGTATACTTCTGTCATTAATTTACTATCCGAGGCAATTTCTCATGAAATCGACTCATTGGTAGTCTATCTTGATTCACAATTGATAGTGTCACAATTGAATAACATTTATTGGGTAAGGGATCCATGTTTATATCGCCAATATTTAAGGGTGAGGTTTTTGCAAAGATCATTCACTTATATTAGTTATTTGCACATTCCAAGATCTCATAATTGGTTAGCTGATTCTATCGCTACTCAAGCATTAGACTGGTGCATCAATCATTCATCACAATAAAATCAAGGATCAAAAAGTCGAATTGTATATATATATATCATAAAACATCTCGAGTGTACATAAGTCTATCCAAAAATCATATACAAAATTGGGACTCAAATGCCTATAATCATGTCTAGTACGTCTAATACCCCGACTCAGGATGAGCGGCTAAGTAGGTAACTATCGCATTGGCCACACGCCTAAGAGTGTGAACCCAGTCACGTGGCATGCCAACCACATGACGCTGCATATCCTAAGGAAGATCCTCTACCGCCGCCATCGGTACTCCGTGAGTGAGTCTCACCAAGTGTCGCTTGACTGTGTGAAGTAGTCACTCTGTGTCTATAGCCGCCTCTTCGACCCCTCGACCGCGATGTCTGTGCCGTGGGAAATCATCTGGTCATACTGGCCCAATATCTGGAACAAGACCATCATATTAGTCATTTGAATCCTAACAAAATTTTTTTTCAAAATTCATTATTATATTTTAAAAATCACAAAAAATCATAAAATCAAAAAATACTTACCAATGTCACCCCATGCTGCGGTCGGTGGTAATACTAGATCGAGATCTCCTCGGAAATCCAACCCAGCATAAGGGTAGTCATCTATGGCGATGATCTGTTGATCCCACCAGGAAAAGAAGTCATCATCAAATGCAGTCCATGGGACGTCCCCACCTCCTAGACGTTTCATCAGGTCAGCCCACCTTCCCATGCGTGGATCTCATGGGGTGCTGATGGAAACCGCTACTCTAGGGCAGAGTGCAAGGATCCTTTCAAAAAAGAAAGAACACAAGATAGTCCCATATCCAAAGTTTTTGGTCTGCCCTCTCTTGATGGAAGTGAGTTGGCTTTTTAGGTTGGCTAGAAGAGGAGTACACCAGTCAAATACAATGGTCAAATAGTCTACCACCAAGCTCATGGCTAGCCGTGAAGCCTGGTGCAGAGAAGCTGATCCGTTTACTCTAGCTATAGTAAATAGTATTATCCTCCGCGATAAACTCTCCACATGTTTGATTGGAATCTAACTTCCAACCTTTTCTGGATGTCCTGGGCAATATATATGTACGTAGTCCTCGATCAAGAGACTACCTCATGTCCTGCCCCTGGAATGTACTACCTCTCCTCTTTGGGAAAGGCCTGTGATGAAATAAATGTCATCCACTTATATCCTGAGTGGAATTTGGTCAATCATAAATGCATCATCATTGATACTCCAGTAATCAATGAGCATCTCAAGCAGACATGTGTTTGCTTTCATATTTGGAAATTTGAAGAATTTTAGCAAACCACATCCCCGTAAAGCATCCAAAATATTAGGATCATTCATGACCTCATCATCCACTGAGGTATGTTCTCTTTCTCGCCAAGTGACTAGCATCTTGAAGAAAAAATGATTTTAGACCGTTAGTTTTTTTGTTTGAAATGTTCATGGCGTATACGCGGGTCCATTTACACACAGTCGCATGTAGGGCCCGCGTGTACACGAGTTTCATATTTACAACCCATGTATACGTTGTGGTGAAATTTTATGCAAAAAAATCAACGGTAAAACATAAATTAAAAATTCTAAAACTAGTCACAATTGATTGCAAGACAAGTATAAGAGTTACCTGGGGATTTTGGAAGAATCTGAACGGTTGAATTTGGCATATGAAAATTTCTCTCCTTTTGCTCCACTTCTCTGCTCTCAAACTCAAATGGTGAAAATAGTGAGTCCAAAAGCTCTTTTATAGGTTTTGAAAATGAAAAAAAAATTCAAAATTTTATTTTGTTTGGCCTCATGTAACTTTTAACTTGGGAGCTTCGAATGTCGAGAATGGTTTTATTTTCAGGACATATTGGACATTTTTCGACGATTTCGAAACGGTTCCATGACTGCTGACCCGTCATTGCAGGTATCATTTTCTCACTGGCATATAGGTTAGGGAAGCCATTTTTCCATTGCATTATGCACACTAGCCTCCATTTGTCGATACATTTTCCATAGGGACGATCCCATCGTGTTATGGTTCGTAAACCATCTTCACTCGCTGATTCTTTAAATCATGGCATGATGGTAGAAGCCATCCTTCTCATGGGCATCGTAGTTAGCACCTCACTGACATTTGTTTCCCATGCTGCTCCAATCTGAGTAGGCTCAAGATTCCTCTGTAGTCCCACCATGACTTATGCGATGAAGACTCATTCCTCTTTGCTTCTTCGCTTAGTTCTGGCCTTATACCCTAGAGGCTCCTTTGTGTTGATTTGTACTACTGCATTGCATTTTGACTATTTGCACCTTTTGGCCTTAAGCCGGCTTCAATTGGACTCGTCTTTAAGCCAACTTTTGACCATGACGACTACAAAATCAAACTTGCATACCTTTGACTTCTACAACTTGACACACCTTGACCCGTGGAAAGAACGCACCTTTGAGTGTCATTTACCAGTTTTCACCTCCCTGCATTGAGCATAGGAATGTTCCAATCCTAGGAACTAGATCACCTGTTTCACTGACACTCGTTCTTTCCACTTTACTATAGCATTATTTTATTATTTTTCCAGCTTAAAAGAAAAAGACGAAAAAATTATATATTCCAAAAAGAGTGGGAATGGGAAAATATTTCCATTTATTGTTGGCAGCTAGAGTCAGTCATGTCACCCTTGAACAAAGCACTCAAAACAAAGTCTCCTTCGTTTGGGCGGGATTTAGTTTGACTTAGGTACGCCTTAACCTTGTTATTGAGTCAGTTATCCCCCAATTGGTTATCTCTTCCAATCATATGGAGGGTTCGTTCGTGCCTCCTGCATGACGAACTTACACAGAGTCATCATATGCTGCCACATAGTCACATTGAGTCGTGCTTTTGTTCAAGGGAAGTTAGCCTGATTCGGCCTCTCTGCGATGTCCCTTGACTAATTTTTCAGTCGGCCATCCCTGGTTGTCAGTATCATGTCTGTCATCACATCTGTTATATTGGTTCTTTACTCATGCCGGTTTGAGAAGGTCCGCATTGACTTCTTACTGGCGGGTCTTGTCCTTATCAACGACGGCATCTTGCTCTGAGGACAGGCCTAGAGCTGCACCCTGGCCCTATTTTCATTATTGATAGGTCACCTTGTGCTCATCATCGATCAGTATCATGGGTCTTTGATTGAGTGGTTTCCCTTGTGTTCGACATCAACTTACATTATCACACATTGGGATTCGTGTAGTACCTTGGTTTCCATTTGACCCTATTGGTGGATACCTCGCCTCTGTGTCAGCTTTCATTATTGGTTGGTTTATAGGGTTTCTGTCGTTCGCTAGCCACATCTTGTGTACGCCGGAAACGTACTTTGGTTGGGTTACTATATCTTTTTCGTCTGATTCCTTCCACATTATTAGCCTACGGGTTACACTCGTGCTAGATTGATGAAGGATGCCTTAATGCCTTCCTTCTAGCGGATCTTTCCCTATCGACTTCGACTCATTGCTCTGGGGAAAAGATCTAGAGTCCATTTGGCAGTACCTTGGGGTTTGCAGTCATTAGTGGCAGATCCTTCACTATCGACAGTGGGAAACCATCATTGTCTCCTGATTGATAGATTCTTACAGGTGTTTAACTCCAGCTCATCTATTCACACTTGTTAGATTGTACTGGGTACCTTGACGCTCATTATCGTTATCGGTGAGTAGTCTCGCGTTTGTTAACAGTATACATCAATGATCGGTAATCAAACGATTTCTCACATGGTCAACTTCAGATCATTTATTCCCATGGTGTACAAATGTACCATAGTGGTTAGTGAAGGCCTCAAGTTGTATCAACATTCATTGGTTCACTTGACAGTTGCTCCTATTGCTGCTAGTTGATACCATTCCACCTTATATGTTGCAGTCAGTCATTTCGACATTATATATGCTGGCACCTGAGTTTGCAATGTAGTACCATCCTATTCCATCATGTTCATTTGGTAACTTTTGTGATCAGTCTTTCATATTAGGGATCTGGTTCATTCTTTAGCGTCATTGACATTCTTATATGTGATATTCAGACATGTACTTGTTTGATCGTGATCAGATGATACATTATGTATTTTCCAGTCTTTTATACTTGTATACTTAGTGGATCTGCTCGTACTTGATATGTGGACATGCTGTACTTTCTCTGAGCATGGGTATGCCTACCTTAGATAGTGTTTCTTTCTGATCTCCTTTTGTGGCTTGGCAGGCTGAATTTTGGTGAAGTCCTCAGTTTTTGATAGATTTCCTTTCCATGTACTTGCTTAATACATTTCGGCCATCATGTACCCCTTCTGACCTCATATATTAGGGGGCCTCTGTTATAGCTCCAAATCTCACTCTTGTGGTTTGTGATGCTGCATTCATGGCCTAGGGCAACCCCTCCTTCCAGACCTGGTCCAAAAATTAAAAAACAGTGTTTTATTCCCTATACGCGACATTGCCCTGAGCTAAACGCATGTGTACGCGGGTCCGTGTATACCCAACCCACGTATATTTCTTAAAACACTTAAAAAAATAAATCTCCTTAATTTCAGGCGGAGATCGTGGGTTTTACCTGCTGATTACCTGTTAGTGCCCATGGCCCAACTGTTCCCAATGAATTCCAAACTAAAAAAATACTTTGGGAGAAGTATAAAAAGGCTTCAATGGGAAGGCCTAAAGGAGGAGAGAAGAGACAGAAAGGTTACTATGTTGAGATTTCCCTGACTAGGTCTAAAGATCCTTGTGCCTCCTGCACTTCCCCCATTTACAGGAAACCCTTGTTTCCTTGTGTGATGATGTCTACCTACTACTTGTGATATCATGGAGTAAGCCATGGAAGGAGTTTGTTAAAGGCTTGAGACTGGGCGAATCTAGAGGACAGTTCCGCTTGGAGCCTGCGAAAGGACGAATCAGGTGAAATTATTCCTTTCTGTACTTTATTTGTCTATAATAAAAGAAACACTTGTCTTTGTTCCTGATATAAATCTTCTTCATGTTTATGATATCTATGTTATGATTCATATATGAATGGTTGTTTAATTTCATAACTAACTACCTTTCAATATACTATGAAGATGATTTCTTTATGATGCTTAGTCCATATATTGCTGTACTTTCTTGAATTGATTGTTTTGCAGGTTGAAGGAGCAAAAGGAACTCCAAGAGGGTTTGGACCTTGGAAGGATCTTCTCAAACGAAGGACCCCTAGGTATGCCCCTTATTGTATAGTTTGTTTATATTAGCATTATGGATGTGTGGAATGTGTGTTTCTCTGTATAGACAACCTCTGTCTGCTAGGGTGTCAACCCAAGACCCTAGGGGAATTTATCCCTTAACAAATATGAAGCATTTGAAAAATTCAAAGCCTTCAAAGCTTTGGTTGAAAATGAATCAGATCGCAAAATCAAATGCCTCAGATTTGATCGAGGAGGGGAATTTACCTTGGATGAATTCTTTGACTTTTGTGAAGAACATGGAATTAAAAGGCAATTCTCCACTGCAAGGACTCGTCAACAAAATTGAGTGGTAGAAAGGATGAACATAACTATTCAACAAATGGCTCTTGTTATGCTAGATGAGTTTGGAACTCCTGCAACCTTTTGGGGTGAAGCTGAATTTGCTGCCGTCACTATTCTCAACCAAGAAAATGTTCGGGTAAATAACACTCAAAATCCACATGAAATTTGGTATGGTAAGAATCCTACTATAAAATACTTCAAAGTTTTTGGAAGCAAATGTTACATCAAAAGGACTGATGAAAAACTTGGTAAGTTTGAACCCAGAGCAGATGAAGGCATTCTCCTTGGTTACTCTTCCCGAAGTAAAGTATATAAATGTTATAATGAAAGACTTGGGAAAATTATTGAAAGTATTGATGAAGCATGCAAAAATCCAGAGCAAGTAAAAACTGAAGATTGTGAAGAAGATGAGGATTATCCCCCCACATCTGAAGAAGAAACCAATGAAGCACCAGAAGAACAGATAACGGTAGAAGAAAAGACTCCATCCAGGTATGTTCAAAAAAATCATCCAGAGACTCAAATTTTTGGACAGTAAGAGGTAGGTGTGCAAACAAGAAGAACTATTACAGAAGATTCAATCTATCTAGCATTGCTTTCCTCCACCGAACCTCAAAATGTAAATGAAGCATGCAATGATGGGTGTTGGGTCATGGCCATGAATGAATAACTTGAGCAAATTGAAAAGAATAATACTTGGGAATTATTTCCTAGACCTCATGATAAGAATATCATAGGAACTAAATGGATATGCTCAACAAGAAGGTATATATTTTGAAGAAACTTTTGCACCTGTTGCTAGACTTGAAGCCATAAGAATGTTCCTTGCTCTTTCTAGTTTTCAAAAATTCAAAGTATACCAAATGGATGTAAAATCTGTCTTTCTTAATAGAGACTTAGAAGAAGAAGTATATATTGAGAAACCAGATGGATTTATTCTTGGAAATGATGCAAAACTTGTATGTAGGCTCAGAAAGGCTCTTTATGGTCTAAAACAAGCTCCAAGGGCCTGGTATTACTGTCTTGACAAATATCTCCATCAACAAGGTTCTTCAAAAGGATTAGTTGATAGCAATCTATATAGAAAGATTGACAATAATAAATTGCTAATACTTGTTGTGTATGTTGATGATATCATTTTTGGTAGCAATGAAAGCCATGAGTTGGAATTTTGCTTCAGTAATGTAGCAAGAATTTGAAATGTCCCATCTTGGTGAGCTTACATATTTTCTTGGTCTACAAGTTCAACAAAATAAAGATGGTATTTTTCTGTCACAAACCAAATATCTCAAGTAGATCTTGAAAAAATATGGCATGGAAGATTCTAAACCAGTATGTACCCCAGTGGTAACAGGATGCAGTCTCAGCTCAAATGATGAATCAGTAGTAGCACATTAACCAACCTACAGATCCATGATTGGTAGTCTGCTTTATCTAATAGGTACCCGATCAGACATCATGCATGCAGTGGGAATAGTTGGAAGATTCCAAGCAAATCCAAAGGAATCACACCTTCAGGCAGTCAAAAGGATTTTAAAATATCTTCAGGGAACACAAAATTTTGGTTTATGGTATCCTAGAGATATAGATCTTACACTTCATGCATATACAGATGCCGATTCGGCAAGAAGTGTTGATGATAGAAAAAACACTAGTGGTGGTGCATTCTATATGGGTTCCAGATTAGTGTCTTGGTTCAACAAGAAACAAAGTTCAATTGCATTATCTACAACTGAAGTAGAATATCTGGCTGTTGCATCTTGCTACACACAACTCCTTTGGATGATGCAAACATTGCAAGACATTTATATCACATGTACTCCACCCATCTCCATTCTATGTGATAATACAAGTGCCATCAGTATTTCAAAGAATCCAGTCATGCATTCCAAGGCCAAGCACATACCCATCAAATATCATTTTCTACGTGAACAAGTGCTTGAACAAAAGATCAAATTGGAGTATGTTCTCCCCAAAGAATAGGTTACTGATATATTCACCAAACCACTGCCCAGAGAGACATTTGAATATCTCAGATAGAAGCTGGGAGTAGTTGATGCATCATCCTATTGTTAAAACTTATCTGTTTCAGAGAAAAGTGGTTATAGGTAAGTTTCATGAAGCGTATCCACGTACATACGTCGGTTTCTGTGGATACAATCGCGTATATGTTGGTTTGAAGAAAAGCAGTGGGCCAAACTTAGGATGAAATGAGTCTGATATGGGTCTAACAGTGATCATCTAGCACAGGTTCAAGGGGAGCATATACTTCTAATAATGCATTGTTGAAGATCTTGGTACAAATTCACAGTTGTTTTTGATTTAGGTGGAACAAGTTTAGGGGAAGATCACGGTTGCTAGTCTGGATACTAATTGACAGATGCTGGTGATGATAGTTGTTGATGACTATCATGATATTATTTCAGATATTTGTTCTTTGTTATATATGTCATGTATATTTTTTAATGTCAAGGTCATGAAACGACCCATTTTGTTACCCCACTATGCATGGGATGGATGATGTAATGTTCTTGTTTTGACATGTATAAACAATTGGTATATCCTCACTTGGTTGGGTGGATGATTCAAACTTGGTATATCCCCACTTGGTTGGGAGATGGATGTATGTATGAGTCATTGGTGATAGGAAGGTCATTTATGATGTATGTATAGAGTCATGTTCTTCTTTTAGAACATCTTTTTGCATACCTTGCTTATATTCATGGGGAGCATGGACTCGAGCATGGAGCTCAATCAACACACTTCAACATATCAGAAAATCCAACATGCACTTAGGGGGAGCATAACCCTTTTCCCTTGATGACAAAGGGGGGAGTGACTTGGGGTTGCCATCAAGTCCAAAGGGGGAGATTGTTGGCATTATGACACAAATTTGGCACTATGACACAAGTATTGTCCTTTATGGAAACTCACTCAGATGACAGATCACAGTTTAGACTCACAGAATGAAGAAAGAGAGGTATATGCAGGTTCCCCATTGACCAAGCTGCGTGTACACATGGGTTCATAGACCAAAAGGATCGTATGACATACAAACGCAATTTCACGGAAGGAAAGCTGCATACATGTTGGAAAACTATGTTTTGGTCCGTGGTATTTGGTTAGTGGTATTTTGATGCATGGTATTGGTCCAAGGTATCTTGTTCAAAGTGTTGACCCTAGGTATTTGGTCCAAGGTATTGGTTCTAAGTGGTTTTGGTCCATGGTATTGAGTAAGGCCTAAGACTATAAAAGGAGGAGAAGATCATTAGGAAATTGCACTCAAGTATTGAATATCTAATGAAGAGCAAGATCTAGTATATAGGTTATTGGGTTATGGTGCATAGCTGGATCTGAACCAAGGATGAACCTTAGTGCTTGATGAAGGATAAG
Organism: Pinus tabuliformis; assembly: GCA_031772625.1. Classification (NCBI taxonomy): domain Eukaryota; kingdom Viridiplantae; phylum Streptophyta; class Pinopsida; order Pinales; family Pinaceae; genus Pinus; species Pinus tabuliformis. Next base: position 1,209,254,264 of record CM062811.1, read on the forward strand.
ATCTAATGATGGGTCAAGATCTTAAGGCTTGAAGTGAAGTATTTTTATGTGGTTTTGATCATTTATCTGAACAACTGGCGCATGTTGTAGTCTATAAATATGATGATCTGGGTATAACTGAAGTCTGAAATTGTTGTAAATTTTAAATCCTCATGTACATATTTGTACGCAGGTTCACATTAGAAAAGGCACGTATACCCGCTAGTTCTGCATATCAAAACCGCGTATACATGTTAAATTTGATTTGCAGATTTGTACGCAAGTTCGCCTTGAGAAAAGTGCGTATGCACGCAAGTTCAACAAATGGAAGTAGCGTATACCTCATCAAATATGTTTTAGCTTCTTTTTTTGCTGTTGCAGTGTTTTGGGTTCTAGCTTGGGTTCTGGTTACTGTATTCTTGTCATAGACATTTTTGGGCGCTGCAACCCCAAGCATAAATGTCCATAAACCGAGGGCTCTTAAGTCCCTAAAGGTGTTGTTCCAACCCCTAGAAGAACAAGGTCAACTAATTACAGCATCTCCCAGAAGTTCTCCATGAAAAACTACTCAGAACTGGTCAAAACTTGACCATTTCACCTGCTCCATAGGCAAAGTGCATTGCATCCCACCTAAATACACACAGTAGGTGCGTTGCATGTCAAAAAGCCCTTCTATGGGGTGCGATGGGCGAGAAGAGACAAATGACAGGGTCAATCCGCAAGGTGGAGAAGCATGGAATCTTCCAGAAACTTCTCCTGTGACACTTGCCTCTCTGAGTTCGACCAGGGATGAGTAAGAGATCATCAATCTCCAAGTGGAATCAAGAACTATCAGAGGGAAGACACTAATCAAATCTCAAGCTGACTCACCTCCGTTGCAGACATCTATATATGGATCCCTCATCCCAGAGATCCAGAGGCTGGAATTTTGCATCTTGTAAGGAAGTGCTGCTAGTTTCTTGGTGCAATATCATAATGTTGGGTGATCTAAGCTTTTCATGAGGTGAAGAAGGGCTTCTTGCTGAGAGGAAGATGCTGGGTCAGAACAATTGGTAGTAATTCTCTTGGCTCTTTCTTGATTATCAATAAAGCTATTCAAGTTTTCCTCCACATGTTTGTATGATTAATGTTTTATGCATTTGTGTGGTCAATGTACATCTGATCCTATATTGTTTATGATAATAGATCTATGTTCTTGGATAGTATTATGCTGCTTTGACTCTACAGGTACCCTGTGAAGCTGGGTGGACAAGGAAGCGAGTAGCAAAAGATCTATCAGAAGGGAGAGGAATCAAACAAGGAACCAAGCACAAGACAGAGGTTGGTCTCCTTTATTCTTCTCTCATCTATCTCTCATAAAGCAAAATGAAAGTAGTTTTAGTTTGTTTGTTTCTAAGGTAGCTACCAGCCTTAGTGGGATTTGCAGTTCTGCATAGACACTATTCCCGGTAACAAAATGGCGACTCCCCTGGGGAACGAGTAGATTGTTTGTTCATATACATTTGTTTACTTTATAAACTTATAGACGGAGCCTGAAGTCAAGCCAGCTAGCCTTTGAACTACATTTGCTATGTAAGTGCAAAGTAGATCAACGCTACTTCAGTCAATCTCTGAGTTTTGTTTATGAATTAAACGATTGATTTACAAGCTTTCTAATTGCCCTCGTGGTGGCTCTAGTAACCTCCTTAAATCTACCCTTGTGATTGATTTACTGATTACCACTTGCTTGGCCTAAATCCCTGAATTGAACTGCAAACTGTGACTCAGAATCCAATCAAAGTCTCATCCCTGGTCCATCGCACTGTCTGTTCTGTGAACTTCAAATGCAGCGCACTTCCTGAGTGTAGTGGGTGCGTTGCATTTCAGTTTCACTGTGTTACAGGTGCGCTAATCAGACAAGGCCTTGTTCCTAAATTTTGGTTTCTGTGTTCACTCTTTTCAGATCTATTCAGGAGTTTTGCTACCTGTAGTTAGTACACCTCTATTTGAAACCCCTTTCCTTGCTGTTATTCTACCTCCATTGTGCAAAGAACTGTAAATGTTTTTATGTATTTTTTGAGTTATTTTCAGTTCTCCTTTACAAAGAAGTAGCGTAATTGTACTATCGTTTCTTGATTTGAAAGTGTCGCAAGTGTCATTTTCAGTCATAGAAGAGAATCTGATTGTTCTTGATAGTTGATTACACTGTTACTATTGTATTTGATCTGAACTAGTAGTTTTTCTAGTGTCTAAAGCAAGTTTTCAATTCCAAATCGCAAAGTGTTATCATTGTCCACATTTTGTTTTGAAAAGAAACTTGTTAGTAATTGTCGCTTTGGAAAATAATTCAGATTTGTGCTTAGCTTTCTTTTTATCATTCACACATTAAGAAGGCTGAAAACAAATACATGCACGTGCATTTGCATTTAGACTGTTTGTTGGTTTGATTTAGGACAGTGCACATAGTGTGTGCTCTATGCTCTTTGTTAAAAGAACGTTATCTCTCTTTCCTTAGTAGCTAGGATTTTCATTGCAGAAAAGAGATTAAACGACTGTTTATCATCTTAGATTGCATTTTAGGAATTGTACATCTACATCACACGGTGAACCTGAAAGGAAAATTTCTTAAGCAAGATCAACTATAAAATAAATTTAATGAATCTAAAAACGCTTTGGAACCTAACACACAACATCTAGAAGTCTAGGATAAAGACGTATTCCGGCATCGTAAAGCCTGGTAACTGTTGTTTTCACTGTTGGTTGGGTGATTCGTCGACTCTGAGATGATAAGTGCCAGTACGAACTTGTACTCCCACGTACCGTCGAGTATATTTTGGGAGACCACAATAGGCTTTATCCTTTATCCATAGGAAGCCGTGTTTGTTGCCCTATCGATTGCAATGCACTAAACAAAACATTCGGGAAGATTGACTGTCGTACCATAAAAAGTATTCTGCAGTTTTGTGATTGGTTTGGTAATCCCTCTGTCTAGATTTCCAGAGCAGTCCCTTTCGTTCATTTTCAGACTCCTTAACGGAAAAGGTCCATCTGAGCACTTGTCACTTCAGGCTCATTAAAAATCGAAGGCGACTAGAGTCATCTTTTGTTTTTTCTCGACTCTTAAAAATTGAAAAAACAAGTTGTGTCAAAACATCTAAAATTCATCTAATTCGGAAACATACTTCCCCTTTGATTTTTAGTTGATCTAGTAATCCTCAATCGTGGAAGAAAGTCAATTGAAACCCCGTTGTTCGCGGAGGATTACGAGTCAACCGTCTTTGTCTCCGGAATCGAAACTGTTACAGACAAAGCAAACTCGTTTAACTGGTTCCAAATCCCCTGGTAAAGTTAGAACAAGTGTTCCAACACCATCGGAGACTCCGGTTACTCCAAACATTTCTAGTATCCCTGCCTTTACAGAAGAAGTGAAGCAGCCACCGAAGGACAGTAACACTGATCCTAGTGTGAGGGTAAACACTTGTATTACTGAACCAGTTCCATCTACAGCTTATTCTGAGGGTGTTATTCCCTAAGAATCTGTCGCTGCAAATTCTATACCTTCTTCTGCACCAGAAATATTTTACGGACCTGACGGTCTACCTCTTCCACCTGGTCTGATTGTTATAGAAGAGATTGCGGAGGATCCTCCATCGAGTACTCCATCGCAATTTGGAGTCGAGATCACTCTGTCAGAAATTAGTCTACCGCCATCGGAAGCTCCTGTAGAATCGCTAGGCAATCTTTTGGATAGACTAGAAATGTCTGAACAACCGTCAACATCTAGGACTGTGTCATCTGACACAGCGACGGCAGAACTTCCTGCTGTCACTCCAACAATGTTTTCCGGTATACCATCTATCTCAACTAGCTCTCAATCGCTAGAAGGGGCCCAATCGGGGGCTATTTCGACAGTATGGTCCGTTCCTGTTTGTTCATCCGGAATAATATCCAGAAACTCTTACGTTGAGTCTCAGCAAATTGATCCTTCAGGGTGTCAATTTGGGAAGTCCGGTCCTCAAGGGCAAACAATTCCTTTAAGTACCAGATTACCGCTGTATGGGGGGAAATATACCCTTTCATTGTCTCCTCCGGGAGGACAACCTTACAGGAGTTCACAACAAAATTCAGGTTATGCTGGAATTACATCTAGTGGTTGGGTGCCGACACTACCTCAACAACCAAGAGTTGTATATTCGATTCAACAATGCTTACCTATGTCAAATATACCGACTACGCCAGCTATTGTGACAGTGTCGCAAGTACAAGTGCTGCCTGTTGTATGCCAACCTCAGGTATCTCAGGTGGTAATGCAACAGCCTCTTGTCCCTACGACTAAACCACAATCACCAACTAGTGGAATGACACAGGCCCAAATGGGTACAATTACCCCTCATCTTGGTCAAACAGTCAGTATTGGACAATAGCACATGGCTTCACAACCATGGCTGGTGCAATACCAACAACCGCAATTCCAACAAGTATACCAAGGATCTGAGCAACAAATCTTTGCAAATAGTGGGCAACCGTATATTCAAAACGGTCAAAATCAACCATTCTACAATGGTTATGCCCATCAACCTTACCAAAGTTACCAGCATCAAATGCAATATGCTGGTATGCAGAGACCAACTGCTCAGGCGATTCCATCTTATCCTGGGTATGCTTCGCCTAACCTGAATCAACAGTTACCCTTCGTGGTGACTTTAGAGTTACCGAATCTAAATCGGTCAACAAACGATCCAATTGCTTATGCCCCTTGGTGGCCAGCGATTCCGCATAAACTTCCGTCAGATATTCCTAAATTTGATGGAAATCTAGGTGAAGATCCGTCGAATCATGTGATGACCTTTCATCTTTGGTGTTCATCAAACACCCTAAATGATGATTCGATTAGGCTTCGCCTTTTTCAGAGGACGTTAATAGGTCTGGCAGCAAAATGGTATATCGAATTACCCAGAGCTTCGTTTGACAACTTCAGTACCCTAGCCATAACCTTTCTAACCCATTTTCAGTTACCGATAAGGTATGAAACGGGAACGGAACTTCTTACCAATTTCAAACAAACAACGGCCACTCACATATCCGATCATATTCATGAGTGGTGACGTCGTCGTAGAATGGTAAAAATGTATGTTCCTGACCAGCTTTTAGCTGAATGGTTTATTAAGTCTTTATTACCTTCCATTATAGAAGATGTGGCAAAAGGAGGAGTCGTCACTGAAGAGAAAGTTATTGCTCGTGCGCAATATTTAGACTTGATTTATACTCAGTCTGGCACGCTCTATGATAAAATCCCTGACGCTCCTAGACCCGAATTTCCGTCCCCCCTCCTCCTAAATCAAACAATGACTCTCATGCTGGCGATGGCGTGATTGGTACAACAGACATGAAATCGACAAAGGCTACATCTAAAAAGGCCCGTACGATTTCCAGTCAAAATGCAAAAGAAGAACTTCTTGCCTCGGAAGTAAATGCCGTCTTGACAGATAAAGGAAAAGAAACCAAGCAACCGGGAGGAAAGAAGAAAAACAAAGGGAAGAAGAAGAAACAGGAGGAATCATCACCTGAAAAATCTTCTGCAAACCCTCCTGGAGATAGGAAACCAAAAAATCCATGCGTAATATGTGATGAGGATCATTGGACAAGAGATTGTCCACATAAGGCTGAGCTTAAAAGATTCATCAAGAATTCAAAAACCTCGGCAGTATTGACTGATCCATTTCCAAATCCAGGGACAAATTTGGTTGCTAGTGAAAATGCTTCCCCGTCGCAAGTACTGATGTTGTCGGTCTCGAAACAGAAAAATGATGCTTTGATATCAACAAGGAAAAAATATTACAGGAATCCACAGCTATCGAACAACAAGGATAAAGATCAACGTAGTAGTTCGACAACAACTTCGACAGAAGTTGTGCCGCCCATCATTCCAGAACTGACAATAAAACTGCCAAAGGGATTAGCACACAAGTCGACATTTAATCCTCGTGCCAGAGCAGCACAACATTATAATATAGTGGAAGATCTGGCCCAATCGCCATCCGCTATGTCAACACTTGAAGTACTGCAAAATTGCCCATCCCAAAAGCAGGCTTTATTATCAGCTATTGGTGGGATAGACCCAAAGGATTCTAATCTTGTGTCCTTTAATCATAAAGGATACGATCCTCAGTTACCAGCTCAACTAGCTTTCCTCATTCAAGTGAAAGCCCTCAACAAAATTGTTCATCGAACAATTATTGATGAGGGGGCATCTACATGTATTATGTCGATGAGTTGCTGGAAAACTTTAGGATCTCCAACCTTGTCGCGATCTTTGAAAACATTAAAATCATTCGACGGACGAACATATACCCCGTATGTTATTCTAAGTAAGTTGCAAGTGGAACTAGGAGGAAAAATAGTAGAAATAGATGTCGAAGTAATCGACGGAAACCTTGATTACAACATCCTACTGGGAAGACCATGGATATATGCTATGGCTGCTGTTGTGTCGACCTATTTTAGGAAGATTGCATTTCCCTTTCAAGGAGGGATTACAATCATCGATCAACAAACTTTCCTCCCCAATGGTTCCCAAGTTACGGGAAGCATTCCGATGATCCATGGAAGCCCCCATTCGCTTCAAAATATCGGAGTAGGTCTACTAAAAGACCCTATATTAATGGGTACTTTTTCCCTCCCACCTCCAATCAATCTGGCGGAAGTGGCAGCGATAGGAACCTGCAATATGATATCTTCTATTAACAAGATCTTAGAAAACGATATTAACATGGATCATCGATTGGTGTTGCCTCCAAGCCAAATGGAAATATTGTAGCAATGAATGTTTCTAGCATGGGATGCAAACCCAAATCAATGCTCATCAAGCGTTTGGATAGATAGGTCTAAGGAATATGGCACCCCTTCAGATCCTTGGTCGCAAGTGCATTACACCGACGAAGGAATTGTTCAATCAATGGTAATTGAAGGGGCACCATGGGAAGATTACCACCGTTGTTCCCATCTTCCAACTTGTAAAGAAGATACTCCTGATGACCTTCATCATCCGTCAGTTTTTGATTTCCTATCAAATACTGTAAACATGGTGGATTCCGAGCGAAACTTGTCCAACATTGAAGAGACTATCGCCATAAATATCTCGACCAAAACAGATGTTGTAGAGAATATTTATGTTGGCAAATGTTGTTCCCCTTCAGAACTGGAAATATATAACGCTCTTTTTCACGAATTCAGAGATGTCTTTGCTTGGTCATATGATGAAATGCCAGGAATTGACTCGAGTATAGTTGAACATGAAATTAAGATGTATCCATATGTCAAACCAGTACGACAACAGCTATGGCAGGTGCACCCCAAGAAAGCCACTGCCATCAACGCGAAAGTTGAAAAGCTTCTCCATGCTGGTTTCATTTACCCGGTTCCTCTAACCGATTGGGTATCGAACATTGTTCCTGTTATGAAAAAACAAAGAACGATTAGAGTGTGCGTCGATTATAGGGATGTAAATCAAGCTTGTCCAAAAGACAACTACCCTACACCCTTTATTGACGAGATAATTGATGAATGCGCTGGATGCGAAATCTTTTCATTCATGGATGGATTCTCCGGGTATAATCAAATAAATATCTGCCCACAGGACCAGTCAAAGACTGCATTTATTTGTCCGTGGGGCACATTCGCATATCGCAAATTACCCTTTGGTTTAAAGAACGCAAGGGCAACGTTTCAGAGGGCGATGAATTATGCCTTCCATGACATCAAAAACATTGTTCAACCATATCTCGACGACCTTCCGACTCATTCGCGAAAGCGGACTGATCATCCGCAACATTTAAGAGCGATATTTCTATGTTGCCGACACTACAAGATACAACTCAATCCACACAAATGTGTGTTCTGTGTTAGTTCTGGTCACTTACTTGGCTTTGTAGTCTCAAAGGATGGGATTCGTCTCGACCCATGCAAGGTTCAGGCAATCATAAATTTGCCTCCGCCTTCAAATTTGCTTCAGATTCAGAAACTCCAAGGGAAAGCAAATTTTCTGAGGAGGTTCATTCCAAATTATGCCAAAATTGCTAAAGGTTATACACGTCTATTGAAAAAGGAAGTGCGCTTCGTCTGGGATCAGGTCACGCAAGCCTCCTTTGATGCCTTAAAAGAATCCCTAATGAAAGCATCATTAATGTACGCTCCTGATTATCAAAAAGACTTTAACCTATATCTGGCTGCAGCAGATACAACCATCGCAATGGTTTTAGTTCAAGAAGACAACGAAATTGAACATCCTATATATTATTTAAGTAGAAACTTAAATGATACAGAGAGCAAATATTCCTATGTTGAAAAGCTGGCGCTCGCAGCTGTTCAAGCGATACAGAGATTTTGACACTATGTCCTCTTTCGAAAAACTACCATTCTGTCAAATTGCAACCCCACGACTTATATATTGTCGCGACAGTTGCTGGGGGGAAAATATTCAAAATGGATAGCAATTCTACAAGATTTTGATCTAGAATTTGTAAAATCCAAGTCAAAGAAAGCCCTAGTTTTCGCGGAATTATTATGCGATCTCCCATCGTCGTCCAATGATGAAACATCCGAAGAAACAATCGTTGATGAATCTTTGTTTCTGATATATTCAAGAAATCCGTGGTATGGAGATATAATGATCTGTCTCCAAACCCAAAAATATAGGCCTAACACCTCCCGCTCCGAACAAAAATGTATTCAATACCAATCAAAAGACTACATGATCGTCGGTGACACGCTTTACCGTCGTGGTGTCGATATAGTTCTGAGGAGGTGCCTCACCCATGAGGAAGCCGAAAAAGTCTTGAATGATTTCCATTCAGGCGCGTGTGGGGGGCATCAATCCGGTTATGCTACGACGCAAATTTTTTTATGAGCAGGATACTTCTGGCCAACAATGTTCAAAGATTGCATAACTGTAGTCAGAAGTTGCCATGCCTGTCAAATTTTCGATAGCAAAACCAGAAGACCACCCGCACCTCTGCAGCCAATAGTTGTTGTTGGGCCATTCGCCGAATGGGTCATTGATTTCATGACATGTAACCCCACCTCGACTGGGGGGCATGGGTACATCATAGTCGCAGTGGACTATTTTACTTAATGGGCCGAGGTGATGCCTACATTAGATAACACTGGTGAAATAGCGGCCCTTTTCTTTTTCAATCATGTAGTCACCAGATTCGGCATTCCACAGGCTATAGTCACAGATCATGGATCGCTTTTTGCAATCACATGATGGCCGAATTGGCTGCCAAATTAGGGTTGTCTCACGACAGCTCTACTCCATACTACCCGCAGGCCAACGGACAAGTTGAAGCAATCAACAAATTCCTGAAGTGCATGCTGCAAAGGATGATTGGAGTCCACAAAAGGAGTCGGCACCTGATCCTGTACTCAGCCTTATGGGCATACCGAACATCGGTAAGGAATGCAACCGGGTTTACACCCTTCCAACTAGTGTATGGCCTAGAAGCAATCTTACCAGTTCAGTGTGAAATCTCGTCCCTCAAACTCGCAATCGACCTTCTCCCCGGAACTTCAGAAGAGGAGGCTCGTTTCGTGGAACTAATCCAATTGGATGAAACCCGTTGTGATGCCTCTTTAGCTAACGAAGCCCATAAGAAATGAGTCAGGGTGTAGTTCGACAAGAATGTCAAACCCCGTGTCTTCTCAGAAGGTGACCTGGTCTTACTTTACGACCAAGAATCCGATAAATTGGGAGCAGGTAAATTCAAGTCTTTATGGATAGGCCCCTATATTGCTAAACATGTTTTAGCAAAAGGAGCCTACGAGTTAATGGATTATGATGGAATTCCACTGGCGCAACCCCGTAACGGGTTGTACCTTAAGCGTTACTATGCATAATGAGTATGGTAACCTATATGCTTTTGTTACATTTTTGTTTTCACTAAGGGTAATCATTTTGGTCAAGTAAATCCACTTTTTACATTTCTCGCAGATGTCGAACCTATTGGAATCTTTTGTTGGATATGCCGACAGAGCAAGTCGTAGTTCGCGGAACCTATCTTCTGCGGCTTGGACCATTTTTTATCCAAGCGGCGAGTTAGTAAGTTTCAGAGGGATATGTATTGGTCGATCAACGAATAACATCGCTGAATATAGCGCATTGATAGAACTTCTCTCTGATGCCATCACACATGGCATACGCTGACTTGTCATCAGGCTAGACTCACAGCTTGTCATACTACAACTCACTGGTATCTACTCCGTCCGAAATCCAGCTATCTGTCACATGTTCCTAAGGGTCAAGATTTTGGAAAGGAAATTTGATTTTATTCAATATCAACATATTTCCAGAAGCTTAAACACATTAACTGACTCATTGGCAAATTATGTGTTAGATAGACATTTGCAACATTTATAAAAAGAAGCATTTCATCAATATTTGCATTCGGACTATGTAACTTAACCAAAATAAAACTCCAAAAATCAAAAATATATATATAATTGTTTATGGTTTACACATAATGTTCTGTAACCAAGACAAAATTGGTCAAATGACCCAAAACTCAAAACGCTAGGGGGCACCCTAGTCTAATGATGCTGGTGATAACAAGTCACCGCCTGTGCAATCATGCGTAAAAGCCTAGTCCATCGACTTGGCACGCAAGTGGTATGTCGTTGCAACCTCAGAGGCAGCTCGTCAGTCCTCACATTTGGAATACCGAGAGTGAGGCCCTCGACCTGATCCTGTAATGCTGAAAGAGTCTCGGCCACATCAAGGTTGCGAAGGATAGCCCTTCCCACAGCCTCCCCTACTGGAGCGGCGGCTGGCACTCTCAGACATACTACTGGCCGGACAGGACCAACATCTGCATGAGCACATGAGTTCTGATTAGTCTTGATAGAATAAAGCACAAGGAAATTATAAAGAGAAACGATAAATAGAAAAATGGTCAAAGAATTTACCAATGGCACCCCACTGCTCGGCAGCCGGCAGTACCAAATCCGGGTCACCCCGGAAGTCCATACCAGCATATGGATATTCAGAAAAAACCATCTCCTGATGATCGAACCACCCGAAGAAGGTATCAGAAAAGGAAATCTAAGACTGACCAGCATGTCTGGACATATGGTCGACCCATCTCTGCATCCGTGGTTTAGTCGGCGGAGGTAAACCAATTGAAATATACTACGGCTGCATCAGTGGGATCTTTTCCAAGGTGAAGGCGGTCAGAATAGAACCATATCCAAAGTTCTTCAACCTTCCATTTTTCACCTTGGTCAACTGTTCTTTCATCACAAGGAGTACTGCATCACACTAGTTGAACACCTTCGGTTTGAAACATTCTAAGGCGTACTGCATATAAGACCGGTTGGCCACATGAAGAGTCGCACCACCAGCCATCCTACCAAAGGTGAACAGAATGGTCCTCAAAGACCTGTCAGTGACATCTTAGATGATGATCCTACCATCTTTACTCGGTTGAGATCCCTCTCTGCAATACCTGCGAAGGTAATATCTCACAGATTCGCCTCCACGGACCGAACCTGATAAAGAGATAGGGGCACCCCGCCTCGATAAGCCGATCAAAAAATAGATGTCCACGACAGTCAAGGGGATGGATTTTCCCCTAATCTAGAACACCTGGCTGGTAGGGTCCCAATCATCGAGCAAATACTGCAGCAAGTTGATTTGTTGCCTCATGCTAGATATGCGGAAAAACTTCAGCAGGCCACAGTTCCGCAATGCATTTACTGTAATCGGATCATGTAAAGCAAGCATGTCCTCTTCTTCATGCCCATGTTCTCGCCATGTAATAGGCATTTTTCTCCAATAAATCTCTGAAAATAAAAAAGAGAAGAGTTAGATCCTGATTTGGTGAGAAACAAGCAAAAATTTCCATTGAAAACTGTGCACAAATTTCCCTCCTTGCGCCCATCGCACCTCCAGCATTGTTCTGGGTGCGTTGCATGCCAACTGTCCAGTGAGTATGCCAACATGCAACACACCTTTTGATATAGAAAGGGTGCGATGGAGCCAGAGCGAGTTTTTCAAACCCCAGAGGCTCAGAAAAACCAAAAATCAGGCTCAAAATGCAAAATGGAAAAGATGAAATGAAAGAGCTCAAGTTTAGCTCCTACTTGGTCCAGATGGTGCAAAAAATCGTCCACAGAATCTCCCGGAATTAGCTGGGGAAAATCAAATGGGAAAGCACCTCCAAAGCTCCAATAAGCCAAAGTTCAAATGAAATGGTAAAATGAGGGGTAAAAGCACTTTTAAATTACTTTTTACGTAATTCAAGTAAAATATTAGTGCATTAACTCGTTTACCAAACATGTATTGTTCATTTCTAACTAGTTTGATGAAGCATTTGAGCATGCAACACAACTTTTGAAGGAACAAAGTCATTAATGGTAAAGTCAGAAAATGACCATTATATCGAGCAGTTTTATCGTGGAATTCAAGCTCGTTAAAAAATAAACGTAAGCAATGAGCAAGTGTTTCCCCCAGCGTTTAAGATCATTAAAAAATGAACCAATTTCCGGTAAATAACCATCATAAATGTATTACTTCAGCCTTTGAAGCCTTGGTCGTGTTCTCATCATCACCTCCACTCTATATTGGCTGATCATTCACCTCCACTTGATTGTTTACCCCTTTTGAGGAAAAACTGCGAAGAGTGATCTTGTTAGCCATCCTTGTGACACTGCCATGATTGGAAAATTCCAAACCTTACCTGGAATCAGCTACTACCCGAATCTATCACTCATTCCTCAAAAAACGAGTCTCCTTTAAGCTCTTTTTAACTGAGTCGTAAAATATGAAAAGATTGCCGAGCTATTGGCCTCTCCAGCTCGTTAAAGCGACCGGAAGTGCTATCCCTCCTTTAGATTTTGATCTTTTTGGACCTGAGTGATTATTGCACAAAAATATCGAGCGCTTGTCTTGTTCGGCTCGTTAAAATTACCGAAAATTCATCCCTTTCGTATTATTTTATACTTTTTCAAACTTAAGGGATTAGATGACGAAAAAGGATTTTCGGAGTTTCCTTTACGTTCCTTTTCAGACTCTCTAAAATTGAAAAGTACCGAGTTATCTTTGTCGTTAAACTCGTTAAAACCTAAGAGCGACAAACTTGTCCATAACAGACAAGAACGAGTTTCACTATCGCTAGGCTTGTTAAAACATAGCGATGGGTTTTCCCAAAGGGAAAATTATAGAATAAGCATATGTTATTCTCCTCAAGCTTGACAAAAATAAAGAGGTACTCGTCAGCAATGACTCGGGAAAAATTGGGAAGAAAACTTGAAGAAACTTTGTTGGTAGCAAGTCGCTCTTGAACATGACACTTTCACTCTGCATCCGAGTCGGGTTGGGTTGTTCCATTCACTGGTCACGTCACCATGGTTCCATCACACCATCCACACATGGGGTTAATGCTACCATTCCATCATGTCAGTGTCGCCGATATGTTCAAGAGAAGTCACTTAGAGTATTCACCTGTGTCTCACCCACTATAATACATTTTCGCTCCATTCTTTCATGACCGCCACCCTGAACCGTATATCACTAGATTGTTTTCACCTCCATTAAAATCATTTACTCCATTCCGTGTCATTGATGTGGGATTCACTAAGGCCCTCCTATGACACATCCCTTCTTTTCGACATCAGCTTATTATCCAAGAAGTCGATCTAGGAACAACCCTTTCAGTCTTTGAAGCTTGCATGCCTCAATGGCAAGTTTCTCACTTCTGGCGACAGGTTTACATAAATGGCCTTCGACTGAAAGATTTTACGTGGTGTTTGACGCCAAATCCCTTATTCACACCACGTGAATTGTACTGCAGTACCTTGAGGATCATTATCATTATCGGTGATTCCTCTCGTGCCTGTTAACAACTTATATCATTGGTTGGTAATCAGGTAATGTCTTTCCATGTTCGACTCCAGAACATATCTCACATGGATCGACTTGTACTTTGAGTGAAGATCAAATTTGATTGAAGACCCCAGATCTAGTTTCATCCATCCGGGCTGCGATATATATTCAGGAAAATAAAGACATCAAATGTACATCATTGTTTCACAGATAATCATCCAATCTAAGGGATGATGGCTCTACCAGAATCATTAGTCTACACTCAGACAATTGTCTGTCCTATGTACTTGAAAATGAATTTATAAAGCTGAGCATGGGAATGCCTGCCTCAGCTACATCATGAAAATAAAATGAAGATAATGTATTGTATTGTATCTTATTACAGGTCGCCTCCCAGCTCGAAAAAACTTCGGATCCTCATGATAAAGCATTTCACCCAACATCAAAAGATTAATGACCTCATGCTTTAGGGGGCAACTGTTATAGACATTTTTGGGCACTGCAACCTCAAGCATAAATTTCCATAAACCGAGGGCTCCCAAGTCCCTAAAGGTGTTGTTCCAACCCCTAGAAGAACAAGGTCAACTAATTACAACATCTCCTAGAAGTTCTCCATGAAAAACTACTCATAACTGGTCAAAACTGGACCATTTCACCTGCTCCATAGGCAAAGTGCGTTGCATCCAACCTAAATACACACAGTAGGTGAATTGCATGTCAAAAATCCCTTCTATGGGGTGCAATGGGCGAGAAGAGACAAATGGCAGGGTCAATCTGCAAGGTGGAGAAGCATGGAATCTTCCAAAAACTTCTCCTGTGACACTTTCCTCTCTGAATTCGACCAGGGATGAGTAAGAGATCATCAATCTCCAAGTGGAATCAAGAACTATCAGATGGAAGACACTAATCAAATCTCAAGCTGACTCACCTCCCTTGCAGACATCTATATATGGATCCCTCATCCCAGAGATCCAGAGGCTGGAATTTTGCATCTTGTAAGGAAGTGCTGCTGGTTTCTTGGTGCAATATCATAGTGTTGGGTGATCTAAGATTTTCATGAGGTGAAGAAGGTCTTCTTGTTGAGAGGATGATGATGGGTCAGAACAATTGGTTGTAATTCTCTTGGCTCTTTCTTGATTATCAATAAAGCTATTCAAGTTTTCCTCCACATGTTTGTATGATTAATATTTTATGCATTTGTGTGGTCAATGTACATCTGATCCTATATTGTTTATGATAATATATCTATGTTCTTGGATAGTATTATGCTGCTTTGACTCTACAGGTACTCTGTGAAGCTGGGTGGACAAGGAAGCGAGTAGCAAAAGATCTATCAGAAGGGAGAGGAATCAAACAAGGAACCAACCGCAAGACAGAGGTTGGTCTCCTTTATTCTTCTCTCATCTATCTCTCATAAAGGAAAACGAAAGTAGTTTTAGTTTGTTTGTTTCTAAGGTAGCTACCAGCCTTAGTGGGATTAGTAGTTCTACATAGACACTATTCCCGGTAACAATTCTGGTTACAACATTCTGAAAAATGATCGATTGATTCAGTTGTGGTTGGTGCAAAGGAGATTGGTTGATGCAGATATATTTGATGTTTGAATGATGGATCCAGTCTGAAAATTTATGAAACGTGGTCCCTGGAAGAAAAGAGAAGGTTTTAGCCTTTTGTAGGCTGGCATCTACATACTAGTAAACATATCAACTAGTACAAGAGCTAGGGGTTAGTAGCTCCCTTCTAGGAGAAGCTGGAGAATGAGAGAAGGTTGTAGCCTTCTCTAGGTAAAAGTCTGCATACTAGTATAAGTCTGCATTGTTGGCACTATGGCACAGGTTTAGCTCTATGGCACAGGTGTTCTCCTTGAGGGAAACTCACTCAAAGGGTAGATCATAGTTCAGGCTCTGAGAATGAAAGAAAATGAGGTATACGTAGGTTCATATTAACAAAATCGCGTATACACGCGGGTGTACCGATCAAAATGCATGTATACGTATGCATGCACTTTCATGCAAAGAAAAGCGCGTACATGTGGGAAAAATTATGGGTGGTCCATGGTATTTAGTCTGTCATATTTGAACCTATGGTTTTGGTCTTTGGTATTGCATCCAAAGTGTTGAACCCAGGTATTGAGTCCCTAGTATTGGATCTCTATGGTTTTGGACCATGGTGTGAGTAAGGCCTAAGTCTATAAAAAGGGAAGGAAATCATTTGGCAAGGGATCAACTGAAGCATTGAATATCTTATGAAGAGAAAGATCGAGAATACTCTTATTGGGTTATAACTAGATCTAAATCAAGGAGGAACCTGAGCGCAAGGAGGAGGATAAGTTCTTAAGGCGGTTTGAAGAGAAGTATCTTTGCGAAATCCTTGATCTGTTATATTTGGCGCATAACGTGATCTATAAATATGATAATCTGGGTATAACTAATGTCTGAATAAGTAGAAAGATAAATTATCTTTTATAGATCTGTACGTAGGTTCAGCGCAGTAGAGGCGCGTATACACACTGGTTTTCTAACTTAAAAAAATGTATACACTGGATGGCCTTGATACAGAAGCATATGCATGTAGGTTCCATATATTGAAGTAGCGTATATCTCATGAAATATGTTTTAGCTCCTTCTGTTTATTACTGCAGTATTTTGGGTTCAGGATTAGTGTTTAGTTACTGGCACTGTTTTATGGTTACAGCATTCTGAGAAGCTATTGGTTGATTCAATATTTGTTCGTACAAAGGAGGTTGGTTAATGTAGATATACCTAATGTTTGATTGATATTCATGGATCCAATCTGAAAATTTATGAAACGAGGTCCCTGGAAGAAAAGAGAAGGTTGTAGCCTTCTATAGGTTAGCACCTACGTACTAGTACCTCAACTAGTACAAGAGCTAAGGGGGTTGTAGCTCCTTTCCAGGAGAAGATGGAGAACGAGAGAAGGTTGTAGCCTTCTGCAGGTAGTAGCCTGCGTACTAGTATAAGACTGCACCAGTACAGAAATTTTTTAAAAAGAAGCTTCTAATTGAAAGAAGATAGAGACAAATTGCAGCAAGTGGTTTTCACCCACATTGGGTTTCCACCTTATATCTTGTGTTCTTATGTGTGATTGCCTGTTCTGTTTTACTGTTCCTGGTTACTGTTCATATGGTTTGATGCACATATTAATGATCAACATCTGAAGAATAATTTAAATTACAAGTCTGCTCATATATGCTTGTTTCCTTAACTGAAGTTGTGTACATACGCGGTATTTACTAACTGAAGTAGCATATACAAATATGATTATGAAGTGAAAAATAATTGACCTGATAATACTGATTCACCCCCCCCCTCTCAGTATTATTTCCAATAATTGGTATCAGAGCAGGTCCTTCAGAAGAAGCTTGATCGCTTGAAGGAAGATCTATCATCATGAGCAACTACGAAAAAGAAGCATCAATCAGGCCACCAATTTTTGATGGAAGCAAATTCATCTATTGGAAGGTAAGAATCACTACCTATCTTCAATCTCTTGGTACAGAAGTTTGGGATATTGTGGAAATAGGATACACTTTTCCATCAGCAACTCCTACAGATACGGCTGGTAAGAAGTAGTATGAAACAAATGCAAAGGCTGTCAATACTCTATTAGGGAGCCTATCTCAATCAAAATTCGTCAAGATTATGCAGCTCAAAACCGTAAAAGAAATATGGGACAAGATCGTTCTGAGCTATGAAGGAGATGAACAGGTAAAACGAGAAAAACTACAAACTCTCATAATTCAGTATGAAAATCTCAGAATGTACAATGATGAAAGTGTGGCTAACTATTTCCGACGTATATATGAGATTGTTAATTGTATGAAAAATTTGGGTGAAGAAATAAAATAAATTGTTTTGGTTGAAAAGGTTCTAAGATCTTTGTCTTCTAAGTTTGAATCAAAAGTTTTCGCCATAGAAGAAAAATAGAATCTATAGAGCCTTACCATGTCACAGCTACACGGAATCCTAACCACTTACGAAATGAGAAAAGGGGGACCATCAGACAAGAGAGAAGCTGCACTCAAAGCCTCAGGAAAAGGAGATTACAATGACTCAGGACATATGTCGGAAGAAGAGGAAGAATCAAATTTTGTCAAGAACCTTCAACGGGGTTCTGGAAGATTCAAAGGTAAGCTACCTTTCAAATGTTTTTCTTGTGGAAGAGTCGATCACTATGCTGCCAAGTGTCCTCATAAAGATAAGCTTGACAAAGATAAGGAACTTGCTAGATGGAACAGAAAACAGAATGTAAGTAAGAAGAGCTATTACACACATGAAGACAGTGATGGACTTTCAAATAGCGATGAAGGTGAACAAGGTAATGATTATAGACTTTTGATGGCTTTTGAAAATGATGATTTCCTGGATGCTATAGATGAAGAAAGTCTTTATGAAGAAATTTCTAAACTCAAAATTTACTTAGAAGAGAAAAATATGATTATAGATACTTTGACATTCCAACTTCCTGAAATGGAGAAACACAATGAAAAGTTAGAATGTGACATTGTGGGACTTAGAAAGGACATTGAGAAAATGAAAGCTCTTAATCTTAGATTTGCTAAAGGATCTGAAAATTTAGATGAGATTATCAAAGTGCAGTGTTCTCCTCTAATCAAGACAGGTCTTGGGTATACTAAAGAAACATCTCAAGCACCGAAGCCATCTACCTCCAAAAGTTATCTTGAAACTACAAGGAGAAGTGAACAGGTTGACAATTGACAACAAAGGCCCAATGGAGATCACTAGGTAAATCAGGGACAATTTACTTCAAGAATGAATAGAAATCACCAAGTAAATCGAGGGAAATCTACTTCAAGGATGAAAAAAAGCTACAACCAACCACAGGTAAATCATTCTCAATTTACCTCAAGAATGAAGGGCTATTACAATGGAAGGTTTGATGATCGAAGGAATTTTTTCAATGGCCAATGTTTCTCTTATCATAACTTTGGACATAAAGCAGCTCAATGCGTTGCCTACAAGACCATCATGGCTAGAGAAGCACGAAATCAAAGGATTGTGATTGGAATCATGAAAAGAACCTACAACAACTTTTCTGCTCTTGAAAATGAAATGGAATGTTCTATCTGTAACAACTTTGGTCATGAAGATTTTGAATGCAGGAGCAGGTTTCGATAAACAACTCAAAAGGAGCAAGCTTCATTGAGCCCCAAAACATGGAGGAAGAAAGAACCAAAACCAGAAATATGTGGTATAGCCTTATATGTGCAAGGATAGGAAAATCAGTGGTACTTAGACAATGGATGCTCGAAACATATGACAGGTGATAAAGAAAAACTTCAATTATATAGCGCCTTAGAAAAGGAAAAGAAAGTCTCATTTGGAAATGACACACCTGCATTCATAAAAGGTAAAGGTTCAGTTCTCTTGAAAGAAAAGGTCAAAGCTGGGAATGTTATGTATGTTGATGGCTTAAAGCATAATCTATTAAGTGTCAGTCAAATGTGTGATCAAGGAAATGAGGTAATATTTCGATCAAATGGATGTATTGTTCATGAGCTTGATACAAGAGAAACAGTGATCAAAGGCATAAGAACTCCAAATAATTTATACATACTCAAGGGAGTGGTTGAAGGGAAAGTACCCCTAGGGTCCTTTGGGCTAAGACTCTACCAGACTGAAAATTGCTTATACAAAGAAACACACACACACAGCCATCTTTTTTACTTTTAAGCAAATTCTAATGTTTAGGGTACATACCTAAGGTCCTACGTTCGAGAAGACCGTTAGGGTGCAAACCCTTCTTGGAGTTCCCTTCTTCTTTCTCTGACCTGCAAGACAAACAAATCAAAGAACACAACAGTACATGTATAGAAGTTTATGTATAAATCATCTTTATGCTATAAAGTTAGTTATAAAAAATCTTTAAGTAACCACTTTCATAAGAATTCAACACAAGAATCTCATAAGCATAAAGAAAGATTATTCGGGAACAAAGACGTGTTTCTTTATATATAAAGGCAAATAAAGTACATATATCGGAAAGATATCACCTGAACACCTTCAGCAGGCTCCAAGCAAGCTTCCTCCCGGATTCGTTCCAGCCTCCAGCCTCCAACAAGAGCTCCTTCCAAGTCTTACTCAATGATGATGTCAAGGATGAATGATCACCAATACACATGGAAACAAGGGTTTCCTATGCAAAATGGGGGAAGTGCAGAATGCACCAAGGACTTCAGACCTGGTCTAAGGGAAAAATCTCAGCATAATAATCTTGCTCTCCTTTCTCTCCCCTCCTTGGCCTTCCCTTTGATGTCTTTTTATACCCTCTCCAAAGTAGTTTTTTAGTTAGGAGTTGGTTGGGAACAGTTGGGCCACGGGCACTAACAGGTGATCCAGCAGGTAAACCCGCGATCACCGCCCGAAAAAGAGGAAATTATATTTTTTTAAGTGTTTTAATAGATACACGCGGGTTGGGTATGACAGACCCGCGTGTACACGCGTTTAACACAGGGCAAAGTCGCGTATAGGGAATAAAACACTGTTTTTTAAATTTTTGGACCAGGTCTGGAAGGAGGGGTTGCCCTAGGCCATAAGTGCAGCATCACAAACCATAAGAGTGAGATTTGGAGCTATAACAGATGCCCCCTAATGTATGAGGTCAGAAGGGGAACATGATGGCCGAAATACATTAAGTAAGTACAAGGAAAGGAACTCTGCCGAAAAACCGAGGAGGACTTCACCAGAATTCAGCCTGCCAAGCCACCGAAAGGAGATCAGAAAGAAACACTGTCTGAGGCGGGCATACCCATGCTCAGGAAAAGTAAAGCATGTCCGCATATCAAGTACAAGCGGATCCACTAAGTATACAAGTATAAATGACTGTAAAAATACATAATGGATCATCTGATCATAATGAGTAAGTACATGTCTGAATATCACATATAAAACTGTCAATGATGCTGAAAGATGCAACGGATCACTGAAATCAAAGACTGATCCCATAAGGTACCAACTGAACATGATGGAATAGGATGGTACTACACTGCAAACTCAGGTGCCAGCATATAGAATGTCGCCATGACTGACTGCAACATATAAGGTGGAATGGTATCAACTAGCAGCAACAGGAGCAACTGTCAAGTGAACCAATGAATGCTGATACAACCTGAGGTCTTCACCGACCGCCGTGGTACATTTCTACACCATGGGAATAAATGATCTGAAGTCGACCATGTGAGAAATCGTTTGATTACCGGTCATTGATGTATACCGTTAACAAACGCGAGACTACTCACCGATAATGATAATGAGCGTCAAGGTACCCAGTACAATCTAACAAGTGTGAATAGATGAGCTGAAGTCGAACACCTGTAAGAATCTATCAATCAGGAGACAATGATGGTTTCCCACTGTCGATAGCGAGGAATCTGCCACTAATGACTGCAAACCCCAAGGTACTGCCAAATGGACTCTAGATCTTTGCCCCAGAGCAATGAGTCGGAGTCGATAGGGAAAGATCCGCTAGAAGGAAGGCATTAAGGCATCCTCCATCAATCTAGCGCGAGTGTAACCCGTAGGCCAATAATGTGGAAGGAATCGGACGAAAAAGATGTAGTAACCCAACCGAAGTACGTTTCCGGCGTACACAAGATGTGGCTAGCGCACGGCAGAAACCCTCTGAACCAACCAATAATGAAAGCTGACACAGAGGCGAGGTATCCACCAATAGGGTCAAATGGAAACCAAGGTACTGCACGAATCCCAATGTGTGATAATGTATGCTGATGTCGAACACAAGGGAAACCACTCAGTCAAAGACCCATGATACTGATCGATGCTGAGCACAAGGTGACCTATCAATAATGAAAATAGGGCCAGGGTGCGGTCTCTAGGTCTGCCCTCAGAGCAATGTGTCGTCGTCGATAAGGACAAGACCCGCCAGCAAGAAGTCAATGGGGACCTTCTCAAACCGGCACGAGTGAAGGACCAATATAACTGATGTGATGATAGACATGACACTGACAACCAGGGATGGCCGACTGAAAAATGAGTCAAGAGACACCGCAGAAAGGCCGACTCAGGCTAACTTCCCTTGAACAAAAGCACGACTCAATGTGACTATGTGGCAGCATATAATGAATCTGTATAAGTTCGTCATGCAGGAGGCACGAACGAACCCTCCATATGATTGGAAGAGATAACCAATCGGGGGAGAACTGACTCGATAACAAGGTTATGGCTTACCTAAGTCAAACTAAATCCCACCCATGCGGAGGAGACTTTGTTTTGAGTGCTTTGTTCAAGGGCGACACGACTGACTCTAGCTGCCAACAATAAATGGAAATAATGTCCCTGTTCCCGCTCTTTTTGGAATATTTAATTTTTTTGTCTTTTTCTGATAAGCCGGAAAAAGAATAAAAGAATGCTATGGTACAGTGGAAAGAACGAGTGTCGGTGAAACAGATGATCTAGTTCCTGGGAAAGGAACGTTCCTATGCTCAATGCAGGGAGGTGAAAAACTGGTCAGTGACACTCAGAGGTATGTCCCTTCCACGGATCTGGGTATGTCAAGCTGCAGAGGTCAAGGGTATGCAAGGTTGATTTTTGCAGACGTCATGGTCAAAAGTGGGCTTAAACACGAGTCCAAGTGAAGCCGGCTATAGGCCAAAAGGTGCAAATGGTCAACATGCAATGCAGAAGTACAACTCAACACACATAGGAGCCTCTAGGGTATAAGGCCAGAACGAAGCGAAGAAGCAAAGAAGAATGAGTCTTCAACGCATAAGTCATGGCGGGACTACAGAGGACTCCCGAGCCTACTCAAAACGAAGCAGCATGGGCAACAAATGTCAGTGAGGTGCTAACTAGGATGCCCATGTAAAAGGATGGCTCTACCATCATGTCATGATTTAAAGAATCGGCGAGTGAAAATGGCTTGCGAACCATAACATGATGGGGTCGACCCTACGGCAGATGTATCGGTCAAATGGAGGCTAGTATGCATAATGCAACGGAAAAATGGTGTCCCTAACCTATATGCCAGTGAGAACACGATACCTGCCATGACGGGTCAGCAGTCATGGAACCGTCTCGAACCGTCGAAAAATGTCCAAAATGTCCTGAAAAACAACTCAATCTCGACATTCCAAGCTCCCAAGTTAAAAGTGACATGAAACCAAACAAAATAAAATTTTGAAAAAATTTTGCATTTTCAAAACTTATAAAAAGAAATTTTGGACTTACCATTTTCACCGTTTGACTTGGAGAGCAAATTGTGGAGCAAAAGGAGCAAACTTTCCCCGTGACTTATTCAACCGTTCAAACTTGCCGAAAACTTCCAGGTAAGCACTAAACTTGTCTTGCAATCAATTGTGATAGTTTTTAGGAAGTTTAATTAATGTTTCACCGTTAGATTTTTGCAAAAAATTGCTCTGCGGCGTACACGCGGGTTGGATGTATATAAATCGCGTATACGACGGCCCTACACGCGACTGTGTATAGGGTAAACCGCGTGTGCGCAGCGAAAAATTTTTATACAAAAAACTAATGGATGAAAATGATTTTTTCTTCCAGGATGACTCTCACATGGCGTGAAAGAGAGCACTCAGCTGTAGATAATGAAGTTATGGACAATGATGAGGCATTAGATGCCTTACGGGGATGCGGATTGTTAAAATTCTTCAAGTTGCCGAATATGAAAGCAAATGTGCGTCTGCTCGAGAGACTTATTGATTATTGGGATGTCGAGGAAGAAGCTTTTATGATTGATCAAATGCCACTCAGGATAGAAGTGGAAGATATATATTTCATCACGGGCCTTTCCCGAAGGGGAGAGGTAGTCCACTCCCGGGGCAGGACCCGGAATAGTCTCAGCGTAGACGACTATGTACAACTTTACTGCCCAGGTCATCGGAAGGTCGGGAGTCAGATCTCGATCCCACACGTGGCGAGTTTGTCACTGCGGATAATCCTGTTCACCATAGCTCGAGTGAACGGGTCATCTTCGCTACATCAGGCATCACGGGTAAACATGAGCGTAGCAGTGGACTGTCTCACCACGGTGTTTGACTGGTGTACTCCTCTACTTGCCAACATGAAGGAGCAGCTTGCTTCTATCAGGAAGGGACAGACCAAGAACTTTGGGTACGGAACCATTTTATGCACATTTTTCTTCGAGAAGGTTCCCGCACTCCGCCCCAGGGTAGCAGTTCCCATCAGTAGTCCACGTGATCCACGTATGGGCCGGTGGGCTGACTTGATGAAACGTCTGGGGGGTGGGGAAGTGCCCAGGAATGCATTCGACGACGACTTTTTTGCTTGGTGGGAGCAACAGATCATCGCCATAGACGACTACCCCTATGCTGGACTGGATTTCCGAGGAGATCCTGACCTAGTGCTGCCACCAGATGCAGCATGGGGCGAGATCGGTAAGATTTTTTTTGATTTTTATGATTTTATGATTTTTAGGATTTTTCAAGCATAATGATGAACTTTGAAAAATATATTTTTTTGATGAGATTCAAATGACTGATATGATGATCATGTTCCAGACATTGGGCCTGTGCGACCAGATGGATTCCCACGGCACGGACGGCGTGGCCGAGGAGCCGAAGAGGCGGCTGCGGATGCGGAAAGGACCCTCGCCAACGTCCAGCGACACTTGGCGAGATTGAGCTATCAAGTACCGATGGCCGAGATAGAGGACCTTCCTCCAGATATGCAGCGTCATGTGGTTGGGATGCCACGTGACTGGGTTCGCGTTTTTCGGCGCGTGGCCAATGCTATAGTTAGTTATTTAGCTGCTCATCCAGAGCCGAGGCATTAGATATGCCTGACATGATTATGGGCATTTGAGTCCCAATTTTGTATATTTTTGGACACACATATGTACACTCGAGACGCTTTGCGATATATATATATATATACAGTTTGACTTTTTGATGCATGATTTTATGATGATGAATGATTGATATGCCAGTCTAATGCTTGATTAGCGATAGAATCAGCTAACCAATTTTGAGATCTTGGAATGTGCAAATAATTAATGTAAATAAATGATCTTTGCAACAACCTCACCCTTAAATATTGGCGATATAATGATGGATCTCTAACCCGATAAATGTTATTTAACTGAGACACTATCAATTGAGAATCAAGATACACTACCAACGAGTCGATCCCATAAGAGATTGCCTCGGATAATAAATTGATAACAGCTGTATACTCGGCCATATTGTTTGAAGCAGGACCGATACACACGCCTCTCGATGTCATCAACTGACCAGTTGGGTAATAAAGTACCCAAGCTGCGGAAGCAAGATTCCGAGTGTGCCGACTAGCACCATCGGCGAATCCAAAATAAACCAAATCATCCATCAACACCTGCCAAAGCAGACCAAAAGTGCTGATATCAGAAAACGCTCGATAAGATATGTACAAATATACATAAAATACAAAGAAGCCATTGCCTGGTAAAACTAAGCAAAATACTTCTTTAAATAGAGCCCATTTCGGGGCTCCGCCAGCTTGTTTCCTTCGAAATCAATTAACTCATACGATCCTTTTTCTAAGACTCGTTTGATAATGAAAGGACCGTACCACATAGGCTTGAATTTGCCTGCCCCCAAGGCGTCCTTATCTTGGTCATAGACCAAGACAAGGTCACCTTCAGAAAAGACACGAGGTCTGACAGACTTATCATACTGAGTTTTGACCCTTTTCTTATGGGCCTCATTCGTCGTGGCGGCATCTCGACGCTGCTCATCGAGATGTTCCAGGTGAACTAGGCGCTCCTCGAGACTCGAAGTCTCAGGAAGAAGCTCGACAGCCAATTTCAGAGATGGAATTTCACATTCGACCGGAAAGATAGATTCCACCCCGTAAACTAACTGAAAAGGAGTAAAACCAGTAGCCGTTTTAACGGAGGTTCGGTATGCCCAAAGAGCCGGATACAACATAATGTGCCAATTGGACCGATTTTTATCGATTGTCCGTTGGAGTATCGTCTTAAGAGTTTTATTGACCGCCTCGACCTGTCCATTGGCCTGAGGATAGTAAGGAGACGAATGCTCTTGACGGAAACCTAATTTAAAAGCCAATTCGGACATTAGCTGATTTTGGAAATGACTGCCATGGTCAGTGACAATCTCTCTTGGGATACCGAATCTTGAGATAACTTGATTGAAAAGAAACAAAGCTGCCGTGTCACTGTCGTTCTTATAAGTAGGCATGGCTTCAGCCCACTTCGTGAAGTAGTCTACAGCCACGATAATGTACTTGTGATTTGCCGCTGAAGGCGGATTACAAGTCGTAAAATCAATACCCCACTTAGTAAAGGGACCGACGGTGACAACGGGAAAAAGGGGAGCTGGATGCGCGCGCATCTTGCGAGTAAAAATTTGACACGGGTGACAGCGTTTTACCGCTTCCACACAGTCCTTAAAGAGTGAAGGCCAAAAGTAGCCGGCACGTAAGATGCGCTGGGCTGTAGCAAGCCCGGATAGATGACCACCACAAGCTCCACTGTGGCAATCATTAAGAACAGACTCTGCTTCCTCTAAGGTTAAACAACGTCGAAGAATTGAATCAACCCCTCGACGGTATAAAGTGTCACCAATGATAACATAGTTTTTAGCCAGGTGACGTAACTTGCGACGTTCATCCTTGGAGGAAGTAGAGGGAAACTTCGAAGTCTGGAGATAAACAATGATATCTCCATACCAAGGGTCTTGTGAAGAGATGAGGAATATATGTTCGTCGGGTAAACTTTCCTCATAAACAACATCCTCTCCACAAGGAAGCTCAGAAATTAGCTCCGCGAAGACCATAGATTTCTTAGACTTGGCGGACAAGAACTCGAGGTCGAATTCTTGTAAAATGACTATCCATCTATTATATTTGCCCCCAATCACTCGCCTACTGAGGACAAATTGGAATGGATTGACCGCCGCTAAGACAAAAGTTTTGCGTAGCAAAATGTAATGACGGAGCCTCTGGACAGCATGGACTGCTGCCAAGGCCAACTTCTCAACAGGAGAATAGCGGAGTTCAGGGCCTATCAAGCCTCGGCTCAAATAATAAATCACGTGCTCGACAAGAGCATCGTCTTCCTGAACTAGAACCATACCAATGGTAGATTCTGCTGCAGCGAGATATAAAAGGAAGTCTCTACCGTAATCCGGTGGACTCAAAAGCGGGGCAGAGACTAATGCCTTTTTCAAAGCATCAAACGACCGCTGCGCAAAGTCGTCCCACAGGAATGGAACTCCTTTCCGTAGCAAACGCATGAACCCTTTAGTGATCTCGGCATAGTTTGCTATAAACCTTCTTAAGAAATTGGCCTTCCCTTGAAGACTTTGAAGTTGACGAATTGAAGACGGGGGAGGCAACTGAACTATTGCCTCAACCTTGAAGGGATCAACCCGAATCCCTTCATTGGAAACTATAAACCCTAACAACCGACCTGATGTAACCGCGAAAACGCACTTATTAGGATTCAACCGGATTTTGTAAAAACGACATCGCTCAAAGACTAATCGAAGATGACTAGGATGATCAGTTCTCTTTCGAGAACGAGCAGCGAGATCATCTAAGTATGCCTCGATGATATGTTTGATGTCGTGGAAAGCGTAAGACATGGCCCGCTGAAAGGTGGCTCCAGCATTTTTAAGACCGAAGGGCATCTTTCGATATGCAAAGGTACCCCAGGGACATATGAAGGCAGTCTTATGCTGATCCTCAGGACGAATAGAGATTTGATTATAACCTGAGAAACCATCCATAAAGGAGAAAATCGCATTACCCGCACACTCGTCAATAATTTGATCAATAAATGGCGTGGGGTAATTGTCTTTTGGACAAGCCTTGTTTAAGTCCCTAAAATCGATGCATACGCGGATTGTTCCTTGCTTTTTGTCCACAGGGACTGGATTCGAAACCCAATCCGTAAGAGGAACAGGGTATATAAAACTCGCCCTTAGCAGCTTCTCAACCTCAGCTTTGATAGCCGCTGCTTTCCTAGGGTTAACCGGCCGAAGCCTTTGACGAATCGGTTTTGCGTTTTCGTACGTCTTGATCTCATGTTGGACTATAGAAGGATCAATGCCGGGCATTTCCTCATAAGACCAAGCAAATACATCACGATATTCCTTGAATAGGTCGGTGTAAATTTGAATTTCTTCAGGGGAACACTCACTTCCGATGAAGATATTCTCGATGATGTTAGGATTTTTAGAGATGTTTATAGGTATCGTTTTTGAGATTACCGACATATTACCTTCAGCACGTGTGTGTGTTGGAGCCAAAGGGTTCGATACCGTACAAACATCACTACCAACGAGCTCGGAGAATCTAGATTCTACTTCCTGCAATGGAGGAAGAAAATATGAGCGATGGTGTAAGTCTTCCCAAGGTCGATCTATACCCATCATAATTTCGAGGATTGCTTCTTCAGAAGGTAGAACCGAATCTAAGCAGTCCAAGGCAGAGTTAGAATCAAAGCTCCAAGCGGGGGCCACATGACCATCTAGCTCCTCTTCGGAAAAGGGAGTAGAATGGTTATCTGCAGAGTCTACGATAGCCTGATATCTAAGCTCAGCTGCAGATATAGGAAACGCCATTCCATTAACTTGCCCTTCAACTAATGTGGTCGTAGGTGAAGGCAAGGTCCAAGGGTCGGAAAAATGATGAGTTCGGAAGAACTCCTCTCGAGAAGATTCCTTGGATGATGAAATAGCATTGATTCTTGCAAAAGGAGAGGGAAGATCAAACGTACCCATCAATGAGGAATACATCCCTACTCCTAAATTCTCAGTCGGCGGGCGAGGGTTATCCACCAAAGGAACAGTAGAGTCGGAGGTTGCTTGAGGATCGATTGGAGCATAGTCCAATTGATCAACCTTAACGATTTTCCCCTCATGAGGAAAGCAAATGACACGAAACAAAGTCGAAACAACGGCTTCCATCTCGTACACCCAGTTCCTTCCTAATAGGAGATTATAGTCTAGGTTAGCATCTACGACTTCAACTTCGATATTAACGACCTTCCCTCCAACACATATAGGAAAGGCCGGGATAATCCCATGCGGCTTGTGAGAATGGCCATCAAATGCAGTTAAGACGGTTGGTGAAGGAACAGCCGAAGGTGAACCAATAGCCTTCCAACAAGACATGGACATGACGCATGTGGAAGCTCCTTCATCTATAACGGTGCGAAAAATATTGATTTTCCGGTATGTTGACTTTACTTGAAAAGCCATATGATGAGGGAGTCTCTTTTTGACATTTGACATGTCAAAAGAGAGCACTAGAGAGTTAGCTGAATCGACTGCTCCAATGGCGGAGAGTAAAGCACTTCTCTGAGACGGACACGACTGGAGAACTTCCAAAGCGGACATAGCACATGGGCTTTGAGCCAAATCCTCCACAATGGAGTAATTTTGAGCAGCTCTAGCATTGGGGTTAATTGTCGCGCGTTTGGCGGAACCTTTCGGTATCCTAGGTACAGTCTCAACAGGAGGTCGCTCAATATGAAGGTCATTACTTCCGGGAACCGTTTTATCCTTAGATGTTTCGGCTTCACCATAATCACGTGACCGAGTAGTCACGTTAACGTTTGAACCCATCATAAAAACATTTGATGCTTTTTCCCCTTCCTGGTTGCCCCCTGAGGAGGTCCCAGGATTCGAATTTGCGCCAGCAAGAAGTTGCTGCCCTTGGGGAAACGGGTTAGTCAACACAGCTTGCGAACTAGAAGTCCCTTGCTGTGCTAACAAGCGCTGAGCGTCTTCGATTCTAGGGCAAAGATGAGTTAGATGGTCCCCACTGCATAACTTGCAAGGAAACTTGACTTTCTTTCTCGACTCACCCTTACCACCACCAGCGTTGTTGCCGGATTTATTTGCATCGGGCTTCCCATCCGAGTTCTTCTTTTTACCACGTCCTTTCTTTTTCCCATTGGAATTTTGATTTCCTTTGGGGTTATCGGATTGGACGGCGTTAATGGAAGAATTTTGGGAAGCAGGAGGATTAGACATTGTGACTTGGTTGTTAGGAGCAGTTTGTAATGACAACTGCTGCAATTGATTCAACAAGTTCACTGTAGTCGAGTCTACAGACCCCACGATACCATCCGCATGCGGACCTGGCTTTGGCTTAGCTAAATCAACCTTAGATCCAGGAGCATCTGGCAAGTACTTTTGGAGGATCCCAGACTGAGAGTAGATCAGTTCTAATTGCTGGGCCCTGAAAATGGCTTGCTCCTCAGAATAGACCCCAGACATGGAGACATCCTTGGAGATCTCAGGTTGCAAAGACTTCAAAAACCACTCTAGACGGTACTCCGGAGGGATTTCGGCTTTAATGAGCCTTTTTCTCCGTCTCCATTCCTGTATGTGATCAGAAATGTGGGTTGCCTTATCCTGACGAAAGGTAGCCAGAAGTTCAGTTCCGGCATCATAGCGGACAGGCAACTGAAAGTGATTCAAGAAGATATTAGCTAAGTCTGCGAACGATGTAAAGCTGCCCCCTGGCAACTCTATGTACCATTTAGCCGCATTACCAGTCAAGGTGCGCTGAAAAAGTCTCAACCTAACCGAATCTTCGATGAGGGAGTTAGATGAGCACCACAAATGGAATGTGGTTACATGATCGCCCGGATCTTCACCACTCTTCCCTTCGAATTTTGGGATGTCCGAAGGGAGTTTGGTTGGGACCGGAGGCCAGGCCGGATTGTATCTGATAGGGTCGTTCGTTAGCTTAGTGAGATCTGGCAAGTTTAACGTTGCCAGAAATGGAAGCCTAGGAGGACCTAGGGGATTCCACCCAGACTGGGCAGAACTCCCCAAGTTCTGAAAAGATTGTCCTGGGATTTGAGAGGCACCAGGCTGCCCCAAGTGACCAGTAGAACCAGCTGAACCAAAGGGCAAGCCTTGTGGTCCAGCAAAATTCGGAGTTTGACCAACTCCTGCCGTATAAGCTCCATAGCTTGCAAAGTTTCCTCCTAAAGAATTGTAAGGAGTCGATAACCCCTGATATGGGTTCCAAGCCGAAGCGAGGGGAGGAATACTTTGAAACATGCTAACCGTGGAATACGGCCTACTTCCTTGTTGGCCAATGAATGGATTCGCAGTTCCTGCGTTACTAGCCCCAGGGTTATTCCAACCTTGGAAAGGATTGCTGCTTTGTCCTATTGAAGAAAAAGGCATGGATCCTACCGTTGGGTTGGAATGTGGAATATGACCACTTCCAAAAGGAAAACCCTGAAATGAAGCCGATCCGCCCATCATGGACGTAGCGGCATTGAACGGAACTGACGGAATACCCTGTGATTGGGTGCCAAAAAGGAAGGAACCAGTACTAAAAGCATTGGTTTGGGCATTTCCACTCGTGGACGGAATGGAGGTAGACCCAACCAAAGATGTGCTAGCAAACGATCCGAACAAGGAAGCGGAGGGGATGGAAATGGTTCCTCCCCCTTGCACCGATGTTGGGGTTTGCATAGTCGCAGCACTCGTGGAAGCCATGCTTCCAGTAGTGATCATAAATGGTAAGCGCGTAGCGTAACCTGGACTCGCTGGTCTATATAATGGAGGCCCAACGTATTGCAATACGTCTGGGTAACTAGATGGTAGTGGAGAATTTGGAATCACTAATGATTCTGAAAGTTCTTCTACCTCTACGTTATCCTCCGCTTGAAAGCGAACTTGAGAAAAGACTGGAGCGTCCCTCTCTTGTTCAAAAGTACCAGGCCTTGCTTGGCCGCTAATATCCCCGAGAGGAGGATCAATCCCCGATGCGTCAGCCGGCGTGGGACGGACCCCACCGGTAGTATTCCCTCTGCGCCTTCTAGGAGAAGGCTCTAAACTAGGTGGCGAGAGACCACGAAGTCTTCGAGACCGTCTTGGAGACCGGTCAGCCACTTTGAATTTTTTGTTATGATCTTATCTAAAGACTCAAAAAATTAAAAGCTAGGCCAACTAGGAGCACAGAGCACACACTAAAAAGTTCCTAAAGATACAGCCAGTCAAACAACTTTCAAGTATTTCCGCTCCGGGTGATTGAGACCGGACACCAAAATACGAGAAAGTGAATCAAAGGGCCTTCCGAGGATAGTCTGGGATGATGAGGGCCCAGTCCTATCAGCGAAGGTATCAGAGGAAGTTACGCTGACCTCCTAACAACAGTCTGCGCCGGTGCAAGCCCCCAAGCTTCGCAAGGGTGCCCTCCGGAAGTACTGTCGAGAGTGATACAACGTCGACCTCAGGTGCCACGGGATTCCCCTCCGCAGCCACCTATGCAGATCCCTAGGAGAGGCAACTATGGGTACCAACTCGTCGCAGAAGCCAGGCGGAACAGTCGTGAGGTAAGTTCGGACAAGTAGGAGAGGGGGTATCTCTCTTCCCTGTCTTCACAGACCCTCGTGCTTAACTCCCAGATCCGGAGCTTTCCTGGTCTCCCTAACGCTATTGGATTTACTCTCTTTAATCAGACTCTTATGTTTGACGTTTTGTGTGGCCTTGGAGAGTTAACTCTCCACTCGCCTAATCCAAGGCCCTAAAATCCTAAACTTGTTGGTGTAATAACTAAAACAAAAAGTTCTAGTGGATTTTAATTAAGCGCTTGATTTTATTAGGCTGTTCTTTAAGTCAAAGGTAATGGAGGTGAAACTTGTGGTGTTTTATGGACGCAAAAGAAATTAATAAAACCTAGCTACATGCACATGCACTTTTGTTTTCGATGAATAGCAATTTCTATGAGGTTCAGAAGGCACTTGTAATATAAACAAAAAAATTTTTCCTTTTTCTTTTCAGACTCCACACTCACAAAAACTAACAAAACTAAATATGCCTAAAAAGAGATGCAAATCTTTCCCTAATGCAAGAACTAAATGTGGATGCACGATTCAAAGACTACTCTAAAAACAAAGAAGGAAAGTTGCTGCTTTACCAAATTTTGTCTTGCCACTGAAATGCTTAGATAGAAGATGATTTGTTACTAATCATTTCGTCCAAACAATAAAAACAAGTTTTAAGATAAAAAACAAAGCACTTTCACTTCGCAAAAAAGGAAATCAGATGAGAAGCAAGTTTAAGAAAGCGAAACTCAAAAACTTTCAAAAGATTTTCTTTCAATCAAACCAAAAAGTCTTTTTCAAAGGAAAACTCTCAAAAAAACTGACACTAATGATTGATAAACAAGCCACCAAACACTTTTGTGAATTGACACCTTCAAATGATGAGAACTCAACAAAAATAAAATGTGTTCGAAATCGCTTTTGACAATCAAAAGCAGCAATGAAAGTCCAAGAAATCAAAAGACAAGTTTCAAGGAAATGGTAACAAACAACTTTCCCGAAACGAAGGAGCAAATGGTCATAAAAATGATTTCGTTAAGCAAACACAAATGTCATGAAAACAAAATGGACACAAAGATTTTAAGACAATCTTCCCACTCTGCCGAAACAGAGCAATCAAGATTCTTAAACAGAAACCTTGTGTGTCAAAAATCAATGACGCTTGCAATCAACGAAAAACAAGACTAGCACTCCTTATAACTAGAGAGAGTTCGAAACAAGATGCCCCCTGTTAAACAGAGAACTGTCACTGGGACTTGACTGCTTTAAACTGACCCAAACCACCAGACAGACATTCAGCAAAAGAAAAATTATAAATCTTGAAAATTATGTGATATACGCGCCTGCAATTACTTGCAGAATGCGTGTACACGCGACTGTAACTAAGGAAACCTGCGTATACGCGGGTTTACTTAGTGAAACTTGCGTATATACGCTTCTGTAATCCAGAAAAAGTGCGTATATGAAGTGTTTCAAGAAAAATAAAAAACACAAACTGAAAAACTGGAAAAGCTTGGAGTTCAAGAAAATATCAGACAGTCAGAACCAACAAACAGAGGGACTGAGCCTTGATTGGCTTGAGGACTACCCAAACTAGGAACAACAAGAGTGTTGTCCCCAGCGGAGTCGCCAATTCTGGTTGAAGGGAAAGTACCCCTAGGGTCCTTTGGGCTAAGACTCTACCAGACTGAAAATTGCTTATACAAAGAAACACACACACACAGCCATCTTTTTTACTTTTAAGCAAATTCTAATGTTTAGGGTACATACCTAAGGTCCTACGTTCGAGAAGACCGTTAGGGTGCAAACCCTTCTTGGAGTTCCCTTCTTCTTTCTCTGACCTGCAAGACAAACAAATCAAAGAACACAACAGTACATGTATAGAAGTTTATGTATAAATCATCTTCATGCTATAAAGTTAGTTATAAAAAATCTTTAAGTAACCACTTTCATAAGAATTCAACACAAGAATCTCATAAGCATAAAGAAAGATTATTCGGGAACAAAGACGTGTTTCTTTATATATAAAGGCAAATAAAGTACATATATCGGAAAGATATCACCTGAACACCTTCAGCAGGCTCCAAGCAAGCTTCCTCCCGGATTCGTTCCAGCCTCCAGCCTCCAACAAGAGCTCCTTCCAAGTCTTACTCAATGATGATGTCAAGGATGAATGATCACCAATACACATGGAAACAAGGGTTTCCTATGCAAAATGGGGGAAGTGCAGAATGCACCAAGGACTTCAGACCTGGTCTAAGGGAAAAATCTCAGCATAATAATCTTGCTCTCCTTTCTCTCCCCTCCTTGGCCTTCCCTTTGATGTCTTTTTATACCCTCTCCAAAGTAGTTTTTTAGTTAGGAGTTGGTTGGGAACAGTTGGGCCACGGGCACTAACAGGTGATCCAGCAGGTAAACCCGCGATCACCGCCCGAAAAAGAGGAAATTATATTTTTTTAAGTGTTTTAATAGATACACGCGGGTTGGGTATGACATACCCGCGTGTACACGCGTTTAACACAGGGCAAAGTCGCGTATAGGGAATAAAACACTGTTTTTAAAATTTTTGGACCAGGTCTGGAAGGAGGGGTTGCCCTAGGCCATAAGTGCAGCATCACAAACCATAAGAGTGAGATTTGGAGCTATAACAGGGAGGACAACAACAATGCTATCTTAGCAAGAATGATGAACACTAGCTATGGCATAGAAGATTGGGGCATCTAAGCTTCTCTTAGATAAGGAAAGCATGCAAATATCAGGCGGTTTGTGATCTCCCTGACATCAAAATTCCAAACAATACAATATGCAAATCATGTCAGTTTGGTAAGAAAACCAGAACTAATTTCCCAGAGAAGGAAGGATCAGCTAGCAGGCCACTTGAACTTGTCCATACTGATGTATGTGGACCATTTAGGAAAAGGTCACCTCGAGGAGAAGAATACTTTATATTGTTCATTGACGACTTTTCCAGCATGTGTTGCTTAGGACTTATGAAGCATAAAGACGAAGCTTTCGAAAAGTTCAAAGAATTCAAAGCCTTAGTTGAAAATGAATCAGATAGCAGAATAAAATGCCTCAGGTCTGATAGAGGTGGGGAATTTACCTCAAATGAGTTTTTCGATTTTTGTGAAGAACATGGAATAAGAAGGGAATTCTCTATTATAAGGACTCCTCAGCAAAATGGTGTAGTGGAAAGGATGAACAGAACGGTTCAACAAATGGCTCGTGCTTGATGAGTCTGGAACTCCCGCAACCTTCTGGGGTGAAACCACATTTGCTGTAGTTACTATTCTCAACAAGACAAATGTCCGGGTAAACAACACTCAGACTCCTCACGAACTTTGGTATGGTAAGACTCCCACGGTAAAATACTTCAAAAATTTTGGGAGCAAATGTTACATCAAAAAGACTGATGAAAACCTTGGCAAGTTTGAACCTAGAGCAGATGAAGGCATTCTCCTTGGTTACTCTCCCCACAGCAAAGCATATAAGTGCTACAATAAAAGTCTTGGAAAAATTGTTGAAAGTATTGATGTAGTGGTTGATGAAGAGGGAACCATTCCAAGGCAAGTAAAATATGAAGAGTTCGAAGTTGATGAGGACTATCCTTCTACAACAAATCAAACTCATGATGAAAAAGAAACCCATGAGGCACCAGAAGAACAGATAAGGGATATAAGAAAAGACTCCATCCAGGTACGTTCAGAAGAATCATCTAGAAACTCAAATTTTTGGGCAAAAGGAGGCAGGTGTACAAACATGAAGAACCATTTCAGAAGCTTCAAGTTATCTAGCATTACTCCTCCTACACTGAACCACAAAATGTAAGAGAGGCATGCAAAGATGAATGCTGGGTAAAGGTCATGGAGGAAGAACTTGAGCAGATTGAAAAGAATAACACTTGGGAGTTGGTTCCTAGACCAAAAGATAAGAATGTCATAGTGACAAAATGGATATTCAAAAATAAGCTAAATGAAACTGGAGATGTGATTAGGAACAAGGCCAGACTTTTTTGTAAAGGGTATGCTCAACAGGAAGGCATAGAGTTTGAAGAAACTTTTGCACTAGTTGCCAGACTTGAGGCCATAAGGATGTTCCTTGCTCTTTCTATCTTTCAGAA
The DNA here is from genome assembly GCA_031772625.1 of Pinus tabuliformis. Taxonomy (NCBI): domain Eukaryota; kingdom Viridiplantae; phylum Streptophyta; class Pinopsida; order Pinales; family Pinaceae; genus Pinus; species Pinus tabuliformis. The sequence continues at coordinate 1,209,290,554 of CM062811.1, forward strand.
GTTCAAAGTATTTCAAATGGACGTTAAGTCTGCTTTTTTAAGTGGAGACTTGGATGAAGAAGTGTATATTGAGCAACCAGATGGGTTTATCCTTGCAAATGATCCAAAGCTTGTATGCAGACTCAAAAAGGCTCTCTATGGTCTTAAACAGGCTCTAAGGGCTTGGTATTATCGCTTGGATAAGTACCTCCATCAACAAGGTTTTACAAAAGGTTCCACAGATAGCAATCTATATATAAAAGTTGACAATGATAAGTTGCTAATACTTGTTGTGTATGTTGATGATATCATCTTTGGTAGCAATGAAGAAGACATGAGTCAAAATTTTTCCTTGGTAATGCAAAAAGAGTTTGAAATGTCCATGCTTGGTGAACTCACATATTTTCTTGGTTTACGAGTCCAACAAAACAAAGATGACATTTTTATATCACAAACCAAGTATATCAAGTAGATCTTGAAGAAATATGGGATGGAGGATTCGAAACCAGTATGTACCCCTATGGTAACAGGATGCAGCCTTAGCGCAAATGATGAATCAGCAGCAGTGCATCAACAAACCTGTAGATCCATGATTGGTAGTCTGCTCTATCTAACAGGTACCCGACAAGATATTACACATGCAGTGGGAATACTTGGAAGGTTTCAGGCAAATCCAAATGAAAATCATCTTCAGGTAGTTAAGAGAATTTTTGAGTATCTTCAAGGAACTCATAACTATGGCTTATGGTATCCTAGAAGTACAGATCTCACACTTCATGCATATACATATGCAGATTGGGCAGAAAGTGTGGATGAAAAAAAAAGAACTAGTGGTGGTGCATTCTTCATGGGTCCTCGATTAGTATCTTGGTTCAGCAAGAAACAGAGTTCAATTGCATTATCTACAGCTGAAGCAGAATATGTAGCTGGTGCATCTTGCTGCACACAACTCCTCTGGATGATGCAAACATTACAAGACATGCAAATCAATTTTACTCCACCTATCCCCATTCTATGTGATAATACAAGTGCAATCAGCATTTCAAAAAATCCAGTCATGCATTCAAAGACCAAGCACATACCTATCAAATATAATTTTCTCCGAGAACAAGTGCTGGAACAAAAGGTCAAGTTGCAGGAGTATGTTCCCTCTAAGGAACAGGTTGCTGATATACTCACCAAACCACTACCCAGGGAGACATTTGAATACCTTAGACAGAAGCTGGGAGTAGTTGATGCATCATCTTGCTGTTGAAACGTGTCTGTTCTAGAGAAAAGTGGTTGTACGTGAGTTTAATAACGAGGATCCGCATACATACGCCGGTTTATGTGAATACAGTTGCATATATGATTGTTTGAAGGAAAGCAGTGTGGTTAGACTCAGGTTGGAAAGAGTCTGATATGGGTCTGGCAGAGACTATCTGGCACAGGTTCAGGGGGAGCATATATTCTTATAATAATGCATTGTTGGCATTATCTTAGAAGATCTTGGTTTACATTCACAGTTGTTTTGGTTTCAGGTGGAGAGGAAGATTATGGTTGCTGATCTGAATGATGATTGACAAATGTCACCCATGACTTTCATAGAATTATCATAGATATTTCGTCTCTATGTCATGTATATCTTTCAAGGTCATGTAACGACCTATTTTGGTTTCCCCACTATGCTTGGGATGAATGATGTAATGTACTTATTTGTCGTGTGTAAACTTCTAGTGTATCCCCACTTGGTTGGGTGGATGAGTCAATTCTGGTATATCCCCACTTGGTTCAGAGATAGATGTATGTATGAGTATTTGGTGATAGGAAGGTCTTTTCTAATGTATAAAGTCATGTTTCTTGTGAAGATCATCTTCTTGCAGACCTTGCCTACAGTCAGGGGGAGCGTGGACAGCACAACAGAGCAGAGGTTTTAGCATGTATTCAGGGGGAGCATAACCCTTCGTCCTTGATGTCAAAGGGGGAGAATGTTTTTGAGTGACTTGGGGTTTCCATTAAGTCCAAAGGGGGTGATTGTTGGCATTATGGCACAGGTTTAGCTCTATGGCACAGGTGTTTTCCTTGATGGCAACTCACTCAAAGGGAAGATCACAGTTCAGGCTCTCAGAATGAAAGAAAATGAGGTATACATAGGTTCATCTTAACAAAATCGTGTATACACGCGGGTGTACCGATCAAAAGATGTGTATACGTATGCGCGCACTTTCATGCAAAGAAGAGCGCGTACATGTGGGAAAACTTATGGGTGGTCCATGGTATTTAGTCCATCATATTTGAACCTATGGTTTTGGTTCTTGGTATTGCATCCAAAGTGTTGAACCCAGGTATTGAGTCCCTAGTATTGGATCTCTATGGTTTTGGACCATGGTGTGAGTAAGGCCTAAGTCTATAAAAAGGGAAGGAGATCATTTGGCAAGGAATCAACTGAAGCATTGAATATCTTATGAAGAGCAAGATCGAGAATACTGTCATTGGGTTATAACTAGATCTGAATCAAGGAGGAACCTGAGCACAAGGAGGAGGATAAGTTCTTAAGGCGGTTTGAAGAGAAGTATCTTTGTGAAATCTTTGATCTGTTATATTTGGCACATAACATGATCTATAAATATGATAATTTGGGTATAACTAATGTCTAAATAAGTAAAAAGATAAATTATCTTTTATAGATTTGTATGCAGGTTCAGCGCAGCAGAGATGCATATACACGCTGGTTCGCTAACTTAAAACAACGTATACACTGGATGGCCTTGATACAGAAGCGTATGCACGCATGTTCCATATATTGAAGTAGCGTATATCTCATGAAATATTTTTTCGCTGCTTCTGTTTATTGTTGCAGTATTGTAGGTTTAGGATTGGTGTTTGGTTACTGGTACTATTTTGTGGTTACAGCATTCTGAGAAGTTATTGGTTGATTCAGTATTTGTTTGTACAAAGGAGGTTGGTTAATGCAGATATACCTGATGTTTGATTTATATTCATGGATCCATTCTGAAAATTTATGAAACGAGGTCCCTGGAAGAAAGGAGAAGGTTGTAGCCTTCTGTAAGTCAGCACCTACGTACTTGTACCTCAGCTAGTACAAGAGCTAAGGGGGTTGTAGCTCCCTCCCAGGAGAAGCTGGAGAATGAGAGAAGGTTGTAGCCTTCTGCAGGTAGCAGCCTGCGTATGGGTATAAGGCTGCACTAGTACAGAAACATTGTAAGAAGAAGTTTCTAATTGAAAGAAGATAGAGACGAATTGCAGCAGGTGGTTTTCACCCACATTGGGTTTCCACCTTATATCTTGTGTTCTTATGTGTGATTGCATGTTCTATTTTACTGTTCCTACTTACTGTTCATATGGTTTGATGTACAGATTAATGATCAACATCTGAAGAATAATTTAAATTACAAGTCTGCTCATATACACTTGTTCCCTTAACTGAAGTTGCGTACATACACGGTATTTACTAACTGAAGTAGCGTATACAAATCTGATTGTGAAATGAAAAATAATTGACTTGATAATACTGATTCACCCCCCCCCCCCCCCCACCTCTCAGTATTATTTCCAACATAGTACAAAAATTGTAAAAATAAGTTTCTAATTTAAAAATAAGATAGAGACGATTGTTGTAGGTGGTTTTCACCCACATTGGGTTTCCACCTTATATCTTGTGTTCTTGTGTGTGATTGTCTGTTTTGTTTTTACCACACCTGCTTATTGTTTATATGGTTTTGATGCACTAATTAAAGATCAGCATATGATGAATTAACTGAATCATAAGTCTGCAAGATATACGCTAGTTGCCTTAAACACAGTTGCGTATACACGCAAGTTCCATTAAATGAAGTAGCATATATGAATCTAATTATAGAAATGAAAAATTATTGACTTGCTAATACTGATTCACCCCCCCTCTCAGTATTATTTCCAACACCCACAAGTTCAATCACCCACTTCTTGAAGGGCTATAATGATATCTATGGATTCAGCGACAGCTTATCCCTCCACGATGGTCTGCCAGTCCTTTGGCATCCATCACATGCCCTGCAATGACAAAAAATTCTGTTGCGCGTACCACCAATTCCTCTTTTTGTTGGCTAGTATATCCTTCTGGAGCTATTCCCATCATCAAGAAGTGTATGTATCTTCAAAGTGACTGTCCACGATGCACACAACAAAGAGTTGCATGTCAGGCAATCCTTCCTCCAAATTGGTAGGCTCCTCTCCTGTTTCAATGCACGACAGATGATCCGGTCTAGCATTCAATCATCTTGGTTTCACAATAACTTCAAAATCATATTCTTGAAACAGAAATAGCCATCTACATATTTCCCCCCAACACAAGCTTATTCACCAAGTACTTCAATGCAGAATGGTCTGTATACATCTTAAAGTGTCTGCCTAGCAAGTAGTGCCTATAATTATGGAGTGCATATACCATAGCCAAACCTTCACGCTCTGTCATTGAATAATTCTTCTCATATTTAGATAGCTTTCTACTTGTGAACACTATGGGATGATCCAATTCTTCCTCACTGGCTTGTGTTAGTACTGATCCTAGTGCAATACATTATGCATCCATATGCACATGAAATTCCATCTTCCAATTTGGGAAGACTAGGATCGGTGCAGTGACCATTTTCTCTTTGAGCACATCTAAGCTCTTCTGACATTCTTCATTCTAGAAGAATGTAGCATACTTCTTTAATAGTTTCTCCTTCGGCACATGATCTGGGCATAGCTTTTGATGAACTTTCTATAGTACCCTATATGCCCCAATGTTGTGCGCAGCTGTTTCAGAATTCTTGGAGCCTCCAAATTGATTATAACCATGATCTTCACAAGGTCTACCATCAAGCCCTGTCTGCATACCACATGACCAAGCAAGATCCTAAAAGGGACACAGAACAAACATTTCTTCAGATTGAGTGTGATCTGGTACATCTGGTATGTATCTTGCATCAAGCATGAACTTGCTACGTGGCGCTTTACCAGTCCAAATACTATCGAATCGTCAAAGTATACCTCCATAAATTTGTGAATGAAATCTTTGAATGTTGGGATGACTATGTGCAAGAAGATTGCCGATGCGTTCTTCAGCCCAAAATGCATCACAGTATACTAGAAGCCTCCCCATTCAATCGCGAAGGTCGTATTGCTCCTATCCTCCAACGTGATCTTGATCTGATGGTACCCGCAGAACCCACTAGTAAATGAATATGCTTCCTGGCCGCCAACATTAGCACCTCATCAGTGAACGGAGTTGGGATAGGATCATGCACACAAGCATCATTCAACTTCCTAAGATCTACGCATATTTGTATCTCATCCTTCTATTTCTTGTCCTGAACTACCATTGGGCTTACCCAATTAGACTCTTCTACCAGTTCAATGATGCCTGTTGCAAGCAGTTTATCTAGTTCATAGTGAGCCATTTCTTTGTACTTCAAATTAAGGTGGTAAGGTCTTTTCTTAACTAGCTTTGCATATGGTTTTAGAGTGATCTTCATGACACCCAAGTCCCCTATTATGCCTTTCAGATTTGAAAACTTCGTGGGGAACAAATCCTGATATTCGCAGAGTAATTTAGTGACCTTATCTACTATCACATCGTCCCAATAGTCCCCAATCTTTGCAAACTTCGACTCTGCCTCCGTGCCAATGTTCACTTGTCCAGTTTTGAGTGGTTCGGTGATGTCTAGATTCTCTAGTTGCAGTCCTTCAACTTAGCAATGAACTTCAGTCTCTAGAAAATTAATCTTCCTCGGGTCTTCGTCTTCTTCTTCCATTGTTACACTGTAGCACTACAGCACGTGGTTCAGCTAGGTAGTCCAATCAGGTTGAATCAAATCTAGAGGATCCTGCTATATCTTGAAGATTTCTGCCTTAACCTCTTGCAATGCTTCATTGATACATTCAAACCCATCCTCAAAGCTAAACGTCACCAAAAATCCTTGGCACAAAACATCCCATTCTTCAGTGCCATGGTGGAGTTCTATCTCCAAGTACCAATTCATCGGTATAACATCCAATGTATGACAAAAAAGATGTACCCACTCCGGCTGAGGCTCTGCCCCATACACTTCAATCCATTTGGCCAAATGGTCGTGCAGGTCATTCCTCCCATCATGCCTTTCTATTAGCCGCACATGTGGGTGACCAAACTGCACTTTGACCATTTTTATGTATATGCGCCAATCATCAAAACTGTCCTTGTGTGTGCCTGACCATCTTGCAGGCATAGCACATAGTGCATAGTCTAAGGCCTGGAAGTGATGCTTCTCTAGAACTTCTCTCTAAAATACATCCAAAGAGTGATCAACATCAGTTAAACCATCATATTAAGGAATATTTCTTACGTCTGATGATACACAGTGCAACGACTTGGTCATCATATTACAACGTAGCGTTGATACTTCATGCAGTTGATTTGCGAGTGCTCTAGTTCTTCGTCTGAATCTGATGTGTAGGAACTTTTGTGGTCCCATGCAATATGTTCATCTATTTTTTGATTCACCCAATCTCGATCTCGTGTTTTTATCTTGTAAATTTGGTCCAAATCATCATCACTTTGATAGTTGCGGACTAGTTCAGTATAGCGTGGTCCTTCTACAGGGTCCAGGGGCACCGCTACAGAGTGATTTCTTCTAAAATATAATCTTCCGCTTCTTCAAATTGATTACCCCATTCATATTAGTGGTCCAGTCTATCCCAAGGAGCACAGGGTAGGGATTGCTATCATCCATAATCTCTATCACTTCAAAATCAGCTAGTGCACCCACGCCTTTAATATCAACCATTACCCACTACAACCTCCCCATTGGGATGATTTTTAGTTCATTCATCATACTTAAATGAATCAGAGACCAATGTAGCATAGGTATCCCCATTCTCTCCGATGTCTATTTCGGAAAAACATTTGCGTCCGACCCCAAATCTAAAATAACTTGATCCATCTCATATTCTCCTATCTGTGTAGTAAGCCTCATCTCATGCGTCTTATTCCGACCAATCTTTCTGAATACGCGTGGTCCATTAGTAGCATTTTCCTTCCTAGCGCACCTATTGATCAACTCCTATAGTCCCTTCATAGTCTTGCTATCGCGTAACAGTTTCATGCAGGTTTCCAACAACGTGGTAATCATGGA